>JAYDZK010000025.1:17032147-17062286 GCA_034509185.1 Euphonia xanthogaster
CATTCTGACTGGTATATAGAAATACCTTCTAAAAGGTATTTTTTGAAAGCTACAGAGTATTTTTGGTATCAAAAATTTCTGACAGGAAAAGTGCCTTAATGCAAATTGCCGTCGCAGTATTTTGCTAGCTTTGACTTGTTCTGTTATCATCTAAAATGAGATTTCAAATAATCCCAATATGAGAAGGCCAACGTGAGGCAGTGTTCACTCGCACTTCCTTATTCAGCGTAGAAAGCAGCCAGGAGTTCGACTAGTGAGAAATCCCAAGTATGGCCATGAAATCGCATCTGCCAGGGCTGACTGCAGCTGTGAGCTCCCTCTGATGCTTTTGCCTCTCTTCAGAAGCTGTCTGCCAAGACCTCACATTCTCACTGGCATCCTAAAGGAGAAGGAGGGCTGTGCAGCTCTTGGCTCTCTCCTAAAGGCTGAATTCCATCGGAGGACTCTTGCCCATACACACGCATTTGCAATGCCTTCACTTCGATCGTGTGCACTGCCATTTGTGGTAGCTCTTTCACTTGTGTAAACATAAACACTGAATTTTGTATGCAGCCAGCAGCACTTGAATATAAGCAGGCAGCCTTTTAGCATTCACAGTGGGGAGAACACACAGGTGCAATGAACCACGGCCGTTTGTAAACTCTTCTTTTACCACAGCGATGGTTTTGAAGCATGAGTGATCTACAGAAATGCTCCAGCTTCTGCACAGGCACGTGTCAGTTACAAAAACATGCATCTTCAGGATCCTGGAGAAGTGTGAAGTCATGGACACCCTGGGCCTAATTCTCAAGTCCTAAGCATAAGTCATACTGACATGAAATGGCTTGAGATCAAAATCAGGACTTTCACATTGTTATTAAGGCATTTTAACTGGAGCTACTTCTCATCAGAAGTGGAATAAAATAAAAAACAAAGACAAAATGCTGCCTCAAGCAAACATCCTCAAAGAATTGGGTTTCTTTTTCCACCTTAGGAAAGAATGAGCTTATTTCAAATGTAGACAATGGAGAGACAGCTTCTGATTCAAGTGTTGGACCCTCCAAGATGAGTTCCAGTCAAACTACCATCTGCCTTAAGTGGCACTTTGGCTAAGTGTCTGAAGATCAATCCATAGACTAGTGATTATTGAAGTGCAAGGAATTTGCTTTTGGGAAAACATGCATCCTGTTCTCTTGCAGGTTTCTTTTCCTGCCTGTGCAGAACTTGCATCCAATTTCTATGTATCATTCCTTTTCTACAAAATCCAATATGATTTATAAAACCTTCTGCTCTTTTTTCAGCAAGCTTTTGCTGAACTTCTACATCCTTTCTCAGAATGGTACTTTTATTCCTTTAGCAGCAACATCCACAGCTGTTACACATTCTGAGAGATGGTCAGAATGCCTCTCAGGTGCAGCATCCAGTCCCCTCTGCTTGCTTTCTATTGCTGCAGCTTTATTCTCCATACCTCTTAACTGGTCTCTCTAGTTGTGCTGGTTGTATCTCACACCATCCCCTCTTTTGTCTGGTCTTTTATCAGACTCCATGACAGACCTGAAGTGTTTATCTTCCCTAACCTGAAATGCTTCTGATTGTTCAGAACAGATCAACCAGAACTGGTGTTAGCACTGCAGTGGTCCACAAGGTTGCACAGAGATCAGCTGTTTCCCACAGAGGTCAGCTCTTGAGGACAGAGGATGTTTTCATCTGACTGTAAGGCCCTTGGAGCCACACATCATGGTCCATAAAGCACAATGCAAACATGTATGTTGCAGAAACCAATGCAGGAGCTTAAAAGCTTTTTGAATACCCCTAGTAAATCTGTTTGATTTAACCAGAATTACCAGCCAAAACTGAAGATGGGCAAAAGAAAGCTCAGAACACCAGGACTTGCTAAAAGTCACAAGGTAAGCAGAAAGTTGTATTTAGAGTTGAATCTCAGTGCACATGTTTCCAGGCCACTATCTTATCTATTAGCTTAAGAATAATCGTAGGTGTGTCATTCTCAACTGTGTATTTTTATTTTCTGTTAACTAGTTAAGTCCCTTTTATTGACCAACTGTTCCCTCAGTCAGGACAGCTGCACAGTTTGGATAAAAGCCAGCCACAAGCGTATCCCAACTAGAACTGTGGTAATTAAATCCAAATAATTAACACATTCACAAGTGGCATGTGAAATCTCTGGAAACTGGCAATAAATTTTTTTGTGCAGGCTCATGTCACAGTGGGCTGGACATGAGAGCTGCTGTGTATTTCCATGTGTCTGGAAAGCTGACTTCTGTGACCTTATGGAGGAACGGATCAGTATACAAATGTCAGCTTCCTAATTAAGCCAAATTTCATGGCTTATTCAACAAATAACCCCCTCCCCCTAAAATAAACCTCAAACATATTTTGAAATGGTTTTACCAATTTCAACCATTTTTAGACACCAAAAGAAAAATACTCTCATGTTAACTTGTACACAAATCTTTCAGCAGACACAATTTAAATGCCAAGTTATTACACCATACTAAAGTATTTCTACTGGAAATTGTACATGACCCTTTTAAAGAGCTTCAGATGCATGCCACACGCAGCCCATGGTGCTATGGATACACTTGAAACTTCAGAAATGCTTAATTCTTCAATTTAGCTTAAGAAATTTCTGTAGATTCAGTGTGCTGGACTTTAGTCCAGTCTTTAATATTCAGTCTGAAGCCTTATAGGGAGCATTCTGGAAAATGCTTTTGGCATTGATAGACTTTTTTCTTACCTGCCCATATTAGACCAGAGAAACACTAGCAAAAAGTATGACTCAGTCCCTCTGAAAACTCCAGAGTATAAGGATGTTGGACACAAACAACCCAGTTGTGCTGTTAAAAGGAAGGGGGAAAAGCAAACCCTCAAGTCTCTGCAGTCCAGGTATAAATCATAGAAGTTCTTGTCAGCAGAGAGGCTGACTTCATGAATTACAGAGTAACAAGTTTCACTTGAAGTCTCTGTTCTAAGGCATAACAACATCCTCCACAACAATGAGGGTTAGGTGGTAGATGAGGAGGATTAATCTCAGCCACATAAAGAGGCAGAGCCTGATTTTTCCTTCCAAGCACTTCCTAGATTCCAATACTAATATTCTACTGGACAGAGCCTATTTAGTGTCCTTAGTTAAAATCAAGCTATAGAAGATGACTGACTTATTTCCTAAAACCAGCAGGATTAACCTACTGCAGTGATCTTAGTAAAGAGTAGTGAGCTAGAGACCAAATCTTTCATTTAAAAAGAGCTATTAGCGCATAAACATTTCAGTCCCATTTCCTTAATCCAACTGCCAGGGCCCAAGAATAGGCAAATAAAAAAAAGGAAGACAAGATACAGTTCTGCTTATCAGTAATATAGCAAAAAAACTCAGCCCTAATCTAAATCCAGAAAAGAGGCTATTTTATGTAGTCTTTGATTACATGCAGCACATGTAGAAAGATTTTCAAAACTGGAGACACGAACTGGATCCCTGATGAGAGATGTAAAATACTGAAAGCACTTATTTTTCACTTTGAGTTCAGACAGGAAACACAGAGGTCTTGGAGCCTGCAGGCGAGTGCCCGGCGGTGCCTCCCACGCCCGGCGGTGCCGCAGCCCCGCTGAGCCCGGCATGCTGCTCTCATTCCGCTGCCTCCTGCTGCCTCCCGTGCTGTCACCGCCCGCCCGGGACATCCCTGGGAGCCTCCCAGCAGCTCTGTGAATCTGCCCCTGTGCTTCTCGGAGACAGAAGGTGTCCAAGGCTTTTAAAAATGGAGCCCACCTGTCTCCCCAGGCAAACTCTGGACCAGAGGCTCTGAGAAGCAATGCTGTGGTTAGGGAAAGTCATACCCATAACACTCGAGTAACGTTTACAGAGCAACATAGAACACATGCTGTGGTGCTGCTTTTGAGGATGCATAAAGAGAACGTGGAAGGTTGATAGGCCCTTATCTAGTTAGAGGTGTCTGCTTGCCTCACAACATGAGTGTATTGCTATTTTTGCATAATACTCGAACAAAAAAAGTTTGGTTGTTTTTTTTCTTTTAATACACTGTAAGTCACCACTGTCTCTTACTTCAGTCAGTAAATTCTATGTGGGCATGTTTGGGCACAACTGTAAAAGTGTACTTAATAATGAAATGGTGCCAAAACTCTAGCCTACCTTGCATTTGCAGGTTTTGTCTTCTGTAATTCTGCAGAAACCATAAATTGATTCTCTTCTGCAAAACCCCAGGTTTTTAGCAACCCTAATATACTATAGAAAAGCTTTATTTTTTGTTAGTGCTGACATTAGACAAGTCTTTCCTCGGATTTGCAGAATGGGCAGCAGATAAATTGTTGATATTGTTTCAATGACTATTCTACCAGTTCTAAGGAGCTGTTGCTGTACTTCCCACAGCAGTTAAATAGGTGATTATAAACTTGTGGGTTATCATATTGCTCCAATATGAGCAGGTGATTTAAGAACAATGTTTAGAGCTGCCATGTTTGATCAAAAGTCCCTGAAAGTTCAGGACCCTTAAACTGAGGTTTATCCTACCTCACAGGAAACAGACAAATCAAGTAAGTTACTACGAAGCAGAGAAACATAAGAAATACAGGCTGATAGCCAGTTTCTCAAGTTTATACAAGACAAATCATTTCTATGGCTGGTATTCAACATCTTACCTCAGCTGTTGTTCCCCTGCAGGTGAGTGTCACAGAGATGACTTCAGCTGAGCGGTATCCTGGGTTCTGCTCTTCGCAAGGCCTGGCATGTTTTACTTGACTGGAGGCTTGGACAGGCAAGCATTGATTCATCTCACTAAATCAAGGTAGTGACACACCTCACTAAAGCCTCGTAAGCCATGACTGTCCTGCTGTCCACTCTGACCATCTGCCAAAGCTTGCTGCTCTCATGGCAGACACCAGAAAGGAAGAGGCTGCCCATGAGCCCTTTACTTGCACAGGCTTGTATGTTTGTTCCATCATCTTTTTTTTTTTCTTGTAAATTATACTGGATTACATTCTGGAGCTGCTCAAGGGCAAGGACATCTTTCCTGCTCTCTGTGCTGTGGGGAATGCCATCATGGAGGCAGGCCCTTGGATGAGGCTGATAATGTTGCAACTGCTGTGGTGACGATCTATGGAGTGCAGTCAAAGTTTGGGAGCCATTTCATAAAGTCCCTTTGCCACTGAGCTCTGATCTTTACATCAGCACGATAGTCTGTTCTATCTACACACGTTGTAGAAGTTGTGTGGCTGACACTGCATAGTCCAACTCACACGTCGCTGAGCAAAATGGCGCTTCCACTGCCCTTTCTCTGTGGGTTTTGGCACGTTGGTCTATCTGTGTAGATGTCCTGGCATCGCCCACTGTCAGACAGGCATGTGGAAGCCTCGGTGGTTACCCATGGAGCCCGAGCGTGCCCAGGGCTGCCTCTGGCAGGCTCTGGCAGGGCGGCCTGGCTTCCCTCAGCCCCCCGGGCACCTCAGGCAAAGGGCGGCTATTTCTGCCGGAGCGAGGGCGGGATTTGGCAGCAGCCTTACCTTCCCATGACGTCTTTTCAAACCGTAGTCAAAACAAGTTTGACACCTTTTCTCCTCACAGACCTTTTCACCCTTCTTTGAGGTGCAAAACAGTAATTTCTGAGCCGCGATTTCCGCCCTCCCTTGGCAGCCCCGCCTGAGGGGGCTCGGGGCGCTCCCCTCGCCTGTGGGAGGGGCGGGGCAAAAGCCACGGGAGAAAATGGCGGGAGCGCCGTGAGGGGAGCGGAGCGCGCCTCAGGCGGGAACCCAGCCTGGCTGCCAGGGACGGGCGGTGAGCATGCTGCACTGCTCCTGAGGGGGTCCTTCGAGCTGGCACACCTGTCTCCTTCCTCTCCATCCCAAATATCTGTGGTATGCCTGTGAAAAAATGGGAGAAAGCCCTAGCAGCCTGCTTCAAGGAGGTTGTGCACAAACCACGGCTGCCATTGAGCAGGGCTGGGTTTGGCTCAGCAGCTCACATACCTCAGGCAGGGTCAGGGGAGGCCTCTGGTTTATAAAATGCTCTACAGGGATTTTTGTACCTGGTGGTAGGTGCTGTTAATACTGTCCTGAGCTAAAGAGCTTTAAATTGCTTACCCCACATCTTGCTTCTAATCAAGCTGAAGGGGAAAATGTTGTTTTATGGGAGTGTAGGATTACTTAGATATTGATGAATCCAGCTCCTAAAAATCACTTTGTTGCAAAAGCTCTTGCTGATATAGGGGAGGGAAAAAAAAAACAAGAAAAAGAAAGTTCTTTGCTTAAGCTTTTGTAGTCCAAACTCTTAATGTCTGGGTAGAAGTTGGCTGTCCCTAAGTATTTTTCAGGGTGTGCTCATACAGCTGAACTGTCAGCGGTTTTGTTGCACAGACCTGTGAAATTGGATCCATTTCTTGGCAACGGATGATATGTGCCTTTGCCAAGTCCTTCTGCAGGGTTCAACCAGCCTGCAGCCAGCTCTTGCACGTTGCTTGCTTTCTGGACAGCCCTCACCATTGCCAAAGGTAAACTCTCAAATCTAGTCTGCTGATGACACTATTTTTTAGCAGCAATTTATCCCATGGTCAGGGATTTCCTGGGGAAGTCTCTGGAGTGATCAGTCCCATGATCTTGCTGCTGTGAGCCTACAATCTGTTTCCCAGAAGCAGATTAAGCCAGTGATGTTCCAGATCATCTTTGTACTGCTGAAACTTAGGCTGTGAAATTTCGTTTTACTGGACTCTTTAATAAAATTATCACGTCCATTTATTATTTCAAAGGAAGTTTTATTTCCTATTGAAAAAATTATGCTTTTGGAAAAATTCCTAGACAGTAGAACTGAATTTTCCATTCTCAGTTACACATGTGGGTGTAGCTTAAGCCTGAAATTCCTGCATTTTTTTAAAAGATCTCTAGCATCATTCTGCTAAGCAATTAAAGAACTATTCCCTCAAACAGAGAAGGGGCAAGAGATTTACTGCATTCTTTGTGAGCTGTTTAAATTCCTTGCAATGCTGAAGTTAGCTTGTTAAAGGCAAGTGGAAGATTTTATTACTGATTGAAGGTGTGTGGAGTCATAGTAGAAAGTAGCTTTTTTAACAAATAGCTAATTAAAAAACTAATGTCTGATGACCTGAAGAGAAAGCTGTCCCATCCCACTCATCACCTTCCACTATACCATTCTCACAGATACTTGCTCTGTATTCAGAGAGACTGTCCCTATGAGTTATTAAAAAACAAACCTAAACAAAACAAAACCCCCAGAGCTGTGACATCTGGGAATTGAATCCTCACTGCTGTTACACACTTTATACTACTGTCCTTAGTGAGTGGCAGTTTGACAAGGCACTTTTCTCTTGTCCTGGGAGATGAAGATCTGGGTGATGTGCTGCAGTGTGTGTTCCTGATAACAGCAGCCTGTTGGCTCTGTGTTGGCTCAGCCCCATGAGATCTTCCTGATGCTATGGCCCAAGCTAGACAGGAATGAGCTATCAGAGTGGGCTGCATGCAACAGTATCCAGTGAGTTGTGAATTTGGGAGTGTATTTGTTGAGGAAAGGTAGCATGGAAGAAGGGCAGCATGGAGATCTGCTGTCAGGCAAGTCACTTTTCTCCTAGGAAGGAAGCCCCTTTTTGAGTTCTGACATCAAATTCAAAGAAAACAATGACAAGATATCCTTTTTTCTCCATTGTCAATAGTTGAGATTTGGTGCTGTGCACAGCACACTGGTGCATATTGTTCCATGGTAGGCAGCATCTTCAAAAATCACCAGCAGAGAGTAGTGATTCGGAATCTGCTTTCCTGTGGGGAGTGTGGTTTATTTCTCCAAGCAATGACAGATGATAAGCATCACAAGGAAAGGGGAGTGGATAGTATTGGCATAAGGTTACCAGCTGGAGGCAGAAAAATTACCAAGCTGAACAGCATTGTTGCCTGATCAGGAGCTGAAGCACCCTTATAGAAGCAAGGGGGCCTGTTAAAAAGGCACAGCTCTGCAGTGAGGTGTGAGTGGTGGTGGTGGTGGTGCTGGTGTCCCCTCTCTGTGTGGTGACCTGGCTGCTGTACATGCACATCACCAGCCTCAGAGGTCTCTCACCAAGGAAAGAAGAACCTAGAAGGTCATAGCTAACATCTGTGAGACATCTCAAAAGTAAGACATGGACAGAGATGGACCTGAAATGGATCCATATTTCCCAAATATTTCTTTTCAGAGCCTTGATTTAGGCCTATAGGCAGAAGACCAATTGGTAACAATTTATTAAAATGCTAAACAGGCGGAGAAAAACTGGGGAAATTTGCTGAACACAGTGGTGTTTTTAAATCAGGACAGTCATGTGCTTTTGTTTGCTCTGTTCACTTGTCCAATTACCCCTTGCATAGATCAAAATCCAATAAACAAATGGAAGCATAAAAAATGTGATGATTTGGCTTAGGGAAATTAGAAGATTTCTTTCAGAGATAATCAGCAAGATATTCTCTGCATCAAAGAGAATGTTAAATGCTATCAGGAAAATCTACTTCATACCACATCAATTCTGTATTGTGGAGTTTGAGAATGATAAACAGGCAAGCTTTTGGAAATCATGTAAGCAACTTGAATTGCTGGTACTTACAGAGGAGGTATGGTGTGTGTATTCAGATTTCCTGGAAAAAGAATCTGAAGTGAAAACTGTTGGGTGAAACTGCACAACAAAAAATCATCAGCCCCCTTGCTTCCAATTCTTCATGCTTGGTTAGCCTCCTCTGGGTCTTCCTTGGACTGATATTTTTCCTCTCCTTCAGATCCTAAAATAAGATATTTGAGTTATTTAAATGTCTGTGCAGGGTACTACTCTTTTCATGTGTCTGTTCCAATTGAATTCCTCAAATAGGCAAGGCAGAATTGTTGTAAGTCCTAGAAAGCCTGTCATAGAGAGAGCATCATTTGTAAGAGCCTGTTCTTGGGCCCTCAGGCTGTTCCAAAGCTACCATTATAAACCATGGGGAATCAAAAGAATAACAGTGGAACAATATAAGAGATTTTCTTTTTGTGTAGGGTGCATGAGACTCTCATTATCAATTGGGAGCAGAGAATTGGAGGTTGCATCACAGCTCATCTGTGAATCAGAGCAGATTTTTCTGCAGGTAGGTGTGTCAGTGTTGGATGAGCTGCTTCTGTTTGTTCGTAGCTCATGACAAGTCTCTATTTGAATGATTACTAATCTGCTGTCCTAAATCCTCTCATTTGGGGTGTAACAGGTCTCTCCTCTTTTCAGGAGGCATATGTAACAATTCTTAGCATGGCAATAGACTCATAAATTAAACCTCAAATTCCAGAGACACCTCTGTACTTTTGCTGTAGGAAGTTCAGTTGTTTTCCAGGTCTCCTGCTTGTAATACATCTTGTTTGTGTATTTTTGGTTTGTTTTGGATCCTATATTGAGATTATCTGCAAATTAAGCTAGTAGTAATACTTCAAAGCCATGTAAAAAAAAGAAATATACTCTTTCATCCTTTCTTTTCACTGAGCAGTTCTCTCACTTCTTCCTTTTTTTTTCATCAGGCAGTTTCATTTTCTTCTCAAATGTATTATTCTATATGAAATGTCAATAAAGCAGTTGGTGTGCTAGTGGAGCCAACAGAGCAGGTCTCCCAAGTTCTCTTCCAGGGATATCTTATTTAGTTTGTACATAATGAATCAAATTGAGCTGCTTCTTCTGTCTTGGAGGATCTCTCTTTTGATCTAGCCTTTGCTTTGAAAGACATTCTTAGATTATATTTCACATTTTTCCTAGCTTTATATGGATTAGGTTTCCTTTCAAAACTATAGCTTGACCACACAAATTCATTCAAAAAAGAACAATTACTATATTAAATTCGAGTTTGAGACAAGAACTTTGATTTTTCTAGAGGAAACACCTCTAATTGTATTTTTAGAAAAGATTATTAAGTATTCTCTTTCTTCCCTGTCCAGAGTGGTTTGCTTGTAAGGATCCTGTGTCTGCATAGCTGAGTGATTAAGCAAAAACTCCTAGGTGGTGTTCATGTGTTCCTTTTCATGCTCAGGACGTGAGCCAGGGCCTGTATAGTGAATAGCTGGCATGCTCTGGGTCACATTACAGCCAAGTCAAAGGTGTTGGGCAAACCAGCAGCCTCTGGGGCTGAGGTTATCAGAAGAAGGGTGTTCCCCTTTCCTTCCTGCTCCTTGGACAGGAAGGGCAGATGAGGGAATTTGGTGCTTTGCTCTCTGTATTGGTGTATCTTATATTTGAATTTGGGGTTTGGAAATAGACCCTGAGGAAAATGTTGGGAAATGGATTGTTAGAAGTTTTCTTTTTCCTGCCATGGGTGGGGAATGTTTTGATTGGCCTCCTCAGTATATCTTTCAAGGTTATAGCTCAATGTGCAAGTAGGAGAGGGCTCCCTGAGCTCAGCTGTGAGGGAACAGAGCTGAGCTTGGCTCCACCTCTACCACAAAATATGGTAGAGAATAGAGTATTCTGTGCTGAGTACTAGAATAGACTAGAATAATGCTTCTGATTTCTGTTACTGAACAGAAATTCAGCCAGATGATGATAAGTGCTATTCTGCTTTTTCTTTGCTTCTGTGATAGGAGCCCTTGGTACAGCAAAACAGGTCAGGATACCATGTAAGCCACAGGATAATGTGGATCAATTTCCAGCCTCACAGCCAGTTTTGACTCTTAGAGGTTTTTTCTTACCTTTCTTCCTTACAGAGTCTCTTACAGTGATTCTGTATATTTCTGAAGTGTGGTGAAACATTGTTACTGTGCACACTATGGGTCATCAGAGAGGAACCTCCTGTAATTTATTTATCAGCATAAACAGCATCAAGACATTGACCTCTGTAATATGTAGGCAGTAAACACCAATAGGGAAGGAAACATGGGAAAGCAGGACATGTTACTTAAATAAGACAACATCCTGTGACATTGTCTGTAACTAGTATCAGAATAAAAAAAAAATAGTGTCTTACATTATTTTTTCTTATTCTCCACTCTGGGTACATACTGAGCCATTTTCTCTGGACCATTACAGATATTCTCAGTTCACATCTGTTTCCTGGCCATTCTTGGAGTGCACAAGTTGCTTTTGGTTTTGGGCATTTGAGTAAAGAATAGCATGAGAGTGCTAGGGTTTGCATGCTGCCATTACAAAACCTCTGCTTGATTCTTTAGTTTCAAACTAAACCAGTATGTGGAGCAGAATCTCACTTGCATATGCTGAGGCAGTACCAACCATAATGCAGGATTTTGATTTCTGAACCGATGTGCAACAAGCAATGGAGTATAATTATGACATAAAAACTCTTCAGAAACCATAACTAAGCCTCAAGTCATCCACATTCAGTTTAACTTTCATCTTTCAGGACTTTTGGCTTCTGTGTGCTCTCAGCTGACTGGAAGGTACAGAGCCATCATCAGGGTAGAGGAAAACAGGAAATGTGAGGAAGGAGCTCAAGGCCTCCCCTTGAAGTTTCAGCCTTTATATTAACTTTATACTGACTTTCTACTATTGCACCTCTGCTTGGGAGTTTCAGTACCTCTGCTTGATTTCAGTAGGAAATCAAGCAGAGGTAACTATATATGCCAGCTTTCAAGGGAGAAAACAAAAATCTAGAACATGAATAGGAAGGTATCTTCTTTTAAAAGGATGTGAACCCTCTATATCCTCTAAGGAAGGTAAGTCACAAAAGGAAGTCCTACTCAGTGATGTCGTCAAATGGCCAGAATTTTCAGTTCTCTCGACTCACTGTGGCTTCAGGAGCTGGTGATGTCGGACAGCTGGGATTCCAGAAAGAGCTGTTGACCTTACCTCACTTTGAGAAATTGCATGGGTCAGCTTTTCCTTACAAGACATTGTCCAGTCTTTCCTACGTGAAGGATTTCCCATGTTTCATTTAAGCTGATTGTGCTGCCTCCCTCCTGCTCTCATGAATTAATACCACTGTGCCTGACCCTATCCACTCTGAAAATAGCTATTGATACAGATCACAGCTATTTATATCTGCTGGTGTCAACATGACGCAGGCACGTGTTCCCAGAAGAAATCTGCCTTTTTACAGCTTCTTCATCGTGCAGTTAAAAAGGCTTCAAAAACTGAGATAAATTGAACAAAACTTGAAGTGTTCTCCATTCTTGCCTTTCACCTGAAGATGATGTTATGATGGATTTTAAGTTTTTATTTTAAACCTACCAGAATTTGCCCCTGCATTTTTTCAGCTTTAAAACTAGACTTTTTCAAGTCGTGTTGTGTTTAATGTATCCCCAGTGTTCAGCAGCAGATTAGCTTCATGTCCAGGAATGCAACCAGAAGTGTTTACCATTCTGATCTAGTAACTTCCTTCCACTGAAGTAAGTCTTCCATATGCTTTGAAATTTTGGTTCCTGAACTGCTGTTGTAATTGTGCTAAGAAAACCTGGTCAGGATTGAGTAAGTCAGAGGCATTTTGTGTTCCAGCTTAGTTCAAGATTTAGATGTCAGAGCAATCTAATGAAGCAAAGAAACATACTCATGGAACAGTTGAAAAACAAGTCTGCTGTTTCAAGAAGGATGTCTGAAACTGATGAATGGAAAATTGACATTGTATGCTTGCATCTGCTGACAGGTAGTTGAAGTGGCAGTACATTTTTTTCCATATATTTGTGATCCTCTACTTATAATTTCGAGTAGGAAGATGCACTTATATCTATGTATCTGGGACAGAGGCAGATGAGGATGAAGAATATTTGTAAATATATTTATACACTTTGTTAGATCTCAATTTTTTTAGATTGTGTGTTTCAGTAAACTCTGGTGCAAAATGCTAGTTCTGAAATAAGAAATATCAAAGCAATTCCTTTCAATAGTTCAATATTATTAATATTTCATCCAAAATATTTCAGTGCTCTTTATTTTGCTGTGTGCTTTGAATTTTGACAGAATTTTTCACTCTCATGAAACATGACTCGCATGCCTGCATTGGAGTGTCATGCAAAAGCAGCTCATCAGTTTGTATATATCTGCAAAAGAGTCATTTCCAGGGCTGATGGAACAAAGTAAAGAGTGAGAGGATCAGTTTTTCTAACTGCCAGCTCCAGAAAAGCATGAAAGTCAGTGGGAGCAGAATCCTCCAAGGGATCCTCCAGCAGTCAAATGTAAGAGACCATGTGGAGTAGGGGCATCAGAGCAGTGCCATGTGAGCAAGCTCTCTGAGATGGGTAACATGAGAAGGGATAAATTAGACTCTCCCTGGGCTTAAGTGGATTTATGGGAAAGTCCCTCTCCAAAAGTTTCAGGAGCAAATTTCAATGCCTGGGGGCAAGGTAGAAGCAAGAGGAACTTCAGTTGGCATTTATGAATTGCAGAGAGTGACAATCCTTAAATAAACAATTTCTAAACCTCACAGTGGGGTGAAATGAAAGCAGCACATTTACAGATTAAGAGTGATGACCAGCATGTTAAAGACTAAATAGCTGTAGCATCACTTGTACTTTGTTTTTTTAAATTTTGTGAACATGCAGGCAGCTCTCTGACTAATCAGAAAGAAGAGAGAGTTGCATTCTGTGTTGTTCTGAACAGGAAACCAAGTTCTATGCATGCAGGAAAGTGACAGAAAGTGGCCAGACAGGAATTTCTGAGTATCTGAGGTCAAGGGTGGGAGCCAGTTATGGTAAATTTGATGATCCTACAATACCAGACTTAGTTTTGAGATTCCCTTTTCTAACAGAAGATGAGCTGTGGCTATGAAATTTCTGTCACTTTGGTCTGTTGTGGTACAAACACTGCTTAAAGAGCTTTAAAGACCAGCAAAATAACATCATATTAAATGTTCTTTTCAGGCTGGAAGCCAGATCTAGAAAGAATTTAAGGAGCTTAGTGTGAGTTTCCTTCTCATCTCATAGCATCTTCTAGTAAAAAAGAAAACCACAACAAACCAAACAAAATAATTGAATAAGAAATTAAAACAATAAATGTAACTGAAACATCCCTATCAGATCTCTCTCCAAGAAATTTTAAAAGCTTTAGTGTTTCACCTGCAGTGTTCACAGATAACCTTTTGCTAGAAAATCAGAACTGACTTAATTTTCTTCCATTCTTCAGAATGCCTTGGAATGGATGTCTGTCCCTGGATCTGGCTGTCAGGTATGTGAAGTCATTCAAAACAGATAAGAAGACCCACACCCTCCAGGTCTTGGCTTGGTTGGTTTCACCAAGATCACTGTGTTACTTTTTGTTGCAGTTATCTGCAGAGGAATCAGTTACAAAGGAGAGAACCCTTCAGGCCTGTCAAAGCACTGAGTAGAGAGGGTTTGCTTCAAGAAACTTTTGCAAACACCAGTACACCTAACTCGAAAGAACTGATGTGAGCATGCAGTCAGGTAAGGAAAGGAGTCCAGGTCTGCAGCAGCACACTTCAGTGCCAGATAACAATAGATGCTGTATGATAAACTGTCTTCCCCCGTGATACAGAAAGGCTCCGGAGTTAACTGTGCTTTCTGACATCATCACAAATAACCATTTGTTAAAAAACATGTCACAGTGAGTGATAAACCTTTTAGATATTGAGGATTATTAAACTATGAGGCACTTGTTATTGGGGACACACTTATAATGAAGCAGATTGCATTCATAACTCACAAATTAGCTGTCTAGCACCTGTGTTTTCATTAATGCTTGCATTGAAATAAGTACTTTCCTTTACAGATATTCTTGTTATTTCATAAGCTTTTTATGGGAAACTGGTGGTTTTGGATGAAGGTGACATAACCCTAACAGTAGGTTTTGGCAGAGGAGTTTTAGGTTTTGTGGAAGCAAGCTGAGAAGTTGAGTTGGCAAGTAAAATGAATGTCCACCTTCCATTTCACAGGCCTGTGTGAATGGTGTTTGCTGTTGCTTAATTGTAGTGGTTTCATGTTGCACATCCCCTTTTTCCTGTCTCCACTCAGGCTGGCTCTGGGTGTTGAGGTTTAAAAAAGTACAGGTGCTTTGCGAAGCAAAATTTATTGCTCTCAACAGAGGAGTGCTCTGGGATCCTCCTCAATCTCTAACAGCTGCATTCTTTCAAGCTTGGTAATGTATTTAGTGATAATGAAAGTAAGTACCTCATTGTGCTGGTATGAGCCAGGTGTAACACAAATAGGCATTGTGCAAACATATCCAGACTACCAAGGCAAATTATTTCAGTTGATCCTGGCCTCCTGTAAACACAGATGGATAACTGAGGGAAAGTCTTTGTCTGAAAACTTACCACTGTTACCTGTAGCTCTGGCACCTGGAGATCTTGCCAAGGAGTGAAATGCATGACTGCTTCCAGAGCAGGGTCCCTGCCATACTGCCTTGACAGGGTAAATTGTAATCAGTTGGTTAAACCCTTGAAAACAATTGTGTTTAGAACTAAGCTGAAGATCCAGCAAACAATCAGAATAGAGCAGCTTCCAAGTGATGCACATATAGTGTCCCCTTCCTAGACCTGGAGTTCTCCAGTAACATGGGAAAAGAGCATCAGAGGAGATCAAAATGCTGCCTGTCATTTCATGCATTTGTGACAAGCAGGCAGATGGTAGAAGAGCTTTCTGGAGGGGAATCACCAGCATGCTGGTACCTTTGTGTCAGTTAGCTGAAAGCTATACTGTTTAAAACCATGGTTGATACCAAGCCTTTGGAATTAACATTAGCCCCAGGCAGGGAAGCATGTTGGAACATTGGCCTCCACTTCCCGTTGGCCTCATCTCTAACCCACCCTCTTGCTATCAGGGTCTGGATGTGAGGAATACCTGAAGCTGTAATAATAAAGACCTGATGAGCATGTAAAACTGGGTGAAGAGGAATTACTGGAAATCTGAGAATCTGAGACCCCTCCCTGCATTTACACAGCAAACACCTTTATGGCTGATGTGTGTATTTATGTAGTTTTACTAGTTACAAATATATAATAAATAATGCCTTGGCAGGTCAAATATTTAAGGTGCAATGAGTCATTCTCAATATTGAATGAGAAACCTGAATCCCAGAATTTTTTATTGAGGCAAATCAGTGTTTTAAATGCCTATCTCAAACTGCTTTCTAAAGTAAATGCCTGTGGTATGACTGGGCTGGAAGGATGAAGGAGAAAATTCACTGTACTTTCAAACTGGAGCATACATTGCCTGCTCTAACTTCAAATTTTGTTGCAAGTGCTCTGGTTTTGCCCAGGTGGACAGCAGCTTGGCAGAATTTTTCCACAGCACCTTCTTTTTATGCATATTTACCAACAGCAATCTTGAAAACTACTGAAATTAAACTTGTCAGTGAGACTGTGGTGTAAATCTCTGTGCCCAACTCACAAAATGTTATTAGTCAGCTGTTGCCCCAGCCAGAAAGTGTTAGCTCCTGAGTCTGGGTTGTGGTAGCTCTCATGTTCAGCTTGGGAGACACCAAGTTCAGTACATGGAGTGCCAGCCAACCTGACTGTTCTGTTGGCTGTGCACATTCACTCCCTGCCTCTGAAGAAAAGGTCAGTGTGTCCAGGGAAAGAAGAAGGCAACAGACTTACACCTTTTAGCCATTGTGTCTTCCCTCCAGCTTTTATCACGATGAAGTGGATACCACCACAGCAAAGAACTTGTCAAGTACTTCCTTTAATTCCTTATATGTCTGCTGCTACATTTTCAGCTCCATGTTTTCAGCATGGAGTCACTGAATAGTTTGGTTTGCAAGAAACCTTTAAAGGTCATCCAGACCAACCCTCCTGCAATGAGCAGGGACATACTCAACTAGATCTAGTTGTTCAGAGCCCTGTCCAACCTGACCTTGAATGTTTCCAGGGATGGAGCACCTGCAACCTCTTTGGGCAACTCATTCCAGTGTTTCATCACCCTCGTTGTAAACATTTCTACCTTACATCTTGTCCTAATCTACCTTCTTTTAGTTTAAAGCTGTTACCCATTGTCCTGTCACAGAAGGCTCTGCTCAAAATAACCCCCCTTTTACTGCTGGACTAAAGGCAGCAGCAAGGTCTTCCCAGACCCTTTTCTTCTCCAGGCTCAACAACCTCAACTTTCCTCACAGGAAAGGTGTTCCAGTCCTTTGGTCATTTTTGTCACCTTCCTTTGGACTGGCTCCGACAAGTCCACGTCCTTCCTGTGCTGGCATGTCCGTAAGAAACTAACTCTACTTTCTGGAATGATCAATATGAGAAATTTAGAAGGTTGTTTTACACTAAAGACTTCTTTACAGGCATTAGCTTACACTTTTGCAGAGACTGGAAAGATGGTAGTATTATATCCAGTCAGAGAAGCAGAAGCAGCAGAATGTCACTGCATGTAAGGGATCTTTTCTCTTATGTAGGTGTTGTACCTTAGATCTACAATAACCAGAAGTGCTTGGAATGATTATGAAGTGATAGAAGAGCTTTTATCAGCATCACCTGCGTTGCTGCTGTGTCCATAAATTCTAAAATTTATTGACATATACTATCAAATCCTGTAATTCCCCTTGCCATTTGCTGGTATTTGTGTTTATTGCTCTCTAATCAGAATTGTACAGCCAAAGACCTATCAGTTATTTCATCTGTGAATAGGATAACAGTACACATGTGACTAAGTTGCTTGTGTCCTTTCCTTTCAAATGGATTAGTGTGGAATTTACAGCACCATTTCCAGATGCTTAACTTTTATTCTTGTGGCCTATATCAGAGAGCCTAAAGTAGGGTGAATTTAGATACTGCAAATAAATATAAACAGTTCTATTCTTTGTCTTTGACTTGGACATTGACACCTCCAAGTACCATATGCTAACTTGTTTGTGGGAAGATTGAGTCCGATATGTTGGTGAAAAAGCAGCAAATTTCGTCTAGAAAGAGAAATGTGATAATGTTGGAAAAGTTAAAGACCAACAACCACCAAACATTATGGCCCTGGTCCCAAAGCACCAAGGTGAGTTTGCAGAGCTCAGTACAACAGCTGTCAAAAGACATTAGAAGTCACAATGTATTTCTACAGTTGTTTCTTTGAGATCCAAAATATCTTTTGAGCTATGTTGCACTGCAGAGAACTGCTTTGTTCTTGAAGAACAGATTCAGGAATGAGTTGGATGTGACAGAATTTTCAGCTGGGTTCTTTTTTCATGATTACTAACTGGGCAACCATACAAATATTTGTATTGTTGTTGATCAAGTGTTAGAGTTTGGGGAACAAGCATCAGTCTTAGTTGATCATTAGCTCAACATGATTCTTTCTTTCTTGGGTTTATGAAGGGAACTACACGTAAATGGCCTAGGAAGTCACCCTCTGTAAAAGGGGCTGGCTAGGAGATAAAGGGATGGTTGATTATAAACAAGTGGTGGTTTGGGGCTTTTTTTTTGTTCTGCTTTTTTTAATCAACAGGGTTAAAAAAAAAACACAGTGAAAATATTTCATAACTTAAACAAAAGAAAATCAATATGTTGCAAGAAACATTGCCTGAACACAAGAGCATGTGGCAATTGGGAGTAGAAGCGCCCTGGGCCACAGAAGTCTGCTTTCTTGTTTCAGCTGCAGGAAATAAAAAAAAAAAGAAAGCACAGTTGCCAGTGCAAGAACTAACTCCAGATTTGAAAGCCTTCCTGTTGAGAAATACTCCTTTCATAAGTGTGGTCTTCATAATTACAATCAATCTCCCACCTAATTATTTCTTATTAAAGTTTAGAAAATTTAGCAACCTTCTACAGAAATGGTAATATCAGATACTGTTATTTTGTATGCTATGTAAGTGTAACATGAGCTGGTTTTCCATTTTTTCAAAATCAGTCTTCAGAAACTTCTGTACAATTCCCACAGATTCTCTCAAGCTGGAGAATATATACAGATGCTCATGTATCCAGCCCTTCTGCTCTGCAAGCTGTGCAGTTTTAATGCATCTATTAGCATAGAATCCAGAAATAATATTTTGCTAAGCCAACTCCTGTTCTTTTATTTTTTTATATTTTTCTCTTTCTGTTCTTTTTTCCCTCCTCCACTTCTCTCTCCACAGTGTGCCATTCAGCATGGAATTTCCTGCAGGCAGAGCAGCAATGTAGCCCATTGCAAGTCTTCCACATGTTCCATAGTACATGGAAAAGTTGTGCTGTCAAAACCAGGTTCCCACCTGTTGTCTTTGGAAATGCTGTTTTGTTTTTGTCTGGGAAGAGAGGCAGGGGCCCTGCTTGATGCTTCTTAGGGAATAGCAATTTGCACTGAGTGTACAGCTCATGCCTCTGAATTCCTGTGTTTGTGGACTCCTGAGTTTCATATTGTAACTGTTGGCACTCAGCTTTAAAGTGATGAAGGACTGAGGAAGCACGCAGGTGTGTGAAAGAAATGGGAACAGAGAGCCTGCCCAGCCCTGAAGCATTTTGCACAGTTAAAAAGCCAATAGTGTCCTTTTGCTCTTGGCTCCTGTACTTAGCTTCAGCTGCCAAATTGATGTAAGAAGAAGCTTGCTTTCATTGCAAACATATTTGAATTGAGCTGAGAGTCTTCTCTGCTCTTACTGTTGTAACAGTCCTCGCGACATCTATTGCAGGGATCGCAGCATATCCTCAGCATGAACTCCAAGAGAAATCTGAGTATAAGACACACATGTAGAGCAAGATGGATATACTTGGACTGCTTTTAGACCTGGTTTTCAGAACAGTCAGGCTAAAATTTCCTATGATCCCTTGAAGAATGAGTATTTAGAATGTATTTCTTTCTTTACTGTTTGAATGGAAGCAATGTGCTTGCTTTGATGTGAAGATGAGCAGGTAACACATTTGCTGCCATGTGTCCTCCTGCACCCTCTAAACAATGAATCACGTCCATAATCTATGAATTCTCCTTTGTGATGGTATTTGTGATCACAGTGTGGTTTTGACTATGCTAGTCAGATCCTGAGATTTGGACTTCAGAGGCTGAGGTGGTTGGAGTGGTGTGAGGTCACCCTGAGTTGTACAGGACACCTGTCACTAGGTGTAGTAGCAGTGCCCTTCTGTGGTAGGTGTTACCTGCATTCTGAAAATCAGTGTCTGGAGAAGAGTTGAAAAAGTTAAACATGAGGACCCACTCTTTTTAAGTGGTTAAGATCACTCAGTACTCCTGATACCATATATGTCATTTTTGTTCTTATTGATCATAAGTACTTTTTCAGTGTGTTGAGAAGCAGTTTTTTGCATGTGCTTGATGATATGTACAATAGCATGAAGTCCTTTATAGTGGATATTTTTGCCCCTGATGAGGGGGAGAGAATGATGCTTCTGACTCCATCCTATCAGAAGGCTAATTAATTACTTTATTATACTATATTATTTTATATTATATTACATCTAAACTGAATCTGCCAAGCACTCTGCTCTGCACACACTGCACAGAATCTCATGGCTGTCAGCCCACGGTCCCCCCACACACACACGGCTGGCCCTGATAGGCCAAGGAAACAAAACACCATCACTTTGGGTAAACAATCTCCATGTTGCATTCTACTTTGGCACAACACAGGCACAGCAAATGAGATAAGAATTGTTTTTTCTTTCTCTGAGGTTCAGAGAATGTGAAACCCAGAAATATTTTTGGGAAGAATGGTGCCTTGCTTTTCTCTGTGAGGAGAAATGTGGGGCTACAGGTGAGTGACAGCAGGAGCAGGGCATGGATTCCAGCCTGAGGAGCAAATGGAGAAGGATGGCACCTTTCACCTCACTGATCCTGGCTGTCAGCCAGAACAGCAGCTCACTGCATCCCCCCAGCTGCCTCCTTGCCCGTGGCACAGGGGCTGAACAGGAGGGGATCAGCAACCTCAGCATGTGCCAGCAACACGCCTTTGGCCACAAGGGACATTTGAGGTGGTGAAAACACATTTGCCTTTAAAACCCTCTGTGCAAGGGGAGCAGCCCCACACTCACACACAGCTGGGCTCCCCCTCAAAACACCCCAAGGCACCAGGAGTGATCCTGAGTGCTGCCTTGTCATCCAGCTCCAGCCCTGGGATAACTGGATCTGCTTCTTCAACACACTCAATTCACTTCACTCCAAATCCTCTGTGATCCTGCCTGCCCTGGTCTGATCACAAGAACTGAAGCCTGGACTTGGAGCCCAGACTAGAAAGCCAGTCCTCTGCCAGTGACAAGGTGATGTTTGGGCTTTTTTAAAATCTATTTCAAGTTACAGTTCATGCACTGTGGTTTAATTGCATTTGCCCTCCAGCCTTTCCATTAAAAATAGAACAGAAACCAGACTTCCAGGATGGAAATGAGAATGAGAAAAAGCCCTTGTAAAGAGGAAAATGCTGTGTTTGGAGAGGAAGAATAATTATTGCCACAGGTACAATAAAGAGGGAAGGAGCTGGATTCTGTGTCATACCCAGGGGCCAAATGCAAGTTATTCAGACCTTTCAAAATGAGGTCACACTGTCACTGGAGGCAAAGTGAGAAGTGCAGGTTATGGCAGAGCTCACGGATGGATCTGTTTGAGCTGAAATTCTGAGATGCAGTGCTCCTCAGGTCACAGAGCCACCCTGAGAACTGACCAGCCTCAGGTCACAGAGCCACCCTCAGAACTGACCAGCCTCAGGTCACAGAGCCACCCTGAGAACTGACCAGCCTCGGGTCACAGAGCCACCCTCAGAACTGACCAGCCTGCAGGAGCTGGGCCAGCCCAGAGGGCACCAGCTCTTCTGCTGCAGTAGGATTTCTCCAGCCACTCCCTAATTAACTGCAGGGCTGTCCCCAAGGCTCTCCTGACTGAGGCAGCCCCAGCCTGCACTTTGTGGCAGTGACTTCTGGTGAGGACAGACAAGAAATCCTCCATGCAGGAGCCTCCAGAGGGCAGAGCCTCTGTCTTTCTAGCAAAAGCCCAGCAGAATTGCCTGTGCCAGCTGGAGCCTCCAGGTGCCTGGCAGGCTCTCTGAGCTGCCCTTTCAGGGGGATGAGCCAGTTCATGAGCATTTCTGTGTCCATCCCTGACCAAGGTGGCAACTCCTGGGAGCGCTGTGTTCTCACTCCTGAGTGAAAGCAGAGAGTGACTTCACAAGGCCACCACACACAGCAGCTCTGGCAGGGATTCTGGCTGATTGGAATTGTAAATTCCATCCCAGCTATTACAGCAGCGTTAAACACGCAAAATAATTTTCACAGTTTCAGAGCAGAAGCTGCTGGGGTGGCTCCTGTGAGTGGTTTGTGCATGGGTAGATGCCCTGCCATGATTGCACCCTGAGCCCTTTGTGCTCTGCCATGCCACTGGCCCAGCCTGGGGCACTCACACAGAGGGGGCACTCTCAGCCAGCTCTGCAGGGCAAGGAAAGCCCCCAAGAGCAGGAGAGCACCCCTATTACTAGAGGGCACAAAGTAACACGATGTGCACACACTGCTTTTTTCAAGGTAAAAAGGGATTATTTAATTTCTGCTTCTAAAATTTATAGATTTTCAAAAGTGCCAGTGGGTTGCAGGGTGACAGTGCCACCTCTCCAGTGACACGAAACAAACCAACAGCCCATCAAATTTCTCTTCTATAAAAGAAAACAAAACAATCAGTTATTTACAGAAAGTGTGTGAGAAAGTTCGTGACAAGAATATAAACATCAGAAGGCTCAGAAAAATCTTAAAAAAATCAAAGCAACACACCCCTTCTCTGCCTGTGCATCTACTGCAGCTGGCAGGAACTGCCCTGCAGCCCAGCCAGCCTCTGCTAGCCAGCAGCAACAGGAATGGCACGAGCTGATGAGCAGGAGACCACTGAGCTCCCCAAAGCCTGCTATTCTTGGCTGAGGCAAGGTTAAACACCAGCACAGACAGCACATAAAACCCAGCACATTCTGCACTCTGGATTCACTGAATAATGTTTTATCTACACAAGTCACTCAAGCTAGTAGGCAGGAGGCCAAGAAAAAGGAGGAAAAGTTTGTGGGGAGAAGAGCCAGGAGATATTTAATGCCCCAGACTGACAGTGTGATCAGCACCAGAACAAGAGCACCTCCAGCCCTGGGGGCTGCCCTTCTGTGAGGCTCAGCCCTGGCACAGGCACAGCAACAAATCTCCCCAAGGGGCCAAATGCCTGAATAAGCCTCGGGTCAGCAGGAAAGGGAGGGACTTGCTCTGGGGACCAGCATTATCCCCGAGGGCACTGCTGAAGCTGCTGGCAGCTTTCTGCTCAGCAAGGAGGGGACAGCAGTGCCCTGGTGACACACTGAGGGGCAGGGCAGCCACAGAGCATCCCTCTGCAAGCTGCAGATATTCTTTACCTGTATGTTTTATATTAAACTCTCACAGCAGCTGTCTAAAACATGCACACTGAAGCCAGCCAGCAGGGAATGGCTCCAGAGCTGTTCTCTACATTGACTTCCAAGAGAAAATTCTGTTAAATGTCTCTGAGGCCTTTCTAAATGCCCCTCCTGGGACAGGAGCCTGGTGCTGCTATGCAGAGAAATGGGTCTGACCCATTGGGTCTGAATTTGAAATATGACTTTATTACTCATGACTGTGAATATCCTGAGGGAAGTGGCACAGAGGGCAGGCAGGGCTGGGTGGGCTGTCAGCACGCTTGCACGGTGCTCAGAGGGTGATGGATGGTTTCCTGAGCTCCATTTGCTGTTCCCAGCACTGCTGTCCCCTGTCCCCAGCAGGGGCACGCTGCCCTGGGCAGGTCCTGCTGCTGCCACTGCCCAGAGTGGCAGAGATGCAGAGGATCTGGGCTCCTGCTCTGAGAGGAAACCTCAGAGAGGAGCAGGAGGGACTGGTGTGACCCAAACAAGCACGCTGCTGTGCCAAAGCCTCTCTGAGATGAACAGGGCTTGGCTGGGGAAAGAGAGATGCAACTCAAATGAATCCTCAAAAACCCAAAACCAATCCAACCACACAGCACGGTTTAAAAGAATTCATTTTTAACATTCCTTTTGCACTGCACCTCTATGCTTGTGCTTGCTTTAGAACTGGCACAGACACAAACATCCTGTTCTCAGGACAGAAATCACCACGCTGGGCATTTTCCCCCACAAGTGCATGATGCTGAATGGCAGCAGAGGGTTGGACAAGCCCCCAAACACAGCCCCCAACATGTGCAATCCCAGCTGGCAACTGGCACTTCCAGCTTTCTGGCCAATGCAAAACAACAAATTCATTTCAACCCCCGTGAGATTAGGTGATGATTGTAACACTATTGAAACCTCCCAAATCTGAAATAATAAATTAGGTTTATGCTACTTAATTTTACAGGGACTTACTACCTTTTGCCCCACACTAATTTGTTGTCATAATTACATTAAATTGAAGCTGATTTTTTTGTAGTCTAGATCTAGCTGGAAGCTTGCTGTTCCTACTCCTGATCCAAAGAAGACTCTGTTGTTGCCCTAAAGCCTGTCTGCTCTCTGAATTTACTGGATACTCTAATTTCACTATAAACCTCACTATCCTATAGCCTTAGATCCTCACTGCTACAGCACTGACAGTGAATTACATAGAACTAATTGTAAGGGTGAAATAAGCACCTGATGCTGTGCCAGGGAGAGGCTGCAGACGGGGTGTCTGGAGAGGAAAACAACCTTTGGGCACAAGAGCAGACCCTGATTTTCCCTTCTTGTTTCCAGAGCCTGTGGGCACTCACTGGTCAGTGGCCAAAGATGCTCAGGACAAGAGGGAGGGAAGGGGGAATTGTTTGGGTCTTGTGTGATTAGCTTTGCCTTTTTACTGAGACCCATTTTGATGCATTACTGCACTACTGAACTAAATATCTGCATTAGGAAGTGAGTCATGGTGGGAGCAATGGAGACAGCACTCCCTGGTTTACAGGGGCATGCTGTGAGCTGGACTCTGGCCAGACCTTTCCAAATTTAAACTGCAGGAACAGCCAAAGGCATTGCCTGAGCAGCCTGTGCCACTTCTGAGGCAGGCTGAGGGCAGAGCCCACAGTGGCTCCTGTTCCAAGCACAGCCCTGCTCCCAGTGGCACAAACCTCTCCATCTCTGTGCTCCCCAAGGCCAAGCCCAGGGGCAGCCTCCTCACAGCACCCATCCAAGGGTGCCACTCACCCCTGGCATTGCACCACCACCTTTGTGGCACTAGCAAAGATGCTTTTCTGTTATTTAACCCTGTGCACCTGCTGGGTTCCACACTCCCTAGCACAGATAACAATTTCCTCATTAGCAGAAGCTGCTGAACTGGCAGCAGTGGGTGAACTGAGGTTGTCTGTCTGTTCAGACCAGCCCTGCTGTCAATAAATGTGTGTGTGCAGCAGCAGGGCTTGCTCTTCCTCCAGCTCATCCCCTGGAGCTGGGCTGGAGGGCACTGCCTTTTCCTCAGGGCTTTTTCTTTGCATTTTCTATGTCCATAGCTCTCCCTTCATCATGGTTTGCTCTGAGCCATCCCATGAGCTCTCCCTCATCCTACTCCTCCTGTGCATCCTCTGAGGAGCAGCAGCCCTGCTCCACCTGCCTCCTGTGCCATCAGCACCACCACAGCCCAGCCTGGCACTGGCATGGATGGGGAAGCAACACTGGAGCTGGGGAAGGCTGGAACCTGGAGAGCACTGCCATAATGTTGATTGTTCTCCTGGGTCAGCTGCAAAAAATGGCTCCCAGAGCGGGGCCACCTTTTGCCACTTCACAGAAGTCAAAAGCACTGAACAAGGCTTGTATTTAGCTTGGAAATGTCACAACAGGCACAAAATCCTGTCCCAGTCTCTTGTTCAATGATCCTTGTTCTGAGGGGAAAAAAGAAGCTTAATGAATGCATCTCTGTGAGCCATTAAGAGCAAAATAAAGGCAGAGATAAAGGAAGAGAGAGACAAAGAATGGACCATCCTCAGACATGTTTTCTGCCAAAGTCACTCTTTACATAATAGATGCAGTTTCTTCCTTTGCTCAGATGGGAAGATGGGCTTGACACCATCTCATCACCAGCAGCTGTAATAACAGCTCCTTGCTATTAATATGCAAATTGAAATGCACACACTGATTAGAAACGTGTTAGACAAAGGCTTTTGTCAGAGAGCTGCGAGTGGGTGACAGGGTTCAATGAGGGAGCAGTGCCCCCCTGCAGAACTTCTGCAGTCTCACCCTCGAGCCCAGTGCAGGAGCTTCAGCAGGAGCACACTGCAGGGTTAGAGGCCACTTGCTCTCTCTCTGGAGCTCTCATTCAAGCCCCAAAGTGGGTCGTGCTTGTCCCCAGCCCCACTCCAGCCCTGGGGACTCCCCACAGGGAGTGGGAGCAGGCTGGCAGCTGCTCAGGTCCATGACCTCAGGCAGGTGCAGCCCAGAGGAAGAACCAGACTTCCACATACTTAATCTGAAGATTATGGAAGGTGCTTTTAAAGGTCAGGACTTGCTAATTAAGTTGATGCAATAGGAACTTAACAAAGGAAGCACCACTTACGTAGCAGGAGAATTCTTCTGCCATGATTAATCTCTGGATGAAGCTGCTGTCTCAGGGCTGCCTCAGGTTACACCCTGTTGCCATAGAGCTCCATTGCCACCACAGAAGGAGCCAGATAAAACCACTTTATTATTTGTGTTGAGCTGTGACTGAGCATAAAACACCCCTGGAAGTCAGTGGCCTGCCCCTGAAACAGCACCTGAGTCACCCAGCAGACTCTGGGGAGCTGCCTCAGTTGGGCTACATTAATGAAACCCTTCTAAAACATTTCCTTGCTGGCAGCCACACTTGCAGCTGTCTCCCAGTGCCACCTGTATTCCAGCTTTACTCCTGTAAAGTGAGTCTGGGGAGAGACCCAACCAGACTGAAGATGTATTAGTGAGATTGACTTTCTTTACAGACTATCTTGCACAGAATTTTAAACCAGTAAAACATTTGGCCAGAACAGACAGCATCAAATTGTTACCTATAGATGTTCTGCAGGAAAAATGCTGAGTGTGTTTATGGTTTGTTTTTTTAATGAAGAAAATATACTCAAATGTTTGCACCCTTCAGTTTAAAGTAACCTAGGGGGATGCAGGGGTTGCACTGAAGCATTTTCAAAGCTCTCTAATACATCCTCTCACACATTTCAGCCTGGGGCCATTGGACCAGGCTTGACATCAGAGATCTGGCATCACTTCTACAAGGATCACTGACTTACCATGAGCAGATTTGTCTTTTTATGTCTTGCTTTGAAAGCCTAATGAACTTAGGAAAAGCAACAAGATTAAAAGGATTTGAGGACCAAAGCCTGATTGACTGGACCTGGACAATATTGGCAACAAATGGAAATATTGTGCTGCTCTGTCCCTCCAGGCAGGGGTGTGATGGGGCAGCTCACCTGGGCCAGGTGCTGGGGGGTGGGAATCCCATCAGCAGTGCTGAGCCTCCTGCTCTGCAGTGCCACAGGACACACCAGAGTGACACCAGCTCCAGGCCAGGCTGGGCACCCCAGGGAGAGCAGCCAGCCCAGCACAGGCTGGGAGCAGGGGCTGGGTCCAACCCAGCTCACTGCAGAGCTGTCTCCATGCCTGCCTGGGGCAAGAAATTGTGTTTGTGCTGTAATTAATTTGCTGCAATTAGCTTGTAGTGATTACTAGAGCACACAGATTTTTGGGCTTGTCTCCTGACAAAAACGCCTCTGCAGCACCCTGGATGCTGCTGGGGGAGGGCTCCTCTGGGGAAAGAAGGCTTGGAAAAGGCAGGCTTGAACCCACACGACTGATGTGCCCTACTTCTGTAAATCATTCTCTCTGTAAAGAGGCAGTTTAGCTTCAGGAACACTGGCAGCTCGTGTTATTACCCAAAACACAATAAATGAAACCACCCCACAGCTATGAAACCCAAGGAGATGTTTACTCATCTGTGAAAAACCCATTCTCCTCCACACATGAAAGGCATCGATGCAAGAGCAGGAATCAACCACACAGAGCCTCTGCAGTGTCCCCCAGAGGGAAGGGGGAGAGGCTGCAGGGCACCTGAGCTGTCCCTCCACAGCCCAGGGGGCTCAGGGACAGCCCAGGGCTCAGGGACAGCCCAGGGGGGCTCAGGGACAGCCCAGGCACTGCCCAGGGGGGCTCAGGGACAGCCCAGGGGGGCTCAGGGACAGCCCAGGGGGGCTCAGGGCCAGCCCAGGGGCTCAGGTACAGCCCAGGGGGGGCTCAGGGACAGCCCAAGGACTGCTCAGGGCTCAGGGCCAGCCCAGGGCTCAGGGCCAGCCCAGGCACAGCCCAGGGGCTCAGGCACAGCCCAGGGGGGCTCAGGTACAGCCCAGGGACTGCCCAGGGCTCAGGTCCAGCCCAGGGGGGCTCAGGGCCAGCTCAGGGGCTCAGGCACTGCCCAGGGGCTCAGGGACAGCTCAGGCACAGCCCAGGGGGGCTCAGGCACAGCCCAGGAGGGCTCAGGGGCAGCCCAGGCACTGCCCAGGGGCTCAGGGGCAGCCCAGGGGGGCTCAGGGCCAGCCCAGGGGGGCTCAGGGCCAGCCCAGGGCTGAGGCTCCTGGCCAGCAGAGCTCCTGGCAGCCCCGGCATGCAGAGCACTGCAGGGCTCTCCTCCCGCTCGGCTCCTTCTCTGCTCAGGTGCCCAAAGCAGGCAGGGGAAGGAGCTGCTGCTGGCTGTGCAGGGCAGAGCTGGGTCAGTGCAGGCTAACCCCGTGTCCCTGCAGGTGCACAGGGCACCAGCCTTACCTGGGAGGGCCTGGCCAGCTCAGGCTGTGCCAAGGCTCTGGTGGCACCGGGCTCCTGCAGCTCCCCGGTGGGCACGGCAGTGCCGGCCTCGCAGCAAAGTCAATAAAGCAAAGAGCTTCTGCTGAGCCTGCAGGAATCCTGCCAGCAGGAAAAAGAATTCACACTTTCTTTCCAGCGTTCTTTACTCATGGAACCATTTGTTTCTTTAGGGACAAAGAGGGAAGGAAGAAACTCATCTGCTACACAGTCCCCACGATTCACTGCTGCTGCTCTGTATGTGCTGACACAAACCATGCTGGAGAAGGTGAAGAAAGTGTGTTTATTTCTGATTGAAGACTGATTACATCACTATCATGGATAATGGAGTAGAATAATCTTATACTCTTGGGAGGAATCTAGGAATAAATATGAAAAAGTAAAATAGTTTGTTTCCACTGTCCCTGAAGATGACTGATGAGTAAGTGCTGTATTTACAGGATAGTTATCATACTCTAGACTCTGTGCTGAATAAATATTGTCTTGAAAGGGTAAAAAAATCCATCGAAATATTTTAACTCACACAAAATTAAAAAAAAAAATATCCATGTACTTGTCCAAAGCAAAGGTTAGTTACATGTTAATTATTGAATCCACATAGGATCACTGTCCAAGAAAGCTTCCTCTCCTGCTGACCTGCTCCCCTCCACAGAAGCAGCATTAGTGCTTGTCCTCTTCTCCACTGATGAGCCACTATTGGTTCTTCAGGCTGCAAGAGAGAAAAGAAGCCCAGGTCACGCTCCATCCTGGTGTGTTTTATGAAAGAAAACCACCACAGCAAATTGGAAAGGGTCTCCTTTCTTTAGGTCTTAAATTTGAACTTAAGAGCCTCACAAATCCTGCCCAACATGGCCCAGCACAGCTGAGCTGATGAGGAATTCCTCACTGGAATTGGCATTGGCAAGCTCAGGTTTGTGCTTTGAGCAATTAACCCAGTGTTTGGGTTTTACATGAGAATGATTAATCTGTACACCCAACAGCACAACACAGAGCTGAACAGGCTGTTCTGGGGCTTTCAAATTATGATCAAAACAGAAGATATCAGAGATATCTTCATTTTCACTTACATTAAAAGGGAAGGGAGACAAGTCAGAGCTATAATGAGGGGAAGTATTACATTCTCTTCCTTCACAGGCAGTGTAATTATTCAGCTGCTCCCTGGAACTGAAACTATGACAAATTAAAATGCCTATCAATTCCATCTACCTTTTGTAACTATTCATATCCTGGAGTTGTTACTGCTCTAAAGGCTCCTTTACCATAACTCACTATATACTGCAAAAAGTGCATACAAATGCTACTATTTCCAAATGTTACTGCAGAACAAAATCATTTGGCTTGGGTGTGAAGTGCACAAGACAACTCAGTTACTCTAATTTCCAGAAATTCACAGGAAATCTTCAGTCAGAGAACACCTTCATCCTGGGTGGGGATGTCTCTGGTTTCTGTGCCTGTGTTGACTCCTGAGGTGTCACAAAGTCTTTTTCTCCCAGCCCCACAAAGAAGAAGCCAAGAATAGTTGGTTCTGCTTTCCAAGGCTGTTTATTTTCTCTCATCTGTTCCATTCTCTCTCTGCCCTGCTGGGATCTGTCCAGCAGGTC
>JAYDZK010000025.1:17062386-17085585 GCA_034509185.1 Euphonia xanthogaster
GGCAGCAGTGAGCCATGGAGTGCCCAGGGGCACTGGCCAGCCACCAAAGGGAGCAGGGGGCACACAGGGGCAGTGCAGCAACATGAGGGGTGTAAAAGGTTGGGCTAAAGAACAAGAGGAGCAGATGCTGGCAGCCTCCTGAAGTGGTGTGCTGTTACTCTGTATGGAGTGAAGCTTTCTGAAATTGCCTGATGATACTCTGTGTAGTGTGGCCATCTCAGCTGTGACATGTACAGTGGCATATGCTGCAACATCCAATAGACATGGTGACCTGTTTTCAAATTTTTTTCTGACACCAAACCGTGATTATTAAAAAAAAAAAAAGGGAGTTGCCCTGCTAGCCTTGAAAGTTTTCCAGGGTCTAGGTTAGCATCTCCTGGCTTCTTGTTCTTGAGTCCCTGCAAATTTATCTGTACTTGGAAGAGAGCAGGATGTGTCAGAGTCATGGTCTTGTGCTTTGCAGTTGTGTTCTAGGCCCTACTTCATGTCTCTACCACTTAAAAATGTGGAGCAATACATGGAATCAGTCTGTTGATGCTGCAGCCTTGAGGTGTTTTGTTTTTCCAGCTCTGGATTTGTACAGGTTTTGTTTCAGTGGCTTGGTTGTGTACATGTAAATTTTGCCTTCTGCTTTGCACATAGATCTCATGAGGAAGATGGCCAGTAGGCCTCATGTATATTTTACTTATTTCTAAAGGATAAAGGAGCTTTCTGGTTGATCTGATAAACAGCACATTCCTTAGAGAACAGCAAGGGCCTGCAGGGAACTTTTTGACATCCCTGACTGTTTGTGAGGTGTTACAGAGCAAGCTGAGGTCATTCCAGAGGTTATGTTTTGATCTTCTCTTTCTTTAGGTCAGCATTAAGTGGAGGGGATTAAGGGATTTTTAATAGTCTGTGTGAGGGGTCCACTGCTGGCAATAGCCTCGAAAAGAATGTTTGTCATTCCTGCTGCCTGCTGTGGGAAACTCATAGGATCACTGCATCAAGTGCTGGGATTTCTAGAGAGTCTTAAGCAAGAAAGAGCCTGAGGCAAGATGATACAGCTTTCTTACCTAGCTGTGACATTTCTACAGCAGATACTGTTTTACAGCTTTTTGAGGGATTTCTCCTACAATCTTAACTCTAGATTTAGGCAGAGGGAGGAGGGCAGGAAGAAAGTGAGCATTTTGTCCAACGTCTTTCTCTTGGTTTTGCTCATGTTAAATTTAATTTATAGCTGTTTAGATCACAATACTTAGAGGAAAAGTTGCTTGCCTTACAATTTTCTATTTGTCCCAAATCCTGTGTTAATTAACTAGCTCATGCATTCATATGCTTAAGTAATTTTTCTCAACCTAAATGTTTAAAAGTGACATCCAAGTGTAGGTTTGGCTGAAGGGAAATCAGTGCAGTGAAAACAGGGGATTCTCTTGGGGCAAGCTGTGAGTCCCAGGCTTGGCACTGTTCACTTTGTGCTGCCATCTGGGTGCAAACCTCCTGCTCCCTGTTTCGTAATTCAGCCTGTGCTGTGCAAAGGATGCACCCACACAGAGTGAGGGAATGTGGCCATAGGAAAGCTGCACTCCTCCACATACGTTAGTGGTGCTGAGGAGCGAGGTTTATTAGCTGGTGTGGCTCAGGACAATGCAAGTTTTTCCACTTCCAAGATCTGAACTGGCTTTTGTTTTCATAAGACAGTGTGTTACACATAGCCAAAAGGCACTAGAGGTTGAAGCTTTTAACTATTCCATCAGAATTTTAAACATATGCATTTTTGTAGCTTCTACTTTGAATATAATAAGCTGTTATTTTATAGAGATATCCATGCCTGGATATTCAAGTGTTCAGATTATTAGCAAAATTCTCCATTATTGTATCCTGTCATCTTCCTTCTGCTTGACTTAGCTGTAATGTCTCCTGGTGGGTGACAGTACTGCAGTCAACATCAAAGCAAAGAGCTCTTCATTGTCTTTGCTCTGCACTGTACTTACATATCCCAAGTATGATCAGAAGTCTTCTGAATTAATTCTGCCTACCAAAGTCTGTCTTTAAAGAAAACAACAGTATGGCATAAAAATCTCTAAATCCCAAAAGAGAATTTTGCATTAATATTTGGTGAAGAGAAAGGTTCTGATTAGATTTTTAATATATTGTGACTTCCTGATTTTCTATCTTTTATTACTCAAGCCATCAGTTACTAATAGCTATTTGTCACAAAATCCCAGTGATATTTCAATAAATGAATTGTATTGCTTGAAAACATAGTAGACCCCCAGAACAACAAGAAGGAAAAAGTTTTGTATTTTGTATTTGTATTGCAAGACACAGACAGTGGAACCTGCCTTGTTCACAGATGGGAGGGTCATTGTTGTCTTTTCATTGCTAATTGTGCTACAGAACTGGTTTCTTCCATCAGGAACTTATAATAAGATAATCTAATTGTGAATAATTTTGTTCACCAGACAGTTTTCCTTTGGGAGTAATCTAATAGAAGTTTCTCAGAAATGTATCACCTCAAATGCATCCTATACTTGATCTCCTAGGACTCCTTCAGTAGTGCTTATTTCCTGGGTTTCTCTCTCTCACCCTTGATGATTGATCCAGAAGAATAATTTTTCATTATTTTAGTGTCCTCCCATTTTGAAGATATAAATTCTCGTATTCTCTTATGTGCTTTCCAGAAGCACAACTATTTGAAAGAATAACTCTATTTACAAAAAAAAAATTAGTAAGAATGAAGGCTAGAAGGTGTTATTAGAGGCCTAGGCTGCTTCCCATCACTGCAGAATGTGAACATATTCCATGTAAAATAGCAAAGCCATTGTGGAGTATCTGTGACCTTCAGAATGTGTTCTGTCTCATCTTTTCACATAATTATAAATGGGAAATAAAATTAATGTAATAAATTGCTGGTTTTTGCAGATGTACCATTATTGGATTGGATTATTGCCTTTTGAAAAGCCAGCATTGCATCTAGTGGCATGATGTGATCCAAGAATACTGTTCCATAGTTCTTGTTTCTTTCCACATCTCCAAGAAAATCTGCAGGTTGTAGTTGCAGAAAGCACAGCCGTTACTGCTGACTATTGCCACATCTGCTCCAGCATTGCAGCAGTGACAGTGTGAAGTGTGGGGTCAGGTCACTCTGCATTCTCAGATGGATGGATGGCACCACCTCCACAGGCTTGCCTTCCAATTTTCTATTTATTTTATTTTTAAATTTCCCTGTGTCTCATTATTTCAGAATTAAGCCACATGAAACCCACCCCCAAAAATCCATCTGCTGACCAGACCTGTTAAATGCTGGTGCCAGAGAAATGAGTCTGGCTGGACTGGACTAATTAAGTTGGCCAAGGCACTTGGGACAATCTCAAAGAGTCACAGTGGGAAAGGGAGAGAGAAATACCAATTTCTTATATGCAAGTATTAAAGGAAACCATCTGCTCCAAAATGCCCTTGGTTAGTGAATGTCTCCACAGGCAGTCTGCTAAGGGAGCAGTATCTGGAGCTTAGGAAAGCTGACTTTAAAAAGCAGTACTTGGAAAGCAGAAGGATCCATTTTAATTTGTTTATGATCCACTCCCCCTTTGTAGTCATTTGCTTTCACCCTGGCTTCTAACACATTATACTTTTGGCTTCTTCAGCCTTTTCTGCAAGACTGTTAAAGGGTATATGGGACCATCCTAGCAGGAGGGCCCTACACAAGTTCCTTTACCCTCAGGGTCAGAGCTATGTGCTAAAGCCCTCTCCTGTTTTTGAGCAACTGAAGCAGCATTGGACTGCCTCAGCTCCAGAGTTTTTACTGTTGCTGCTGATTCCGTGTGCTTTGTTGGTTATGCTGCACCACTTCCACCTTTAATGTTTTTCTGGTCTCTTTTTTTGACAAAAAGACAGAAATAACAATGGTTTGAAAATGGAACCAATAGCAAATGTGAAGCTGAAAGTCCCATATTTTCCTTGACGTGTCATTACTGAAGGATCTGAGAGATCTGTTTCATGTCTTGTCCAATATCTCTTATAGTATAATTTTTGCAAGTGCTAATAAATCCTATCTCCTAGCTGAAGTCTAGTGTGAGTAACCATATTCTACCTAAAATCGCTCTGCAGTTTCATTTGAGCATGTTCTTGACTTGCCAGGTTAAATTGTGTGGCACATGCATTGCCAAATGGCAGGTGCCAACTCTTAGCTCTGTTCCAGATGTGCAAACTCTCTGAGAAGGGGGAGAGTGAGGGTTTGTCCCTATAGAATTTGTGGTTAGTGGTGTTCTCTACGGCTCTTCCCAGAGTCCAATACACATCTTCATTGCAATGAGAAAGGAATACACTGGGGAGTATCCAGCTGAGATTTGTTATGTGATCAGTTGTAATGAAGAAACAAAGCTGGTGGACTTACAATCTTACCAGAATTCATCCTACAGCTGAGCTTTGTATTGTAAAATCCTCACAAAGAAAAATGGCTTCTCACCTTTTTCCTTCTTTTTTTTTGTTTTGTCTTGCTACTGCATCAAAAAAAGGTGCAAAGGAAAAAGGAATTATTAGTTTTTCAATATTAAATTACGTTTTTCTGTATCTGGGTAAAGTCTTCAACTAAATAAAGAGTCATGAGAGCAAGGTAAGGAATGAACAGGACTTCCAGCAACTGCTTCAGTATTTTCTTATTGAGGAGACCTGAGTGTAAGTTCCATGTTTCAGGAGATTTTCTACAATAGGTAAGTGGCTTTACCTTTCTGCATCTCAGCTCCTCAGTTGTACAGTAAGGCTGAGCTCGCTGTAGTGAATACCAGCTCACCCTGTTCTCAAGGGGATATCCACTGCCTGGGAATCATTGCAGCACTGGTGCCCCTCTTTTTGTCTTCTGAGGATGTTGGACTGTGGTTCTAGAAAATGCTACTCCAGACTTTGCTCATTTCTTACTTCTCTAGTCAGAGACTGTAAGAAAGGGAGAGACCCAAGCCAGCGTGGTGGTTCTTTTTCAAAGAACTGGTACAAGAGTTAGCATTTGGGCAAAGTGTGAGGGGTTTGGGGCTTTTGCTTGCTATTTCTTTTACTGCACAGAAAATGCTGCAGATCCTTTCAATGTGTGTGCACAGTGGGAGAACGTGCCCAACTGAGATCCAAACAGAACTCGGAAAGTTCAAAGTTGACACAATCCAAGATCTTGCTACTAAGGAGAAAAAAAAGCTCCTTTACTTTTCCTTTACTAAAACAAACAAACAAAAATCCCAAACAAACAGTAAAAAACCAAAACAACTCCCAACCCACTCTTCTTCCTTTTAAAATGCATGCATTTAAATCAGCACACTGCTTTGGAGATGGAAGAGAGAGAGTTCTATTCCCAAAGCCTGTTTTTAATCATCAGATGATTTTTGAGAAAACCTCTGAACATTCAGCACTTGTGGTCAGTTTTCCCTGCCCAAAAAACGAGTGGTTTTTGCAGACATTCCATAAACACAGGAAGCTTTGACTGTGTCTCTAACAGATAGGGAAACAGAAAAGTAACATACACACAATATAAAGGAAAAAACTAAACTTGCCATGATAGCTCAAAGGAATGTAGTCCAGAAGTCTGGCTCTATAGCCAGAGCCAGATGTTTCAAACTGAATATCCCAAATCTGTAAAGTACAATTCTGACATAACCTGCCTATGATTTAGATTTCTTTTTAATTATTGATTTTCCTTCCTGAAGCATGGCACTGTGTTCTCTTTGAGTCTCTGGTTTTATTTGGAGGGGTAGAAGGGGCAGCATAAAGGGCTAGAAAACTGCTGTGAAGAATTCCCATGGTGTTTAGCTTCCTGATCATCTCATAACTGGTTTTCATTTTTATCTGACAAAATGTTAGCCTCAGTTTTATCTGCTGCAGGAAGTTTCGTGGATTCCAAGTTTTTATCTGTTTCAAATTTTTTGTTTTCTAGCTGCTTATTGTTCCATCTTTTTCTAAAAAGAAATTCCTGATTATCTTTTCCTGCACCATTTGTTATTTTTATGTAGCCTAATTGTTGTTAGTTTCCTTTATTAAAGAAATACCTAAGTTCCTTTCATCCATGGGATTTTTTTAAAGAGAAATTTTTATGTTTTCCAATTCCCTCACCAGTCTTTCTCCTCAGCTTTGCTTTTGCCCAGTTGCTCACCAGAATTGAAGCCACAAATACAGATGAAGGTATCCTTTTCCCTTTCAAATAGCCTTTTAATATTATAATTATTTGCTTTTCCACATGAGTGTTAACCTTTCTAACCTCATCAGCCCAATGAACAGAGATGTTAACTGAACTGTGAGAATTAGCCACCCAAGCAGTTAGTTATTAACAAGTGAAATTCAGACCATTTTTCCCAAAGTACATTACTTGTCTCTGAAAAGTAAAGAATTTGCCTGATGTTAGTCTGTCCAGTTTTTTCATTTCTACCCAGTTAAAACTACAGGAGAGAACCTTTAAGTGAAATATCCCTAACACTTTATGATGATTTCTGTGAATAAATTGTCATTGTTGGAATAGCTGAATCTGAGGGCTTTTAATGGTTCTGAATTTAGATTATGAATCAGAATAATGTGATTTTTTCTTTAGAATCAGTATTCTTTGACAACCTTCCTAATTTTTAATTGGTTTTCTAAAATTCTCTGTTAATATGGTTTCTCCCTTCACAGAGGCTGTCATCATTGTCAGCCTGTTTGTCCACAGAAACCCTGCTCCAGAAGTTTTTGCTCTATGGAAATGTTTGATACTAAAAAAAAATTATCAAATGAGACAAAAGAACTTCCCAAGATTTTGAAATCTTCAGCATAGTGAAAAAGAAATACTAAGTCACTTTCATGGTATTATATAATATTGGTGGCATTAAAATAGCCATGGAAAACAAGAAAAAAACAGTTTTGGTTTTAGTAACTCGTATTCCTGCAGATGTTACAGATTTCCATTGCACTCTTCTGTGGTAAATTCCTCTGTGAAAAGTTTAGTTACCATTTCATCAAGAGAAGGCTCCTTAATTTTTGGTGTGGTTTTGTTTTATCCCAACTGCTCTGTGTTAACAAAGACAAGTTAAAATATTGTATGTTCTATGCACTCTGCAATTAAGAATTATAACATCTAAAATATTGTGTTCAGAAAAAAATCCCCAATAACATATCATTATTGGGTTTATGCTGAAAGCTGTTTCATTTGATTTGGTGAAACTATTAGCATTCCAGTTGGTTTCCAGTTGAAATCTGCTTTTGATGTATCCCTGCTCCATCCTTCTGCTTTCTCAAATCAGCTCAATCTGCAACTTGTCCCATGACTAATGGACACTGATGCAGCTCCTCCCTGCAAGCTCTGGTCCCTGCTCCTTTGGGTGTGTTTTGGAACTGGTCCATAATAAGGAACAAAAGGCTCCTGGCCCTTCACACTGTTTTCTCAAACTTGCTGCCATGGTGGCTTTAGCGCTGCCCATTTCCAACCTCAAGCCACATATGATAAGAAATTCTGTGTTTTACCAGGCAGGGTAGTCAAGTGGCAGCATAGTCCACAAGTTACAAATGTTAAAGTGGTTCAAGTGAAGTACACCAAAACCTCATCTGAAAGGGAGCTCTGAATCAGCTCTTCTCAAGAAAACTGTCAGCACCCTTGGAGAATTCCCTGCTGATAATCAAATGTCATCTGACCCCCACCAGGTAAAGGCTAAAAGAGATTTACTTTGGGTTTTTTAAATGGAAAGCATGCAATGTCTGCATCCGTTATTGTGCTGAGCTGTTGTTTTCAGCAGTGGTTTTGGCTAGTTCATCCATCACAAGCTTCTGTGGGAGATGGAGGCAACCCTTGGAAAGGCAGGGTGCTGATTAGATGCCATGCAGATTTTCAAAGGCAGAAATGCAGCAGTGAGACCCCTTTTCACTGGGAGCAGCTGCTGCCCAGTGTAACAAGATGTCTGTGCCCTGAACCCAAAAGGTTTTCACCCAGTCCTGTAGTCCTGTGGTTTTCCTTATGAAGAGCTTGGGATTCTGTGGACAAAGAGTGCCCACGAATCTTTTTCTTGAAAATTAATAGAGTTTTGTTCAGTGGTCAGTTGGTCAGTGGGATTTTTTTTTTTTTCTGTGTGATAATTAGACATGGATAATTAAATACAAGACTTTAGCAACTTTGTGGAAGTAAAGGACTAAAGGACCATTATGAATAACTGTTGCAGTTGTCAACATTTCTATGCTGTTCTGAGGAGATTAATATGCAACCACAAAAATGTGTTCCAGGCAGACACTTGGCATTAAAAGATGCACTCCAGGATTTTTTTTTCCTTACGTTTGAATTTAATCCATCAGGCCATTTTTAAATGTAGGAAAGAGACTTTGTTTTTGAAAGCTGAGATTCCTGACATAGTTCTGGTTTCAGAGGGAATATTTAGGGAATGAACAAGGGCCACAGGACTCTGCCTCCTATTTTGCCCCCATTCTGCCTCTCTTCATCAAACCTGTTCTAAGTTGTTATGTTCTTGTGCTCTATCACAGCCAGTGATAGGGACAGATAAAAGTGTAGCTCTAGGTTTGCTCTTCTTCATTTTTCTCTTCCACTTAATAAAAACCTGTGACTGGGTATGCCTATTGACTCTTGATAGCATTGAGGGCTTCTTTGGGAGCTTCTGGAAAATCTCATCTTGGTCATGTGTTGTGTACTCAGTGACTGCTTCCTGTGCCCACATGTGAAGTAAATTAAGCACTCCATAATGTCCTGAATGTTGTCATCTTTCCCCAGTCATCATAACTGTCTTCCAACAGACAGATTTTCAGCTATTTCTGGAGTAAATGATTTTTTGTGAAGACAGGAGAGCAGAAATTTATCTAGTCCCAGTGCTCTTAGAGTCATGTTTCTACTGCCAAATTTCTGCTATTCTGGGGGGAAAAAAATGTAGCATTCACATAGCAAATGTTTCATCTTCATTTAAAATAATAAAGGAAGTCAGAATAGGAAGAATGAGAATGTTTAGAATGTTGAAAATATACCTTTAAATTAGAGAGAGATTAAGAAAAAGAGAGTTAGGAAATCCCCTTACTTCTAAATTAAGAACCCCTGGATGGAGGGTTCTCTCAAATTTTTTTGAGTTGCAAAATGCTCAGCTGGCAGGGAAAATCACTCAGTGACTTGTTCATTTTTCTTTTAATCTTGAATGTCTAGTTTTGCTTTAAAAATAAGCAGTGTGGGTTCTGTGTTGAATTCCAGTACTGAGTAACATAAACCCTGAGGGTTTTTTGTAAGTTCAAACAAAAAAATGTGCCATGAGGTAACAAAGAATCTACTATTCTGGGTCTGAGTTTTGCTTCATACATTGTCTGTGAATTTAGGACTATTACCTGTTACTGTTACTCTGTCTGTGTTGTAAAATGGGCTTCTGCAGCCCTAAGATCTGAGAAAAAAAATTCACTGAGGGCTGAGTGCTCATATTTGAAACATAAAGAGGAAGAGCAGTAATCCCTGTTTTTGTCAGACCCAGCATGTGCACTTTGCCTTTGTCAGAGATTGCTCAGGCTGGCCAGTGCAAAGCTGAGCAGAGGCTCAGGTAGTCTCATGCCTTGTTAGTCCAAGCTTCTTGTCACCAGCTGTATTCTCTTGAAAACAAGGCTCTCTTAAAAGATTTTGGTGTGATTCTATATGATTTCTAGTCCCAGTGATTTTAATGATACTTCATGTAATTATTTTTAAAGTTTGAGTAAAATTGTCACCCCCTTCCCTTGATACTGATGCTATGTGCTGTACAGATGCCTAGAAATAAGTAGGATATATCCTTGCTAACAGCAATGTAGTGGAAGATAGCAATATTCTTAGTTGTGTACAGTTCTCACAGTGCTTCACAAATAGCAATTTTTCAGCCTGTTTTAATTTTTTTTCACAGACTCAGAACCAGAGGCACAAAGCAGGTAAGTTACATGGCAAAGGCACTAAGTGGGAATCAGTGATAAGCCCTCATTTAGAAGAGAGTTCCTTCCTTTTATTTAATCTCTGCAATGTTACATGAGCTTTTATAAAACTTGTCTTTTAATTAAAAAATCATGTAATGTTTTTAGGAATCCAAACAATTTAAACAATTTCATTTGTCCTTTGTTTATTGTATTTAAATTTAAAGGACATGTAACAAAGCTGTTATGAAATTTGGCACTGTCGTGTATTGAATAAATTATTTTTTGGGGGGAGAAGAAACCAAAAATGTCCCCCAACTATTTTGCTAGAATTCTTGAGAGCTTAAGGTCTTCATGCTCTGAAAGCAGTTGTTAAACAAAATAAACTTCATGCAGGAAGTGGTGAAATTTAATGTCATACAAAAGTCAAAAACAATGAAAAGAAACTTAAAGAGCTTATTCTCAACACCAAGCTCCTGTATTAATACTGAGAATTTATTTACCTCGTGCAGGAGGTGGAAGAATCCCATTGTTTTTGTTTTTAAATTGTTCACTAATATTAAATATTCCCATACATAACACTTCAGACCAAGTTTTTTATTATATTTTTTAATGTATGGTGCAGGAGTGTATTATTTTCCCTCTGTGTAGAACACTCAGCCAGAACTAGATGTTTGATCTATGCATCCATCCTGGGGCTATGTTTTGCAGAATGGGGGAGGTTCTGCAGACACCCTGTTTAATTAGAGAAGCCAATGATCAGGTGTGCTTTGCAGAGAATAGCTCCAAATTAGCAATCCCAGCTTTACCTCCAAGCAGGCTGCTGAGTCTGTGTTGGGCAGTACAGTAGAGTACAGTACAGCAGAATTTGGTCCTGGCAGTGCTGTAAGTGCTAATTAGAATTTATACCTTTGGGTACTGAAGCAGCTAAACATCTTTCAGTTCTACACTGGGGATTTTTACAGGGTGCTCATTATGTGATACACACATGCCCAAAGGATCTGTAAAGTGAACTGGGTAATAAGTGATGCTGTGAGAAGAAAAGATAAATAGTAACCATGCCAGGAAGTTCTGAATATATCATTGGCTTAAGTACAGGAAATGCAATTATACCCTGGAGTACTGTAGAAACAGGCATCTATATCTCGCTTTACATCAAAGTAATGTGGGGAGTGTTTAGAGTGAACAAGAAGGGCTCGGGTGAAGTGTACAATGTGCTGTAGAGATTTGAGCAGTTGTAGACAACAGAATGAAACCAGTGCTCTGCTTTTGCAAAGAAAATAGCATGCAAAACAATCCTGTTTTGTGCAACAGCCCAAACAAAAACATGGCGTGTTGCTTTTCTAATCCAAGTTAAGGTTTAACTGCTCAGCATGTACCCCATCTTCTGACTCAGGATTTATTTCAGCAAACCAACAGATCTTAAAATGTGATTTACCTGTTAAGCACTCAAATTGAAATACATTATAAAATGGTTTAAAAGTCATAATGCAGTGTATCACAGCATGTATATTTCAGCATGCAGGTGCCAGTTTCAAGCATTAAGGTCATTACAGATAATTAGAGTTTTCCTTTTTTCCTTATATTGACTTGTTATCAGGGTGCCCTTGTTACTTCTCTGCTGACTGTTACTGGATTTGTTAATAAAAGCAGGAGCAATGAGCAAACACTGCCAGATCTTCCCTTAAAAATCCTTCAGGCTGTTGTGGTAATAGCCAAAAACTAAAAGCTGTACATAGGGAAGTTGAGCTGGCATCCTGTCAAGGATCCAACAACTGCCTCAGTTTTATACTTGTAGTAGTATATCAGCTTTAGGAAGGTCTTCAGAAGGAATAGCTGTTAGCATGCAGAACCCTCATTCCATCAGTGATGAAATTAGTCAGAATGTCCCACTCATGAGTCCTCCTCATCTCTGTAGCTTAGATGAGTGAGTCCAGAATATCTAAATCTCACTAACTGTCAGCAGTTGTATGTTTTGAAGCCTTGGCTCTAGAGCTAAAGAAGAAGGGCTGTGAGCAGCCTTCAGTTTCATCAGGATTTGTGTTTGATGTGCTGGTGTTAGAACATGCAGCTTTTATGTCAGGAATCATCATCTTTCCTCTAAACTGCTGAACTGAAATTGCAATCAATAAAGTAAAACTTGTGCAAAAAGGCCACTGGGAATTGGGGCTGTGGTTACACTCACTGCTGTCTGCACTGGGAAGGTGTGTGGGTGATTCTCTGTAAAACTTAACTCCAGCCACGAGCTTCCAGGAGTCTGTGGCAGAGGGCTCTGGTAACAGTCCAGTTGTTTGCTAAGCTTGCTGTTCCTGTAGACAAATGACTGTTAAAATAGCTCCTAATGAAACTTTAGCTCCTGGCTGGCTCCTAGGCTATTATCCAGCCATAGCAGCTATGCCATTTGAGAGCCAGTTTTCAATTCTTCTTGATTAACAATTGCTGCAGACCATGGGACAGTTGAGGTGGGTGTTAAACACTCTGACAGGCAGAGGATTACCACTTCCAGTGCGTTTATTGTTGACACTGGCAAACTGCTGCTTGCCACCCACTGTTACAGTTACAGTGAGGAACCGGGAGGGGCGTGACTCCAGGTTCTAAACAGATTTCAAACCAATGTGTTGCTCAGTAAAACTGATTGAAAACTTGAAAGAAAGAGAAAATTTTACCTGCAAAATGAGAAGGAGCTGTGAACTCTTTAATTATCTGTAATGACCTTAATGCTTGAAACTGGCATCTGGATGCTGAAATATACGTGCTGTGATACACTGCATTAATTACAGCAGTACCTTTGTGATGGGTGTGCAGAGACTCTTCTCTCTGCTATTGCCCAAGAGCTGTTGTGTGGCAAGCCCATGGCAGTCTTGTGTCCAACATCTGTGAGTAGCTTTCCCACACAAATGGGAAGCCATTAATTTTGGCATCATGGTATGTGAGATAATTTTAAGTAACTCAAAGATAGTTTTTCTCTGAAGAAAAATAGTATTCTTCACTGAATTTGTCAACTTGCTATTTCAGATACTCCCTTTGCATCTGGTAATTTGGATCTTATCCTGGAACATAAAAAAATATGTCTTCTGAGATTTGATGGATTTACATTCAAATCAGGATTGATTCCAGGACAACGATCTGGGAATTTATTTTTTCTATTGCATTGGGACAGGGAGCAGTATGTAAAAGTAAATTATACAGACCCATGAGTTCTGCCCAAGTAGCTTTTCATAGCAAAAATAGCATGAAGATTAATGAGAAGATCAAGTAATTTCTTTAACAATAAAGAAACATTAACTGCCAAGTAATTAGTGAAATGTTTCAGAGAAAGAAAAAGGAGCTAATGAGAGGACAGATTAGTATATATTTGTTATTCCTGTGGATTGGATTTCTTGTGTTTACTACTGCTGAATCTCATCTGGCATGCTAATAACATATCAAGTTGCAAAGATCTCAGTGATACCAAATGCATGTTTGCTATCAGGGACAATAGGAAAGACCAAGATAAGGTTATGGGACACATGGAGATAGATGTCAGGAGAGAGTCTGCACCTGGGCTGCACTCTTGTTTCCTGAGCTGGGACTGAACATTTTCCCAGCTCTCTTGCTGTGGCAGCTGGTCTCAGGCTGTACAAACACAAGGTCTGAAGTGAAGGGGTTAAAGTATTACTTGTTCTGCTACACGATGAATGGCTGTTTATAAGATAAGGCTGCATGCATCTTTCTTCCCTTTCTCTCCTCTCAGAAAAAAAAAAGGACTTCTCTGGGTTTCAGCAGACAATTTTTTCTTTTAGGTGTTTGTTTGTTTGTGAGTTTTCTTGTTCCCCAGTAGATTTACTTTTGATGGTAAAAAACCCCTTTGGACAGACCTGGCAGGGTTGGCTGTTGACAGAAATTTACACTGTTTGAAGGCACAAGAGAAAGGTGAATATTCAGGTCAAATAAAAAGTCTCCTGTCTTCCAGAAATAACCTCTTTACCTCCTAGGCGTATATAATGAATTTTCACAGCTTAATTACTTATTTTCTTGAGGTATACACACAGTTTGATTGAAACAGAATCATTCCTGAAGGTTAAGTGTAATACTAACTTTTTTTGCTATCACCACATTTGCTTTTCCTAAAGCCAAAATCACACAGTTGAAATGTCCTACTCTGCTATTTCTTCATGGTAGAAATCTCTCAAGACTTCTGTGTAAATTCCTCAGTCATCAGTCATAGGTAGATAGGTTAATTTAGTTTGTATGAATGTGGACATATTTTCCTACATCCTGTCCAAATTCAGATCAATGCCTCGATGTGTGATAGTTGAGAACCTCCACAAGACAAAACTAAATCCTGTCAGGAGAGGAATGCTCACATGTACAGCCCAACAAGTTCTGTTCATTCACTTACTGCAGCAGCTTTTCTTTTTTCCTTCTGTGCTGCAGGAGTTGCCACTGCTGTGTGAACTGCTGTGAATTCTGATACATGATTTCAGGATGTTCCTAAAACACTTGAACTTTCCCCAGTTGCAGCCAAGAGAAGGGAAATTGCTGTCTGCCCTGATATTTCTCTACAGCATCTCTCTGATCCTATATTAAGGGATGGACATCAGAAATATAATCCTTGTTTCTTGTTTCCTATTTTTCATTCCTGCTCTGTGCTACTATCATATGTTATTGTACCAATAACATCAGTAACACAAATCTGTCAGAGGTATGCAATGGTAATTGTTCTTTGTTCTGCTGAGGAAAAATCTCCAACAAAACTGCAAAGCACCTTGTATTCTTGTAGATATGGCAGCAGATGTTACAGTGATGGTGTATTTATCTATATATAGCTCAAAGCACTGCTTCACAAGGGTGGAACTCTGCCTTTGAAGGTCTTGGCCTTCTTGTTGTCCACAACTTTTTCTCTATTGCATTCAGTAGAACTGGGTCTGTTATCATTTGGGATAGTGTAAATCAGAGGAGATCACAAAATTTAATGCAATTTCTGCACCACTGTAAGGTCATGAGTGGACTCTCAGCAGAAGAGTTGCTTCTTTTTGGATTTGTTGGATTCACAGTTCTTTTCAGTTTGGTGTTTGGGTACAGTTGATTGTAGTATTTCTTTTTTTCCCCCCCCTCATTGCATATTAATTGTCCTTTTCTGTTACTTGGCCTCTTCACTGTTCTTCTTTTCTATTGCAAAAATACCATACTCTAAATCAAAGTGGACTGGCTATTCTTTTTCAAGACTATTTTTTAAACACTTTTTAAAATAGAAGATTACTTTAGTCAGATTTAAGTAAGTGACTTGAGACTTCACTGAGTGGGATATAAACCCAACAATATATAAATACAGATAAACAGTTTTAAATGATCTATTAATCTTCTTTTGAAATGTTTTTTGAAACGTCTAAAACGTTCTGAAGCTATAAAGAGAAAGATGTAGGAAGACATCTTACCAAGAGTGGACTTTGGATTTTGTCTTTCTGTTACTTGTTTTGTGTAGATTTTTTTTCAGAAATGACATTAGTAACTCCTAACTACCAGCTAAAGCAAATCTGATTTTAAAAGAAAGCATAATACAAAAATCTGGGAGACATGTTTGCTCAGCTGAAATCTAGCAAATAACAGTAGTGCAATTAGAGTGAAAGGAGTCTTAGGGAAAAAATAAAAAAGACCTCAGAGCTATTTTAAGATCTTAGGTCATGAGTTAGGTCATGTGCTTCTTAGCATTTGGTGTGGTATCTGAGTAGACCCTCGGATTACAGATCAGGGCAGGTGCAGAAGACTGTGCTATAAATACTTCTTTACTTAAGGAGTTCACTGATCTCTTGAATGACAAACCAAACAGAAACATTAGTTCTGAAGAGGAAAAGTATTAAAATAATTTAAAGCTTAATTTTCCAATAAATCATCCCATAGTTCTTAATTACAAAAGCTAAACTGCTCTCCACCATTACCTAGGAAATGTTACAGAAAACCTTTTACAGGGTTACAGCATGTACTAAGCATGACTGGCATGTTCTGGAGTATTTCTGTAGTTGTTTGCTGCCTACTGAGCTGGGCAGAGAGCTGGCCATTGGGATTCCTACCTTCTGGTTTAGGGCATTCCCTTCCCTTATGGCTGAAGCATAGATTACCAATTTCCCCAAGGAAAATTTGCCTTTTTTATGCTGCTTTCAGAAATATTGTCCCTCAGTTTCTTTAGTACAAAGCTCTTGGAGATCCTTAAGGATAAAATACACCGACTGTACTAGTAAAACCTGCCTGATTTCATCAGTATTTTATTTGTTTTTCTAGGTGAATACAGATGTTTTCAATTTCCTATTTTTTGATAATATCCTGCACTCATGTTGTTGGCTTCCTTTGTCCAAAAGGAACATTCCTGTTTTACAAGGGCAGCAGAGGTCTCAGAGACCTTTGAGAAATTGGTTTATATTTCATTTATATTTGCCTCCATGTGAAGGAACACTCCACTTTTCAAATGACATACAGGCCTGTGAATTCACTCTGACTGACCTAGCTTGAATCCTTAATAGTCTTTTAGGAGGCATGTTTTCTAGAACTGCCAGAACCAGTTGTTAGGTATCATTTCCTGTATATTCCCTAAAAAAAAAAAACAAAAACAAAACACAAAAAAACCCCAACCCACAACCCAAAACAAAGAGACCTAGGAGAGGAATAAAAAGTAGGTAAAGCAATTCCAAATGCATGTTTGAAGTTTTCCCAAGTGATTATGTCCACCTGCCCTTTTGTCTCTTCTCAGAATCAACCCCCTGTGACCAACCCAATCTATGCCCAAAGAGCAGATCCTCCTCAAGGCAAATTTCTTTGCATGTCACGGGACAGGTGACATGACAAAAATATCATTATATAAGCAAGTCCCAGCCTTAGTCCATACTGTATTGTCAGTAAGCCTGAATTGTGGCATCACCTGCTCACAGAAGAAGTTATGAATTTCAAAACTAGCTATGCTTTCTTGGTGCTTTGAGTTTGCTGTCTTGATTTTCCAAAGAGCCCAATTAAATTAACAGAATTCAAAATTAGTTCAGTAGGAACTCCCCAGAAGAAAGTGAAACTACTGCTAGGGAGTTCCTGCACCATTGATCAATGAGAGGGAATAAGATTAGATGAGATTAGATGAGCCATTGTGGTGAAAAACAAGAGGTGACAAGTAACATTAGAGAATTGGTACTATGTCATAAAAACATTGTGCTGCCTTCTTTTTTCAATAAGTAAAAATAATTTGCATACAATCTGTCTTCACATATCAATTAAAGAGGGAGAGACTATACAAGCTATTTCATTTCTAAGCCTATCTTTCTTGGCCAGCTGGAACAGAAGTTTCCAAGTAATTGAAATTGTTAATGAAAGGTATAGCAAGCATGTTAACACATGTCTGTGCTTTTCATATTCTCTGCAGGAGGAAAACAAAAATTAAATCACCATCAGCCAGTTCAGCCCCATGAATAAAGGTCATCTTGCTATAAACAAAGCTTATTAACTGGACATTTTCATGTAAGTAGAACCTCAGGATTTTTTTTTTTCCTGTGATGATACCATCCTTTGGGTATTTTTTTAAAAACTTCGAGTTCCTTTCCTTCTGTCTGTATCTCATACTTTCTCCTATATCCTAGAGGCTCCCATGTCATGGCTAGCATTCTTTTAGAAAACTCCAACAGGAGCTGCACAGGCATTCTTTTAGGAGCCTATCAGCACCACTCCCAAATTAACCAGACAGTTGTTTGTTTAATTTCGCAAGACATTTTCTTTCCCCAAAGTGAGAAGAGCTACCTCAGTGAATTCCCAGCCATGATACTCTGTGTTTTTAAGGCATCTTCTGTGGCAGAGGAATATGTTCTCCTAAACTAGGGTTAAAACATTCTGATACATTTAACAAAGCAGTCAGGTTGTTGAACAATATGTAACTAGGTGTCTTTTAAATATTCACTATACTTACCTCAGAAAGGTCCTAATCTGTTCTAATTGACTGTAGTGTAAAATCAAGGTAAGTGCAAAGAGAAAAACTACACTTTAGAGTTGGTTGTGACTAAATCTGTAGACATTTTCAATACTTTTGTGTTTGGAAACATTCTGTGGAAGTGCAATGTTTTACTCAATAATTTTTACTGTTATTGTTGTAGTAGTTTGGTTATTAAACCAATCCAGTGAGAAATAAGCTTTTCTTTACATAGGCATAAGGACAGCTTCTATTTTGACTTCTCCCTAGGAGCAATATACATGAATCCCCATGCCAGGTTGTGAGCCTCTGAATTTTGTATAGTTCCTAGGTTAATTCAGATTATGGCTTTTCTGAGGACCTGGGGACTGTGACTGTTGGTCTTAACCCTCATCAGGGGGCTTTGCTGTCTTGTAGAGCTGGAGCTTTGTGGTGCAGCCTGTTTAAGCTCTCCAGGAGCTGGCCCCCAAGGCCTCCTTTGCAAATCCAGCTGCCCTGCGAAGTACCATGGGCAGAAGTTGTAGGACATTCCCTCCTCCTGCAAAGTAACATCAGCTCAGCTGATGCAGTGACAGCACCAGGGAGGAATTTTCTGCTACAAGTATTGAGTGTAGATAAAGGCTGCCTCATTTTCTCTTTGTGCAACCCACATCCTGTGGGACTCATGCACATCCCTGTACTTTCTACTCTGCACAAGGGAGTGTGCGTCCTGAGGACAACGTGTTGTGTCTTGCTCACTCTGCTGATGAGACTGTCAGAGACATGCCAGAAGTGAATTAAATAGGTCTTCACTTAATTATATGTAATTTTGTTAATTGTCTATCTGCTGCTGTCCCTCGCTGGCATTATGAAAGGGTGCAAGTCACCTCTGTAGCTAGATTCCCTGTCCCAGCTTTTCCTGGGCTCCTTCCCTCGCAGCTCTGGATACCCCTGGCAGGTCATGGCCCCACCACTGTTCCCGTTTAGGGTCGCAGTAGCTCCCGTCCGCTTTTTTTGTTCACTCCTTGAGTGTGCAGTCCCAAGGCGCGTCTCTGCAGGGCCAGGAGCCCCGGCCAGGTACTGCACAGAGAGCGGTGCACTTTGGAAGCACTGACAGCCGCTAGCACCTCTGCCCTGCCCCGGCACCGCTCTGGGGGTCAGGGTCGCACCTCAGCCCCTTCCCCGGGTGTGGGTCCCGGCGGAAGGGCAGCCCTGCCCGGGTCCGGCCGCAAAGTCCGGGCTTCGTGCCCGGCGCTGCACGGGCCGGCGCAGCGCCCGCCGCCCACATTAGCTGCAGCCTGGCTGTTGAGCAGAGGTGCCCCCTCTCCTCCTCTCCTCCGGCTGCCGGGGGAAGGTCTCGGAACGCATTCATTCCGTACGTGCATGCGATTAACTCCTTACTGCCCATCCTGCAGCCCCCGTGCCCCGCAGCCCCGCCTTCCCCTGCCGCCTGATGCGGTCGGCTCCGCCACCCTCCTGCTGTAGAACAGATTGATTCCCACAGCTGGGGACGGCTCCAGCACGGGCCCGGTGTCACCCAGACGCGCTGCCCGCTGCGAGCAGCCTTCGCACCCGTCTCCTCCGCTCCCCGCGCTCCGGCTTGCTGCCATTTTTTATTTTTTTTTTCTTTCCTCCCAGGAGTAGCAGCGAAATGTCCCGTCCTGCCTATTTGGAAATGGGAACAAATTGCTCCCCCGCCTTACCTCGCCCATCGCATCCCATATATAGTCATATCTGCGGTCAAATGGCAGGCGGCAGCGAATGGGAAAGCTGTGCCTCCCAAAAAAACCCGGGAGGCAGAGAGAGAGGGAAAGGGGTAGGGACGAAAGGAGGAGGGAGGGAGGGAAGAAAAAAAAGCTCTTTCCAAAAAAGTATTGGATGTCTTGAGGAATGCAGTCAGCCCCCTGGGAAAGTACATATCTGTGAGGCGATCGCTGCCCGCCGCTTGCATTCGGCCGGCGCCCCGTCCCGCACGGATCAACCCCGCCGCCCGGCAGCTCCGCTCCGCTCCCCCGGGGGCCTGCGTCCGGACTCGGGGCTGTCCCGCAACTTTTCAAGTTTTTCTTTCGGAAGGAGTTTGCGCGGGGACGCGCCCTAGCCTACCGCCACCATGGATGCCATCAAGAAGAAGATGCAGATGCTGAAGCTGGACAAGGAGAACGCCTTGGACAGAGCCGAGCAAGCCGAAGCGGACAAGAAGGCAGCGGAGGAGAGAAGCAAGCAGGTCTGCACCGAGGGCCCGGGCGCAGCGAGCGCCGGGGCTCAAATCTTTCCAGACTACTCTCTTCTTTTTACCTCAACCCCTCTTCTTCCCCCCTCACCGTACTCTGTTATATTCCACCCCCGCGCCCCTGCAGAACTGGTTGAACTTTCCCTAAGGCAGAGCTTCAGCCTGGCAGCCGCCGCTGGAGGTTCCCGGGGGCGCGGCAGGAGGTCCTTCCCCTTTCCCCACCATTCCAGCTGGGGAGCAGGGCCCTGGGACGGCTGCGTGGCCTCTGTGCCTTTGTCACAGGGGGACGGCTTAGAGAGTCTGCCCAGAACGCCTGGTTAGCGCTGGGCAGATGTGCGGCGATTTGGCAGAGGACAGTTAAAGCTGTGTTTGCCCACTGCTGCATCACTCAGCAGATGTGTCCGATTCGAGCTGCCCTCCCACCCCTCTCCGGACGCATGCCCCACTTTTTGTCCTTCTCCAACCCCACTCCTTTACACCTGGGGCTTCTCGATTCAGGGAGGGAGATGCATTGATTGCACGTTTCTGGGAGATCCTGAAGGAGGAGGGGGAAAGGAAGAGTGATTTATAAATTAGTTGCAGTTTTCTAAGCCAAGGGAGAAACATATTTGTGCATTATATTTCCTCTTGTGCACCTAGTTAGAGAATGACATTGTGCAATTGGAAAAGCAATTGCGTGGGACGGAGGATACAAGGGACCAAGTGCTGGAAGAGCTACACAAGTCTGAGGACAGCCTCCTCTCCGCAGAGGAGAATGCTGCCAAGGTATCGTGCCCTTGCTGCAAGCAAAGAGGATCTAACTGTCTCTCCTTCTTTCTCTCTCTGTCTGTCCTTTTCTGTCTCTTCTGCACTCACACCTCTCCGTTTGCACGATCACGCTGCCTGCTGCACCTTTTCCTGCCCGCCCTCCCCTCTCCACCACTTTCCACCCATATCACAGCTGGAGGACGAGCTGGTGGCTCTACAAAAGAAGCTGAAGGCCACTGAGGATGAGCTGGACAAATACTCCGAGTCCCTTAAAGATGCACAGGAAAAGTTGGAACTGGCTGACAAAAAGGCCACAGATGTAAGTTACCCCCATCCCTTTCACCACAAGCCCAACAGAGAAACCACACACTCCCTCTGCTCAGGACAGCCTGGACTCCTACTCAGCAGCACTGCAAAGCTTTGCTGAAGGCAGGGTCCAGGCACCTCCTGGACAGGGAGATGGGAAACACAGCACTGCCTCCCTGCATGAGGTTTGCACACTATCAGAGGTGTCTGATTTGGTTTCTGCTCACTTGACGCGTGCTTTTTATGTGTACTTGCCACTCTAGATGTGAAAGTAAAGAAATGGTGATTTATCTATTCAGGTGATGGGTGAAACAGCTCAGGGTGGAACAGTGGAACAACACTGGCTTGATAGTGAAACAGAAGCAGGGAGTTAATAGTGAGTAGGTGCAGGAGAGGGAGATCCAGAAGAGCAAGGGCTGCTCATTCTGATTTCAAGAGAGTTGTTCCTAGGTATGCATGTGTTAGAACTGCTGGTAGGTACTGGTTTGGCTCACTGGTCCCTGAGATAAAAGGTTCTCTCCTGGTTTTTTTTTCCCCTCCCCTTGGAATCAGTGGAACTGCTTCACTTGTCAAAGAAAAGCTCAGTCTGTGTGACGGAAGATTGTCCGGAAGATGATACTTGCTAGTTTTGGTGTTCAGAGGACAGGGATCTTGGGAGCAAGCTGGGAGATATATATAGCTCAGCACTTTATATGGTAATAAGGCAAGAGCTTGTGCCTCTCCCAGGCCCTCATCCCTCCCACCTGTCTGTTCCTGACATGCATTTAATGGATCGCATGCATGGAACCATAAGAGTCTCTGCAGTTAAGGTCTTGGTCTCTATTGCTGCTGTTGGACAATCCAATTCTCCTTGAGTAAATCTCAGGTCTGAATTACAGGATTAGATGAAACTACAGTATTTCCAAAGCAATGACCCTCCTTTTCCTATAGCTCTGCTTTAAAAGTCAAGCTCAAAGCCAAAATGAAAAGGAGTTGCCACAAATGAAGCAAGCAAAGCGTTTCAGGGGGAGGAAGGATACTTTCAGAAACAGAAACGTTCCAAACAACAACTTCGCATAGAAGACAACATGCTTTTATCTTATTTTATTTCTAAAAGGAATAAAGAAAGAAAAGGTTTAGCTTCAGTATGGCAACTAAGTTATAGAGCTTTGAAAGAGAACCCAAGAACTTAACAAACAGAAGTGTTCAAAGGAACAGGGGAGAGGGATCCATGTATAATGTGGATCAGATGTCTGCTCTGTGCAGGCTGCCATAGGAGAGGCAGCTTCCTAGCAGGACATTTATTTAGCTTGTTCAAAGGAACCGCATATAGATCCAAGGGAGATATTCCTTATATGGAAAAGTATGCAGACTATTTGGAAATAGCTTGCCTTGGATGAAGGCAGGAGAAATGCTACTAGATTCCTGTTCTGAAACTAAGGATCTTCCTAACTGATCCCCATGCCACCTGCCCCTGCTGGAAAACAGCGTTTAGAAGCTAGTTGAGGGCAATTTTATTTCCAGTCTTCCCTGAGGTGGAGGGTGGGAGAGTGTCTGGCTTGTTTTCGTCGAGGTAAATGTCTTATTTATTTGTATGCATGGAATATGTCTGACAGTTTAGGGATGTATTTCTTTTTTTTTTCTGCAATGAAGAGTATATATTGCAGTTGGCCCAGTATATACCTTATTAGTTTGGATAGTTCCAAGCCTTAGGAAAAGGACAGAGGCAGGGAGGGAGTGTCGGCTCACTGGGATGGACTCGCCTTTCACTGAGACGAGAAAATCTTACCTGTCCGGTATGACTCATCTCCCAAAAGCCAGGCACATCCCGGGAGCCACCCCACCTGAGAGGGGGCAGCTGCAGCCCCCTCTCCCGTCCCCGTGTCTCAGGAGCCAGGCCGCGTGCAGCAGCATCTGGCGGGTTCCTCGATGTCATTTTGTGATATCGCTCATATGGGGCCGGCGTGCGGGTGGAAAGGTGGGACTTGACCCCGGCTCCGCTCCGGGGCACCTCGCGTGCTGTGCCGCCAGGCGGCGCTGCCGCTCCGGCACATCCCCCGGGCACGGCCGCGCTACCGGCAGGGCCGGCCCAGCCCCGGCAGGAGCGGCCCAGCCCGGCCGGACCCGCCCATCCCGGGCCAGAGCCGGCCCCTTCACTGCCACGACCGGCCCAGCCCGGTTCAGGACCGGCCCATCCCTAGGA
>JAYDZK010000025.1:17085685-17136207 GCA_034509185.1 Euphonia xanthogaster
GGATGGGATGGGATGGGATGGGATGGGATGGGATGGGATGGGATGGGATGGGATGGGATGGGATGGGGAGATTTGGATGGGATGAGGAAGTCTGGATGGGATGATGAGGTTTGGGATGAGATGAGATGGGATGGGGAAGTTTGGATGGGATGGGATGAGGAGATGGATGAGTGTATCTTGTGTACAAGCCTTTTTGGGGAGGATTTCTGCTAGATGGGTGGATAAAAAGGCAAGGTTTGAGCACAGCTTGAGGTTTGTGATGCTGAAAAACAGGAAAATTAATGGCACTGCCCTGCAGGTTGAGGAGAGTCTCCATGGAGCTTCATCCTCCCAGGTGGACACGAGGTGACAAAGGCAGCACTGCCAAGGAGTTCACCACACTCAAATCAAACCAAAAAACAGGAATCAAGGCAAAGCACAACCCCAGCTCCAGAGGGACAAGCCCAGCCCCTGTGCTCCCATCCCACAGGGAGGCCCAGACATTCAATTTCTCCGTGTCAGCTCTTTTTTAACCAGGCAAAAGCCAGCTGGAGCAGGAGGGGACAAAAAACCCACTGGTTCTCCATTAATTTTAAAGCTGTTCAAGAACTTATTGCTCCACACTGGTGCATCCACATGCAGCATGTGCAGCTCTTTTCTCTCTGCCACGCTCCAGCAGCTCCTGTGTCTTTAGGGGCTGGGGTCCCACCACTGCTAACAGGGGTTTAATTCACCCTCACTAATATTTTATCCATGGTATTAGGTCATGTTTCCCTTTCCACTTGAAAGGCATCCCCAGCTTCTTGGCAGCAGGGAAATTAATAGAGAAATCATTAGAAAGCAGAAGGGCTGGGGCCGTGCAAATCGCGCGGCGCTCGAGATTATTTCCAAACAATCAAATTAATTGGTGTCATCAGCCACGAGCAGCAGCACCCAGAGAGCTGGCATTAAAAAACATGGAAGATTACTGACAGCCCCGTGCCTCCTCATGCATAAAACATGGGATGGAATTGTTTTATTTGATTATTTCCTATGCATGAAGGCGCTGCCCTGCACGGGGGGTCGGGGCAGACACAGCTGGGATGGTGATCCCACAGCCAGGAATTGTCTGGAATATCAGGAATTGCTCCTGAGGCTTTTGAGGTAGAATTAACCAGGCTGATTTTTCATGAAAGTGGCTCTTTTTTTTTGGCACCTGGGATGCAGGGATTTGCCTGTTGCAGGCACTTCTAGGGAGTAAATCCTACTCAGTACTGGCATAACTCATGTTCAGCTGAACTCTGAACCAAGTATCTCCCAACCCTCCAAATTTCAGGTTTCCATCTCCCTGGGCCCTCCCATCCCAATTTGGTGACCCATGGAAACCACACAAACAGGAGCAGAGGATTTTGAGCCTAAGAGTGGAAGACTTTGGCCCTGGCTACACTATCTTCCCCTCAATATTCAAAAATTGCTGAAATTTTTGTAAACCCCACCCACCTGAGAGAGGCAGATGAGGTGGGATCATCTGAGCAAAGCAGAGTGAACAGACAGTGGTTAAAAAAAAGAATAAAAATCATTAATCCCAAGTCTTGAGAAGGCATGTGTGAATGTGTTTTGTTTTGGAAGAAAAAGAATAAATAGTAGCCTCCAGTCAGGATAATATTTATCCACATGCTTCACTTTGAAGTTGAGCCCTTGTTGACTTCACGTGGTGTGTGCACACACTAAGTCTCCTCCAAAAGAGGCTTTTCTGAAAGCCCAGCCTTGAGCAAGGGGAAGAAAAGAAACTCTTCAAAACCAGGTACTAATGGAGAAAAATAAACCTCATCACCAGGGGAATTACCACTGTCCCTCCCAAATCCAAAAGGGGATTTAAGCAGCTTTATCACTTCACCTTCTGCAGATCTGTGGAGCTCACAGGACTGAATTCCGTGGCAGGAAAAGCAAACTGAGAAGAGCAGCCCAGTTAATCTCCAAGATAAATCCCCACTCTCCTGGTTGCTGCCATAAAGAGGAATTTCTCTGTGCTGCCTTTTCTCCCTGCCATCACCTGGCAGAACACCTGGGCAGCTCCAGGCAGGGGGAGAGGAGCAGGGACAGTGACAGGCAGCAAAGCCCTGGAAAAAAACACCACATCCAACAGCTCTGCAAAACCTTCTCAGTCCCACAGAGCAGGGGGTTTGTCTCTTGTCTCCAGCTTATTTCTGTTTTCTGACCAACTCCGTGCATCTCCCTTCAGTGTTCCTCGAGCAGAAACCACCAGAGATGGGGGGCAGATTCTGCCCCAACCTTGGCACCCCGGATCCAAATTTCAGGACCCAAACTGCACCTTTATGCACTTTTCACATCCCAAGGGGCAGGAAATCAAACAGCCCTGCCTTCCCTCAAACACAAGCACCACGAGGGCCAGAGCCTTCCTTTCCCCCTCAAATGTTTTTTTTCCCCTTCAAAATTCCAAGCTAATCACACATCACAGAAAACCATCAGTATCAAAAACCCTCTTTCACTTCACCCTCTGCAAACAACAGGAAGGAAAATGTTTCCCTCTCCATTTCTTGCAGCTCTTATCTCTCTCCACGGGTCCTCCAACTAATTTCCTAAATCCTGAAGCAGGATTCTAAATTCCAGCCTGGCACCCTTAATGAACACAACTGGGTAATGTCTCTTACCTGACCTTCCTTTCAGCTGGGTCACTCCTATTTATGGTCATGCTTCATTTTTCCTTAAGTGTGCCCTTGTTACCTCATTTACTCATTTATGTTTCAGTGGAGAACAAGGTAAAAAAAATGGATTTAATGGACCTAGAAATAGAAGGCAGGAAAACCACAAAAGAGACACAAGAATCTAAAGATCTGCTTGTTCTCCAGACAGCTCCCAGCACCAGGAACTTCATTTTCATTGATTCTTCCCTCTTTACAAGGATTTCTGTGGCAAGGCTGAGCTGGAAAAGCATCTGGGGAGAGTGAAGTGCCTGAGGTCAAACGGGTTTGGGGCCATCTTACACCCTGTTAGACCTGTTGGAAGTGTCTGCTGCAGCTCAGGCTGAGACTTCACAGAATGAACAGCTCCCAGCACAGAACTCTGCTTCCAAAAAGCAGCATCACCTGGGCTGCATCCCATTTCAGCTGCTTTCAGCTTTCCCAGCACTGCACTGCCCTTTCCCTGCATTCTGAAGGTCCCTGGCACTGTGAAAACACAAATCCCAAAGCTGAGCAGCCCTGCCCGGGTCTCTCCTTCCCTCCATGCAGGGCTCTGAGCCTCCCCTTGCTTTGTGAACTCTCCCCTCAGCAGGTGAGAAGTGCTGAGCTGCCAGAGCAGGGGGGTGAGCTGGGCAAGGTTCAGGCTCTGCTGCTCCTCTGAAGGACAACTGCCCTCCTGCGAGCCATTGAGAGGGGAGAGGAGCATTAAAATCACACATCCATGCCATCCCTGAGCTGGGAAAAGACCCCCAGCATCACCCAGCCCAAGCATTCACCCAGCCCAGCCAGGACCACCACCCAAAGGAGGAGTCAGGGGGTGAGCCCAGTGCTCCTGCAGGGGACACTGGAACCCCCTGATGTCCCCAGAGCAGCTGGGGAGGGGGGAGAGGTGCCCCCAGCACATCCCCAGTGGGAGATGGAGGCTGGGGCACCCCTCTGCCACCCCCAGTGAGGGGCACAGAGCATGTGGATGTTGTCACACCAGTGTCCCCTGCCCTGTCCCACACACAGCACAGTCATGGGGGTGAGTCCGGGCTCCCTGTCTGAGCAGCTGGCCCAGAAAAATCACCTGGGATCCATCCAAATGCCTGTGCAGCCCCAAATCCACCCTTCCAGGGGGAGTCCTGGGGGGTTCACCCTAAAGGAGGAGATTCCAGGGCAGCCAAAGCCACTGGGCTCCCCTTTGTCCCCCTCCCCTCTCCATCCCAGCCCTGCTGCAGGCTCAGGGCTGAGGGAAGCCCAGGCAGGAGCAATTTGTCATTTTCCTGCACAGTTCTGCTCGCTGGATCCACCACAAGTGGAATTCCTGCTCTGGAATCAGGACCTGGTCCAAAGCTGCCCAGTCTCCAGCATTCTGAGCAAAACCTCCTCCCTGGCATTCCTCTTGAAGCCTCAGTCCTGCAAACCTTGCAGTTACTCATTAACTCAGTTTTCAGTTTCATTTCTCAGGTTTTTATGCCCTTGGAAATGCAGAAGAAGCCTGAAGCATTGCACAAGTGCTCTTTTCTCACTTGAAAAACAAACAAACAAACAAATAAAAAACCCCAAACCTCCAGAAACAGCCTTACAGTAGTGCTGGTTTTAAAATAATTCACTTTGAAAGTACCTAAAGCACAGTCCCTGAATCCTCTGCAAATCCATGCTCCAGCCAGGGAGCAGAAGGTCCAGAAGAGCCAGGAACCCCTTCTTCAAGGGACAGCCATGGTGAGAAGGGAAAGGCCACAAAGAACCACCACAAAACCCCTGCTCCCTGCAGGGCTCAGGGCTGGACATCCCCAAAATCCTCAGCCCCACAAATCTCCTGCCAACCCCTTCCCTGAGCTCCTCCTCAGAGCTCTGCGCCCACAGCTGGCCCAGCCTGTCCCTGTTTAGCCCCCCCAAAAAAATCAAAATCACATCTGGCAGCTCCCCAGGAGAACCAGCCCTGTGAAAACACAGCCCAGCAGGATGCCAGCAAACAAGTGTTAACCCTGCTCCCTCCCCAGACCCCTCCTTTTCTTCTCCCTTTTCCATCTCCTGTTGGATTTTCGGATCCCCAGCCAGAGGAACAAGCCCCATGTCCCACTTTGGCTGGGATGGGGAAGTCTGGTCCCAGGACAGGCTGGACATTTCATCAATGCACAAATGGAATTTGCCAAGAGGCATTTTAGGAGTCAATTCTTCACACTCCAGTAATTAGAACAATATTATGGAGGGGGAAAAAAAAATTAAAAAGGGTGAGGGGGAGGGTAGGCAGCAGAGCTCCCAGGGAGACTTGGCTGGATGAGGAAAAGGGCTGAGCAAACACCCAGAGTCAAGTGAGGCCCCAAGGCAAGAGCCCTTGACAGGATCCCTGCAGGTTGGACTTCAACCAAAACCTCCTGCCCTTCCCAGCTCTCCATTCTTCTATGCAGGAGTGTTTTTACATGAAATTGCTGATTTCCAGACCCAGTATGGAGCTGGTGAGCCAGCCCCAGCTCCTTCAGCCCCTCAAGAAGGTCAGTGGGGTTTTTTCTGTTTCCAGGCAAGCAAATTCAACTGAAGGTCTTGCTTCAGACACTCTCAGTGAGCAATAAATCTCTGTTCTTTTATGAGTAAATCTCTATTCTTTTATGAAGAATAAATCTCTATTCTTTTAATGAAGAAACAGACATTGAAGCCTAAGCCCACTGAGCACTCAGTCCCCAAAAATCAGATTCTCACAGAACAGCTGTCATCCACACCTACAAAAATCAGAACACCCCAACTGCTGCATCATCTGAATACACATAAAATCATCTTTATTATAACAGGATGGAACAGCTGAAAAAGGAAACAGAACCAGACTGACCCAGATGTTGGTGGATCCATCTCTAACACCTCCCTGGCCCTGGAGCATCCTCTCCAGGGAACTCCAGCACCCCAGTGCAGAGAGAGCCCACACAGCCAGCTTCACTGGGGCATTTCCAAAGCCCAGAAAACTCATTTTTTTAAAATAAAAACTCATTTTCTGTGCAAGTCTGGCTTGTGAGAGGCCAGCCTGGGAGCAGGGCTGGCGTGGGGGGTTCAGGACACTGCACAATGGTTACTCAGAGCTGCTGAAAGTGGCACTCAGTCAGCTCAGCTCACATCTGCAGCGAGCTGTGAGCTCAGCCCTGCTGCTGGAGCACAGAGGTCCCTTTGATAAATCTCTCTGCACAGGGACTGCAGCACTATTTCCGCATGAAAGAAATAAATGCCATTTTTTTCCCAATCATCTTTGCAGTCCACTGGCTTGGAAGAGTGAGTTTCTCTCTGCTGCACTCCATCAGGCTCAGGTACAGGCAGGATCTGTCTCACACCCTGCCTCTCCAAGCTTTTATTTCTATCAGTCCCCCAGCACAACCTCCAGTTGTTTTGTCTTTGAGCAGAGTTTGTCACAGGAAATCCCCCCCAGAGCCTGCAAAAAAATCCCCCCACTTTTACTCTCGGTGCATTCTGAAATGTCTGTGTAAATCCTCTAGAAGGGGAACAATCTTTCCTCTTTTTTTTTTTTTAATTTTTTTTCCTTGAGCAAACTCCCCAGAGCTCCACTTCTGCATCCCTTCTCTGCAGAGATGTGCACGTTCTAAATCAGATGCACAAAACCAAGAGAGGCTGAAGAGGGGAACCAGTGTGGGGTGACATCCACCATGTCCCCTGCTTTTGCCACTTGGAGCATTCATGGCAATGCCCAAATCTCCAGGACAACTCCAGCAAGGCCATTGAAACAGCAAAGCCAAACATCACCCACAGCTCCTGCAGCAGAGTTAATCATCAGCTGTGGGCAGGCACAGCCCTGCACAGGCATCCAGGGCTGCCTTCCCCACCTTCTCCTACACTTCCCAGAGCTGGGAATTCTCCCTCAGGCAGGAACTGCAGTCCCAAAGGCTCTGGGGAAAACCCTGGTGTGGGCACAGGGTGAATATGTGGCTCCTGCAGTGGGGATAAAGTCACCAGCCACTGGGGAGACAAGGAGTGAAGGAGTGAAACCTCATGGCAGGCCAGTTACTCTACTGCTCCCTTGGGAATTAAAATAAAAATAAAAATGCATAAAACATACACACCCTTCTTTTGGAGAATTCTCCTCATTTCCCTCCCCACCCACCCTGGTGACACAGCAATCTGAGATGCTCCCAGCTGCCACAGGATCCCCCTGGGCACACAGCCAATGCCACAGAGCCATCTGAGGAGCTGGCACAGCCACCACAACATGGGAAACCCTGTCCAGGCTGCCTGCACCTCTTGGGATCTGTAAAAATAAGGGGCAGGGCTGGGATGGGACACCCAGCCTGGCTGGCAAGCCCTGCTCTGCTCCCAGACACTGTTGCTTCATGCACTCCGTGGTGCAGACAGAAAACACACTGCTTTCAATATGCTCTTGGCTGCAGGAGGTCAGAAAAAAAACCCTGGAAGTCAAAATGAGAGAAGAGGAGCTGCTCCCAGCAGCAGCAGGTCACAGCTGGCACTGGGTTTACAGCAGCTGTATATCTGGAATTTCTGCAGTTTCTGCCTTTTTATATTAAGTCGTATAAATCCCTCCCTTTTCTCTGCCCAAACTGTGCTAAAAAGGCACCCTTAAAAATACTGCTGCAGGGCCAGAGGCTCCTGGATGGGGTTAGAGATGCTGGAGGGAGGGGAATTCTCAGCAGAGAAACAGAAACACCAAGCACCAGCTCTCGGTTATGAATCCCTTAAATAATTCTGACAGCACTCCCCACCCTCCTGTCTGAAAGAAATTGGAGTTTCCTGACTCTCTGGCAGCATCTGGGGTGTGACACAAAGGGACTGGGGCAGCTGAGCCCCTCCAGAGCTGTCCCAACCCATCCAAGGGATTCCAAAGGGGGAATCCCTCACTTGGAAGGTGCTGGGGACAAAGAGCACCCAGTGAGGACAGCCTGGATGCCCCCAGGGCTTTCCAGGAGGGATCCACACCAGCCCACCAGCAGGAGGAAGGCAACACTAAAAAATATCCTGAATATCTGGAGCAATTTTGGAGCAATTACCCCGAATTTATAAAGGACACCCTTTTGCTTTAACCCTGCTTTCACTCCCCCTCCAAGGCAGCCCTTGGCACGGCCACTGGAGCGTGCCAGGCTCGGGGCACCTCCCCAGCAGCCACATCCTCTCCCTGGCACTTCAGCCACCCAAAATAAATCTCCTTTGAGCCCTGGCCCTGCCACACACCAGCCAAAATCTCCCTGGGTTCAGCTGAGAGGAAGAATTGATCCAGAGCCTGCTCCAAGCCCTGCTCCAGCTGTGAGGTGGGTGCAGATCTCTCTCCCCAGCCTCTGGAGCAGAAGCAGAGTGGAAAACACGATTTTCATCTCAGTACCAGCATCTCCTCCTCCTTCAGCTGCCCTGTGAATCGCTTCCCTTTTTCATTTTTAGAGCAGCAGTGTTTCCTATCTGTGGGGCAGGGGAGGGAAGACCCTTATCTTGCCAAAAAAAAGCCTTTTTCAAAGAGAGCAAGAACTTCAAAAGGAATTCAGGGCGATTAAATCCATGCCAGGAGGGCAGAAGGCTAATAAATGGCACGCTCCACAGGTTTATGAATATTTGAACTATATTTCTTTTTAAAAAAATTGTACATTACTGCAAGTTATTTAAAATGAGTAACTCCTTTTAATGAACCTGGCTACCATCACGCTGACTAATAGAGTAATAAAGAGTTTAATCCATATTTATGTACATTTTATGTCATTACAGTTGCTGCCAATAAATTAGCAAGTCCAATAAGAGTTTGATTTTATACCATCACTGCTAGTAAATGTGTAACAACACACACTACATGAGCACCAGCTTTTTATTTTATTTCTTTTTCAAGAGCCAGGCTGTACTAACTGAGAATGGGCACAGCAAGCCTGCAGAATCAGAGCCCAGCTAGGGATGAGGCAATATTAACTGGGCTTTTACTCCTGCATCCTGCAGCCACAGAAAAAAACACTTCTGCAGATGCCACTGCTGATTTATGGAGAGATCTGAACCACTTTAAAGGGATCAAATATTCCAAAATGATTAATACATCTGTTGAAGGGGAATGGGTAGAAATACAAGCACCAGCATCTCAGGTCACTACTCCAAACCTCTGAGCACAGCCCAGCTCCCAGCACAGCAGGATTGCTTAAAAACTGGACATGGGGGAAAGAGCTGCCTGCCAGCAATTTCAGCTGGCCATGAGCAACTGGAAGTGGCCTTTGGGCTCCCCTGGGGAGCTGGGGGATGCTGCAGATCACAGGGAATGGGATGCACCCATCTGGCAGAGCCTGAGCACCCCATTCCCCAACATCCCACAGAGCCAACTTGGGAGTTTCCAGCTCCACTGGGATTTTGGCTGGAGAAGCCCACAAGGTTCATGATCCCATTTCACCAGCTGTCACCCTGCTGACAGCAAAAAGCACCCCCAGCCCCACCCCAAGCTTAAAAATCAAGGAAGAAGCAAAGCCAGGAGCAAACCTGGACTTGGGGAGCCCCCAGGCAGGGCTGGAAGGGGCTCCACCACTCCCATGGCAGCTCCTCCTTGCAGAAGCCCTGGCTCAGGAGCCAAAAGGAGTGAGGGAAACATGGAGACCTCTCTCAGAATAACAGCAGGGCAAGGCAGGAGTGAGGGATCTGATTTTTCATCCTCTTTTAAAGCACCAGTGGTTTTCTAACACTAAAAAACCCTGAAGATTCAAAGCCCTTTAAGCTGAGATTGGCACCAAGTCCCCTCCTTTCTCCTTAGTAATTACACTCCAGCAATCCCAAAAACTGCTGGTAATTGCTGTGCCAGTGGCCTTTTGGTTTGGAGGAGAGGAATTAACTCTCCCAGTGGCATCCAGGAAGGAAACACCCAACCCCACTCCACCAAAACCCCTGTGCAATTCAACTCCCTGTTCCTGTGTCCCACCAGAAACGCCTCCTGCACGGTGTAAGTGTCTTGTAACCAAAAAAACACCATTGATCTCAGGAGTGAATAGCTCCAGGAAGAATATTTTGTGTGTGGAGCCTGTGTTTGGCCAGTGGGGAGGTGGATTAGAGACTCCTTTTGCTCTTGCTGTGACTCAAAACGGAAAGGGAGCTCTGGTCAGCAGCAGATTTTTCCCTGTTTGTTTGCTTTGCCACTGTTGAACACAGATCTGAGGATAATGTGGGAATGAAAGGTGCTGAAGACAATGGGAATGTTTTGACAGGCTTCCAGAGGGATTTAGGGTGGTGCAGAGCTGGACAGCTGATACCTCCACCAAGCTGATAAAAAAGAAAAAATTGGGTTTTTGTACAGAGAGTCTGTGCTTCCCACATTTTCTGTGGTTGGTTGAGGATGACGACAACATGAAAACAAGCACGATGCAGGCAACAAAGCACATTTGGATCTCTTGGAAGTTTATGACACATTTCTTTCCCAAGTCTCCTAAAAAACCAGATTGCCCTGAGGAAAGAGGGAGTGGCAAATCGCCTCCTCCAGTCACAAAGATGAATGCACCCCAAGAAAGTGACCAGGGAGAGGGAAGAGCAGAACAAGGAAAAGCAAACTGTGCTCATCAGCTGATGTGCTCCAGCAGTGTTTAACACCAGGCATCAGAGGCAATTTGAAGCTGCACAAAGCAAGAGACAATGTGACAATAAAGCAGCATTTTAATTAGCAGCAGTTCCTTCCCCAGCCCAAAAGGTTCCTTCTGTGCATTCATATTCCCAGAACAACAACTGCCTTCTTGTACTCCATAAATCAAAAAAAAACTCATAAAACAAGGCACTGCAATTGCACATTCCACATAATGGTCCAGAAATAAATTAGGCAATAAATATCAAATAATATATCCCCATCAGCAGTGAAAATCTACTCCTTGGATAATGAGAAGGGAAGATGCCTTCCAGCAGCTTATGTCTGGCAGCTCGAAACAGGTAAAACAATATAGAGCTTTAATAAATCTTTTATCACCTTTTCTGCTGAAGAATATAGCAATTGTCCTGGGCAATGGCTTCCCTGAGCCCTGTATCCATCAGCCCTGATGCAGCTGGTGTCAGAGGCAGGGATCAGAACAAGAGCCACTTGTCAAAACTAGGCAGAGTTTTTCCTTCTTTGATATTCGGCACCAACCATCACTTACAGCCAACGCATTTCTGAGAAGCTCAGGGCACTCATTTCACCCTGCCATGAAACTCCCTGACCCCACAGACACTCAGTGGCCACGTGACAAAAATCAGCAGTGATTTCAGCAAAGTTGATTTTGCTCTGCACAGGTGGCAGCAGATGGGGAAGGACTGAGCGAGGTCTGGACCCCAGGCAAGGTCTGATTCTTCTCAAAAACACACAGGTCACTGTTATGGATATATTTTATGAAAAATCTTTTTGCTAAGATTTTTCTCCTAAGAAGCCTCAAAAGCAAAATTTAAACAATAATTATCTGCTGCTGTAGAATGCAACAGGTGCATCTTTGATTAGTCTCATGTAGTTGTTTTTAATTAATGACCAATCACAGTCCAGCTATCTCAGACTCTCTGGTCAGTCACAAGATTTTATTATCATTCCATTCCTTTCTATTCCTAGGTAACCTTCTGATAAAATCCTTTCTCTATTCTTTAGTGTAGCTTTAATATATAATTTTCTTTTAATATAATATATATCATAAAATAATAAATCAGCCTTCTGAAACATAAAGTCAAAATTCTCATCTCTTCCCTTGTCCTGAAACTCCTGCAAACACCTCCACGATATAATATGATCTGATATTGTATTATATATTATATTATATTATATTAGTTATATTATATTAATTATATTATATTATGTTTATTATATTAATTATATTCTATTAATTCTATTATATTATGTTTATTATATTATATATTTATTATATAATATCATAATATGAAATTACATACTAAAATTATATTAAACTATAGAGAAAAGGTACAGACAGAAGGCTAGAAAAGAATGATAATAAAAACCTGTGACTGACCAGAGTCTCGACACAGCTAAACTAAAATTAGCCATTAAGTCAACACACTTCACATAAAACCAAAGATACACCTGTTAGTAAATGATCTCCAAGCTACATTCCAAAACAATCAGATAATTACTGTTTACATTTCTTTTCTGAGACTTCTCAGTTTCTCAAGAGAAAAATTCCTGGCGAAGGGATTTTTCAGCAAATATCATAGTAACAGCCAGCCTCCTGTGGATGGCAGGGCAGGGGACGTTGTAACATCATCTGTGCCACCCCTCCTGGCAGCAGAGGTGGCAGTTTGGGACACAAGCATCACAAAAACCCTTGCTAGGGTGAGGTGGGTGCTGTGCAGCCTGTCCCAGCCCTGGGGGTGGTGGTGAGGCAGTGGCACCGATCACTGCCCTGCTTTGGGGGACCAGGGGTGTGGGGGGGACTGGGGTTGGCACTGAATCTTTCTGTCATCTTGGCCAATGGAAGTAAAAATGCAGGGTGATGTGCAAAGGATGGATTTGATTTTCTCTCTCAAAGCACGTTTGTAGGGAGGAGGAGAGCTCTGCTCCCTGCCAGCCCTCAGGACCTTTGGGCAGCAGCTCACACTGCAGTGCTGGCTGTCCCCTCCAGGAGAGTCATCAGAGCTGGCTGCAGGGACAGCAGCAGCCAGCAGGCAGGAGTGGGCAGCACTGCAGGGCTGAACGGCTCCTGGGTCCCTCCTTTGCCCCAATTCCCCCTTTTTCAGGAGTTTTTTAACCAGCATGTCACACCACCACCCACCAAAGCATCTTCTCCAGTGGAGACTTCACTGATTTAATCACCCAGTCCCTGCTCAGCCCCCTGAGTCACTCTCCATGTCCCTTGCATGGGCACTGGGATTCAGCCACCTGGGGATGGCATCTGTGGCACCAGCACGGGGCAGGCTGGGCTCTGCAAGACCATCTGCATCATACTTTTGTCTCTGGGTAATCATTTCAAGGCATTTTAGAAATATTAGTGAACCAAACCAAATCTACAGCCCCATGGGAGGCACAGAAAAGATTTATTTCTCTCCTTCCTCCTCCCCCTGTGAAAGGAAACTGGAGCACAGACAGGAGACAGGAGCTGGAGTGAGCCCCTGGCAGAGGCAGTAATGCAATCTGCTGGGCTGGATACTCTGTGCTTTATGTAATTTTCTGTACAAATATGAAATGAATATAAGGGCTGTAAAATACACTGGTCTGATCTTGGAAGCATTTTGCTGCAAGTTAATGGTTATATAAACCCAAGTGTAATAGAGAATCAAGCTAAAATCTTTTGAGAACTGCATTATGGGGACTGGAAAGCTGGGATTTTGTATTAATCTGTGTGGATTTTATTGTTTTTTTCTATTCTTAGTCATGACTTTGCTTTTGCATGCTCATTTCTGGGAAAGGAGCAGTTTGCTGCATCAGCCTCAGGCTGTTTTATACCGTGCTGAGAGAAATGCTGCTTTGATTAAAGTCAGAGCCCTGAACTTGCATTTATCCCCAGATTCCCACCAGAACTCTTGGTACCATTTACACCATTCAGGAAGGGCCTGCACAGTGACAGCAGGTTGCTAGCCTTTCCTTGTACATGTGATTCCTGTCAGAGCAGGCAGTCTGCTGCAACTTCCCTTGGAGGCTGTCTGTGAAATCAGAGAAGGGATTTCTTTGGGCATAAACTGTTCATAACCTGACCCAGGATAGTGTGAGAGTCAGGCTACAACAGCAGAGTGTCACTAAATTATAAATAGATATTTTTAGATATAGATAGATAGGTAGATATAGATAGATTAGCTCGATAGATTTATTTATTTTATATATGCAGTGCAGCAAGGTTGGTTTATTGGTGGAGAAAAGGTGTGAGGCCTCCTGGCACAAGCACAGGGAGGGGCCCCAGCCCCTCTTCTTTCTTCTCTTCTTTCTTTTGTTAGATCAGCAGAAGCTTTGGGAAAGGTGCTTTTGATATTTCCTGCCTTGGTTTCTGTGCATGTAAGAGGGGATCTGAGTTTCCCAGGCTGTTTTGAAGCTCTGTGGACTCAGAAAATCCAGCCAGCTTGTGCAGCATTGCACTGCCAGGGATTTTCCACCCAGCCCCACGGCTTTGACCCCACTGAGGGGCTCAGGGGAGCTGGGGGCCCCTTGCTGTTGAGGATGGGGTACAGATGTCCTGCTGTGGTGCTGCAGCAGGGGTGCAGCTCCCTTCCCTTTCTGCTGTGGGACCTTTTAGGTTTAGTACACAGTGGAAATACCCTACAGAAACAAGCAGAACTCCCTCCTTGCCCCCACAGCTGGGCCTTTAGCTCACTCCAGTGCACCCAGCTCTGCCCTGGGTGGTGGCAGCTCTTCTGTGGCATCACTCAGGGCAGGCTTGGATAAGCCAGACCCAGGTGGCCCCGCTGGCAAATGCCAGGGCACCTGTTGCCAATTCCCTGACTTCTGGGACTCAGGCTGGGGGCTCGCCTGTCGGGGGAGACCCTCCTGGAGTGGTTTTGTGTCAGGAAAGAGAGACACACTGGATTTTTTTGGTCTTCAAGTTCTTGTTTATTGTTATCTATCTAAAGCTTTGCACACTGTCCACACCAGGCTCAGCACACTGGAAAAGCACCACAAAAATGGCCAACAATCTCTTGTTCCAAGGTCTTTTAAAGCTAAACTATCCAGTGAAGAGCTGACACCTGGATTATTTCCCCTTTTAACCCAATAACTGATCCCAAAGAGCTGCAATGCAGATTTTTCCACCCAATTACAAAATGCCACCCGAACCCATGGAGAAGGAGGAAGAAGAAGCATGAAGAAGAAGCCCAGGATGACACCCTGTGCCCTCCATCTGCTTCCATCCACAACACACTAAAAATCCCAAACCTCAATTTCTCTCCCACCTGCACTGCTCTCTATAATCTATTTCACATTTTTGTGGATTCCAGTCTATCTTGCAGTCTGGGAAACTTTCTCCATGAATGAGGGTCAAAGTCAGTGCTCCCCTGGGGGTCAGGGCACCCCAGATCAGACAGAGAAATATTCCCAGTGCCCTGGGCTTCCACAGGCAAACACTCTTTGCTCTCAGCCTGGGCCAGAAAAGCACCGTGAGCACCCTGCTGCCTGCCAAGGGGCTCTGGGAAGCTTCAGGGCCGTGAGCAGTGAATGCTGTGCTGGGTTTCCAAGGGTTCCTTGAAAGATGAGAGCTGCAGCCTCCCCCCTTTCCTGCCTGGGAACAGGAGGTGACCATCTGGTAGCAGTTTAGAGCTCTCAAACGCTGCCATTGTGTGCTGGGGAATAACGGGGCGCCCGCTGCCCCGGCCCCACCAGGCTCTGATGTGTCCAAAAAGCCAGGGAAAGCTCTCTGTGCTTAACAAAGCAAGCAAATGTAACCCCTGGGTTACAGGGACCACGAGAGGGGCACAGGATGTTTAATGGGAAGCAGCTGGGGGCCGTGGCTGGGGCAGAGCTGAGAGGCAGGTCCCAGAGGAGCCAGCATCCCTTGCTGTTTATTTTGGTCTCCTCCTGAGCTCTGTGCATAGATGTTGCCTTGTGTAAAGCCTCTCCCTGGCCTGGTGGTGGGATATTCTGTTTAAAAAGGCAGGAGAGGAGGAGCAGATGCTGCAGATGTTCCCTGGCTGACCCGCCAGGGGTGCCCAGGGCCAGGCTGCAGAGTGGGCTGAGCTGTGGTGGCAGTGAGCTGTGTGCTCCAGGGCTTCCAGCTGGGAGATGTGTGCTGGGGTGTGTGTGTGCTGGGGTGTGTGTGTGCTGGGGTGTGTGTGTGCTGGGGTGTGTGTGTGCTGGGGTGTGCACTGGGTGTTTGTGTTCTTCCCTTTCACAAACAGGACAGGACTGCTGGGGTACGTTCCTTGAGCTTTAGTTGCAGCATCAGCCTCACCACATGGCTGAGACAACAGGAAGATGGCAAAGCTCGTGTAAAGCCAGCAGCAGCCACAGATTTCTTTGTTACAGAGCATCTTAAAGACTTCCTAGCCAATAACATATTGCTAAAGCTTACAGACAGCTGTTCTAACCAATTCTAAAAGCACTCATACACTTACTTCACACAGTGGTTACTTGTGTGCTTTCTATTAACAATACACAATACTTCATCATTAGGCTTAAAACCTTCTACTGTCTTGCTAAACATATTTTTCTCCAATCTTAAGGTCTATCTTAATCTCAAGACTTAAACTATTGTTTCATGTCCTTACTGCACTATTGTAACTTTTTCTACCTTCAGACTTTACAACTGCACCTAATTCTAAGTTTCTCTACTGTTTCTGTTTCTAAGACCTACCTTTCCAACTTCCTAAAAATCTTCTTACCTTTGCTACTTCCCATGTTGTGGAGTCCCTGTGCAGGAGCCAGATCCCTCCGTGGCATCTGGGCACCCTTGTGACACCTCTGCAAGACTCTGGGCTGCTGCATGAGCTGCTGGGATTTGAACCAGACCTCTGGTTGGAATTCCTAAATGTTGGAATCCTGGATGCTGAGAATTTTAAACTTTCTGTGCTGGAAGGCACAGACCCACAAGAGAACACTACATTTGACCTGAGGCCGTGGGACTTCCAAAATGGATTGACAGCACTGGGATTGTGGGTGTGGAGTTGGTTAGAAGTGTGTAATATCACAGGGTGGGAAACGTAGAGTTTGAGGCTTTAGAATATAGAAAGAAATATGAAGCAAGGTGGAGGTTTTAGGGTGGAGGCTGGTTATTCTTTACCTTCTTCCTTCTTCTTCATTGGTTTGGGTGATGTTTTGTAATTGGACAGAAAAATACACATTACAGGCTCTGTGGGATCAGTTATTGGGTTAAAAGGGAAAATAATCTAGGTGTCAGCTCTTAATTACATAGTTTAGTCTTAAAAGCCCTTGTGCCAAGAGACTGTTGGCCATTTTGTCCCTTGCTAATGAAAGGCACAGAACTCATGGTTGTGAGGCTGTTTCACTGATAAGAAGCAATAAACACCTGAGTCCCAACATGAGCTGCTGTCTCAAGTGCCTTCAGTGCTGACCCAGAGAAACCAGTCCCTGAAGAGCAGCTGGTGCCTGGCTGGGGGGTGACCAGGAGCACACAGTGGCCTCACTGCACAGCCATCCTCAGCACTGCTGCATAAAACAAAAAGTGCAATCAGCGTTTTCTCCTTTTCATCCCCTGTGTCTGCCTGGGGAGCATGTGAGCAGGATGAAGATGTGCTGTTCTTGCCCCTGGGTGCCTGTGTGGCAGGTTTGGGTTTTCAGGAGGGCACAGCCAGCAGAGCCACCTCAGAGAGCCCTGCCTCCCTCATCCAACAGGAGGATTGGCAGTGGTGTTTGTGAAGCCAGCCCTGCAGAGCTGCGTGGTGCTGAGCAAAGCTCCATGACCTTGAGAGGTTTGCAAGGGCCTGGTCCCCACGGGGATGTGGCAGTGAGCAGCTCCCAGCCCAGATGTGATGGTGCTGGGCTGTTGCAGAGGTTGCATCAGATAAGAAGCGCTTGGAGATCTCATTTTAGGGGATTTTGAGCTTTCCCTGCCCAAAAGTTGCTGCCTTTAGCAGTGGTGGATTGAGCCAGAGATGTCAGAACGGGTCTGGAACTGGCTGAAGGAAGGACAAGCCCAAGGCAGTGCAGGTTCAGCCCCATGTGCACCTCCAGAGGAGGACAAGGAAGGATGGAGCTCAACACCTCTGTCACTTTCCCTGCCCAGCTGCCTCCACCACCAGCCAGACCATGGGTGCTGCTGGAGGGGTTGGGAAGCCCTGCTTGTGCCCAGAACCCCCTGGAAAATACAACAGTGGGGACAACCCTGCAGCAGGGCCAGCCCAGGGCAGGGACACCTTGTCTGGGGCTGTCAGGGATATGAAGGGCCCTGGAGCCCTTGGGGACACAGAGAATCAGCCACAGCTGCCCATGTGGGGCCCTAGAGCCCTGCCTTGCCTTCAGCTGCTGTTTTTGTGAGGAACACAGACACTTCCCTCAGGAAGCTGGGAGGAGGAGCAGAGGCTGTTTCCTTTCCTTTCCTGGCTCTGGGGCAGGACACACTATTTATATATATGTATTTATTTTTTTTCTTTGAGAGCTGTTGTGCTTCCTGAGGTCCTTCTCTCTTCTCATGCAAGGAGGAGAGAGGCAGAGCTGAGCAGGGAGCTCCAGCCACACTCTGTCCCTCAGGGCCAGCATTACTGAAGGTGACATTCCCAATGTCATCGTGCCCCTGGCAGTGGGGCTCTGTCTCAGAGGTGGAAACACAAACCCTCGTGGTCACTCAGAGTCCTTCTCCTGTCCCATGCCTGGGATGTCTGACCTTCTCCAGGCCGTGCTGAATTCATGGAATGTGCCAGCAGGACAAGCTGGGGACTGAAATCCCTGTGAACCATGAGATGGTCACCCCATCCTGCAGAGAGGGCTGAGAAAGCTCCTGGGCTGTCCCCAGGCAGGTCAGTGACCCTGCTGGGGAGGGAATGCCACTGGGACCTGGGGCTCCTCATGATTTTGCTGTCAGAAACTGTGCTGAGCCATTTCTGCCCCTCTTTGGGGTGAAGGTTCCTTGCCCAGCCCCTCAGCCCCTTCCTGCCCCTGGCACAGCAGCACAAGGGAGGATTTATCTGGAGGGCTTGCTTGTCCTGAGGCTGTAATCGTGGTTCTGCAGCTCTGCCTGGGGCTTTTTGAACCCCTTTGTGTCTGGGCTTTGACCTTTTTCTCTTTTCTGCAACAGAAGGACCTGGAAAAAAGCCATTTTTGGCTGTTGTAATTCAGTCCAGCCCTTTGATAAGGACTGGCTGTGCTCCAGAAGGACCACATGGGTGCATTGGGCAGGTTTACCCCGGGTTTGGGGCACTTTGTGGGGTTTAAAGTCAGAAGAAAAGCGCCATGAAGGTCAGCATTGCAGTGGGGTTACTCACCATTTCTTTGGGAAGGGGCAGCAGGGCTCAGAGGAGTGGAGATGATGGATGAGGCTCATGTGAGGAACCCTTGGAGGTCAGCAGGGCTGTTTGCACTCAAAGCTCATTAGCAGGTCAGAAAGAAATCCCCAAACCACTGGGTACTGGGGGATCTCCAGGGCAGTGTTCATTAAGGAAAGACACTGGTCAGCATTTCCTTGAGAGCATTTCCCCTCTTCCTCAAGGCACATCTCTCAGGAGGTCAGAGAGCTGCTTGTTGAAGGGAAGAGGGGGAGAGCGAGCTGGCTGGAGGAGTGACAGGCAGGTCTGAAGAGCCTGATGTGGACAGAAGTGTGGTTCCACCCCTCAAGGAGCTGCCAGTGCTGTGTCCTCTGCTGCTCTTGCCCACCCAGCTCTCTCAAGGCCAGGCCAGGGCTCCCCGTCGGGTTGTCCCTTCCTCTCTCTTTGTTTCCAGCAAAATGTGAGCTGGGCTTGGCTGCTGCATTGTTTTAGACATGGGGGTTTTGGGGAAAAAAAAAACAACAGCTGAAATGTTTGTTTCTGGATAAAGTGTGTGATGGAAAGGGGAAACTGGAAAATCTGTGCTGGAGGGTCAGAACTCCAGCCTGGAGACCTGAGAGTTTGAACACGTGTAAAGAGCTTTCCAGTGTGGGGCTTTTTTGGAATTAATTATTCTGGGGATGCTGAGAGCTGTGACTTGGACACAGACCTGCAGTGCAGGAGCTGTGCCAAGTGCAGACTGCAGGGCAGGGGCTGCTGCAGGGAGCTGTCACCCCTGTGAGCAGGTGGCAGCATGGCTGGGAGAGCTCCGTGGAAGTCAGAAACCAGATAAATCTGAGCAAAAGCAGTTGTAGTTTTCTTTATTGCCTCCCTCCTTTCTTCTACCCATGTCTGAATATTTCTAAGATGCAAGACAGACCATTTTGTCACAAGGTGCCCTTTGTGGGACCCTTCCTGGCTTTACAGGGGGGGTGAGTGTTGTGCTTTGGTGCTTTCCTCTCCCCACAGCCACAGAGCAGCCGTGGTGCTGCTCCCATCAGGCTGACTTTGGGGCTGGATCCCTCTGTGCATCCCTCCAGCTGGTACCCCACCCTTGGGAGCCCATCCCAGACTCCTGTTGCTTCCCAGCAGTTCCCATGCTGGGGTCTGAACCACAGCTGGTGTGTGTCTGTTCATGTCTGTCTGTCCCTGAGCACAGAGGGGCTCCTGCCAGGTCACTGATACAGAACATCCTGGGGAGGCTCCTGCTCTCAGGCTCCTCAGTGCCCAGCCAGGCTGCTTTTGCAGCCTGGGGTTCCCACTGAGGAGTTCTGGGCTATTCCCCCCAGAAGGAAAGCAGCCCAAAGTCTGTATCCTCTCATTTTAACCCCTGCAGTCTCCCCTTGCTGTGGCTTGCCCAACATGTGAGCCCCAGCTCTGAGGGCTTTGCTTGCTTCACCATCCCTGGTGTCCCTGAGCCAAGGGATGTGCCCATGGCTGTGCCAGCCCCTGCTGCCAGGACAGAGGAGGTGACATCTGCTGCTGCCCTGCTGGGTGTTGGAGCAGAGCTGGGCGGCTGCCATGGGCATGGTCCCCCCTCCCTGTGCCACCAGCTGGACCCAGCAGTGACCAGTGGCTCCTGCCCAGCCAATGGATGTGTCTGAGGGATGGAGGGTCCAGGGTCGGAGCAGCCCTGGGACATGGATACATCCTGCATGGTGGATCCTTTCCAGCTCCACCCCTGGGGTGGGAGGACCTCCTGGGATGAAGCAAGGCTGTGCTCCAGTGCTCTCCCTGGGATCCTGATTCACAGAATCACAGAATGACCAGCTTGGAAGAGACCTTCAAGACCATCGAGTCCAACCCAGCCCCAGCACCTCAACTCAACCCTGGCACCCAGTGCCACATCCAGGCTCTGTTAAACACACCCAGGGATGGGGACTCCACCCCTCCCCGGGCAGCCATTCCAGAACTTTATCACCTTTCTGTGAAACACTTTTCCCTGCTATCCAGCCTGTATTTCCCTTGGTGCAGCTCGAGGCTGTGTGCTCTGGTTCTGTCAGTGCTGCTGCAGAAAGAGCCCAACCCCAGCTGAGCACAGGCACCTTTCAGGAGCTGCAGAGTGATGAGGGCACCCCTGAGTCTCCTTTCCTCCAGGATGAGCACCCCCAGCTCCCTCAGTTGTTCCTCACAGGGTTTGTGTCCCCAGCCCCTCTCCAGCCTGATCTCCTGTAGGGTCTCCAGCCCAGCTTTTTAAAGGCTAAATCTCACTGCTGCTGTTCTGTTGGTGTAAAGGATGGGCGGACTCCTGGCTGATGCTTGTCTGGCCACTGGCAGTGTGGCTGTCACCACTCCAGCTCAGCCTTGCCTCCTGGAGGCTCCTTTGGGATCCCTTTGCCTCATCCTGCCCCGTCCCTGTGCCTGCCTGGGGGTTCTGGGGGGATCAGAGGGTATTTACAGCCTGTGGCTTTCCAGTGGGTCCAGCAGTGATTCCCTTTCTGTGGAGTTCAGCCTTTTGTTTCCACCTGGCTGGGTCCTGTGAGGAGCAGGGATCAGTTGTCCCTTCCCTTGTATCAGGGTCTCAAGTCCATGTGCTCAGAACACCTCAGTCTTTAAGTTCTTGTGGTCTCTAGGTTTGTTTTTAAGGATATGAGCTTCTGTGGCTGCCACCTTTGGTTTTTCTTGCTGCATTTGTATGGATTTGGTGCTCTCCTGGGATTGTTTTCCTGTTCCCAACTTGGATTTTGCTGGCAGTGCTCGCAGGAAAGCCTGTGTTTATCTGTACATCCTTTGGCTGTGAAAGTGAGGTGTTGTTGCTGACCACTTTGTGTGTTACTGCTTTAAACCCATAGTTTTTTCTGTGTAAAGGAGTTTTAGTAGTTTTAACTGCTAGCAAGAAAGGAATTAAAGTCTTTGCAAAATGTTAGCAAGAAAATTCACTTCATTAGCTCAGTGGGATAGAAAAGGTTACTTAAATTTTAACTACTGCCTAATGGTTGGTTTCACTGATTTTAACCTCACAACATTTTAAAACTAAAATGTTCTGCAAGTGAGTGGTCACCAGACATGAGTGACAGCAGGAGCAGGTCATAAACCGGCAGCAAATGTCATGCTTAAGAATACAATCGTTGTGTCATGAGGATTGACATTCAGCTATAGTTCAAATGCAGTATAACCACCAGTTCTTAGGAAGTTTGGCATTGCTTCTTTTGTGACATAGGTTAAAAAAAAGAAAAAGAAAAGGAATCTGGATCTCTGTCTTCCCCCAAACCCAGTGCCCTGCTCTGCTCTGCCATACCATGGTGGGACCCCCTGCTCCCCTCTAAGTGTGGGGATAATTTCTGCTCTGGGGCTGAATTTCCTGGCCTTGATTTGTTTTATTGCTGGGTTTTTAACTTAATCCCCAGCTGCTTAGGTGGATTGTGAGTCCTGGGATGAAGGAGCAGAAATGGAGTTATGAGCCTTGTGCAGTGTCTGTAAGCACCTCTGGACACACTCAGGTGGATGGTAACTAAATCCTGAACTACTTTTCTTGTTTTTCAGCTCTGAAAAGATCCTTTGAGGTCGAGGAGGTAGATCAGTCTTCAAATTCCTCCACCCCACAAAGACGGGCCCCCAACACCCTCCTCAGGTCCACCGTGTCCAGCTCCACGCAGAAGTTTCAGGAACTCGGCGCCAGGAACTCGGAGCCATCCACCCGCCATGCGGAGCCCACAGTCCAAAGATCCCCCAAGCCCCCTCTGAGGAGGGTGGAGCTCTCTGGACCCAAACTGCCCGAGCCGGTGTCCAGAAGAACAGAAATCTCCATCGACATCTCATCCAAGCAGGTGGAGAACTCCACGGCGGGCTTGTCGCGGTTCGGCCTCAAACGAGCCGATGTGGGCCACAAGCCCCCCGAGGGCACGGCCAGGAGGACTGAGATCACCCTGGGCAAGCCCCAGGAGCCGGGGCTGCGGCGGGCGGAGGGAGGCGGCGCGGGCTGGGCGAGGTGCGGGCATGGCGGCGATGAGCTCGCTCGAGGCCGTGCGCAGGAAGATTCGCAGCCTGCAGGAGCAGGCGGACGCCGCCGAGGAGCGGGCGGGACGGCTGCAGCGGGAGGTGGACCAGGAGCGGGCGTTGCGGGAGGAGGTAGGGCTTGGGCCCGGGGGTTGGGGGCGCGGGTCCCGGGGCGCGGCCGCCCCGCCTGCCTCTCCGGCCGGCGGAGTGGGAGGTCGCTTCCTTCGCCGCCGTGCCCGACAAGGTGGTTGTTACCTGCCGGGCCGGCCGCGGGGTCCGCCCGCAGCGCTGCGTTCCCCGGCTCGGTAACCCGAGTGCTGCGTGGGCCGGGCCCAGGTGCAGCGCGCAGGGAGACAGCGCTAGGTGTGCTGGGCAGCAGCAAAACCCCGAGCTGGAATGAGGTCGGACTTAGGCGGGTTGTTTGAGATGACTTGTTTTGTGTTAAGCTATGAGCAAGGTTTTATGGGGTGTTTCCCCTCACAAGTCCTAGCTCTCTTATCCCAGGCAGACGAGATCATCTGTGTGGGAAGTCAGCATGGCGATTGTTGGGAAGTACACAGGAATGCACCTGAGATGGCCCATGGTACCTGACAACACCCCGACACAGCGAGCGTACTACCCCAGTCACTGAACATCTGTAGTGTGTGCTATTCATTAAAGCTGCTCGCCAAGAGGGGAAAGGAACAGTAGGCTTGGTTTTAGGCAGAGGCAGGATCAGGTGTGAGCAGCACAGGCTTACGTAGCAGAGAGATGTAATTATGGGTGGCAATCACAATTTAAAAAGCTGATAGGGCTGTTCTTTGTCTTATCACTGACCTTTGGGAGTTCCAGTAGCTGTAGCTTATGTTTCCTGCTGTAAAATGTACAGTGTTGTTTGAGGCAGTTTTAGTGTCTTCAGTGGTTGCATAAAAACAAAGCAAAAGAGCAAAGCTCTTGTGTAGTTTATTACAATAGAAAAAATTGTGATTATTTGATTTCCTTATAATATGGGCCTTTCTACACATTCTGGGCAGTAAGTTCAAAAGAAGAGCCTCCTGATTACTTGCAGGTGATCTTCCTTATGGAGCAAAATGTGGCCACTTGTGCTTGTGTAACTATTGCATTCTTGCAGATCACTTGGCATATCTGATTTTTTCAGCGAAGAGCCATAAGCCATTTCATAAGGGTTTCTGTTTTTAAAAAACTTGTTTTCTAAGCTTTGTGGAGTAAAGGACACAAAAATTCCTACTTTCAGTAACACGTATTATTCTGACCAGTATATTAAGGAATTTCTATTGAAAAGGAAAGTTTTGCTGTTAGCTTTTGTGGCACAAGGAATAGTGCTGGAGGAGTGATTACAGCCTCCTGGTGGAGCCTTCCCTTAAGAGTTCAGCTACATTGCAGTAAGGCTTAGGACCCTAAGGATTAATGTTTGTCTCTTCCCTGGAGTTGGTTTATGTGGATGATGTGGAATTCTGCAGAGTACATTTACATGGTATTGAACTTTTTGTGTGGAGGGGGTCAGTGCTGGGGTGAATAAAGGCTGAAAAATCCAAACTCCCAGGCACATGTAGACGTGGGCTTTTTCTGCAGTGCTGGCTACAGATGAGGGGTTTTATTGTTGCAGCTGTATTTCTGTGTGCTTGAGGAGGGAGGCTGTGAGAGCACTGCAGCAAGCGAGCTGAGGTGTGAATCTGCTCCTTCCCTCAGTGTAATGCCTTACATGTATGGCATGACCAGCTAGGGTTGTTAGGTGGGGGTTTTTTTCTTCCTGTGCAAGGTACAAATATGCAAACAACAAAAAAGCTACAGCTGTGGCCAAAACACAGCACAGCCTCCAGCTTTTGATTGTTTTACCAGATTGTTAAAAGTTTCAAGGCTGTGATTAGCAGCCATTCCCTTAAAGAAAAATCTTGTTTTGAGTACATGCATCTCAAAGGGCTGTTGGTAGCCACTTTTTCAAAATGCGTTTTTCTTCCTCCTTCTGGCAAACAGAATCTCCCATCTAATAATGATAATTAGCACCCAGTGGTAGCTTACCCATGTCATCACTCATTGTAAAAATATGTGGTGTGTAAGTGCCATGGCAGAAACATGGGTTATGTTTGCATGGTAGCAGTGGGAGTGCCCTGAATGTCACTGGGGTTTTTTCCTTCCTTGCCATATAAGGAGAGAAGTCCTGCTCTGCAGAAGAGTAACTGGGGCCATATAAGGCTGATTGGTAAATCCTTAGTGAGTTACTGGAGCAGGAAGTGAAAACTTGAACTTTAGTCACCCTGTGTTTTGAAGCACATTTTATGCTCTTATCATGATGAGCAGTCTTGACATGATAATAATTAACTTGAACATTACAAATTTCCCTAGGGTAGCCTTTATGAAAGGTCATTTTCTTTCTTTCATGTGAAAGTTCAAATTCTTAATGTTTTAAGGCCAGAAGTCCAAAACCAGAGATTTTGTATACTACTGCTTGATTACATAGCTAAATGTTTTATATTTGGATTAATGTGGATCTCTAAGGATGAAGTCTCTTCTTCTGGTTTTGTGTGTTCACTGCCAACTCATATTAATGTTCAAAGCTATAATTGCTTCCCTGTTCATGTGTTACTTTCAGTCATTCTAGCTGGACATCGCTACTTTTATGTCAAAGGTTGTTTTATTTGTCTGATCTGTAAGTTATTCTTTCTTGTGTTATGAACACCAAAATCTTTGCTATGGACAATTCTATCCAGCTACCTCTGGTTAGAGAAGAGAAACTACCAAACTGATACTTTTGGTATTTACTTTTGCCAGAGGGTTGGTTTTCCCCTCAATTAGACATAGGAAATCCAGATGTGTACTTCCTCACATATAGCAAATATATATAATATATGGTTTCAGTACTAATTAAATGTTATTCTCTGAAATAATTAAGTTTTTAGAATAATTATCCTTTTATATATACTTTGTGCTTAATATAATTTTGAAAGAAAGTGGGTTTAATGATGAGGTTACCACAAGAAGGCTGTTTTAGAACTTACTCTGCAACTTAGGCCAAGTGTAGGTTTGGAGCTGTAATACAGATGAGTTGCAAGTGTTGTACAGAAAGTCTAAGTGAACAGGTAATTCAAGAAAGGCAAATTTAGGGGAAGATTGAGGGTGGAACTATGGGAGGGAAAAAAAAAAAGGATGTTTTGGGGGATTGCTGCCTGTACTAGGGTCCTTGCTGGTGCCTTTTTTGTCCACTCTTGCACAGCTTGCCTGTAAACAAAACCTCTGGGGTATTGGGGCACTTTTTAAATGTTCTCAAACTCTCTTTGGCAGCTGTCTCATTGCAAATGCTGATCCAGGTGTGTTTTTACATGTTTACACTGAACCCTTCTTACAGAACTCAAGGAAATGTCGGGACAATTCTTGCAAAATATGGTGAAAGGTCGTAAATAAAGGAATTGGGGTAACAGAAGAATTGAGTAATTAGCTTGTGTTGATTTGATTTAAAAAAGGAATGGTCTGTAATTAATGTCTGCAAATACAATAACAGAAAATATTTGGGTAATGGTGCATAATTCTTCCTGTGCAGTTCTTTCTAGTACAAATTGTACAGTCCTTGTTGTGCTTCATTGAAAGCAAGCATTAATCACTTTTTTCCTCTGTTAAGCAATAACTTCATAATTCAATCATGCACATCTCTGTGTATGGGCTTTCTAGTGGACAAAGTCAGAAATTACACAGTGCTGTTAAATGACACCAGCGGGTAATGGGGTAACCTTTTACAAGGGAAGATGTGTGCCTTACTATGAATGAATTTCTATTTCTTCCTCTGCTTAGGCTGAGAGTGAAGTAGCTTCTCTGAACAGACGCATCCAGCTGGTTGAGGAAGAGTTGGATCGGGCTCAGGAGCGCTTGGCCACTGCCCTGCAGAAGCTGGAGGAGGCTGAGAAGGCTGCAGATGAGAGTGAAAGGTGGGTGGAGCCACACCTGAATGGATTATTACCCTTATGACAAAGATCATAATTGCCAGGGTGTGGGTTAGGGAAATAAATGAAACCACTCCTGGGTCTCTGAAGATGTGTAATCTGCTCTTCCTTTGCGTACATGGACTTCAGTTACAGCTTGTCTGTAGAAATGTCCAAAATATCTGGGCTTGGATTCTTTTTCAGTGGTGAAGATGAGATTTAAGTGTGGTAGGTCTTTTGATGTATCATTCATATCCTGCTTGGCCCAGCCTAGACTTCCCTGATTGGGATGACAACTCCTTGTGATACTCTTGTGCTGTTGGGTGATTCTTGCTTTCATTGTGGGTAGAAAGTCTCACCTGGAGAGTAGTGAAGTGCTGGAAGAGGCTTTGGTTCTCCTGTTGACAAGATTGGTATGTGAAGGTGGGCAAAGGAAAGAGACTGATAATTCCTTCAGATTTCCAGAAGTCTGTAGTGTAAGTTAGGAACTCAAGCTTTGTGACTTTGGAAGATCTTCTGTGTTCTTCCAATGGTACTTTAGATCTGTGATAGAACCTTTTATTGTGAAAGAAACCCACACATTCTGCATGTGCATTTCTATCTTACTAAGGATGGAGTCTGTTGAAAAGAAATTTGCCAGAGACTCACAGTGTGTTTTGAAACATTTAAGGTAATTTTATATCAGATATGTGCAACACAGAGTGTTTCTTGTCATGAAGGATTTCAATTTTTCTTTTAGAGAGCACAGGGAGCTTCTAGGGCTCTGACATGGCAAAACCCAGGGGAGTCTGGCTCACAGACATGACTATTGTCAGTCCTGCAAGGGTTCTAACATGCTGTTGATGAGTGTGAAAGCACAGATGTTTTCAGTCTTATTAGGTCTTCAGAAGCAACACCCTTTGTTAACCTTTCTCTAAGAGGAGTTTTTCCTGCAATTTAAAATTGAAAAGAATTCTACAGCTGAATTACAGTAAGAGCTAAATAAATCACACTATTTCTTTCTTCCTGAGTCATGTTTTGTTCTTTGAACTTCTGAAATGTAAGTGCACAGGACTAAATCTGTGGTTTGAGGACTCATCTGTCTGATGTGCTTCACTCACCTGAATACCACTGTCTGAAAGTCACATGGCACAAGTAGTAGAGTTGGAGATAAACTGGCAAGCCCTGAACCTTGCATTTCCTGTTTTTCACGTTTTTCAGAGGAATGAAGGTCATTGAAAATAGAGCCCAGAAGGATGAAGAGAAGATGGAAATTCAGGAGATCCAGCTTAAAGAGGCTAAGCACATTGCTGAAGAGGCTGACCGCAAGTATGAAGAGGTCAGTCAGTTCTTGAGTGCAGATCATCTCTTTCTAAAGCCCATGAGGCTGGGCCTGTAACTTTTGTTTTTCTCTTTTGCCTTTTAAGTTCAAAGATCACAAACACCCCTCTCCACAGCTGTGGAAGGAAAAATCAGGCACTCAGATACCCCAAGGGACAAGGTGACAGGAGATCTGAGCTTAGATCTTTCACTAAAATGTTTGAGAGTATTCCCTAAGCTCTTAGGGAGAGAAATATTTTTCAGTTGCCTTTTGATGAATGAAAGGGAGATCTTGAAAAATGTCAGATAACTAAGTCTCAGATGAGTAACAAAGATATCATGTAATCAAAACTCATGTGATGACCAAGAAATCAAGAGACCTGGCCTCCTGCTTTGTAGGTTCTAGAAGCAGGTGAGGTGCAGTGCAGCAACATAATATTGTCCCTGCCTGTCCTTGTAGGTGGCTCGTAAGCTGGTGATCATTGAGAGTGACCTGGAGCGCGCTGAGGAGCGTGCTGAGCTATCAGAAAGGTAAGTGTGGAACTGCCCTGGGATGTATGTGAGGTGCTGGAAGAGAACTATAACTGCATGAAGCATTGGCAGCACACTGTGTGTTCAGCTCCAAGCTCTGTTTTGCTCATTTACTGTAATCGTTGAGATAAATGGTCAGTGCCAAAGTAAATGTGTTCCTATGTGTGTGCGCGTGTTTTGTCACTGCATGCTGTACCTGCACACTGATTTTGTGAATGGCTTTTGTGCATTTCATGTGTTCACTAACAGCCAAGTCCGACAGCTGGAAGAACAGTTAAGAATAATGGATCAAACCTTGAAAGCATTAATGGCTGCAGAGGATAAGGTACTGATACTAATAAACAGTTTTTAGGTTTAACTGCTACCCAAGTGTTTCAGCTTTTGTAGCCAGTTAGCTCACTCAGTAGTAACAAATAAGCCCTTGCTATGCTCTTTACTCTCTCTTTGCATCTCGCTTTGGTGGTTTTCTTTGGTCTCTTTTTTTGTTTATTGATTTTTATCTTTAAAACTGATCTCCTGTGCAGCCAAAAGAAGCTGAACTGTCTCACGTGTAAAAGCTCTGTTAATGTTTCTGTGTAAGCCAAGAGCTGTAGATAAATTTCTGTCTGGTCATTGTCTTAACGTGCACTTGAACTGATATTTGGCATCACAAAGAATTGCTTTCAGTCTGTGATGGCTCAGCTGCTTTTGAGGCCGTTCTTTTGCCCTGTAATTGTTTTCATTTTTCTCTATCTTTTCCCCCTATTTTCTTCTGTTTCTTTTGCTTGACTGAATCTTCCGTCCTCCCCTTTCCTGCCTTACCTCCGAAATAACAGCAAATGTGCTGAGCTTGAAGAGGAGTTGAAAACTGTGACCAACAACCTGAAGTCGCTGGAGGCTCAGGCTGAGAAGGTAGGCTAGAGACTTATGTGAGAATGTGTCCCTTACTTTGTCATCTGGCCTAGGGGGTTTTCTTTGTATGCCAGTCACTTTGCAGCATTTCTTCAGGGCTGTTGTCATTAGAGGCGTTTGGATTTACTGCTCAGTTCCTATTTGGCTCCTGCTGGAACATAGCATACCTTGTAGTTCCAAATAGGTCAGTATTATTTGGCCACACGTTCTGTTGAGTATTCTGACAGGATTAAGTGTTAATTATAGAATGTCCCTCAAAATGGCATTGTGTACTAACATTAAATTTCTCCAAAAGACATTCCTCTTTAAAACTGTTGTACTAATTTCTTCTCAAAGTTCCCACCATATAGCACTGGAATGTAACTCAAGGGAAGTTTGACTCTTGTAATCACCCATACTACCACGGCCTTCCAAGTAGAATTAATTTTGTTTTACCTATAACAATTTCTTGTGTACGAATAATCTGTTACAAGAGTTTCAAATGTGGGGGTTTTGGGGTATATTTAGAATACCCATCTAATACTAGTGATCCTCTTTTAATTACAGTACTCACAGAAAGAAGACAAGTATGAAGAGGAGATTAAAGTTCTGACTGACAAACTGAAGGAGGTAAAATGAGAGCTGTTCTTTGCAACATATCTTCCAATGCACCTTTGATTCTTTTAGTATAACACTACTTTGATGCTCTAAGGATGAACTTACCATTTTGGAAACAGTTTACTGTTAAATAACTCCTCTAGAAATTAATTTATATTAGCCTTATTATTTGCCTCCTCTCACTGTGCTTTTTTCCTCACTTGAATTATTTCTTTTCTACTCCTAAGTACTGTGTGTGTTTCCTAAAGTAGTCTCTATTTGTCCTCACTGCAGGCTGAGACCCGTGCTGAGTTTGCTGAGAGGTCAGTAACCAAGCTGGAGAAGAGCATTGATGACCTAGAAGGTATGTGGGGCTGTTTTTCTACTTACTGTGGAACTACATATCTCTTATTCTTCTCTTGTGTGAGGATTTTTGTTGTTTTGTTTTTTTTTTTTATTACTGGGCTGACTTGTTCTGCTTATATAAATGAGTCTGCCTAAAGAGTAGACAGAATATTCTCCAAATGAAATGTATTGATATCTTAAATGCTTCAGGTGAACAGTGTTTTGCTCTTGCCTGTTGCTTTTTCTCTTATGTTCTCAAGACTCCCTCCATTTTTTTGCTTTATACTCTTCTATTTGGAAGTGTATAATTGTTACAGGGTAAATGATCAGATGACAAGTGTTATTATCATCTTAGTAAAGAGCTGATGAAGAGTTGCATTATGTTTGCAATAGTTAGGAATGTAGCAAGCTAACCTAATTTATTACTGTGATAAATGTGGGTTGGGGCAGGCATTTTGTGACATAGACCAGTTGTTGGGTTTTGGTAAAGCTAATAGGTTGTATACATAATCAGAAGGATTATTCAACTTCAGAGGGTTTGTTTGTAAGGTTTTGATAAATCTGCCAGAACTGCAGCAGAGTAGTAGAATGTGCTTTCTGCCTCTGGAGAAAACAATTCAGTAGGACTTTGTAATTTGAAGTTATATGGAGTTTGCTATTTAGAGGCATTACACTAAGTGTAGGATTTGAAGAAGCTAAATTGCATGGCGTGGCAGGCTGGATTCTGCATGAAGGTGATGAAATGCCTAAGTAGCTGCTGAAAATTTATGATCCCTGACTCAGGAAGGAAGCAGAGAAGAAAGATAAGTGTTTAGAAGGAACAAAAATTGCTGTAAGAAGCTGAGTTTGACATGGCACAAACCAGAGTGGTTTTAAAAAAAATGTGTTAGAAAATGGTAACACCCTCCTTGAGCCCCATTTTTTGATCTTTTCTCCCTAGCTCCTGTGTCCCCTCTTAATTAAAGCAAAAAAGCATTAAAACAAAAATCCAGGGCAGTGAAACATGGATTTTTGCTTCCTTTGTACTCTCTTTTCTTGGTTTTCTGTGTATCACAGGTTGCCCCATTGGCAGTGCAGTTAATGAACTTGTTGCATAAAACTGTTCACTATTTTCTTGCATAGAGCTGTTCACTATTTTCTTTCTTTTATTCTTCTCTAATTTTGTTTCATTTTGTCTGTCACAACACTTCTTTCTGTGCACTCTTCCCATTTCCTACGGCTTCTGGATGGTATCCCCATGCCACCACCTTCACCTTCCCTCCCATGATCCTGCTCCATTTCCTTGCACACCTCTGCCTTTCCTGGGGGATCACCAGATGAGCTCTATGCTCAGAAACTGAAGTACAAAGCCATCAGTGAGGAGCTGGACCACGCTCTCAATGATATGACTTCCATGTAAATGTCCTCCCAGCCTGTGCCCGCTCCTGCTTCCCTGCCCTCACTGATTGCGCAGTACCGGCCTTGTGAAATGATGCTCCCTGTGTAGTGGGAGATGCTTTCCTTTAGAGAGAATAGGTGTACAAAATACCATGAACAATTGCTTTACCCTGGCAAAGTGTGGGTGAGTGTTGTGCCAAGCCTGGTAAATACTCATGGTGATTTTGTAAGCTTGTGGTTACTTTTTGATTCTGTGTCTGCAATCCTTGTGTCTTGTGGTTGCCCTTTGTTTGTAGCTCTGTGTTTATCCTTTCAGTTCACCTCTGTTCAGACATTATCTACCAGGCCCATCGTGTTTGTTTTACCAAAGAAAATTGCTGTGGTACGTGTTGCATTCAGTGTATTCCTTTGCCTGCTGTCACAATTTTTGCTCTGGCAAAGTTCCTGCAAAAATGTCAGAAATTTAGATTTAGTTGTATTCTCTATTAATGAGAGCAGAAAGTGTTTATCTAAATTTTCAAAACTGCTCTGAAAATTTCTGAAATGTGTGTGAAAATGGATTGAAAATACCTTGTCGTTTAAACCCATAAAGGCAACAACCTACCTGGATTGTAGGTTTCTTCTGTGTATTTTCTAGATAGCAGTAGTAATTTTATTTGTATACACCAAAAATGTGGTAATGCCAACTTTAGTCATAAGGAGAAAAAGCAAGAGTGGCAGCAAAGTAGGAGAATCAACAGCTGTAAGGTGTGACTCCTCAGTGCAGTGTTTGACACAAAGTGACTCTTGTTCCAAGGACTCTGAACAGAGGTCAGCTGTGCTACCTCCACCTCCCCATGCATGAACACTGCAGTGGACATGGGAGAGGGGAAGAGCTCTGGCTCTCAAGTGCTTAGGAGGTGCAGTGTTTAGTCCCAGCATTCCCTTTTGGAACCCCAGGCATGCTTTCAACAAGACATAAGGTTTGCTTATGTCTTAGAGCTTGAAATGTATTTTGTGTGCACCCCTATTTTAAATGCTTTTTTCTTCATGTTGTTTTTGTCCCCATGTCTGTTCATGACTTTCCTCCTTCTCTCTACCAACATTTTAGTAGAGGTCTCAGGTTGCCTGCTTTGTATGCTTTGATTTTTTTTTTTTTTGTTTTTAAATTTCTCCCTGACGTATGGTTTTGCTTAGTGGCTTATCAAGCAAATGGATTTCTTTTTCCTCCTCTTTATACAGTGATTACAATATTTCTTCAATTTGGGATATTTCTAAGTGGAAAACAGACTTAAAATTGTAGTCTACTGGTATATGAGGATGTGACTGTATCATTCCAGTCCCAGCATGGTGTGCTGTTTCTCTAGCATAGTCATCTCAGCATGCTGGGCTCTGCTGTGCCATTGCTGCTTTTTTGAAAATCTTTACTGCACCTTTTTTTCATTTTCTACCTTATCTCACTTTTTCTTTTCATGCAGATAATTTTCTTTGCTTCAGTTCTCCAAAGACATCTTCATCGGGTTGGATAAAACATCTTTCCAAGCTTTGGATGTTTCATGGGCTCATTGTCCTGTCTTCTAGCTTAGTTGACTCTTCCTCTATCACCTGTCTCAGAACATGCTCTGTTTGTGCTCTGCTGTACAGAAACTACATTTCTCAATGTAAAATAAATATCCCAGCTGTATCCCTTTTGCTATTCCTTTGCCTTTTATTTATTTAAGTAACTATTTAAGTTATTAATAAAATTTACGCTTTTATGTCATTAGGGATTTCCTTTTTTGGTGTTTTCATTTTTTAGCTGAAAACACTTTTGCCTGAATGTTGATAATGCCAAGGCAGCAAGTGCAGTGTGTGAAAACTGACCAGTTATTATCTTAGTTTTTCTTAAACTCTGCTGCAGATAAAATGACAAATAGATGTAACAGGAACTCTTCCAGTTGTTATTGTTAGGACAAAATTTGCAAGGACACTGCTGCCTTGGGGTCATTGGTCGTGGGAGCGTGGCTGAGGGAGCAGTTACATCCCTGATGTAACCAGATTTTTCACTTTAAAGCCGGAAATCTTTTCCTAGCTTTATGCTGAAGACTTCTTATCTTTATTTCAATGTGTTTGTTCATTAACTTATATATTTGAGAAAGATTTAAAGAGACAGCATCAAAAACTTGAAATTCTTCTTTTCACCCAAAAATATCCCTTGAAATGTCTTGCAAAAAAGGTTTTCCCTCTTTCACACCTCAGTTATTCAGCAAAGATGATGCTTGCTAACATTTTGGGGTTTTTACAGTATTTTTCTTGAGTGGCATGATAATATTGGAAGCTCATTGGGAGGGTTTCAGTAGCTTTCCACTTGTGCTTAGTTCAGACTTGTGAGTTTGAATTGCAGACTCATGAGAAATGTTTCAAAGCTGGAGTAGGAAAATTTTAGTGAGTGATTATGCTATTAATGAAATTACTCTGCTGCAAAGTGGAATAGCATGGATTTCAGGTTTTAGCTGATTTGTCACTGTCTGATTAAGGATGAAGCATTACATACTGACATCTTGTGCTCTTTTGGTATTGTTATTTGCAACTAGGGAGTTTATTGCCTTATTTTAACTTTATTTACATCACAGTGAAAGAAGTTATTTTCCATTTCACATGGAAACGAAAACCAGATTGATTTGTGGTGGTGCTGTGGTGGTCACCAAAGCTAAATAAACTCATTATACCATAGCTGAACTGTAGTTTTTAACTTTTAGAAAAATGTAAATATCTCTTTCTTGTTCAGCTTCAAGACAGTGCAGTCTAACCTTGGTGTTTTCCCAATAAGGCTTGTGAATGGATGCTTGGCCTTCCTGGTCTGCCATCCTTGGGTAACTTTGGCATTTCCAAGTTTTCTACCTATGACACATCCTAATGTTGCTGGCTGGAGGCAGAAGCCCAAATACAGGATAGTTCATTGTTTAAGCAGAGTTTTTTGTCCACTCAGTTCCTTGCAATACTGGTGTTTCTTAAGAAAAGGAAACAAAAAAAGCAAAATCCATTTTAGGAACCTGTCAATTTTTAGCATAGTGATTTTAAACATCAATCTTAAAATTTTGCCTTTTGTGTCAGTCATACATGATCAGCTCTGCACTGAGGGATGACAGATTGCTGGACAGAGCACTGAAAATAAGCAGTGCAGTGTAGAACCCCAGGAAGCTGCATGCAGAATTCCTGGCTGCTCCTGCTGCTCTGATTTTCACTCCAGGGAGCTGTTGTGGTTCCCTGCTCTGGTGTGGTTCAGCACTCTTGTCACCCTCAGTTGTGGTATTGTACCTGCCATGTCTGACTGGTTTTGTGCCTGAGGCTTCTTCCCAGGAGTGCAGGGCTGCCTCTGGGCTCTGCTGAGCTTTGCTGGCTCTGCACAGAGCCAGAAGTCCCTGCTTGGCTGCTGGGGCTCCTGCAGAGCCAGCCTCTGCCTCTGGAGTAGATGGACACATGGCCCATGAGGAATCAAGGGCTCACTGTGCTCTTGGGAAGTGCTTTCCCTGCCTTACTGGGGGATTTAGTTGTTTTGGAAGTTGAGAAGTACTGTAAATCTCTGCCTCAGTCAGAGAGGAGATTTCTGTGGTGATGGTAACAGTAAGTTCACGTGATTCATTTTGGAATAACAACTATATACACTTTGCTAGACAAAGTGAAATTTTAGTAACTCTGAGGCTTTGATGGTTTTTTCCACATATATGTGACATTGTCATGGTGAGAGGGACAAGATCCATTTGTGACTGGAGGATCAGAGCTGTGAAATGTGCCCTGGCTTTACTGAGCTGGCTGTGGGAGTTTGGGCTAGGGAGGAAGCTGGCAGGAGTTGCTCACCATACAAGCATGTCCTGCAGACCAGCTCACTGCACAGCTTTGCCTTTGCTGTGTCCAGTGCCTGCAGGGGAAGAGGATTCCTGTGGAAGCTGTTAGGCAGCTTGTGGAAAAGAGTCAGAAACAGTCATTTCCTGTAGGGGAATAATCTGGGATCAAGAGGTCAGGAGGGCAGTTAGGCTATTGAGAAGGGCATGGACAATTTGAGAGCACAAGATAGTCAAAAGCCATTGTGGAACATTTTTTTCACTCTGCAGAGCAACTCTCACTAAATGTGCTGTCACAACCTGGCTGTAGCTGTTCTGTATCAACACAAATTGTCCTCTCTGTTTGCTGTTTTTGAGCAAAGTGTTCATCCTTCCTTTTCATTTTCACCAAATGTGAGTCTGTTTTCTTACAAAGTAAAACTCAGCAACTTAAAGGTATCAAAATGTCTGGATTCCAGTAACACCAGTAGTATTTACCTATCAAAAATAACATTTCAGCCCATCAGACTTCCTAGGAAAGGAGGATGGGCTGAGTCAGACCTGGTGGTAGTTGCCTACTGGCATCTCTCCTGCTGCTGCTTATGCTGGCTCTGGTGCAGTTGCTTTCTCTCTACTGGCAGATGAGGTTCCACAACACCTTAAATAGTTTGTAAAGAAAAATGCCACTCATAAAACAAATTCACACACTATACAGAAGAGTAAAGTAGGACTTAGTACTTCTAGGAGTATAGCTGCAGTTCTTCCATTTTTATTCCAGTTTGTGTCTCACAGCTGTTCCCCAACAGGATTCTTAGCCAGCTCTTGATATGGTACAATAGCTGTTCCTTGGAGTAGCTATTACTAGAGTTCTAGAAAGAGGTAAAATGTTTCTCTCTATGTTACTGAACTGTCTGTCATGTGACCAGTTTCTTTAGTAACTCTTATTTAACTGTTTTCTCTGTCTAATCTGTCTTCATTCTGCCTCTTTTTTCCCTTCTAACCTGCTTGCTGCCTGTACAGACCAACTCTACCAGCAACTTGAGCAAAACAGTCGCCTAACTAATGAACTAAAGCTGGCATTGAATGAGGATTAAACTTTAGTGTGACTATATTGATAACTTGTTTGAAAACACCTTCTTCCAAATTTCCTTTAAGAATGAATCAGTAATTATAGAAATAAGCAAGAAACTTGGAAATTTTTTTTCTGTGGATTCTGTGGTAAATTAATGAAAGAAATTCTCTTGGGAAAATATGGAAATGCTTCTTCTGGATGAGGCTTTTCATTCTGTGTCTGCACACCTATTTTGGAGGAGCAGTAAGCTCTTCTGCTGTGCAGTAGCTTCTTTCTGCTTAAGAGCTACAGCATTTCACTAACAGTATTGAAAAAGTAACAGTCTGTGTTGCAGAAAGGCACTCAGTTTACCCAACATGAATTGGCCCTAAGATTTTTACCACAGTGAGAGAAAAATATTCACTAGAATCCATATTTCTGTATTTCAAAACCAACTTAAAGGATACTGCAGCTATTTTGTCTGGAGACTTTGATGTGATAATTTTGCCTTACTATGAATTTGGCTTGTATTTGACATTAAAAAAAAAGAATGGGAGCTCCATCTGACAATACCCAATCAGTTGAAAGGTATGCTTGCATAGTATGAAGTTACTATTGCTGCATCCTGGTGGGATGCACCACCAGAACATTATGCTCATTTATTGTATTAACTATGTGTGTTAAGTGATTGTCCTATAAAAGTGTGCATGCAACATAAGGCTACTAACTTTGAGTTAATTTATTTTCTGGAAAAAGTAAATTTCTTAAAGGTCACTTCACCGAAAACTGAAATAGTTTAACATTTTTTTGTTCTTTGTATTTTTGAAATCTATGAAACTGTTAATTGTGTATCTACAAAGAACTTATTTTCCTTATTGCCTATTAAAAAAAAAAAAGCCATTTATTATCTCACATACTTATAAGCAAAGAGCTTCCAGAGCATTGTGTCTCTGTTGGTACTGCATTTTTCTTAACAAATGCAGCTGTGAACAGTTCCAGACTTGCATTACTTGCTGTTTGTTTTATTAATTTGGAATTCTCTCTAGTTGTGTTATCTGGAAACATTGATATTTATGAGCATGCACATTTCTTAACTTTCTAAACCCTCTGAGAGAAATGATGATTGCATGCCTTCATGTTCAGTGCCTCCAAAGAACTGCTATTCATGTTTTAATTTTCTAATCCCACAACAGAGAAAGTGGCGCATGCCAAAGAAGAAAACCTTAATATGCATCAGATGCTGGATCAAACTTTACTGGAGTTAAACAACATGTGAAAACCTTCTTAGTGGCAACCACATTATTTGTTTGTTTATTTTTACACCTGCTTGCCGTGAAGCCCCATAAACATGTCTTTATTTTAGTTTCACCACAGTCACAAGAACATCTGCTAAATTATCGAGCAGGGGTCAGGGAAACACCAAAATGGGCAAGCCATATGCGGGTTAAACAACGTGACATTATGGTTTAAACGTGCCATTTCCCAACAAAAATGTTACCTACACTTTGTAGAGAGTTCTGCAATTTGGTATGCTTAGTCTTTGAAGAATCCTGGCTGTGGCAGAAAGTGTCCCACCTCAAGTGCCAACTACAGTTTTTACACGAGAAGAATGGTTCATGTTCAAGGGAGATCAGGTGGAAATGGTGCTATTTTGAACAAAAGGTTCTACTTGAAGTCTTTTGTTTGATATCAGATAAGTCAGGAGTTGTCCAGCACAGTAATTTATTTTTATCAGAACTTGACTGGTCTGTGAGAATTTGGACTTTGTGTGCCTTCTAATTCACTAAAACGAAGATATATAAGCAGTGGAGACAAGTGAAGGCTTCTGAAGGTTTTAAATTGTATTCTTGCAACTCAATACAGAAGTGTAGGTCAGCATTTCACCTTGAGTTTTCATTCGACTGTATTTTTCATGTTGAAATGAAAGATTCAATAAATTCAGGACAAAACATTAATTTGGAAGAGATTGTGTTAAAATGTATTTTATTTGTGGGTATTTGGGGTAGGGGAGGAATTTTTAAACTGATATTTGCCTCACTTTTTTCACACTTTCTTTGAGCAGTCTTAAAAGTATACCTGTATGTAAACATTGTATAATGATATGAAATAAAATGCACATTTTAGGACATTTTTTAAATCTCGTTCTCCTGTGGTTTGTTTTTCATCACATCAGTTTCCTGTGCATCCCTGTGTGAACTCTGCATGTGTGCAGTGTCTCTCATGGTGTGGAGCACTGTTGACACACTGACTCTGAGTCTTTGCTGTGTTGTTAGGCCCGGGTATGGAAATGTGGTGGTTTGGACAGATGTGGGTGTGCAGCTGCTCAGAGGGGCCCTTTGAGGGCCATGCTGCAGGAGCCTGTCCCTGTCACTTGACTGCATGCCCAGCTGTGTGCAGGATGCAATTATCCTCTACTAATGGTAGAACTTCCCAGAATTACTCATCATTGACCAAAATGTTTTTGGTAAGACCATTGAAGAGCTCCCATAGACCTCTTTGGGGAATGAGTCCTGAAGGCCATGCTCTTGGGAACACTACCATCTATTTGTATATCTGACCTGGTAATATGTGCTCATTTACTTCAACACAGCCATAAACCTTTGGAAATCATGTGTCATGTTCATAAGAGATATTTCCACTCAACTTTTCACTACTGGTTGCTAATTTCTAAATCTGTAGGTCTCTTTATTTGAGTTGTTAGGTCTGTCAGTAGGCAGCTTCAGGACTTGAAAAATAATATTTTTTTCCTTTTTTTTCCTGTAGTATATTGCTGAAAGCAGATGCTGTCCATCCCTCTAGCAGCAAGGAGCTTGGTAGGAGACAGGTACAGATACCTTCCAGATCACCAAAGAATTTCCATCAGTGGGCCCTTAGCAAGCAGCTGAAAAGAGGTGACTATCAGCCACTGGTGTAAGCTGGTAAAGGGGTAAAATAATACACAAAAATTTCAGGTTCAGTGGGAGTCAGAGAGGGAAGATGTACTGGTATGAGCCTGGGGTTTTTTTGATTGTGCTTTCAAGGGAGGAACTTGGTAACATTATAAGTTTTTGTGTGATTTATTGACTGCTGCAAAGTCATCCTAAATAGAAAGGATTAAATGCCTGGCTTCATGTTTCTCTTGTGTTATTTGGGAGCAAAATACATGTTACAAGGCTCCTGCAAGGCCTTAGCTTCTACTGGAGACTGCCAGATAAAATTCCAACCACAAAGTGCTGAGGTAAGTTACTCTAATCTCTTGCTCCTTCCTTGCTTAGCACAAGGATGAGGTCTCAGGTAGTTGAGCTCTAAGAGTTCAAATCCTCATCCATGTGTGGCTTCCCCTGGTGCTGCTGGAGTCACGAGGGCTTCCCATAGCCAAGGACTGTGCTGGGAATTGTTTGTGGAGGAGGGTCCAGGGCCACCCAGGGAGTCAGAGGCTGTGCAGGAGTAGAACAGAGGAGCTCTTGGCACTGGGCTGTGAGTCTTACAAGGCTGAATGTGCTGCCAGCTCCACTGGATTGCTGCTCTGGTCCCTTGGTATGTGCTTGAGTCCTAAACAATGGGTCTGAGTGAGGTCAGACCCTTTGTTTGCTGCTTATATTGCTTTTCAGGAGACCACAAACTGCCTTGTGGTTTGGGGAATCTGAGTTCAGCTCTCCCTGTGTGTAAGGATATGAGAAGGCTGTGGTTTTCATATCTCTTAATGGTATCATGTCACCATTAATAGGGCAAGCATGTGCAGGCAAGGAGATAAGAATTAATCTGAAAAAAATCTGTTGGCAGAGTAGACTTGCCCAAAGTGCAGTGTTGAGATGAATCCATAAAGCTTCATAAGAGGTAAGTAAAAGCTTTCCAGTTTCAAGGAGAGCTGAATGGAGCAGTGAGCATGATAATGAGTCTCACCAAGTGGCTTTTTGCTGACTAGCAACAGACACAAAAATACAAATAAAAGCATATTTGCTGGAGCAGGAAAATTGGTTTTACCATATCTCATAAGCTGCTACCCCTCATGGAGTGTCTAATCAGACAAAACTCAGTGAAGCTACAAAGCTCTGGCTTGTAAAAACAAGCTGAGCCTAGATTTAACCCCATTCTAGCAAATTTGCAGCTGCTTTGCTGTTTTAACTAAGAATTTGTTAACTCACAGCACCCTGCATCATTCAGCATTCTTCAAGGTGTATGTCCTGGTTTGGAGAGTTACTCACCCTTTCTTTTAATGCAAAAATGTATTTGGCAGTCTGAAATATATCTTAATTGTGCAGCCATGCTCTGTAATTATCTGGTTTGGTTTTTGAGCTGACTTCTCTCAATGAAATGAGTAGTTCTGAGAGCACCAGAACTGACAAAACCTGCCTTCTTGGAGATTCCTATCTCATGGTTGGCTGTAAACTTGGAATTAATTATTTTTCCAGCTATGGAGACATTTTTGTTGTCTCCTGCTCCCTCTTGGGATATCTCTGATACCAAATAATGTTCAAGGCCTGCTGCAGGGTGTGCTTTCCTTCCGTCATGGCCCTCAGAGGCATGTTCTATCTTAATGGTTCCTTATGTTCACAAAACTTGCAGAAATGTATTTTATCTTTTAGAGTTTTGTGTGGTCAATCAGTTCAGTCCAGAGTTACTGAATGGCTGAGAGATAAGAAAGAACAGGAACTTTGATTAGGAAGCAAGGCTGAAGCAGTAGGCTGCACCTGTAGAGCACTGCCTCTCAGCTCTGGATCTGTATTATGTGTATTAAATGCTCAAAACAACTCCAAATCTGGGTTGTCAAACTTCACTATGCTGTTAAAATCACAGGAATATCTATTACACTGGGCTGTCATTGACTGCTGGAATGTTCTTTAGTGACAGAAAAAGTGATTAGCCAACTAAATTTTAAAATTGGAGAAGGAAATACTCTACATGACTCAGCACATAGAAAAAGAGAGAACTTTTTCCTTCAGGTGCTCCTCTGGGTGGGCTTCTTTTAATAATAAAACAGGAACATCAGTGAAAGATTAAGTGGGAATTGCAGCAGAAAGGCCCAAGTGGAGGAACCAAGGATAATGCCTTTTATCTTCATGGAGGATTTTTTGAAAATGCACACAGGAATAGCTCTTTTAATAGAGGGAAGCTGTATAACTTACTGTCTCCAGTGTGTGGTGTGTTCTTTCCAAGCTACAGAGAATCTGTACAAGTTTGCATCATCTTCTTGGCTTCAGTTGCAAACCCATCTAGTTTTCTGTAAGTCAGAGCCTTGCCAATTCATGAGCTGCAGCTGGGAATTACATAAATGCAGGCTGCCCCTCAATGCCAGCAGCTTAGTGAGCAGTGCAGATAGTCCAGATGGAAACAATGGGGAACAGAAGCAGATAGAAGTCTTACAGACACATAAAACCCCATCACTCCTTTCCATTTGTTATTTCCTGACTCATTCTATAGTAGTTTGGATTTGAGTATTGTGGACCTAAGGACACCACAGCACTGGCTTCTTCCTGTATCTTAGCTGGATAAAGACTAAACAGCCTTTTTTTCATTAAAAAAGTAGAGCAAAGACACACAAACCCCCAAGTCCTGCAGAGCCAGCTGCACTGCCAAACCCACATGTCATACACACTGACATGCAGGGTTGTGAGAACATTTCTCTATTCTTCACAGCAAGATTATATGGATCATGGGTATAAAGGGTTGATACATGTTTGAGGCCATGATCCAGCAAAATATTTTGAATGCCTTCTTTTCCAGGGCCTGACTATGATCTGCTTCTTGGGATTGTTCCTTTCTTTGATGTAGTTTTCATTCTTTGCCCTGAGACACAAAGAGAAATGTCCAGAATCCATGTGGTCTGTCACAGCCAAAGCTCATGGCAAACAGTGTTTCCTTGGCTAAAACCTGCAAAGTGCTACACCTAATGATAGTTGGCTGTGCCACTGAGGAAAAAATTATGCAGGTCTGGTGTTCCTACAGTACATTTAGTGAAAGAGTAATCAGGGTGGAGCAACTACAAAGCTCTGGTAAGTTGTTTTAACTTGGGACACATTGGTATTGATATTAACATGGAGATCTGTGTGAGTTTCCAGTTTAAAAATTGAGCATTTCTTTGCAGGCCCAATGGATAATTTATTATGTTTTTCTTGACAAGAATATTACTTGGAGAAATAGCCTGGGAAAATGCTTCAGAATCTTTCCTCTGCTTTCAGGATTATATTTTTTTTGCAGCCAGCAAGGAAGAGCCTGCCAGACTTCTTTCTACTTAATCTGGATTGCTGTGCTACTTCCTTATTTTTATCATACACATGTAGACCATGAAATAGGATAAAAGGGTGATGTAATTAATCCAGGCTGTCCAGAAAAAAAAATCTGGAACATGAATTAGGTGAGAAAATAGGAAGGGAAACAAGATGATGGAATTGCACATGGGGGCTAAGGGCCAGTGGGGAGGGTATAGAGAACACAAAGATGATCTTACAGAGGGATGAATCCTCCCCTCTAAATGCTGCTGTGTTATGTTTTGTCCTGCTCCTGCAGCCTCCACATGGCTGTACATTCCTTTGCCACAGGGGAAGATGTTTGCTAAGGTCTAGGTAACAGGAATTCTTTGTCAACCTTTTCTGGGTTTAAAGTATGCAGGAACTTCTTCTGTAAATATACTTTCAGTGGTTCTTGCCCCACAGGCAGAATCTGGGTAAAATTTCTCTATGCTAGGACTTCATTATCAATTCTCTTAACACTTCAAAAAAAAAGAAAAAAAGCTAACCCACCATTTTTTGCTGCTTGTCAGCAGGTAGCAAACATGCAACACGTGTGTGTGTGTGCTTTCATTACATTCACATGCTGCTATATCTGAGAGCAAGGCATTTCCAGGAAATTAACAACTGCTGGGAAGGATTGTGGATACAAGAGACAGCTCAACTAACGACCCAAACTGGCTGTTAGCCAGTGGGAGGTGCTCAGTGCTGAGACTTACTGTCATAAATTGGAATGAAAAGCGCATGAGCTTATGAGTCTGTGTGCAGGAGATTCAGATATTAGTGTCATTTTGAGCAATTAGGTTATTGCCTCCTTCCTCTGCATCTCCTTCAGTTTTTGTGCTGCCAGCAGTAGGAACACTACAGCTGGCAAAAGGACTGATAGGAAGGGTTTGCTCTAGATCCATTATATTTGTGAATCACAAGCTATTAGCAGTTTGGATTTAATTAAAGAAAAATGATAAAATCCAAGTTTAAATTGAGTGCAGATTGGGTAGGGATTTGTGCCATTTCAGCTCAGTTGTTTTAAAGATCATTTTACCAAACCACCCAGGTGCATGCACAGCTTTGGCCATAACACACATATGGAGCACACACAGCTAAGGCCTGCCTGTTTGACTAAGCCTTAGTCAAACAAACAGTTCCATTAGAGCAAAGTCTCAGTGTTGCAGAACTGAGCTTTAATAGCCATTGCACAATGGCTATTAAAAGTTCTCTCTTGTGTCAAAGCTGCTGGATCTTTAGCTGCTGTGACATTTGGTATATAGGTTTAAAAACCAAACAGCTGCCCACGGTGAGCAGTGCAATGTTATATTTCAAGTTCTAAAGAAAAAGCTGGTGTTCAGAGATGCTGAGCAGGTTTTTTTTTATCTGAGTAGGACACCTGCATACTGTATTAAAGGTGTGAGATGGCAGAAATCCCTTTTCAAACAACTTTAAACCGAGAAAGCCCTAATATCTGTTTTCCTAGTTCCTCTTTTGCCCAAGTCTGTTTTGCCTGTCAATCAGTAATGAAGACATTGCTCTCTAACATCAGGCATGTCACTTATCAGTTATAAGTGTATTTCTCAGACAACATGGGGATTTAGCTTTGGTTCTATTTTATTTTCCTGGTTGAGAATTTACAAGAACACAACAGCCCACAAAAAAAAATGCTTTTTACTCACACCTGTTGGTTAAATTTGCCAGGCACTAAGTCGAGTAGGAACTTGTTAGCTTTCATTACAGCACTTGGAAAAAATGTCATCATCCACTAAGTAGAGCACAGCCTCCCCTCCAGCACCAGCAAGCCTTGAGCTTGATTCTCCTCTGATGGATGTGTCTTTATCTTGCTTGTCTTCACACTGCAGGTTGCATTTATTGGTGATGAAAGGATGAAAAGAACCCAAGCTGAGTGGCAGACACTGAGATGAGTGTGCAGGTAGTAAAATTGTTCTACTGAGTAATGTTAATCACACTGAGGCATAACTATAAGTTAAGTGTGTGATGGACATTGCTGTGCACCAGAAAGTACAAGTAGCAGCTAAAACAAGGAAATGGTCCTGGTTGTGTTCAAGGTAAAAGAAATAAATGACAGTATTTCCAATTCAAGCAGTTGATGAGTTACTCCAAGTCACAAGAGAGGTGAACTGTCTTACACTTAGGGCATATTAGAGAAGTCACTCATCCCAAGCAGTTGTCTTCCCTCAGCAGCAAAGTTTTTTAAATTTTCTTAGTTGTTTCCCACAGCCCTGCTTGCAAAGGTGCAAAAGAAATACCTATTTTAGTTTTTGCAAATATCCTATTGCAGTATAAACCTGTGCAAATATCATTAACTTGATTTATCCTGTATGGAAATGGAATAAAATAAAATTCCTGCTTAGCAATTTGTATAGCATATAGTAATTAGACATCTTTAGAGGGGCTCTTTTGAAATATAAGTTTGGGAAGAAAAATATGAAGCAAAGGAATGGAGTTTGTAGTATTCACAGACTCAGTCCCATAAGAATATGCAAGCCCAGTGCCAAATGCCTCCACCCAAATACCCGAGACGTTACTAATTTGATAAGAGTCCTTTTCCTGTTTTTTACTAGCCTGTGCAGTTTCTCAAGCTATCTGTACTCCTTTCCCACGAAGAGCAATTTTAGTGGCACAGAACATGTCTGCAAAGCAAAATGAAGGTGTAGTTGCAGCACAGGTAGGTGAAAGCACATGAGAATGGGTGGTCAGAGCAGTGAAGGTGTGGGAAATGGGCTGGCAACCAGCCTGCACTTATAGCTGGGTGAGTATTTGGCATCAACTACAGAGAACTTTTTGCTTGTGGCAGTAGACATCAGTAAAAATACATGCTGGGGCTTCAAATAATGTTGAATGGCTTGGAAAAACTGCTAGACAAGGTACTGAGCAGAATCCAGAGTCTTCTATCTAGAAGAACAGATAGCTACAGTAAATGCAAATCAGGACTGTACTCTTCAGACAGGGTATGCCTGAAGATCCACGCAGAAAATCTGGAACCACGTTTTTCCTCCTGCTGCTGTACCTGTCCAAGCAAACGTGCCTGTTGGCTTTCTTCCTGACTTGTAGACACCTGCTGTGGAGGTGGCACTTGGTGCTGGCACTTCAGGATGGCTGAATGCAGTTGCCTGGCCCTCTTCTCTCACCAGTGAGTGTCAGGCTGTCAGAGTCCTCACAGCCACATGTTTGACTCTCAGATTCTGGGCCATGTTCATTTCATTAAGCTTTGCATTTTGGGGAGAAAGGGTGGAAAGAGAGGTTTTTATCACCAAGTTGTGAGCAGCTCTTCCTAGAGCAAGCCAGAAAGCTTTCCCAAGTGCCTGAACATGTAATTCTATCTTTGGGCATATGAGCCTCACAATACCTTGTTAATATGTTTAATCTTTCAAGTGTTTTATACCTTCCATGGCTCTTTGTTTTGAAACGACATGTTTCAGTCTGAAAAGATGCAACTGGAAAGTGAAACTCTCTGATGCTGAGTGGTGCTTCTGGCTCTCTGGGTGGTGATGCACACCACCATTTTCCATCATGTCTTGTACCTCTGCCCAGTAAGTGGCAGAAAAGCTGGAGAGGGTAAAAAGATTACACACAGCAAGTGAATTCTAATGATAAATGTGAGTACATTCTTAGGCACAAAATTGTTCAGTGCTCTCTGCTGTTTTCTATAAGAAGGGATTGTTACCTGGGGAATAACTTCAGGAAAAACATTTTAAAAAATCTGCATGTTTTCATTGGAGGGAGAGTGTATGTGTGGTGCTTTTCTCTTTTTTTACACTGATGTATTTCACAAATGTTCCTTCACTACCTACTTTCAGCTGGTGAAAATTATTTTTCCTCTGGGTCCAAAAAAGTTTCAAGTAGACCCGAATTAAAACTATGAGAAAATCACCACTACAAAACTGGAATTTTAAAACCAATGTTTTTGCAAAGAAGAAAAATAAGTGTGTGTGCCCTTTGGCTGATCTGTAACCACAGCATGGTCTTTTCAGCATTCCTTTTTTTAACATGCAAAATATTTTCCAAACTCCCATCCTGTTTTTTTAGGAACTGTGTCAGACTGCATGCAGCTTCTGAAACTAAGGCAGTAACAGTGTGGCACTATAAAACTTGCATATTCTACTTGATTGAAAGTATATAATGGCCAGATGATACATCCTGAGTACACAGGAAAATGAATTAAATTAAGCAGAGCTGATAATAAACATGTTGATCTCACTGTCTGAAGACCCACTGCTTTTAATCCTGCTCTTTCCCTTGGTTCTCTTGTAAGATATCTCACATGCTTAAAGATTTGTTCCTGACTAATGTTTCTCAGCTGACCTTATGGAAAAGACCCAGACAACTTGGAGAAGATTTAAATGTTAAACTCGAGCTGTGAGTATGCCCTTATTTCTGTACCTTTAGGGAGGTGGTGCCCGGGTTTATGGCTGGCTCTGACTGTCCTAGCACAGAATGTTACAGGTGCAGATTGGCAGTGCAGCTCTGTTTCTGCAGTGCTACACACACTGAGATCAGGCAGCTCTTACCTTACTTGACAAATAATAATACTCTGAGGACTGCTATACTGACCAAGACCAAACAAAAAAATATGTGGGTGAGGAGACTGTAATAACTGAGATCAGTAACTCTGGGACAACCAAGGAAGCTCCCACAGCAGTGGAACCACTCCCTTTGCTAGCAACTGGTTAAATGAGTGAGGGTTTTTACTGCCATCTAGTGTGCAAATGCTTTAGGCCAGAGGGAAATAAAAATTCTGTCTCTTGGTTCTTAAATAAATGAAATTACTTCTGAAAAGAGAGAGAAAGCAGAGCTTGATTTCTCTCTACATCTAATATTCTCTTTATTTATCTTCTTTTCTGATTCAGAAATAATTTGTGTCTTTTATTTTCTTCCTGTGCTGAGAGTAGAATCACCGGGTTTGATCAAGGTAATTGTTATCCCTTCACTCTTTGCATTTTCCATCAACATGAATTTTCCACATATCTGTGTATACACAGATAGTATTTTTAATTGCTGTTTTCCTATTTTTCTTCATTTTATCTGGTACAAATATAAATTACAGTCCTTTTTGACAACTTTAGCTCTTCTCAGTTAATTATATTCCATTAGATTCAACACTTTTAGATCCAGAAATCTTTATAGAAGTTAGTCTTTAATTATTGGAATCCAGTTGGAATAATGGGAATCCATTGGATTAATGGACCATTTCATGGTTTCACAGTAAATCCAAAAAAGAAAACAAAGGAGCTTCCTTACACTACTACATTGTTCATTTTTAAAGAAGAATTTCATTTTCCTACACATTCATCCTGCAAATTTCAGTCTGGGTCTGTGGCAGTGACAAATGGTATTTAACAATATGAAAGAGCAGAGATGGGCTCATGATTTCAGGTCTGCCCAGCCCTTTATCAGGGGAATACTGATACTAATCACTTGTTTTCTATCTTTCAAACCTTACATGTTGTTTGTTAAAAACATTACTCATTTTTTCAATGGAAGGATTTCATTTAGGGGCATGTCACTGCAGAGTTTGTCAGTGAACTAGAAAAGCAAATGAGATCATCATAGCAAAAAATAATGTGATCAAAGTCCAGACCTACAAGCAGGAACAGCCATGATAACATCTGTTATTATTGCTGAGACATCAGAATCCACAAAAGCATTTGCAGAAATGCAGGAGGACTGATAGAAATCATGACATTGTTTTCAAAATTCCTAATTTCTTTTTTTGCCCCAAGAGTTATGTTTTAGGAAATGTTGATGAGGCCTCACAATTTGCAGATGCCCGATGTTTCCACAAACTGGAGACCATGAGCAGCAGAGTGAGCATATTGTACCTTCTGCTGGTGGGCTACAGCCCTGCAGAACAGCACAAAAGCTGCTGCCCACCTTCCTGTGCTTCCCCAGCTCACATCATCACAGTGTTATGAAAAAGCCAGTGAATGCTGTGGCGTACAACTGAAGAGCAAGACAACTTTGTTTGAAGATCTTGTATGATTGAGCATTTGGTGTTTGTCTTAGAGGCTCTAAAACCTTAAGGGATTCTTGATGGTGAGACTCCAGAGCTGGGCCCAAGTGGAGGAGAGTGAGCACAGCCCTGCCTTGCTAGAGACCCATTGTCTCACACCATTCTTTATCATCTCAGTAAGGCATATCTGAGCACAAATCCAGCAAGTATAGCAGAGCAGGAGAAAAATCAGCTGGTTTAGTACTAAACCAACCATGTGGAGATTTTTCCACCATGCCAGAGGGGTCTCCAGATTGACTTTTCTGGTTATGTTACATAAAGAAGATGGATTACAGCTGCGACTCTGTGCCTGTACTTCTGAGTCACTGATGGACAAGAATGGAATAAAAACCATGTCTTTTTTTGTTAAATTAGAATTGGATCAGCCTAGTGCTTGCTGTCCTCATTTTCTGTTGCTACCAGTAGAAAATCCTCAAAACATTGTAAGCCTGATACCTCAATTCAAAGTTAGCAAACCCAGAAGTTTAGAGGAAAATAAAACAGCTAACAATAGGCCAGGTTGTGCTACTGGACTTACCACAAAGCTCTTCATTAAGGCAATCAGAGAAAAATGGCAAGCTCTGTTTCTGGCCCATTCTAAAGTGTGATGTCAAAGAGTGCTCATGCTGAGCAGGTTAACGTAGGAATGCAGAGAATCCTGCTGCAAAATGCTTCCAGAGATAGTTTAACAGTGTGGAAATGAGTTACAAGAAAGTAAATACATCATCTTGTACCAGTTGGGTATGAAGTTGTACTGTGATAAGCAATGGAGTTTTATTGAGAAAATACTAATGAGCAATAAATGCCTGCAGTGGAAAGGGTAGCAGCTGGTCTGCATTTGACTTCACACATGAAAGCTATTTGGCCTGACTTTCTGCCAAATCCTGCCATTTTTGAGGTCATCAGACATAAAGAAGATCGAAATCCCTAGCTTAGCATCTCAAAGAAGTAAGCCACACTTGTAAGTAGAAGTGAGGAGTCTGTCCTTCTGGAACTCTCCATCTGCCAGCTGTGCCATCCACATCTTTCTAGGCTGAAACCTGACACTACAGCTCGTGCTGGAAGATTCAGCTACTGTAAGTAATTCCTGACAAACCTAGTTCAAGTATGGTCATCTTGCAGTTAAGAGGTTTTATCTGGCTGTTAGCCTAGCTTGCTGTACTTCTGCCTGGCATATGTTTAGCAGCAGGCTTTTTAAATTTGATTCTGCAAGCATTTGCTGGGGAGTGCAGAATTAAGAAATTATTTTGTGGCTTGAAGTATTCTTCACTTTCTCTACCCTTTTCTTATGCATCAGAGCAATGAAAGTGTTGGTTAATACCAGGTTATTTTGTCAGAGCCACATTGGTGCTGGTAGGAATTACAACCTCACCTCCATCAGGAGCAAGAGTGAGTGGTGCTGAGCCTGCTTCAGAAACCTTTATTTTCAAATAAGTCTTTGGGGAGGATTCACAGGGATTTGGCTCCTTTTGCCAAATACACCTGTGGACACAACTGGTGGCTTTTGGTGGCTAACTGAAGGAACCAACTCTAAGTTCCTGTACTTGGCAGTGCTGGGGCCACCTCTCAAGCACCGTGTCCAGTTCTGTGCCCTTCAAGACAAGACACTGGGGTGCTGCGGTGGGTCCCAAGAAGGACAATGGAGATGGGGAAAGGTTTGGAGCACAAGTCTGATGAGATGAGGGAGCTGGGGGTGTTTAGCCTGGAGAAAAGGAGATTCTGGGGGGACCTTATTGCCCTCTGGACCTCCTGACACCCGGAGCATGTAGCCAGGAGAGGGTCAGACTTTACTTCCACACCACAAATGATAGGATAAGAGGACACAGCCTTAAACTATGCCAGGGTGGCATAGTTAGGATGGGCACTAGAAGAATTTTTTACTGAAAGAGTGAAATTGGAATGGGCTGACCAGGGAGGTGTTGGGAGTCACCGACCCCGGAGGTGTTCAAGGAAAGGCTGGACGCTGCACGTGGTGCAGTTGATAAGGAGGTGTTCGGTCACAGGCTGGACTCCCTGATCTCAGAGGTCTTTTCGAACCTCAGCGTAGCTGTGGTTCCGTGTCTCTCCCTGGCCGGCCAGGCGTGCCGAGCCCGGGGAAGCGGCCCGTGTGTCCCGCCAGCCGCCCGCGGCCCTGCCGGGGCCCGTCCCGCGCCGCTCCGGG
>JAYDZK010000025.1:17136458-17151387 GCA_034509185.1 Euphonia xanthogaster
GCTGGCGCTGGGGGTTCGGGCGGCGCCGGCGGGAGGCGAGCCTGAGAGCGGGCGGGAGGAGAAGCCGCCGCCGCCGCGGGGCTTCGGCGCGGCCGTGGAGAGGAGCAGGGACCTGGTGCGGAGGATCAAGGTGCTGAGGGGGGGACCGCCGGAGGCTGTCGGGGCTGGCGCAGCTTAGGCCAGCTCGATACAGGGGCGTACGGAAGTGTGGCACAGTATGGGGTATCCGAGAACAAGGGGGGGCCTTAAAGGCTGTGGGAAGAGAGGCAAGAGCCGTCCGAGGGCGCTTGGCTCAGGCTGGAGGAGAGACCTCGCTGCGGGCTGTAGCTTCATCATGAGGGGAAGCGCAGGGGCAGGCACTGATCTCTGCCTTTCTGTGACTAGGGAATACCAGGAAGTTATGTCAGGAGAAGTTTAGGTGGGTGTTAGGAAAAGTTTTTTCCTTCGAGGCTGGTCAGGCAGTGAACAGGCTCCCTAGGTAAGTGGTCACGGCTCGCAAGCCTGACAGAGCTCCAGGGGTGTTTGGTTCACGCTCTCAGGCACTGGGTGCGATTGCTGGAGCTCTCCTGTGCAGGGCCAGCAGTTGGCCTCTAAGATCCCTGTGGGTCCCATCCGACTCGGGATATTCTGTGATTCTGTTTAAAAAGCACCTTGTGGGTACTTCGAAAATCCAGCTGAAGCTTTTTTGAAATCTTGCCTGCCAGTAGGTGATGCAGTTTGCCGGTTGCATATTGACTGTCGTGTTTTGTTTCTCTTGCGTGTTCCGTTCAGTAATTTAATTGAATTATTAAAGCAAAAATATTACGTTACTATTCTTGTTAGATATGTTTTTCCCAATAGCTGAGTTAAAATGTCAGCTTTGCAAAAGCAGTTTGTACCAGTTCAATCAAACTGGTACACAACAAAATTACAACTATAATTTGACAATAATACTCAAGCTTATTTGTAGGAGTTTTGTAGCTTTTTCAGTTCAAGGGCTTGGGAGGGAGTGTTTTTTAATTTAAATATCCTTCTAAATGTCTTCTGTCCATCTTGTTTTTTGCAGGATGAAGCAGGAATCCCTGGTATATTAGTTGGAGTTTCTGTAGATGGAAAGGAAGTCTGGTCAGAAGGTTAGTATGTGGGATCAGTAGTTGTGCATACTGTAAAGAGCTGATGAACATTTAAAAAATGAACAATTCAGACAAGCTAATGAGGCTGGGATTTTGTCTACTTGATGTTCCATCTCTGGACAGTAGCCAGAAATGGGTGCTTAGGGAGTATCAAATGACACCTTCCTTGGTAAACTTCAGTCATTTCCAGGAATTGATAATTTGTTAACTCCCAGAACATGCTAGTATGTCTCAACAGTTAGATTGGAGAACCTTTCTTCCATTAATTTTTCAGATTAACCTTTGAATGTACTCTGGGCATAGAGCTGTACAGTGGTCTGGTAGCACTGTATGTAGGAGGAAAAAACTGTTCTCTCCACAGGAACTTCCTTAGTAGTCAAAGGAATAAGGGCTCACATTTGGTGACCTGTCTCCTGTTTGTGGGCTGAGATGTGGCTTTACTGGGAAGGTACTGGGATTTAACAGGTGTTATCCTTTCAGAAATTGCAATTGTCTTTTCTGGTTACACAGGGTGTAAGTAGAGTGTGTCAGTATTTATCATATCATGTAGACATTTGATGTTTAAAAAAAACCCATCAAAATGTGTATCTGTTCTCAGAAACATTTTCACGAGTTTCAAAACACTCACGAAACTCTGGGTTGTTTGGGTCTCCTTCTCCCTTCTCCACGGGGGGGCAAAGTAGGGACAGGTGTGAGTTGTATGTATTCTGTGACCACAGTACTGAGGCTGAATTCTTGCTGATGGTGTCAGGTTTGGGAGGTGTTTTGTCTGGGGGAATATCATCTGCATTAACAAGCACCAGGCATTTGAGTAGCAGCTGTATAAGAGAAAGGGTCTTGGGCAAATGACATGTCATCTGTTTTATCTCTTGTACTTTGTCAAGGTTTGGGGTTTTTCCCTGAGCAGTTCATTGTTAGATTACAGTTTTATACAGACAGAGGTGTGTTACTTGCAGGCCTTTCTTGCACTGCAAACTGCAAATATGTCATTGCTGCATTTTTTTGCTTTTATGCTGCAACATCACTTGCACTTTCTTCAAACCTCTCTCAAACTGAAGACTGGTTTGGCAGCTGAAAATGCCTTATTGATTCCAGTTCCTGCTACGAGACTTGTGGGTTGGTTACATAGGAAAAGAGTGTTACAGAAACTGTTAAGCTGTTTTTTAATGGAAGTCATGCTGAGTGATATTGAAACATAGTAACACCTGGGTTCTGTGAAACCTTACAGCTTAGGTAATTGGCAGCAATTTGCAAGTGATTTCCTCTCTCAGTTTCTGTATTGATACAAAAAGACCCTGTACTGCCTCAGCCATTAGTTCACAACAGTAAAATGAGTGTTTATGACTGTTGGTCAGTTATTTTACAGTCTAGATTTTGGTCTCTTTGGGTTTTTTAATGCTGAAAATTTGGTGTCAGGAGTGTAAATTTTGACTTAATCTTTAATCTCATTTATCATTATGTTTGTTGTAGTCTTAATCAGCAACTTGAGATGCCATTGTCTAATCCAATGGGCTCTGATTAGCTGCTACTACTACAGTAAAATGTTATTGACTGAACTGAAGCAGGGGCTGGCGTAGTCCAATGCTTTGTATCTCAGTTTACCTGGAGAAAAAAAAATTAAAGAGCCTGTGAATCTAATTCATTGCATGTCATTAATTCAGCAAAGGACTTAGCAGAGTGTTTTTATTTCCTGGCAGGTTTGGGCTATGCTGACGTGGAGAACCGTGTGGCGTGCAAGCCAGAGACCGTGATGCGCATCGCCAGCATCAGCAAGTGCCTCACAATGATGGCTGTTGCTAAACTGTGGGAAGAGGGGAAACTGGATTTAGATGCTCCAGTGCAGAAATATGTCCCTGAATTTCCAGAAAAGGTCTACGAGGGTGAAAAGGTATGTAATTGTTTATTGGTAAGAATTTTTGAAAATTTTTGTTCCTGTCACTGCATAGCTATCTGTGTACAGGTGCCTGATCTGGACCTATTCCTATAAAACACTCAAAATCATTTAGACAAATACTGATGTTTCCTGCTCAGAAAAGCATATTTGGATCTTCACTTTTATATCAAGCGTGTGTCCACATATACACTTTTTTTTTTTTAATACTCTGTTTTATATGCGATATTTAAAAGTTCTTGCACCTTTGTCTCTTCTTTGTCATGGTGAATGTTACATTTTTGGTGATTGTTTGTCTTTTAATGAAGAGAGCTCACATTATCCTGTCCACCTAGGTCACTATTACCACAAGACAGTTAGTTTCACACTTGAGTGGGATTCGTCACTATGAAAAAGATATTACAAAAGTAAAAGAAGAAAAGGAAAAGGCAAACAGAGCACTTAAGCTAACAAAATCCCATCAGGATAAAGAACAAAAAGCAAAAGAAGGTAAAGGGACTGAAAACACTGGTTGTGTCAAACAGAAGAAAGAACACGATAGTGAGACAAAGAGCCAAAATTCAAAGCCTGGCAGGAACGACAAGGAGTTTGAACAGGAAGAGTATTATTTGAAGGAAAAATTTGAAAGTGTGATTGAGTCACTGAAGATATTTAAAAATGACCCCTTATTCTTTAAACCAGGTGAGTTTCTATTAATGTAGACCAAAATATGCTCTTCTGGTGAGAGTTTTGTTTCAAAGAGTTTTACATGTAATGATGACAGTAGAGTCCAGGGAAGAGTGTTTGTGTGGGGGTTTTGGTTTGTTCTGCTTCCCTCCCTTTTTTTCTTTTCTACACATGCCCCATTAAAAGCTCATCAGAGAAGTATTTGGTCTGTTCTACACAAACCATCTGGTCATGTAATATTTATGTATAAGACTTTTCTCCCAGGAGCAATAAGTAATGCAGTAAGTGCTCTGAAACATACCAGTTAGTGGATTTATAAATGCTAAAAAAAGAAGATAATTCTGGTGACAAATTTGTATCTACAAAGTATTTTGTAAGCAAATACCAACTTGCTGTAGTCATATTCTGGGCCTTCTAGATAGGAACTAAAAAGCAAAATATTTTACTGAGACACTAAATCAGACCTTAAAAAAATCTAAAAAAAAAACCCCATAGAATCACAGAATTACTGAAGTAATTTGTTTTTGGGATTATTTAAATTAGGCCTAGAGAGGACGTTGAGGAACTTCAGCTGTAAGTTTTAAATGAGTTAGGTAAATTATATGCATTGTTGATAAACAGTAAATTATGTGAATATAAGGGGAGAGGAGTAGAAAGAGGGAGAAGTTAAACACTCAATATCTTGGAGAGCTCTAGGAACTCCCTCAAGTAAGAGAGGGGTAGGCACTTGTAGTTGCTCAATATGTAAATGTTTCATAGTAGGCATTAACACAAGGATGAGATTTTTAAAAATGAAACATTGTTTTATAAATAAATTCAGTTGTGTTAAATAATATGCATGCTTGTGTTCGTATAATCTTTTGGGATATTCTAGAACTACAAACACTGTGCTAAAAGTGATGAATACCCTTGAAAAATGTGAGTACTGCTGTTGTTTACTTTTCTCCAGGACACACAAACAAGTCACAGTAGATGAGCATCTTTTAAGCAGTAATTTTATGGCTTGTGTCAGCTTTCCAAATCCAGACATCCTTGTTAGACCTGATGTGGTGAATCTCCTGGAAAGGATGTTAAATGTCAGCATTGACACCTTGGCATGAAACCTGAGTGTACATAGAGATCTCTGGAAGATTTTAGTGCTGTTCTCTTAGCAGGATGTGTGTCTGCTGCAGCACAGAATTTCCTAGGCCTAGGATCAACAATGGTTGATGATTAATTGCTATATATAGTTTTATTTGCACATATGATTCCATTTAAGTATCATGCAATTAACCTGGGGTTTTTTCCCTTTCTCACTGTGTTTCTTCAAGGTAGTCAGTTCTTGTACTCAACATATGGCTTTACTCTCTTAAGTGCTGTTGTGGAGAGAGCTTCAGGACAAAAATTTACTGATTATATGCTGAAAATGTTTCGGGATTTGGATATGCTGTCAACTGTCCTAGATGACAACGAAGCAATGATATATAACAGAGCAAGGTAAACAGGGGTGGAACTCTTCTTTTTCCACAACAACTGTTGCCCTTTCTATTTTAATTAAGACAGCTGAATTAAGAATGTGTGTTTTTTCTTTTCCCAGACATTTAAATGAATGTTACCTCAACATTACTCATGTAGCTGGTTCCAATGCTGTGGTATAGGTTCAGTAAATAGCATGTAAAATTACAGAATAAGAAATAAATATTTCTTGTTCTAAGTGTGAATATGGGAGGTGAGGGGAGTAATAGGGGTGACTTCAAAGTTTACTTTTACCTTGGGTACAAGTAAGCACATGAATGCAAATTAAATAAGGAGTAACTAGGAAATTATGTTGGAATATATAATTACCTTAGTTTGCTTAATCTACTGGCATTTAAAGGGGTCCATGGAATTGTAATAGTCTCACAGCAACATAAGGTTTTCATAAATCAAATTTCAGCATGAATGTTGACCAGAATTAAAATTCTATTTAACATCAATTGATTTTTAAAATTAATTTAACATAGGGAAAAAACTCCAACACCCCCCACCCACCCCACTCCTACAAAAACAAAACAACAATCTGAGAGAAATTTTGTAACTGGATAATCCATTCCAATACAGTGGATCAGGCCAGGGTTTCTTGTCTTATTTTATTGAATTTCCTGTCTGGGCTCAGAAATTGATTATTGACTCCCCTGTTGAGTTTTGGTGTGGGACAAGAATTCTCTTGAATGACAAAGTAGGTTTTAGTAACAGTCTCAAGAAAATGAGACTCCAACTTTTTAAAAGTTTGGCTTCTAAAATGCTCTCAAAGAATGATGCACGTGTTGAAGCTGAGGTTTATACTAAGTACAAGTGTGTATTGAAAGTGGGTGTGCACAGCTTTACTGCTCTTTTCTAAGATGTTTTGTCTTGGTGTTTAGTTTGCTTGCAAAATTTCAGAGGCTCTCTGGCTGTGGGATCAGAGGCTTATCTGGATGATAGTGGTGTTCTCATAAATTATCAACCTTGTACAGTCAAGGTGTTTTAATGTGTATTTTCATCCTTTTATAAACTGAAATATGGGAGGGATCAAAGAATTGGGAGAGATGCTCTTCTGGGAGTCTTTTTATAGGTACTTATTGTTAAGCAAAACTGAGATGCTGATGGGTTTACTTCCACAAATTGGAGCTTGGTGCCTCAAAATAGAATGTATTGACATTTTGAGGTTTGCTTAACAGTTTGTTTATACTACATTTATCTAACAGGAAAATCCATGTTCTAGATCTTTTAGAGGTACAAGTCAATGTCTTTGTAACAGGGTTTTTTGGTGATCAAAAAACTCATTATGGGGACAACAGGACACTAAATCACCATCACAGTTGATGGTTGTCTTGCATCCTGGACCATTCATCATTCTTCCTTTGTTTCAACTTCTGACTTCCAGTGTTAGAAGTTGTTCAGAAGTTTGCTAGAAAGCTTTTCAATACAAGTGAAATCTAGGTAGGGCTCTTCCTTTTCATAACTCTCCATGGACCTTATTTGGTCAAAAGACTAAAGGTTGAAATTCCTTGGGTTATATATTTATTCAACAAGTCCTTTTCATATGATGTATGAAATTAATCAAGTCATGATTGGACTGTTTCTTTCAAAAGCACAATTTGTTCTGCACTTCTGCTGTATTGTTCCTGATAGTTCATTCTGCAGCTCTGGTTGGCAGTTTCTACATTTGTGTTTATGCAAGATTTTAATGCTCCTTGCTTTGTTCTAGAGTACAGCAACCATCATTGGGCAGTGGGGGAAAATCAGCCATAAATGGAAACTCCTCTCTGAGAGCAGTCACCTAAGCCTCAGTTCTAGAATTCCTTGTTCTTTTAAACACTTCATTTCTAGTACAGGGATTTAAGAAAAAAATCTGTGTTGGCTGATCTATTTATCTCTGTCACATCTCTTATTTGTATATTGTCTTTATTCTTAGTATATCCTAAGATTAAGCAGAAGGATTAGTACTTTTATTGAAGTTAAGCTTCTAACCTAAGAAGTCACCTTAATTTTTGTTTCTCTGTCTGAATTACTTGTTGATTTTTCTGCAATAAATAGATTTTTAAAATGTGTTTTAAAAACCCTCTAAATGTTCCCGAGAACAAGCTAATACATACAGTTTGCTCTTTTAAGGTTGGGCAGCTGAAAATCATTGTGCATAGTATATGAGAATGACAAATTGAATTTTCTTGCATTTCAGGTGTTACATTTACAACAAAAAGGGACGGCTGGTAAATGCACCATACGTGGACAACTCTTACAAGTGGGCTGGTGGTGGCTTCCTGTCATCAGTAGGTGACCTCCTGAAATTTGGAAATGCCTTGTTGTACAGTTATCAAGCTGGACACTTTAAAAACAAGAACAGCAAACTTCTTCCAGGGTACCTCAAGCCAAGCACAGTTGCAATGATGTGGACTCCAGTGCCAAAAACAGAAGTGTCATGGGACAGGGATGGTAAATACGCCATGGCTTGGGCTGTGGTAGAGAAAAACCAACAGTATGGCTGCTGCAGACAGCAGAGACACTATGCATCTCACACTGGGGGTGCTGTGGGGGCCAGCAGTGTCCTCCTCATCCTGCCTGAAGAGCTGGACCCTGAAGCTGTGGGTACTTGGCCAGTGGCACCCCCGAGAGGGGTGATTGTCACAATTATCTGTAATATGCAATCGGTTTCACTCAACAGCACTGCCTTAAAGATCGCCAGGGAATTCGATAGAGAGAGACAGGCACAATGTATGGGCTGAAAGAGACCTATGGGACTGAACCCACTGGACTGGAAAACAAAGGGTGTAATGGGACTTGAAGTTCACCAAGAATATGGGAAGAAAAAGCATAAATAATTCGCTTAATTAACCTCTGCTAGTGGTGCTAAACTCACGTCTAACTGGACTTCAGCTCTCAGGGAAGTTCCTTACTTACAGAAAATGAGAATGTAACAGTCAAAGGTGACTTTCTGTAGTACCTGTGTAAATGATCATTATATTAGCAGGTTATTTTTACCAACTAGTGAAGCACTTGACCAAGATAAAAAATAGCCTTTTTTTTTTTTTTTGCACTAAGTACAAATTATCTACCTTGAATGTTAAACTTTTGAAAAATTTCACATCTTGATTTGAGCACACAAATATGTTGCTTGTTATTCTCACAGTTCCAGTCTGCCAAAACTATTCATGATTACTTTTTAAAGAAAAATTGTGTCACCATTGCTTTTTGTTTTCACATGCCACTTCCCTTACTTGCTTAAAAAACCAACAAAACCCAAACCTTGAAGCTACCTCCAGAATGCAGATTTATACCAGAAGCAGGCTTTTATCAGAGCTGTGGATTAAGAACTAGAAAAGAATGAATCTAAAGCAATGTAAGTAAAATTCTTTTTGTTTTTTTAGATATTCTCTCATCCATTTTTATTGGACACAGAGAATGTGTAAAATTAGTTTACTGTGCAATAAAGGTATTATTTCTAGAGTCAAATCCACCCAAATAGCACAATGTGGCAAGCTGTCAAACTATCCCATTGTTTTTGAGTGTTATACACGTGGTAGTCAGAAATGGCACTGTATTCTGTCGCCTAGATACTCCCTTGTAAGCAGGAATTAGGAACTCAAATAGTTCAATACAGCTCCAAGCCCATTCTTAAAGCCAGGAGTAGAAGTCTCACCAACCAAACACAGCTATGGCAGCTGGAGCACAGCTCCAAGTGCTGCATCCAGGGGTGGGGACTCCACCGCCTCCGTGGGCAGCTCCTTCCAATGCCTCATCATCCTTTCTGTGAAGAAATTGTTCCTGTTGTCCAACCTGAGCCTCAGCTGGTGCAGCTTGAGGCCATGTCCTCTTGTCCTTTCACTTGTTCCCTGTGAGAAGAGGCCACCCCCCTGGCTCCAGCCTCCTGTCAGGGAGTTGTAGAGATTGATAAGGTCACCCCCTTTCTCCAGGCTCCTTCAGCTTCTTATCAGACTTGTGCTCCAGACCCTTCCCCCAGGGAAAGAAACAATGTCCACTGCCTTTCTCTGGACATGCTCCAGCTCTTCAATGTCTTTCCTGAAGTGAGGGGCCCAGAGTTGGATGCAGGACTAGAGGTGTGAGATTTCCTAATCTTCAGTTTCACAATGGGAATAAAGTAGCATCTGAAGCGTCCATTTTATGTATTTCACAATGGCATGGGAGATTTCTGTCATCTCAAAGATTTACCCCCACCTCACTTCCCCTGCAGTTACATTAGACAGTACTTCCAGGCTGAGACAAAACAGAAGTATCTTTTAGGAAAGGCTTCAATACCTCCTTTCCTGCACTGCTTAGCAGCTCTGCTGCTCTGAATTTAAGGAGCAAGATGTCTTGGGTAGCAGCTAGCAGAAGATAGCCCTACCTGCCTTTTTCCCAAACTAATGCTTTTAGTGTTATCCTCCTAGTTGTTACGTGTCCTGTGATGATACAGCATGCTGCCATCTCTGTTCCCACTATGCCTATGGTAATATTTATTACCCAAGACCAAGAAACCAGGAAATTTAGTATTTTGAGGGGTCAGTGTTTTACCTACCTTTTTAATTGGAGCTAATAAGACTAGTTTAGTATATTTTTCATAATTACAATCATTATTGTACCTTAAAATGGTTTGCTTGGGGTTTCTGGCCCATTCACCAATCATTTAATCTTCTAGCACCTGGAACAAAATGGGTCCCTGACAGTCTCTGCTTTGGTATTAAATTAATCATGAGTTCTTATCTTTTAGGGAAGAGAAGGGAGAGATATGAGAGACTAGGAATCCATCTGGCCTTAGCATATGTATTCAGGTCACAATTAATATTGCTACTTTGATCTTTGTTCTAAAAGCAGTAATTTGATGGGCTGGCATTGTAGGTGGGAAACTAACTAGATTATGTCTGGCCAATTAAGAGCAGCTTTCATGATAAACTTAGCTGTGAGTGAACCTTTGTTGTGAGTGGCACTGACACAAACCCCAACTTTTCTTAGCAGGCATGTCTATTCCATTGGTACACCTGTTTCTGTATCAAACACCTCCCTCTGCATATGGTAATTACATGTTTGCTGTTTGAAATAACAGAAATAAAACTTACCTTGCAAATGCAACCAATTGTAGTATCAGGTTTTTGGTTTATTTTATTGACTAGACATGTATGGGTTTACACAGTCATAAAAAGAATACTAGCTAATTAAAACATCCCAATAATAATTAGCTCACCAAGACACCTGATACTTGTAAAGAGCTGTTGATACATAACTTGAGATACTATTAAAAAAGATAAGATATATGTAAGATTTTGTTTTAATATTTTCTCATGGTTAAAAACAAAACCATTTTTAGCAGCCATTTAGAAAGAGATGGCTTTCAAAAACTAATTAAACCCTTTTCCTTATTGCAAGAAGGCAATTATTTAATGCCAGTATTTAATACTTACAATATGCACAGGTTTGCTGTACTAGTGCCTAGATACCATTCACACCTCTTAGTGTAGTTCCATGACTTTCAATTGCTTATATGCCAGTTGCCTTCTCTATGCTGCAGATTTTCAGGGCTTGGCAAAGGACTACTTTGGGGTTTTTTTTTGGATAGACATCTCAGTTTAGAATACCAAGTGCAGTCTTGAGATCAAATTAGCAGGAGGGAAAATCCATGCATTCCAGAGAAACAGCTGAACAGAGGTGAGTAACTTTTCATTTTTATTTATCACCATATTACCCAAGAGGGGGAAGGGACTACAGCAAAATTGAAAGCAAATGAGCCATTTTAAATCTTAGCTAGCTTTTGCAACCCTTGCAGTTACGGTAGCTGCAGTAATAAAATACACAAACTGCATTTTTAAAGTAGTTTCTGTAACTATATGCATTACACTGCTGTAGTTTATGATTAGCAAGGGGAAGGATGCAGGAAGTCCAAAGTTTTTACTGTTCAAACAAACTTATAAAAATAGAGCTCGGTTGTCTGCAAACTTACAGGAAGAACTTGCACTTCAGATCATTTATTGAAAAAGAGATTCCAGCAGATTAGTCAGCAGTGGCATGTAATTTGTACAAAATCAATCATAATTACATTGTTGTTGTAACAGGCATTTTTAAACTGGTAAGGCTTTCAGGAACACAGATCCAAAAATCACATGCTGAACTGTTCAGTGTTGCTTTCTTCTAAATGAACAGCCTGCAAAGAAATCACGTGAGTAGAGATATTAATAGCCCTTAAATTGTTAGACTGACTTGAAAAATTGTCCATCCAATGTAAGTAGAAAAATTCATGGACCATAAGAAGTGAAGATTTAGCACTGTAAGTCTTCTCTAGTTCAACCTGAACAACATGGCTGTCATGCAAATCATCTTAAAATAAGATTAAGGTGTACTATTTCTTTTCTTCCAGATGCATTTTAAAATTTCAGTCTACTGTTCCATCCCTCAAGTGATACAAACCCCAAACTGAAACAGCTGCTGTGTGTTGTTACCATTTCAACTGCTCAACAGCCTCACTTCAGGTATTCTGTCCCCATGTTTACCACCTCTGTGTAGTAGCACATTATATAAGCACTGCTATGTGTAATTTGTATACATGCTTACCTTTTGCTCTTTAAACAAGAAATTAATAAAATCTGGAATAATTTTTACATTTTTTAAATCCTAAAGTATTTCCAGTGCTTTTCTCATACCCTAGAATTGGGTGCACTCTAAGATACTGGTGTTATACTAGTTATCTGTATATACATTATTGGTGGTTATTTGTTCCTTTGTAATTTATATGAAACATGCTTTTTGAGCCAGGGAACTGCTTTACAGTAGGGCTGTTTAAAAACAAACAGGCAAGCCATTAGTGACTAGCAGTGGCACAGAATTACTTTAGCCTGGCAAAAGTACCCTACTCCTTGGATGGTGCTTTTTAACACTTTAAACCCAGCTCAGAGTAAAACAGCAGAATTCACTACACAAGCTGAAGGGAATGACAAGTCACCTAAAATGAAGTGTGTTTGATAACAATGTAGGTGTTTAGCTGCCTGGCAGATCTCTACAGCCACTTAAAAACAAAGAATCTGAAGAAAAAATTCACAATTTTGGGCCTGTTATCAATGTTTCTACTAGCCAACTCTAAGCAATTTGCAAAATCAGCGTTCCAGTATCCATTTCCAAATTCAAGCTAAAACACTTGCATGCTATAAAATGCATTTATGTAAGAGGAATATTTGGGTTGTGGAACATTTCCCTTACCTTCTGTGAGCCTGGCTTTGCCCCCAGTTGGCTGACACAGGACAGTTGAGCACCCTACACACAGAACTACTGTCTGAGCATGGCTGAAGACAGTGGTGATCTTGTAGCATCCTGAAAAACAACATCATGAAACTCTCCACTGGGTATTTCTAGCATCATTTTTTAATGTGGTAATTGAATCAGGTACTCTAAATACTTGTCCAAAATGCACCTATATTTCCTTACACAACACACCAAGCCAAACCAAGCAAGCCATTATTGTGTTCTGAAGTGCTTGCCTTTACTTACATGCATGGGAAAGCAAGTTAGGTAACAGAAACTGGTTTGATTCCCATATGAAAATCAACAGACCCTGCTGGCTGACAAGCCCTAATTTGCCTATCACATCTCCTGTAAAGAAGTTCAGCAGTTCCAGATTAGCCTCCTCTGCTGAACAGAGGAACCCGTGGAGCTGGAGAAATATTTAACTTGTAACAGTAGAAGACTGCTGTTGACAAAGTCTGAAAGCTGGAAATATAAACACTGCAGTTCCAATCTGTGTTTGCTTTCTGTTTAATAATTGGTACATGTAAGGCTTGGTTTGCATTCTATAAAACTAACATCATATTTAAGTGGAAAGACTTGCACAGAAAAATTTCACTGATTCCCTATGTAATGCTTTTGTCTTCAACTTATAAATTTTAAGACTTAAGAAAGGATGAGATCACTCATACATAGCTTAGAAATGGGATTTTCAATGCTTTTCCATCTTTTTCCCCTGAAAAGTATTTTTAATTAGCCAAGAGGTATTTTTGGAGGGAGAAAACTGTAAAGGATTTAATCTGGATATGGATATAGAAAATAAATAGGTAAAGGTGAGCAGAGATAGCTTTCTGATCCACACATGCTGAAATGCAAAGATAGAACATATGTTGTGAGCAGGGTCCTGTGACAAAAGGTCTGCTTGGTAGGGAGAAGTACTATTAGACAGAATAACAGATCTCTGTTTAAATCACAAAGAGCAACAAATCTATGTGAAAAACTGCTAACAGCTAAAATTTAAGCACAGCAATTATTTTTTCCCCCTATTGAAGCTGAACGTCCATGTTGATGTGTTTTTAAAGTTTGTGAGTTGGCAGGGAAATGAGCCCAACCCATCTGAGTATCTAGGTAGGAACTGCCAATTCCACTGACCTAGGGACACATAAGGCCATCTGCTATTTTCAGTGCCTTGTGCATAGGATTCTATCATTATTCGAGCTCTTCTGGTTTGCTCTATTAGCCCTCAAACACAGAAAACAACCCAACAATAATGAAGATAACCCATGACCTATGGGCCTGTGTTGACAATAACTGTATTACAGTGTATGCATTCATGTATACTGGTTTGAACAAAGTGTAAAAAAAAAAAAAACAAAACAAAAACCCCAGAGGCTTAGCTTTAACCCTGTATTTGTTTGAAAGCAACCACAGTTTACTTTCAAGTTGTTTAAATTAATTTACCTCACTTTCAGATGGAATACGCTGAGAGCTTCTTAGAAAACTAGGTTACTAAGAAAGGATAAGATCAGAAAACCTGAGTACATCAACAATTCCCTGGTTCTAAGTCAGGGAGATCACTATTGTAAGTGTTTTGTAAGATACTGCCAGAATCTTCTTATGCTGCAGCAGTTGCTAGGACATTACCACAGTGGGCAATATGGATGTAACTGTGCTGAATATAGAGCACATTCCTGTCATGGGGCAGCAAAATCCCATAGTTTAGTTTATAGAAGAGAAGTTGATTATACAGATGTCTCTGAGCCAAAGTAATTAAGATCTCTGAAAAGTGGTCATAGACAACATCTTATAACCCTTGTATATGAGCTAGATGGCAGCTTAGTTCTTAACAGCACATGCAAAAAAGGCAGTGGTGTGTGTTTTACTTTTATGTATATGTGCAGTATCCCTGCATATATCCTTGTCAAAAGTTTTTCCAGTTGCTCTTCCAGATCTAACTTACAAAAGGAGGAAAACAATGTTGGCTTCTGTTTGAAACTTGTGCTATGGATACTTTAAGGCATCCAGTAACCCTCACTTTTTATACATGCAAACCTGGGGGTTGGGTTTTTCCCTACTTGCAAGGGTTTTATAAAGGAAAAACCCCACTAAAGAAGTCATGCCAGAACCTCCAGAAAAGAAGTGTCTGATTGTTTACATTAACTTTAACGAAGATGGAAAACACTTTTATTGTTAAAAAATCCAAAGCAATATACAGACCTTTTTCTCTACAGAATAGATAAACCAAATTCAGATAAGAAATAATAATTAACCGTTATATGAAGATGAACAGCATGCAAGATTATTTTTGTTCCTTCCATAACGCATGAACATTTTAAATATTTACCTGGACATTTTACATCCATAAAGTAGGAGTTCGGGCTCTGCACAAGACGTTTCTTTTTGTGCTTCCTCTTCTCATCCTCTAAGGAGGGATGCACCAGGTCTTTGGCCAGCTGGGTGGGGCAAGAGGAAAAGCGCACTGCGCGTTACGCGGGAGCCGAGCCGGCGCCCCGAGGCTGCCCCGAGCGCGGCCGCAGCCGAGCCCCGCCAGGGCTGGGGC
>JAYDZK010000025.1:17160998-17172741 GCA_034509185.1 Euphonia xanthogaster
CAGCCCGGCGCGGACGCGCTCGGGAGGGATTGTCCGGCCGGGGAAGGTGCCGCGGCCCTGGCGGGGCCCGCCGGGTGCGATCCGCTCCTGCAGCGGCCCCGGCGCCTGCAAAAGTTGGGTTGGGCCGGGCCGGGCCGTGCCGGGCTGCCGCCGCTGTGCCCCCGGCCGGGGCGGTCGGAGCCCGCAGCGCTGCCGGCCTCGGGCAGAACCGCGGCTTCTTGGGCTCTCCGGTGTGGGGCGTCTCGTGTTGAGGTGCGAGCGTTCAGCAAGGGGTGAAGGGGTGCTGGAGCTGCCTGGTGGCGGTGGCTGAAGGCTCTGGGCAGCAGGTTCGGCTCTCAGTTCTTCCCCGCACACCCGTAATGCATATGTGTACTCGCGGTGTGGAGATTTGGGGTAGTCGCATTCGAGCTCCTCAGTCGGCTATAGAAGCCCCTTAGCGACTGGGTGGAGGAACCTCTCGACAAATGTTGACTTTTGTCCTAAATTTGGTTGTGAAAACGGGTTTGTTTCTAAGCTTCACTAACCTTTTTTAATGGCAGTGAAGTGTGGTGTATCAAAACAGGTGGTTGTGACTTATATTTTTGTAAGATTCATCAGTTTCAAAATACTCTGCTGAAATAAACATAAGAAAAATTTTCAAGGCCTTCACTGAGATAGAAGTGGAACTACAGTGTGGCATGACATGAGATTTATGTTCAGCTACTTGTAGCTGAGATCACTTTTAAAGTGAAGTACACTGTTCTGGGGATGAAGGGGAAAATGCAGTGCAGGTTACTAGTATTTAGCTTACTATTTTTAAGTCAACTAATGGCTGACTTAAGAAAAATAACACTAAGCGAATTAGCAGACTCTCTTGAAAAGAAATTGCTTTAAAGATAAGGTGAAATAGTGTGTAGCTTGTTTTATGTTGCCCTAATGCCATGTCCTTTTCAGACATTTTATTGTGCAGAACTTGGTGCACAAGGAAGAAACAGTCTTTATTTAGGCACATGTGATTGACTAAATTAGGTGTAGCATCATTTCTAATGCTTTTATAACAGTTTTTCTGCATTTTTCTGGCACATTTCTCTCTGCAACCATTTTCAAAATGCTGGATCAGTAACACCAGCTGATTAAGGCCTGAGTAGCATTTTAACTTAAGAGGTATTATTCTGTACCAGTGGTAGAATAAAAGGTTTAATAAACATTAATAAATGCTGTATCATTAAAAAAAAATAGCCTACTTTGGTACTGTGGTGCTTCTTTATACTTCTAAAGAGATAGCTAACACAAATGGGTGTGTCTGTCTTCCAACCATTTTCTTGTTGTTTCTTGAACTGCTCAGCCCCTTGATAGATTTTTTTTTTATCACTGATTCACTTTGAAGTCTTGAGGATTGTGGATATGCTGTTGTTTTTTCTTACCTTATTCAGTAAATATAGGATTTGCTCTCATTTCCTTCCTTTATATTTGTTTCTGCCAGGGCCTTGTTTTCAAAACAAGTCAGCTTGAAGAAACTTATTAATAACTGAGGCCCACTTTTAATTCCATAGGTAATAGTTGTGATTCCACAGTTACATAGTCCTTCTTATAGCTCTAGTCCCCTTTTATTTTTTAGCAAAGAGCCTCCAAGCAGGAAAGTTGACAATGCAGGAAATAGTGAAACTGTTCATAAAAGTGCTGACCTAGGCTTGAATAAAAATACTTGGAGTTTTTTCATTCTCTGTTGCGGATTGTGTGTGTTACTTGTAGGTCTGTCATGTGGCTGTAATCTGTTCTTGAAGATGTGCTCCTGTGCCCTTTCTCTCTTCTCAGTATTAGTTGATTTTACAGTCATAGCTGCTCCATCTGATGAGCTTGGGGGAATTCCATTTCAACAATTCTGCTTTTTTTCCATGACTGATAAGTCATAGTTACCCGTGCTGTGGAGGGAGGTGCAGCGTTGCTGTGCTTCTCCCAAACAGGCTGCCCTGCCACTTCAAGTTTTAAGGTGCCCAGATGAGCATTTCTCAATAAATACACAGAGTTTTCCTGGAGTGTGAGCTGCCAGACTGGTTTGTATGTTCTCCATGAAGTGGATCCTGCAGTAGGATGGTGCTTAGGATGAGTGCTCAGTTAACAGTGATTTGTGATATTATGTGCCCTCAGTTCTCCTCTGGTGTGTCTCTCCTAACAAGATCAGACTTGGTTTTACTCTAGAAGTCTAAGAAGGCTTATGTTTGAGATGTGTTGACATCAAATTTTATTGTTTAATCTTATGTTCTTACATGCTGTTTGTGAGATGAGTAATTTAGATTTTTTTTAAACTATGGTGGGGTTAAATTTTTGCCAGTTTAAACTTTTTTCTTAGATTTTAGGTCCAGAAGTTAAAACACTCTCTGTTGCCATGATGAAAGGGCCCACATCATATCCAAGTACCAGATAACTTCCTTATAATTTCCCACTCCTATTGTGCTTTAGTAGTTTAACCAGGGTTAAACTACAGCACTCCAGTTACCAAAACAATGGAAACACTTTCCAAGAGGAAAAAAATAAAGTAGGAGGGAGATATGGGAATACTGTTCTATTATAGAATAATTGCTTTACTTCTCCTCAATGCTCATATTCTAGAAATTAGTCAGTAATGAATTGTAGTTACTTGGTCACTGTGCATGGTATGCTCATGTTAGACTTCACAGATCCCCTTCTGTTTTGCTGTCATGCCAAACGTGCCTGTAAGGCTGCAACATCCATGCAGGGTGCTTGGAGGTTAGGAAATGCTCCTTTGACTTTTCTGCTCGAGACTTTGGTCATGCTGATAATCATACTCAACGTTGGACTGGTTCAGACAGCAGGGACTTCCAGCCTGGTGTGCTGTGGCCAACAGTTGCGTAAGAAGTGTGATAAAAGAGCAATGAATATGTATTTATAATTCATCAGACTTCTTTTATTTTATTTTTTTTTGGGTGACTGTTGGTGCAAGAACCTTCATGTCTTTGTCTTCACTACCTGGCATATCTAATACCTTCAGCAGACTTTGCTACCCATCATGAGAAGTGAACCAGTGACCTTGGGATTATTCAAAGTAATGTATTTTTACTCTGTAAAAGCACAGATTGGCTGTGAGCAACTTCAGACACGACAGGTCCTTGTTCTTCAGCAGCTTTTGATTTTTTCTACAGGACTCTGTAGCTCTGTTAGAATTTCTGAAAGTGCTGGCAAGGCATAAAGCTGCTGTGGTCTCTAGTGAGGATCAGCTTTTCACTGTGAACATGGGATAAAACTTTTTTTACAATAGCAGTGTGTTATGTTTGGTTGTGTTGTTTAGTTTGCTTTCTGGGTGGAAACTTCTGCTTTTGCACATCTCATGGAAAGTAAAATGCAGTTGAGTCATCTCATTTTCATACTTAACAACTCCTAAAGCAAAACTTATCTTGGAATATCTCATGTGCATTTTGCTAGCCGTTTCAGTGTGATACCCAAGAATCAGAAGCATTAATTTAGCAGTTTCTGAGTATCTTAACTTGCTGTTCAAGTAGTGCTGTCTGGTAAAACTGGATTTGGTTTATAATTTGAAATAATAAGGTTTATTTTTTGCATTCCTTTCAGCTTTTTTGTATGAACTGGTTTATGTGAGAGTAAAGTCGAATCTTTGTAGCTGATAGCACTTCTGATTTAGTTCAAAGGCTTGCTGACAGAAACAAAATTTGTCGTATTTATTTTTTTAATCCAGGATGATATCAGCATTTGGCAGGAAGTTGCTCACAAGATAGTACTGTATCTGAGAGTTGAAACCATTTGTTGATTTTACAGAAGTAACTTTTCCTTAGTCTACATCTTCCAAAATAGGACACTGCTCTGGCAGGCAAGCACGTGTGTGCTGACCTTTGAACACTTCGATCAAAATCCTTTGTCAAGCAAAATTACCAGCTTCCCTTTTGCAGTGAAATTTCCATGTCTCTAATGGGTAATGGAAATTATTTTAGTGTATTCAAGTCAAATCATGCCTCATTGAATATTTCTACTCTTCTTCTTCACAGTTACTTATTTGTATAATGGACAAGGAGTGATTGTTGCTTTCTCAGGGTTTGGGGTTTTGTTACCCATCCTCCCATTAAGCTGCAGCATTTCCTGTCCTTAGTTTCTTTTGGGCTTCTCCAGATGGTCGGAGCTGTAGAAGAAAACACATCAATGATAGATGAGCAGGGAAGGGAGGGCAGGGAAGCATCAGGAGTACTTTATTAATGGTCATTACTACAAACTGATTGTCTTCTGGGCTTTGAAGTGACTGAGGTGAGCTCACTCACACTCAGGTGGCACTGCTACACGTGTCTGCAGGGTGGAAGTGTGAGTTCAAGGCTTATGGGATCTGGGACTAGGGTATCTCTTTAGGACAGGGTTTACGTGGAATAGGGGAAACTGTTTTGTGGAGGTAAATCCAAAAGTGGAAGAATGAGTCTGTTTTCAAGGTCAGTGGTGGGTGGTCAGCAAGATGATATCCTGATACTGAACAGGAAGTTGTAGCTGATGGTATTGCAGGTTAAAAGCATTGAAGTGTGTGTGTTGTAACTTTTAATTTGATATTAACACCTAGCTGGTAGCAAAGGACATCTTAACTTTGGTTTTTATGTGCTGGTGAGGTTGCATTACCTTACTGTATTCTGCAACAAGCCAACAACGGAGTGGAAATTATTTGGCTTTTATTAAAAATGCTGCTGCAGCTTTTGTGTTGCGTGTTTTACTCTGAAACAGTGTGACAGATGTCTGAGTGTTGATGCCTGCTCCTAATTGGCAGATGGAGGTCTGTCTTGGTTATGTGTTACTGGTTATTTGAGTGACAGGAGGGCAGTTTCGAGCTGCTTTGGTGACTTGGTTTGAATGCAAAGTTAGGAACACAGACTAACTTTGAATAAGGGTAGGAACAAATGTCTTGGTTGATGGATACAGGCTTTGAGAGAGGTATTGGAGACACAGCTTTCATTTGGGAATTTTTAATGTACTTTTTAGGATGGATTTCCTAGTCCTTCTGTAGTAGAAATACATCCTTTTAGTGGAAATACATCTTGGACTGTCTTACTTCAGAAATTAACTAACATTCAGAGTAATAATAAGAATAATACGTGCAGTGTTTATAATGATGGTTTATTTCATGTTTTGTGGTAGAAGTTATGTGGGTTTACTTCAAAGGATATTATATTGCTTTTTATCTTTAATTGGATGTTATGGTGGCTTAAGTGTCAAGTCATCAGGCTGACTAGATATATAAAATAGCTCTGAAGCTTTTCTAACGTGGATAAACTAGGACTAACAGTAGCATCAATAAAGCTGGACTGTGTCAGGCTTTTGTACAGAGTTAGAATCATAGATTCCAACTCAGGATATCCTGAGTTGGAATGAACACAGAAAGATCTTTGAGTCCAGCTCCAGGCTGAACAGACCAAATGCCCTCAGCTGTTCCCCATAAGGCTTTCCCTCCAGACACTTCACCATCCTCGTGGCCCTCCTTTGGACCCTCTCTCAAGCTTTGTGTCCTTCTTTTACTCTGGGACCCAAAACTTGACCCAGAGGCTTTAAGTTACCAGACTTGCAACTCAAAACTTAGGTCAGTAACTTCCTGTCCCAACAGAGGTTGCAGTGGGTTGTAATTTAGTACTTTTTAGAGGGTTTTTTTACCAGTAATTCCATCTAATATCAGTTTAGTCTTGTGGTTTATACTAAACTTTTATGTTAAATGTAAGCTGTGACACTTTTTATTGGATTGTATGTAGTTAAAGACAGGTAAAGTACTGCATGTGTCAGAAGGCTTCTCTTCAACAAACAGTTGACCAAGTTTAAGATGTTAATTTTGCTGCCGTCACGCAGATTCTTCTGCTTTGGGCACCAGAGAAAAAAAAACCCTGATGCTGAATGTCAGTGGCATCCTCTTGTATGTATGGCAAGATCAAAAAGCATGTCAAGCTGGCTGGTCACTAGTAGGAGTCTGGCTCCACATCTGGAGATTGGGAAAACCAGGCTGAGTATCAGAAATTGGGCAAAGCTGAAGTGTCTGTCAGCCAGGGAAGACATACACTGCTTCCCCTGCCTCCACACCTCCCAACAAAATCCTCATTGCTTCCACCTGTCAGAGAGCAAGAGCTTTCCTTGACTGTGTCAAAATATCTTGTCTCTATGGTGTGACTTCTGCTGGGATTAAAGATGGAGTATCTGTGTCAACCCAAGCAAGGAAAGGAGGAAGGAGAAACAAACTGGGAGAAAGTTTCTGGCTTAACAGAAGTGATGTAGAGAGCAGTACTTAAAACATGCAAAACAGGAAAAGCAAATGAAGAAATTAAAGCATTAATTAAAATTAATTCATTAAAAGAACCTTGCATGATGTAGAAGAAAACAGCTGTGCCAGAAAGAAAAGTATGGCCTTTCTTAATAAGTTAGGTGGCTGTGCCTGTTAGTATAGGTAGTGAAAACCTTTCAGAAAAAGGCCTATTTTGTCATTCATGGAAGAAGTTAAAGCAGCCCTTCTTCTCTCATGTCCTTAACTTCCCAAGCAAACCAGCAAATGACAACCAAAACCCACCCCATGCTTCCTTATCCCCATGGATAAAAATATGGGTTTAAAAAAGCCTCTGATGGAAATGATGTTGTGGGGCTGCTGAGAGTGCTGTCTGTAACACTGACTTCAGTAACTTTAAACCTTCTGCTTTGACTTTTTGGCCTGATTCTGCTGCCTCACTGGGTACTTTCTACACTTGCTTCTAACACAACTGAATTTCAGACTCTAACTGAAATTCCTAGATTAGATTATTTATTTTAACAAGGGTAATTCTTGCTGGATGAGACATTTTGCTCGTCTTGGATCCTTTTGGACAGAGTGTCAGTTAAAGCCAAGAGCTGTCTTACTGATATTGTTGATGTGTGCTTTTTTTTGTTCTCTGTACTTTTTCTTCCAGTGTAACCCTCTAAAGTGAGCAGAGTGTTTGTGCATTCCTATAAAACTTCCAAGAATTTCATCACTTCTGTCTTTACATTGCTCATGTGTAATTTACACCTGCTCTAACATTATCCAGTTTAACTAGTTTTTATCTCTGGTGCTTTTGTAGCATCCCTGAACCTATCAAGGAAGGTGCCAAGCACCCATCAAGGAAGTGTTTGGCAGTGGGAGTTGTTGGGCTGTAGCAGTGCTCACCTGTCCATACCAACTGTTCCCGTGGTGTTTTCCATACCTGTGTTAAATCTGCAGCTGGTGGGGTTTTTATGTGGTGCCAGCTGCAGGCAGGGCTGGAATAGAAGGTACAAAATGCATTGTTTGAAGTGTGTGAGGACATCTTATCTGTGAGTAGTCATGGACTTGCCAGTTCTTGCTTTGCTTTGTGGATCCTGGGACACTCAGTGTGCTCACTTTCCATGTAGCACCTCTTCTGTTTTAAACAAACAATGTCCTGGCCCCCCAAAATCTTTATTTCCTCACTCTGAATAACCAGTTCATGTAGAGCCCTGAAACTTTTAAGAGGTTTTTTAAAGAAGTGGCATCTCCATTTCTCACTGGCCAGATGTATAGATGGACCAGGACCAAAAATTAGGGAACAAAACCAATCCTAATCTTTTTGGCCTGTTCTTGTTGTTACAGCTGAAGCTTGCTTTATGAATAATAAAAAATAAAATCTAAATCGTGGTGGCAAGGCAGTATTGATTGCATGAGGGTTTTTTAATAAGCCATTTTTTCAACCTTTTGGATTCTTAAGATTCTAACTTTGGACAAAGTAATTATTTTTGCCTTTTTCCTGACAGCAATATTCAGTAGAGTTATTTTGGTTAAAGACATAATTTTCTATGTTTTCTACACATACAAACATAGATCATTTACAGGCAAGAGATTCAGGATAATTTTTTTACCCCGTTCTTGGGAATTCCACTTTGGAGTCAGGGATTTTTTAATCCTTTTTTTTTTTTTTGGTCTTAGCTATTAATTTATGCTTTTCATAAGGATCAATCACAATCAATGTCATCTTGTATTAAGCACTGGATTTCTGAAATAAGAATCAAATTTTTGTATTCATAAGCCACCTTCTAGATGGGGAAATCTGGTGTTCTTACCCATTAGAGCACGTGGCAGAGTTTCTTTTTCATGTTTTAGAAAGCTGCACGCTGCACATCCTGCAGACCTGAGGGAAAGAAGAGCCTCAAAGCAGATGAGAGGTGTGCAAGTCTCCCACAGCTGCATTACGAACTGAGAGTGGGATTGTGTCCCTGGCAGGTCACTGCAGTATTTCCAGGTCACTGCAGTATTTGTCCTGCATTCCCAGCCCTAGCTGGAGTGTGATCCACAGAGCAGTTCCTGCACTGCCGTGCAGCTGGCTGGCTGATAGCTGCTCCAGGATCCACTCTGGAGCTGCTGGCCAGCTGCCTGGGCTGCCTCTGGCTCTCTGCTGGCTGGGGCTTCAGTTTGATGCCTGGTTCAGCTGAGGAGCTCTGCCACTCACAGAGGAGAGGTCTGGCTGGGAGTACCTGTGCTCTCAGGTTGGGCCATCAGCTGTTACAGGTGATGGTAAGCTGAATTATGGAACTCACACAGGTGAGTGAGTTCAAAGGAGGAAAGGATTTGGTTGTCACACCTGGCTTCAGCTGTGGAACTATAGCCCCAATTCAAGTCTGTTGGTCAGTTTTCATGTTTGCTGCTCTCCAGTTGCATCTTGGTTTGAAAGGAATATGTCCTCTAAGCAGCTAAGTTAATGCATTCCTCTTAGAGACAGGCAGTCTATAAATAATCCTTAAAATAAACAAATTTTGCTGTCTGTATCAATAGTACAATTTTAATCTATTTAAAAATTGTTTTAGATGAAACTGAGCTACTATCAAGTGTAGCTTATCTTACATTCAAAATAAAATGAGAGGTAGACCATAAGTTAATTCCTGTGCACTCTCATGGTATCTTGATTGTAACCTCTAAAATACATTCTGCAGGGACTCAGGCCTTTTGAGGTTGGGTTCCTGTGACAGTTGATAATTTCACTCATGTCAAGTAGTATTAAGTTTCTAGTGTTATGTTGTTTTGTAGTCTTGAATTTTATATTGAGTATTTTTGCTGTTTTAAATCATGCATTTCAAAGGTTGCTCAAAGCAATCTGCAAGTTGACTTCAAAACACTGAAAAGAGAATTTTGGTGTTCAGGATGTTGCAGTGTCCACACTGAAGCACTGCAGTGCACAGTTGTGGTGGCAGAACTCACAGGGGCACTGGTGTGAGCAAGTGGCTGAAGAACACAGGATTCAGATCTCAGTGTGGTAGTGAGATCACACTGTGTAAAAAACATGGATGTTTCAAATGTTGGTTAGAAATGGTATTCTGAATCCCTTGTTCTCTTTTAAGTAGCAAGTGACTGTCCTAAGGAAGGAAGCTTGGGGTGGCAGTTGTGCCATAGCCGAGGGGACACGTGCTGCAGGAAGTGGCAGTTTGCTGGCACCCTGAGCTCTGAGCTGATCCTGCTCATCAGTCTCAAGGCTCAGGAGCAGGAAACGTGCACGTGGCATCCCCATTCTTTGTTGCCTTACCTCCTTTAGCCATTTGTATATATTTGTTTTGCCAGTGCCTAAACTTCCAGAGCCTGACTGTATTCCAAGGTGCAAGACACTGCTTTGTCTGTGCCTCGTTGTGTGGATCCCTGGGTTTGGGTTCTTGGTGGGGGTGAAGAGTCAGATGAAGAAAGGCCAGTTAACCTGAAGGAGCCTATTCAGCCCACTCAGGGTTACCAGTGTGTTGTGGGTTCTTGTGGGCTGCCCAGAAAGAATGCAATTCACTTTGTCCCTTTAAGTTGTGAAAGAGTAACTAGAAGTGGTTGCATTTGTGTTTAATTCAAAAATAATTCAGTTTATGACTTTTAGAGAAAATGTTGACCTTTACCCTGGTGGGGTGTTTCAGGTTAGTCTGCTGTATTTTTGAATGGGTGCAATAAAAGACTACTGCCTCTTTAATTGACATACTGATACAAGACACTGCTGAGATCATCTGAAAATCCTTTGCAGATGTTACTGGGGACTAAAGCTAAACGTTCAAGTTCAAAATGCTTAGACTTTGTTCTTTTGTATGAGGCTGTATGACACACTGGTGTGTTGCAAGGGCTCTCTACCCTCCCTTTTACAGTGATCTTGACTCCTACTTTGTCATTTTTTATTTTTTACTATAATTATTCTAAGAAGATTAATTTAAAAGCAACTTTCTGAAGCTTCATTTATCTACCTTTGTAGATTGAGACACTATACTGATGTAGCACAAGAAAATGTTTTCTTGAAAACCACATTAAAAAATAATTGTCTATTTAATCTCAGCTCCTGCTGAGAACAACAAAAAGAGGAGTAATCTCTGGGTAAGCTTGTGGGGAAAATCTGTGGGAACAAATTGATGTCCCTTAGCTGTTGGATAGATATGAAAAGTTTCTGGAGTACTGGTCTGTGCATGGAAGATGCTGAAGCTCCTGAGCTCTGTTCTGGTGTGTTCTCACCCAGCTGGTGTGTGGTCAGTGCTGGTACCTGCTGTGTGTCACAGGTGTGTCACAGGTGTGTCACAGGTGTGTGACAGGGCCCCCAGTGCTCCCAGCCCCTCAGGGTGGGATGAACTGCCCTGGCAGCAGGGGATGCTGAAGGAGCTGCTGTGTCTCAGGGGTGAGGGGCTGCTGCTGGGGCTCTCCCTGGCACAGGTGAGCAGGGCTGCAGCAGCTGCAGCACAGGAGCACTGCTGCTTCCCAGCTCTTCTGTGCAGCTGCAGCCACTGCTGCCCACAAATACACAGCCTGGAGGGAGAAGTAACTTCTGGGTAATTCTCTCCCAGGATTCAACAAAGTGAGGGTGAAACATATTGATTTTCAGTTATGTGCCTCTTCTCACTTCCTTTTATTTTTGAAGGTAAATTACAAATCTACTTGCTCAGTTCAAAGTTGCTTCTAATTCACTTAGCCCAAGTAACTGCAGAAGACATTTTCCTTTCTTTTTGGGTATCTTAAGACTCTCACATACCCTGCAGTAAAGAATTCCTAAGGAGTTCTCTTTTCCCAGCTCAGCCCATTGAAAAAAATCAAAACCCCACGACTTCTGATATAAACCAAGTAGGCTAGAAAGGACCAATGCTGTGAAGCTGGATCAAGCCTAGCTTGAGATTTGATGCAGAAACTCCAACTTTTCCCATGCTGACTTGCTCAGAAGGGTAATGAGAACTTGTACCTTGACTCCTCCCCCCATCCCTTTTATTGTGGTCTATGTCCAGTGGTGATGAGTGCCAGTAAGTTCTGTTTATTGTGGAATCCCGTTAAGAAAAAGTTTTATTTCCATTTCATTCTTTCATTCTTACTTCAAAGGAGTAAGAGAAAATAGGAGAAATAGGAAGACAGCTTCTTTAAAAGAGTGAGGCTTTTATTATATGCAGGTCATGCAAAACAGTTCCCTTTTTGTTTTAATAAACTGTGGTACATCTTTTATGTTCTTTGATAGATGGGACTAAAATAAGATTTTTTTCTAGCAGGCTAATCTGGTATTCATGTTTTCACAGCATCTTTGCCAATTTTTGTGTTCACTGACTTCTTAGAATGTCTTTGGCTTATATATTAAATAAAACCAAAAGGTAAACAAATTAAAATGCTAGTACATTGAATACTTAAAGTATGGATTTGTCAGAGATGGAGCAATACTCTTCTGGAGTAGATATACAGGCTAGTGTGTGCTATCAGAGGTTGATGTTTATTTACATCCTGAATGGTGCTGATTTCCTGTCTGATTTCTTGCTACAGCTGCACACATAAGGTCCT
>JAYDZK010000025.1:17172841-17190214 GCA_034509185.1 Euphonia xanthogaster
ATTTCTTGCTACAGCTGCACACATAAGGTCCTGCTGCTGCAAACTAGTGTTGAGCCACGTGAAAAATTAACTTAAAATACTGCTGAATTGGGTAATAGAGGTAAAGGTTAAGAATTCTAATATTTGCCTGCCAGTGGCAGGATTTTTTGTTTCAGTTTCATTTTTTACACTAATTTGTATAAGTTTCTTTTGTGTCTGCATTTTACTGGAACATTACATCACATTCAGGGACGTGACCCTTCCAGAAGCATTTTGCTGAGCAGACTGAAGTCCCCCTAAAGAAACCTTTACCTTCAGGAATTATTTTCTGGTACAGTTGGAACAGCTTACCGGCTCCAACCAGAATACTTTGGTTTGGTTTCTTTGCTTTCTTTGTGCTGTAGCATTTTCTGCAACAGCAATTTTGTTGAAAAGAACAAACAAGACAATCTGTCCAGGCAGTGGTACTATGTAGGGGAAAGTTGTAGTGGAGTCCTAGCTGGAACAGATACTGTAGCATGAAAAACATGAGATACTGGCTCTGATGGCTACAGGGTTAAAATCAGAGTGAGGGAAGAACAAAAGAGTAACAGTGATGCCCTGAGAGTGAGCTACTGTTTTAAAAACTAAAGTAACAAAATGAACTTTTTCAGCCTCCCTGCTCAGTTTGTCCTTCCATTCCTGTAAAAATTAGGTCAGGCTGGTTTGTTGAGGTTCATGGTAGAAAACCACTGGTACTAGAGCTGGAAAAGGAACTGTTCCCTGTGGGCTGCTGGGCACTCCTGGGTGTTTACTATTGTAGTGTTGGGAGCTCTGTCTAATATTTCACTGTCTCTTTAAAATTATTGCATGGCAGCTTAATTATGGGTAAAATCTGCCCAGGTGGGCTGGAATAAGAAGAAACAGCTGGGAAGTGGAGTAGGGGAGGAGGGAGTGGCAGAAGAGCTTTGGGGTATGAGATGGACATGACTTCTTGGCTTAAACCAGAGGAGGCCAGGTGAGGCCAGGGCCCCTGGCCTGTGGCATTTGGCTGTGTGTCACTGACCAGGCATGCCCTGAGTTTTATCAGCTGTGCAGAGCAATGCAAGGTGGACACAGCAGCATGCAGCTGCCAGGGATTTCTGTGAGAGCCTTCGTGTGGCACTAAGGATGCTGCCCAGTGTGCTCCTAGACAGAGTTTTGTTGGAGGCTGTGGAGTAAAGTGAGGAGAGAGGATGCCCCCCTGGCCTGTAGTTAGCAAAGATCTGGAAAGGATTTTGAAGCACAATAAGCCCTCAGCTGCTTTTACCCCATGCTGCAAGGGAAATGCAAGCAATTACAGCCGTAACTAATCTGCAGTTCAGATTGCACATTCTGGGCTCTATCCTTGCAGAATGCAGGTTTGTGATTCCTGCAACAAATGCTTCTGTATAGCTCTGATCTCTGTTTATAGACTGACATGCTAGCTGGGCACTGGTGTGTCAGACTTTAGCAGTGAATTATCCTGTTAGCATTTGCACTCTTCAGCATTAATCTGTGTCTGTGTTTTTTAAAAGCTTCTAAAACTTCAGATGGACATCCAGATGTTTCTGGGCTTTTTCTCCCTACTGGAAGAGCAGCATTTCATGTTGCATTTGAAAACTGCAAGCTATGTGATCCTTTGCAATCAAACTTGAATTCGCTGACTCCTCTTTTTTTGGCCTAAGTAACTTCTCAAACTTGTGTACCCCAGTACAGTGTATGACTGTGCAAAAGAAGAATGGATGAACAACAGAACTCTTCTGTCAGGAGTTCATGTTGAAATCTCTAGTTGTTGGAGTGTTTTCCATGGTGTAATTTCGATGTAGCTCTGAGCTGATCGTGGTTTGTGCTTTGCCATGCAAGAGCACTTGGGACGGAAGTGGCAGCACACGTCACCAGGCTTGCTCTGAATGTGTGTAGCTCACCACTTCCTCATACTGAAGTGAAAGAGCAAAAGAAACATCAGGTGCTAGTTCATTTTAACCTCCAAATAGTTACAGTTCCAGAGGTACTTACAGCCTTTCCCTTTGTATTCATTTGGCTTTGAAATGAATCTTTGAGAATTTGGGCGAAGTTCATACTAGAAATATTAAGTTCTGAGAAGATATTTTTTGTGCAGGTCCTGACTTTTAGAAGGAGTGGTTGTATAAATAATTTCAGTGCTGCAAGGGAAATGAGTAACCACGAGAAACCAGTCTGTGCAAGAGCTGGATTGGTGCACATGGGAAGCTTGTGCTGCAGTCAGGAGTCCTTCTCAGAAAGCCACCCCTGCAGGATCACTCACTGCTGTGTCTCGGCTCCAGCAGCTCACAGGGCAGGCAGAATTCTCTTTCTGAATCTAGTTTTCCTGATAGCTGTTTCAAAACTTCAGGCCTAGACACAAAGGAACTTCTAGAACTGATTTAATTTGCTGTTGCCACGATAAAATGCTCTTTCCAGAGAAATCCATATTTGTGCTTTATAACCTTTGAGGCCAAAACAAAATCTATTCAGGGCAAAGGTTATTTGTTTTCAGACCTGAATACAATTGCCTGTGATTTCAGCAGCTGTGATTGTTATCAAGTTAGGAGAAAAATCTTTACAACAAGGGAGGCAATATCCTCTGCTATGTAAAATGGAGATGCTTGCCAAACTTATGTTACATAGGATAGGGATTTTTTGAAAGTGCATATAATTCTCATGTCATTTTTAGAAGAGTGTGAATTAATGAAAGTCTCCTTTTCCCTACCAGTGAATCTTGTGAAATTACAATTGTACTAGTAATCATAGCATTTTAATTAATGCAATTAATTTCGTATGCTGTTTAAGTGCTGGTGTGATATTTTTGCTCATAATTTGTAGTCTAACTAATGAGCTGAGCTATGTATCCATGGCACATTAAGTGGCCAAACTTGTTATTTTCAGTATATTAAAGTAGTAATATTGCATGTGAGAAGAATGGAATTCAAATGGCTAATGAACATTGATATTTCATATTCAGTTTCTCCTGTGGTGTAGTAAAAACTCCCATAGCTTCCTGTTTAGTGGATGGATGAATTCTTAAAGCTAGAAACAGCATTTTTCCAATTAAAATACTTCTGATAATTGTAAATTACATTGCATTTTAAGAAAGTTTATTTAATTTCTTCTAACTTACCCCCATCTTTTACAAACTACAATGAAGTATCAAGTAGCTGTTTAAGATGCAGTGAAGAAAAAGCAGGCCATTTGTTTCCAAAGCAATTAATGTGGGGGATGCTGTCACAAGATGGAAAAATCTGGCAGTCATGTAGTAGTGAGGCTTGAGCAGTCTCAGTTTGACCTGTGTTGTAATACAGATTTAGAGATCCAAAAGTTAAAGTAGTTAGGATCAAGGGGCTAGTCTGTTTGGAAATCCATTTCACCCCTCTAAACCTTAAAAAGACATTATTAAGCCCTTCTGAACTGATTTTTTCTTTCTTTTTTTTTTTTTTAATCTATGTCTTAAAATCTGAAATCTATTTTCAAAATCAGTCTGAGAACTGATGGGTACCATCAGTGGAAGTATAAGGGGAAAAGGAGAAAATGTTTTCTTGATGCTTTTTGGAGCTTCCTAGGAAATCTTAATTGTTCCCAAATGAGTGTTCTTGAAAAAGGAGTCTTGTAACTCCTGTGTTCTGTTACCATTTACTGTGCTGTCTGATTGGATTGCATCAAACATCAGTTTTCAAAAGTAGATGCTGGCTTTGGGAAGGAACTGAGGGGTCACAGGATGGATTTCTGACTCTGAGCCAGAGGTACCAGGGAATTGACTTAAACTGCAGGAACTGGTCAGATGTTCAGGAGAAATACACATTCATACTCTTGACCTTATTGGTGTGCAATGGAAGGATCTGGAGATCAAGTCTTCCTCTAATGATCTTGACTAACTAGTACTGAGTCTGAGTTTGGCCTGCTTTCATTGTGCAGAATAATTTATCCTTGCCATGGTGGATGCAGCTGAGAACTTTGTGCATTCTCAGCACTTCCAAGTGTGTGGAAGAAATGGCAGCTTCAGAATGGTATTTTGACTAAGTTTGCTCTTACCAAATTGCCAAAAGGAAACCAAACACTTCCTTTTCATTAATTGCAAAACTTAGGAGTATCTCTTTCTCTGGCAGGAATCGACTTTAAAATCAGAACAATAGAATTAGATGGAAAGAAAATCAAGCTACAGATATGGTAAGTATTCCAAAGTGATCCAGGTTTTCAGTGAATTCACTTTGAGAAAGAATACTGAAAAGGCTTTGTGCTTCAACCAGAAGTTTCATACCTTTCATTAATTGACTCTTCATAAGGTTTGTGCTTTCTCCTGGCTTGCCCTTGGAGTGGTTCTGCTTCAGTAGCCCTGGAAATAGCCTGCTCCCATGCAAGCATTACAGCAATTTCCTAGTTTATCAAAAACTGTCCTCTTAAATGTGCCTTCAGCTTTTCCCTGTGGATGAGAAATATTAACTCGGTAGCTGTAAGCTAAAATATGCAAGCCAATAAAATGTAATCTCCTCTGGTACTTTGATACCTGGTTGTACTCACCAAGGCACAGGTGAGTGATAATTCCTTGCATGGTGGCTTAGTAGAATCTGAGCCTGAGCCAGACTCCTTGTGACTAAGGAGGTGCAGTGCCCCAGGTGGCTGATAAAAATGTTCTGTCTGTAGTATAGGTTTAAAAAGCTGGGTTTTGTCAGGCCTTTGGGGTTCAGCTCTCCTGAGTTGTGACTGGAATCACCAAATATATAATATATCCAAGCACTTGGGTCTGCTGGGTCACTCCCAGACAGGTGCTGCTCTCAGGTCACCCAGGAGAGGACAGGAGCACACTGGGCTGTAGTGGCTGGCCTTAGCAGCAGACTGGATGTGACAGTGCACTGTCCCAAAATGTTTTATTGCTGTGTGTTTGAACTTCTGTTTAAGACAGAACTTGGATGCATCAGAGCTTTTTATTTTTAATTAATGGAGGACAGGCTGTGTAGTGCTGAGTTTTGTTGCTTGCATGTAAACTGGAGTGGTTTTGTGCCACATTTCTGGTGCTGCTCTAACTGCTGATGTAAGGAGGGTACCTTGGGAGTGAGGAAACTGCTGAGGGCTGAAGAAACTTGTGCAAACAGCCAAAGGTGTGTTTTTCTTAATGAACAAATATCAATGCATTGTTACTCTTTAATAAGACATCTCATGAGTGTAAAACCAACCCTTTTCTCACTGACTTGCAGGGACACAGCAGGCCAGGAGCGATTCCGTACCATCACCACAGCTTACTACAGAGGAGCCATGGTGAGTGCTCACACTTCAAAAAACCTCAACACAACTAGTGGAACTGGTTTGCTGCCCCTAGGTTTGTGTCCTGTAAGTCTTCCACTGGAGGGCTGGATAATTGTGGCTTGAGATGTAGGGAATGAAGTTTGTGGTTTGGTTGGGGGTTTACTCTTTGTTCTTCCTTTTGGTAATGTGCTGCTACTCAGTCTAGGCCTGTTTTTTGTGATGAAACTTCCAGCCCTATTGTCTTTTAAAATATAATTAAAATTTCTGCAGATTTTAATGAGATATGCTACCAAGCTTTAATCAGAGAGGCTTGGTTTTTTTTTAATGCAGTCAACCCCTTTAAACACTTGAAGTGTTTAAAAAATGGATAATGAATTATTTTAATATTAAAAGTGTGTTTCACAGAATTGCTTTTCCTTCAGCCAGTAGAGAATGCAAAGTCTGGGCTAGAAATGCAATTGTCTACAACGCCTACTGTTATGCTTTCCCCCACTGAGAGTGACTTAAGTCAAATAATTGACTTAAAGCCTGCACCCTTGTGGTACAACTCTTGTAATGGTTCTTAATGCTATGATTTGAAATATTTTATGTTGGGACACCTTTAATTTTGACTTGGTGGTTACTCCCTGTGCTGCTGTTCTAGGTTCTTTCTGCTTTGTATGAACAGATCTGTGACATTCATAGGCTGTGGGTCCAAATAGCTCCACTGTTACAGAGCACAGGGAGAAATAATAATGATTGTTTCAGAGCTCTGCAGTGCTTACAAAGGCTTTGGCAGTGAGCTGGTCTTCTCCCCAGTCCATGGCCAAGTCCTAGGACTTCTGTTTGTCCTAGGAGGAGTGATTGGCAAGGCCTTAGGAAATGGAGGTGAACCCTGCAGTCTGTCCTTAGTGCAGTGGCTCTGTGGTTTCCCATGTTGAGATCCCAGGGCAGTGAATGTGCAGAGCTGCTGGGAAGAGCTGGAGCTCCTGGGAGAGCCCGAGGGGTGAAAGTTTCTGCTGGCCCCAGCAGATTGGAGCTGACAGGTTTGATATCCTGGACTGCTTAAAGCTGCTGCATCTCAATGGGACTTTAACCAGAGAGCCCTGGTGGCTGCTGTAGTAGAATTGCTGAACTTGCCCTGACTGTAGGCTAATAATTAGGCTAATAACACAGCACCTTTGTATAGGTGGTGTGTTTGACCTCTAACAGTGGCAAAAAATGTTAAATAGTACTATTTTGGGTAAATTCCAAGCCATGGCATAATGCCTTGAGAAAAGACTTACCTATAATCCAGTGTTGAATTCTTTTGGAACTATAATTAAAGCTGCCGCATACATCAAAAGCCAGGCAATTATAATAGCTCATCTAACGAGATTTTCCTAACTTTATTTAGGGAATTATGCTGGTGTATGACATCACAAATGAAAAGTCTTTTGACAACATAAAAAATTGGATAAGAAACATAGAAGAGGTAAGTGCTTCATTCCATCTGATGATTTCCCTGGGACAAATAAAAATCAAGGAATTACTCACTTCCATGGTAGTAGCCAGCATATATGGCCATGCACCACTTAGGAGTGAAGTGCCTACTGTTACATTTCCAGAATAGCCAAATGCCTGTGCATGTGTGCAACCTGCCTGTTTTAATATTTTAATTGCTTGTTTCAAGAGTCAGCCTCTCTCAGTAATGCCTTCACATTAGATAATTTCTCTAAAATAAAATAGTCCATTGTGGAGGAGTTTGACACACAACTTTCTTTTCAACAATGATGCACTTTGTTCCTGAGAGATTACTTTTTCTTTTTCCAGCATGCCTCTTCAGATGTAGAAAGAATGATCTTGGGTAACAAATGTGATATGAATGAAAAAAGACAAGTCTCAAAAGAAAAAGGGGAGAAGGTAAGATTTGGTAATATACCCTTATTAGAAGCCTGCTCCTTGTAGGATTCTAGCTTCTGGGTGTTTGGTATATTTTAGGTATGTGAGAGAGAGTGGGTCTCAAATCTCTTGTTCCAGAAACTTTTATATGTATAGGATGCCAGGTTTGGGGTTTTTTGTTTTTAACTGTCTTCAGGTTTGAATAAACTTAATGGTTCTGTTGTCTTGAGGGCAAGATCCTGTCAAGAATGTTGACCTTTGCTATATCATGAAATATTCTAGATCTCAATATAAAGTTTTCTGTATAGTTTGGCCACGTTGTACTCAACTCATTCAAGGTGGTTACTTATCCTGGTTGTAAGTGCTGTTACTAAAGCTTACATAATTAATTAGTTGTTCTACAGAACAAACAAGTGAGGAAGAATGCTACAAACTCTCATGTACTGCTGAAGTAGTCTAGCTGTTGGTAACACAGCTTATGGGATGATGGCACTGTAGTTTTCTGGTCCACAATCCATCTCAAGAAAGATTCTAGCTTAATGTTCTTTTAGAGCCTAAATAAGTATTTTGGTCAGAAATTAATGTCTTTTTTTTGGTTTTGTTTTGACTTTATGTGAGAGTATGGTGAGTTCTAATACTTTGTCTAATTGTCTTTAATGTTCTTGCAAGAGAAAATAGAAATGAAACTCGCTTGGTTTGGTCTTCATAGTTTGTTGTAGCATGCAGCATCTATTCTATTAGGAACCTATTGTGAACCTGTGTGAAACATTACTTTTACAAAGGAATTTCAAAACCACTGAAAAACTTTAACCTCTCTTCCAGTTAGCAATTGATTATGGAATCAAGTTTTTGGAGACAAGTGCAAAATCCAGCATAAATGTGGAAGAGGTAAGGGATGGGTGCTACACTTGGGTGTTTCCTGAATTACTTCTGTGGAGGTGTGCTCCATGGTCTGCTGGGCTTCCTCACCTGACCTGGGACCTGAAGTCCCCACTGTACTTCTGGGTCTACTGCTGTGATCCAACTATTTCTGGTTTTCTGGCAGTGTCTGGAATTGTTTTAAAAATGGGTGTTAACAGAGTGGTCCACTATTACTGTAGCAAACAGTTGCCTTTGATGTCTGTGCCTTGCTGGTTAAATTTCAAGTCCTTTTGCACAAAGAATAGGTTTAATTTTAGAGCAGTGCCTTGTGCAGGAAATGGGATTCTTTACTTTCAGGGTAGCATGATACTGTGTCATGGAGCCTTCAGGTTCCTACTGAATACATGCTGTGTAGATGAGGCTGAAAATTTGTGTATTAACCTGAACACCAGGTCATAAGCTCATGTTAGAGGAGGAAGAAGACTCACAATGCTATTTATAGATTTATAATCTCTTTTCCTGCAAATAAATTTCGTGCTAAACCCACAAGATCTCTGTGAGAGCTTAAGGAAATGGAGTAGGAAGGAAGAGTGGCCCAAGTCCAGTCTATCTCACTATAAATCACTGGTGTCATCTCAGGGAGGGTGGGGGAGGATCTGAGCTGTATAAGAAGTGTGGACAAAAAAAAAATCAGTCTATCAAAGGCCACTTAAATTAAGATTTATTCATCCAACAATATAGACTTGTGTTGTCCTTATACCTAATCATTTAAGTCTTTCTATAGGATTTTTTCCTTTAAAAGTCCTGCAAACCTGCATAATTCAGCTCATGTACCTGACAAGTTAACTAGAAACTGAAGACATTGTTGCTTTAAAATAACAAGAGGGATGTTGTGCCAGCCAGGGTGGTTTTTTCTGATTGTGGGGTGATTGTTTTACAGGTTAGAGTTAGAATGGACTGATCTGCATCATGCTGCACCTGGACTAGCTTGACCTGATTTTCAGTGTCCTTGTGATTGTTAGAGCAGACTCTGCAAGTGGGACCATGAGGAGTCAGTACCAGAGGGGAGACCTGAGTTCCTCTGGAGGGATAGCTTGGCTCTGTCATGACATGGCAGTTTCATTTTAACCCCTGCACGTCATGAAATGCACAACAGTAGTTTGTGCTTACTGCAAAACGTTTGGCTCTCTGAATATTTTTTAAAATTGTCACATGAGTGGTGAAGAAAGCATTAAAAAATGCAGCTGGTGTAGGCATTTGGCAGTCACTGATGATTTGGTTTACTTTTCACTAAATACTTTACTTGTAGGGAATTACACAATTGTGATGTTCTTGGGATCAGAAGTGCCTTCATTTATTTGTTGTGATTTATTTATATTAAATGAGTGCCTCTCTTTGGCTATATTCCAAACACAATGAGAGGGGAAGTGTTTATACTTCTTACATTCTGGAACTGTCCTTTGATTATTAGGGTCTCCAGACAACCTAGTCTTGCTTTTTCTGCTTCTGGAGAATTGCAGAGCTTTTCTGCTACAGAAGTTTCTTTGCTCCTTCATACATTGAAATCTGGGCTGCTGAGATTTGCCACAGTAATTATTCATGGGTTTAATTGAGATACTGGAAGCTTAAATAGCCTTACAGATAGTCCAGAGTGAAGCTTTTGGAGGACAGAAAGCGAGCTAACCTAAATGTGAATTCCCAGGCTTGCCCTTCTCAAACCTCTCTGGGTTCTTAATTGTGATGCACAGTTCAGTCTGGGGGCGAAATAAAAACAGGATTAGAAATGCAGCCTTGTCTGCAGCTGATTTTTCTTTCTCCCCCCAGAGGTGTGCAGTGGGGAGGTCTGTTCATTTGCTTCAAAGATTGGCGAGATGGAGACTGAAAAGAAATATTTTTTTGTTTCTAAAGCATGTTTACTGAAGTTTTAAATGTACAGGTAGTGTATGTAGAGTGTCTTGGAACTCAAGGTGCTTCTAGTAGCCTACAGAACACTGTGCTGTTAATGTGTCTGGCTAGTCCAAGTTTATCATGTCCTTAATGTGTCTTGTGACTAACTCTTGTTTGTTTTTTCTTCATTTCCCCTCCTCACCAGGCGTTTTTCACACTTGCACGAGACATTATGACAAAGCTCAACAGAAAAATGGTTTGTATTTCCAATTAGCATACAAACTAGATACAGTGAGAGGACAGCTATCATAATACTGAGTAGTAGCCCTACAAAAAAACTCCAGGGGATTAGTTACTAGATAAAATTTGAGCAAACAGTGATTTATCATGCCTTATTACACATCAGTGCATAACTATTCATTATTTTGCATGAACATTAACACTGGGCAGCCTGAAACTGATGTGTTGTTCTAAAATGCAATAGTTTGATCCATCTTTTATGTAGTCTCTTATCCAGCTAGTTCTTGAGATCTGGATTGTTATGTAAATGTTTATTTCTTTTGCCAAGTGATTAACGGAGTCTGGATAACTGAGGAGGACATGTTGCATCAGATCTCTGCTCTGGTTATTGCTTTGCAAGCAGAGGAAGTGGGAAGGGAGACTAGGAAAGCTAGAAATCCTATTTTCTGCCTTTTATGATGTTGACACTCCTTTCTCTTTCAGAATGACAACAGTTCATCGGGGGCAGGTGGGCCAGTAAAAATAACAGAAAATCGATCTAAGAAGAGCAGCTTCTTTCGATGCACGCTACTTTGATGAACTTCTAATGATAAGACTGCAGCACACTTAGAACCTTTTCTGCTTCTTTGAAAGCACAGGGTCACAAAGCCTCAGAAATAATACCACCAAGCTGCTGCTGAGAGCTCCATTGAACGTAGACTGCGATACACAAATACCAAGTGGATTTTGCTCACTAAGCCTATTGACCTGTCAGGCTCTTCTTTCTCAGATATGGAAGCTATGAAGTGGAGACACAAATGCAAGATTTAACTTGTTTTCCTTTTTTACTTTCTGTTTTATTGCCTGTTGCAAAAGCTGCTATGTTTCTTTTAACTTTGCACATCCATATTGGCCTCTTACTGCCTGTTACAGCACAATCTTACATTTGTATTTGCACAGTTTGACTTGTAAGATTCTTAACAGATTTGTGCACAGTTCTATTTCTCTTTTTAAACAAATTCATTTTCAAGCAGAAGAGCCAGGGGAAAAATTAAGTCTCATTTCCATTATTTTCTATGCTGTATACTCGTGGCCATGCAGTATGGATGTTGTTGCTCTAGTGATGAGAATTACTGTAACAATTGGCATTTAACAAATTTGTACAGATTTTGTCTCTTAGATGCACAAATCTGTTTATGCAGAAGCTGTGGCTTCTATTCTGAATGTAGTATGCTTTTCTTTCTTTACCAGACTTAGCAAAGTCGTGTTCTGAATTGCCAGTCACTGTCTGATGCACCTTTCAGTTATTTGAATAAACACAGTGTCTTTCCTCACCTAACTTCCCTTTGTTAGCTCAGACTGTCTGCTCCTTTTTTTGTTTCTGATGAGGAAGCACACTCTGGATTTGAAATCATCACCACAGTTTGGCCTCATCACTATCACTTAAGTGGCTTGTGGAAGCTGAATGCATGAGTTTTGAGTAACCTCTTTGTGGATTCACTTGTTCAGAAATGACTGCTTCTAAAGGTGACTTCCATTTCTACTCTTAATTCTAAGGATAGTTTGTTAATGTCTGTAAGCATTGGCACTAAGGAAGCCTCACTTTAGGGCTATAATGTACTCCTAGTTTGCAGTTAATGCTGAATGTGTGTCTTTGGTCTGCTCAAGCAGTTGTTTTTTCATCAAGAACTGGTACAGTGACCTAGACTGTTAGAAGCAGAGGTGAAACATAGTTGCCTTTTTTTTACTCAACTGAGCATTGTATAGCCTAGTCTTTGTTCTACTACTTTTTTATTGTCTTCTGAAAAATTTCCTCAATGAGCAATTAAAACAGGTGCTTTAGTTCTGTTGGTGTGCCAAACGTGGACCATTGCAAGCTTTAACTCCAAGTTTGTGTCCAGCATGTTTGCTGTTAGGGGATGGGCGTGTTCTGTCATTGTCAAAGGAAATGTCTGACATGCTTTTGCTTCACGTCCTTGTCTGGAGTTGTAAACAGTGAGTTGTTACCACAGAGAACCATTTTGTTGTGTCAGGTACTGAATTTGTCATCTCTGGGGCTGTTTGAAATAGTTGGAAAGCGAACAGGCCAATAGCATTAGATGTAAAGCTTTTGATTTTAAAGGGTTTTTCCTTAGTAGCTGGTTCCATAAAGTTTTAGGTGGTTATCAGCCTGTCCCCACACTTAGCTTAATAGAAGTAGTTCTTGTAACTAGATGGTGGATCTCATAAACTGCTGTTGCTGCACTAGAACAGAGAAACCTTCATGGCAACAAGGTTTAGTGAAAAAACAAAGAAAGCAACCCTAACTGCTCTGTTGTCTACCCTGGATGTTTTTCTTGGACAGGCTAAAGCAGTTATGTTTTCTGTATGGTTAAAAAAAGTGCTTCTATACAGAAAGTGTTGTGACACCAATTATGAATGTTGTTTATTTTCAGTAATTTACCTCTGACTTACTTGGTGTCGTAATACTTTGATTTTTATCTCAGGGGTTGTCTGCAAACCAAAACTGACATGTTCTGTGTTTGGCACTGTTTACAGAATGCTTTGTATTGTTTTTCCTGTCTTCACTGTGTGGTTAAGTGTTCATTCAATATTAGTCTCCATGAACTTCCCTTTGAAAGAGCCTGTAAGTAGTAGAGTCTATGAAGTGCTTCTTGAAGCAGCAGCGAATTGGGGTATCTGCTCTGTATGGGGGAGGGTGGGAGGGAGAAAAAAACTTGCTATTTTCTTACATTTAGCTGTGCTAAACTGTACATAAATGTGAGGTAAGACCATAGGAAATTCACTTTATGCATGAGAAAGTACTGCAGTAAATATTTCCCTTTGCTTATTGTTCGTGTACAGTTCATCTTTTTCTATTTGTAGAAGAATTTAATGCAATTTTGTTGTCATCTGCTGAAACTGAAGAATTCTAATTTCATGTGATCTTATGGATAAGGTAAAATGCAGATTTCTTTCTTTATGTCTTTGCCCCCACCCCACTTCTCCAGCAGTATTAAATGGCTGAGTGGCTGCACTTTATCAGTGTGCTAACTTTTGGTCAGTAGAGACCTTTCTGTGTACAGTCTGCCCTGTCAGACGTGGGGAAATGTGCTGTATCTTAGCATGCAAATCAGCTGTATGTTTTACTGGGATTTTTAGCTCTGGTTTCCTCTAGCCAAGTGGGTGATGATAATGGTATGTTCTGCCTAGGCATCAGATGCTGGGTATTACAGGCTTTTCTAGTATCACTATGATTGTTTTGTGCAGTCTCTGTTGTTTCTTTGCTCAAGACTATATAATCTTAAGTTTTGAAGGACTCTTAACTATACCTCAGTCAACTAGTTAGTACTCTAATGCCCATTAGAATGAAAGTCATATACTTATTATTCACTTAGCAGCAAATATATTTCTGTTTTCTTCCAGAAATTGCCATTAACCTTTCAGGAAAGCAGACATATTTTGGTGGATTTCAATAAAACAAAAATGCTGCTTATGCTTTGGAATTTTAGGAGAACTTTCCCTCAGCCCCATGCCTGTGCACTATATCTTGACCTATGTTTTTCTAAATGTTTTTTTTTTTAAAAGCCAAATTAAAAACAAACTGGTCTCAGTGCTTTGCAATTTTAGCTTTCAGTCTGTGCTCAGCAAAACATGCACAAGAATTTTTTGTTGAGTGTATATAGAATGTGTTATTGACTTACCTGGGAGTTCTAATATTGCTAAAGCTTAAACCACTCATGAAACTTAATGCAGCTCACTTTTCTCTTTGGGGGACAGTCTCAAAAATGCTGATTGACTTTTCAGACCTATAGCTCTTTTTACAGAAAATATTTCCCATTGTGACTTTCTCATACTAGTCTGCTGAAGTTAAGAGAATTACGTGGATCATTTTCACAAGTGAATAAAGAAGTCTTGAATGTACATATCACATTAAAATATTGTGAAAGCATAATGATTTGAAAGTCCATCAATAATATGTAGAATGCATAAATGGTGTTATTTGTGAAAATGCATCTGTTGTTGGGTTACCTGTTAATGTAACTGAATTTTTGCAATGTTAAACTTGCTAAGGATTGGTCTGTAGGTAATAATAGGTCTTTTTTCTCCTCTGTTCATTGAACTGCTTATACCATTCTCACTCTTATAAATAAAACTTGGTTTATTTCTTCCAAAAAAGCAGGATTTACATTGATTTTCCTTTTTTTCTGGTGAATATAACTATTTCAGTGCATTCCTATGGCCTTACGAACATTTTTGCAAATAAAACTTCAATTACCATTATTTTAATGCTATATAGCTACTAAATTCAGAATAAAAAGTATAGTCCTTGAGAAAATGCTTAATTTTGAAATAGAAGTGTTCTGCTGTGTGTGTTTAAGCACATTTTACCTCTGGTATAAAGGTGTAATGTGAAAAGCTCCTGCAGATAAAAGTGAACTTGTCATGTGGTTAACTTGTAAACCTACTCATTAAATGTGTATTGATGTATATAGATAAAAAAAAACAAACCCAGCTCCTAAGAAAACCTTCTTAGTCCAATAGTTTTATTATTTCATGTGAACTTTTTTACAATGTGTGTCTCAAATAAAAGTTACATAATGAAAAGCATTTTGGAGTATTTTGTATGAAATATTCCACGTAGTTTTTATACAGTTGGCATTTCCACTCTGCTTTTGATACAATTGTTGTGGAAAGGTGTCCTGCTGGGTTGTAAAGCTTAGTTTAACTAGTGATGAACCACAAGGGTTTTTGCCTGTCTTTGCTTGTTCCTAAACTTCACTGTTCTTTAGAGTTGTCCAGAAAAATCCTTTATTTCTGTAGTGATTGCTTAAATCTAAGTATATTAGTTTGATGACCCTCATTTTCCTAGGAAAGCATTTTCCCAGACATTTAGTGTCATGAAATGCCCTTTTAAAGTAACTTCTGAGCAATGCCTGTAAAGGTAACGTGAGACACAATTTCCAATTTGATTAAGAATCCATCTACTGACTTAAGCTGTTAACATTCTGGTTTTTTTGTTGTTTTAAATCAGCATTATTTGAAAGGTATGACTCTGAAATATAGCCTGGAGCACAAATATTGCATCAATATAGCAAATATTGTTTGTCCAGTGTCCTTCAACTGAGGAACAAATCCCAGATTGAGGGATTTGGCAAATACTTGTTAGCTGTTATATTAGCAATAGTTTCTGCCTTCCAAAGGATTGTGTTTTGGCAGTAGCTCCCAACTGGTACAAAAATCAACAAACTTAAGGAAAGAAGGGTTTTATCTACCCAAGACAAAAGCAAGTTAATAGTTGAGACGTCCTAAGAAATAAGTGAGAGACTCAGGGATGACAGCTAGCTTCTAAAGTGTGTTTTCTGTGTGTTTAAGCATTATCTTACATATCCCCTAGATCTGAATTGGGTTTAGATGCTCAGCTGTCCTTAAGTCCTCACAGTGGTTACTGACATTTTAAGTACATCTGCAATCTGCATTTGTTAAAAGGAAATAGCAGACATACCTACACTGCATGAAAATGGTGATTTATTACAGCTTCTGTCTGGATCTATTTTTGGTTGCAGATTAGCAATTATGATACAAATACTGCCCACTTGTAGATCAGAGGCAAGTTGTTGGTACACATGCAGAATGGATCCACTTTTTATAATGTGGTAAATAAATTTTTTCATAAATTATTTTTCCAACTTGGTTGACCAGCATCTCTTAAGAATTCTTGAACTATACCAAAGCCATCAATATAAAAAGATTTCTTAATAATTTTTCTTTAGAAAGATTCTAATCTTCTAGAGATGAGATACATAAATGAAACTTTTATCTCACCATCTGGAGATTTAAAGAAAGGGCATGGTATGGAATGCAAAACATACTGAAAGGTTGTGCTCTTGTATGTGTTGTTGCTTCAAAAATTTTTTACTGTCTTCAGCAGAGCACATCAGCAAGAAGCTGCTGGTGTGAAGAAAAGCTGCACAAGTTCTGAGCACATAGCTGGTACTTATTGTTCAATTTGGGAAATAAAGTTGTAAGTTATGAGCAGGATATGAGCATTTTCCCCATCTGAGGAATTAACAGGTTTAATGAATTATGGAAAGTGTGCGTAACTTCAACTGCACTACCAAATACACTGTACTGCCTCCAGAGTGACCAAGAACTCTGTGAACATCCCCTAAGTCTTGAGAATTTCACTCTAGTTAATCTTAAATACCTTCCTCGAGTAGGTGGCTGAGGTGCCTTACTGCACTTGGGACCTTTCCTGCCTCTGCCACCCGTCCAGAGGCGTGTCCATGACACACAGCTCTGCTGTGTCCCAGGGCCTCCTGTTGGCACTGGGCTCAGATCCCTGGACTGGCTCCCAAACAGGTTTGGTTTCTCAGGGAAATGCTGCCATTGTGCTCACTGACCTTTCTGCCGTGGTTTGACACCTTTGGAGAACAGCATGAAGGGATGATGCTCCTGAGACACTTCCTTTGGGACAGGAGCTGGCAGAGCCCAGAGCTGACGCCCTTCTCTGCTGCATCCTCTCTTTCAGTGCTGCCTCACCCACAGGCTTATTTCTGTATGCAGTGGGAAAGTGCAGACTCCACTTACCCAATTCACTACAAGTAACGTGCAAATTATAGAACTTTTTTTTTTTTTTAAGAAAAGGTGAACGTTTAATTTATTTTTATGCTGTTTGCAAATCTGTACTGCTACTTTTACTTACTTTTTATTTTTATTTTCCTTTTTTTTTCTTTTTTTCCCCTCCAGGCAACATAGGAACTAACTGGCTCTGGTCTGTATTGTAGATGACGGACAGAATTTCTTCAACAAGGCTGAACAACTTCCATCCCTGTCTTAATGCTGCCGAATGCTTCTTCTGAGCTTCCTCGCCCAAACTGCAATGACTTTGTAACCCTCACACTTGTGCTCTGAACCAATAAAACACAGGCAAAAGGCAACCACACGTGTCTTATGTGCTGTTTATATGTAATTTTCCTGAATAGCACTGGTAGATGTAGATGAAATTAGGAAATGGCTGAGCAGCTCCTTGTGCCAGCTGTGAGGAGGGACCAGCCTTTAAAACCAGGTCTTGATTAATTAATTGAGTTCTGCTGTTTAGGCAGGCAGGGCCGCGTTACCCGGCCTTCGTCTGCTGGAAGGGAGGGCAGGGACAAGCCCAGTGCTGCACGAGGCACGGCCGGAGCCCTTCCCCTTCCTCGTCTCCCGCGTAGGAGCGGCGACACCTCGGCCCGCCTCGCTGAGGGACCGGCGGCGAGACCTCTCTGCCCATCCCGTGAGGGGCCCGGCGGTGAGGCCCCGTGCCCATCCCGTGAGGGGCCCGGCGGTGAGGCT
>JAYDZK010000025.1:17190680-17202271 GCA_034509185.1 Euphonia xanthogaster
CGGTCGGGGCAGAGGGCGCGGGGGCAGCACGGACTTTCCGCGGAGGGGAGGCCCAGGATGGGGACGGGGACGGCTCCGACATGGCGAAGGCACCTCCTGCCCGCCCCGGCCTCTCCTTCTTAGGAATCGTCATTTAAACATTTAACTCTATTAGTTAACCCTTGAACTTTCTCTCATGGGGAGGGCCGCCTTTTGGAAAGAAAGAGAATTTAAAACTAAGTTTGTATTTCATTCCTCTCTGAGGCTGTAATTTCAGCGTGCCCCGCTTCTTAAGGTAAGACACCCTAAGAATTTAGAATTTAGAATGGTGTGGTTTGCTGGAGACCTGTTCTTTGTTATTCATTAAATACACATGGAAAGCAAAGAACAAAAGAGGAAGCTTGTGAAAATTGTCTGCACCACCCCTTTCTCTCTTTCAGTTTTTGTGTAGCAATTCCTAAAGGAAAATCCCCCCTCGATAGTCCTCCAGAGGGCATATGACCTCGGGTTGAGAAAAAGGTTATTAAGGTTTTGTTCAATATACTTCTTCAACAAAATCATAGAGGAATAATAATATAAAACTAATAAATATTTTGCTTTTAGTCTATATTTTTCTAGCGGGTGGATTCCTGGGATATTTTATAAGACGTATGCAATCTGTGCAGAAGCAGTTAAAGTTTAGTTCTGTAAAAGTAGCTTAGAAATGTTCTGTGCTGGCAGCCTTTAGGCAATCTGCTGGAAAAGTGAACCACTGAACATAAATGCACAGGATCACGGTGCCTGTGCAAATATGAGGTGTGATTATCAATTGAAGAGGAGCGGCTGCTATTTGAATTTATCAGTGAAAAATGAGATGTAGCCAAAGTGGCTCAATTTTTATTCATAAGTTTTGACAGCCGTGTGTGTTACTAAATGATAGAAGCCTCTTTAAGCTATTGTTGATATTGCTTAAAAACCATTTGTTGTTCCTGGAAAGATACTTGGGTCAATAGTATGTAACTATTAAATTTATATTGTAGGTGCCTCCAAAATATTTTAACATACTAAAGACCATAGGTACCTAGTTTGGTAGAAAAATAATCCTTGAGTATAACACTTGACTTTCAATTCCTTGTTCCATAGTGGGTGTTCTAGCATTCATGCTTATTTTTACATTTACTTTTGCCATTGTTTCCAAACTTGACTGTGTGGTGTTGAGAGGAAGTAAAAGTGACAGCTTTTCTGGCTTTCTCATGTGTGAGTCACTAGATGGTGCCATTTCACTTCTCATGAATCAGAAACTATCTTGCATATTATTTTTAGTAACAGTGGTTGGTTGTGTTTTTAAAAGAAAACAATTGGTCTTCTGAGTTCTTTTTTTTTAACTCTTGGGATTTTTTTTCTGAGACTATGCAGTATAGATGTTTTGAGTCAATCAAACTAATGTATTAATGAAAATCTACAAAATGTTAAAGTTCTGATCTTTTAAATTGTCATCAACTTTCAGTTTTATGTTTGTTTACACGTTTTACTGATCTAACAATAAGACCAGACTTGACAAAAATACACATTTTAAATGTAGAATTGATTGAGGGTCTTAAAGTATCTGCAGCTAATGTGAATCAGTGATGTGAAGAGGTCATGGGGCATTCCCCATGGGGTCTTTCATAATTTTTAAGGGACATAGCCTCCTTTTAGTCCTAATTTCCTGGCCACATTTCCCCTCCCTCTTTCCCCACTGGCTGAGGTACTTCAGAGGTACAGAGTCCCCAAAAAGCCTAATACCTAAAACCCCATTCTAATGTATACCCTGCCTCCACCTCATTTTCCTTCTTCCTTGTGTCTCTGTCCTTTTTCTCTAAATCCAGAGATTTTGCACAGTCTTAAGTGAGTAACAGTGTGTGTCAATTAGTAGAATTCCTATGGAATTTGTGGTTCCCCCATTGCTTCTTTCATCTCTCTGTATCTGGGCTTATCTACCATCTGGCCCACAGTTTGTTTGTAAAGACACCTCCTTCTCATTCCTTTCAATCCCTGCTCTTCTTATTTTCCTCAATAATTGTCTTTACAAACCTTATTTACCACTGACTTAACTCTCTGTTCCTGGGGCATTTTTGGTTTTGCAATTATTTGCAGTGACATCATTTTGTGTCCTTTTGTAGCCATTGTCTGTATCTGTAGGCATGGCTACTACCTGCATCCCTTTGATCACACACTGAATAAGTTGCACCAAGCAAGGGGTAATACATGGTAAAAGGCAAGAGTTGCTACTGCACATAAGAGGGAAAAAAAAGAAGCAATCCTTTAACCCAACATGAAAACATGTCCCATTTCCATCTTTTCCATGTTTGGACTGGTACATGAGCTAAATTTCTTATTCCCTTTGCTATTTGTTTACTGCTTTTCCATTGTCATCTATTTGCAAATGGCACTTTGAGTCATTTAATTTGCCACACACTCCCCCTTCTTCTGCTAATGGATAATCTACTACCATCTGATGTTGAAATATTGCATTCCTCATCTGAGTGGATTGGTCAGCAAAATGGTCAAGGGCTGTGGCTGGCTGGTTGGTTATTGTTTCAAAGGCAGCTTGTCACCTAATTATCTGATTTAAATTATAAATGAGTTCTCTGGCACCTGATATTATTCATAAGGACTCCATGTGGCTGGTCCGTGGTGTTGTATGATTTACTCAGGTGGCCATTCATCTTTTCCCCACTTTTGGGTGCTCCTTCCAGCCAGGGCTGCATCAATTGACTGCTTTTCTCTAATTAGATCATCATATATCCTGATTCCTAACTGATTTCCCTGAACTTTTGACAGCAGAAAGAAGAACAGTCTAATATACCCTACACAACATATCCCTGACCAGTTTGGAGGTAACCTGTGATAGGCATTTTGGCACAAATCCAGTAATGCCCAACCTCCCAGGCAGGGATTGTCCTTATTTACCTCGGGGAGAATGTGCAAACCACCTCCACATTCTCCCAAGGGATTCTTTAGAGGTATCTCAGGATCATCATCTTTTTTCCAGGACCCTTTCCTGGCTTTAACTGTGCACTGGCCCCTTCTGTGTAGGAGCAAACGTTGGACCTTGCATTACTGGAAGTGGTTTGCAACCTTTGCTTGGTTAGCTCCTGGATGAGAATGGCCATGGTTTTTCATGGGAAAGAAAAACATGTAGCCCCACTGTTGGAGGTGCAGATAAGAAGCTGCCTAGGGGAGGTCAAGGGAGGTAACCACTTTCTGTCATGGCATGTTTGGTGTGGAAGCACTTGCCTCGCTTTGTACAGTGATGGAGTTGGTATCCATCTTTGGAAGGTGGTCTCCTGATAGATTCGATTTGGCATGTGGTATCCACATCTCAGAGGCCTTCTTGAAATTTTCCTAGCACACATCTTTCAAACAAGGTGAGCAGATACCCCGAGGGTTGGTGTGCAGCTGATCTAGTGCCCTGGGCAAGTAATGCCCAGTGATGGTGTTCTGTTACCTTTTGTATGGTGTCAGTCCCCAGATGTTTTGTATTTTGGGGGAGGGGATGCCATTTCTTTTGAGATGGGCTTGTAGTTCCTCTCTTTGGCAAAGAAAGCAAGTTCTGAGGCACACATTGGGTACTCTCACTGAGTATAAAGGCCTTTCCCAATAGGCAGCTCTCTGGGTTAGAGCTGTTGAGCTGTCAAGTGGGAATGGAAACGCCAAACTGCTGAGCCTTTTGTCCTGGTAGTTTTAGTGTGTGAGCAGTCCCTGGTGCTGTTCCATTTGGATCCTGACTCTGTGAGACTGAAGGCTTAAAATGGTACCTAGAGCTGAGAAGGGAAGTGCTGATAGTAGGATGTGTGCTGGTAGTTTGATGGGTGCAGCTGAAGTTGTAGGCAGCAAGAGCTTTCTCAGCTGACTTCTTTGTGAGCTCTGGTTTTGAGAGATGTTTTCGAGCTTGTGGCCAGACTCTGTGAGAGTGAAAAGATTTGTCAGGGCAAAGGAGTTAGTGTTGTCTTTTAAATGTGGTGCAGAGAAGGGTTTGCACTTTGAAGTGGAAGATCAGCGAATCCTTGTCATCCTGACGTGGATGGTTTGAGAGACGTTTGTCTCTTGGCTCTGCGCTCTGGTGGTTTCGAGCTGGGCTTGGTGCATTTCCTTTTTTTGTGAGTCGACATCACCATCGTGTGGTTGTTTTCATGAGCACTGAGAGTGCCCAGGAAAAAGCCAAGCACTTTTCTGGCCCAGCCCCATTTGTGTGGGAGCAGTTTGTGGAAGAGCTCTGCCATGGATCCTGGCTCTTGGTGACTGGCAGAATGTGATCCTGCGTGTACCGGCGAACAAAGAGGAATCATTTCGTTGTTAGCTGTGCACAGCTTATAGGTTACAAAAGAAAAGGCAATTCCAGCACAGCATCTTTCTTTTAGAATGTGTTCATGTGTGATCAGCTGCTGAACATGTAACTTACATCCACTGAGCTGCATCCAACCCTGTGGAGATGTGTGTTTTCCCTCAAGCTCTATGTACCATCTTACTCCCTCACTCTTGCACATCACAACCCTCTTCCAAATGTCCAGCAGGTACTCCCAAAGGAAACAACCGACAACAAAGAGCCAGTGCTAGTCTTCATCTTCCCTTTGCAGTCTCTAAGTTAAACAAAACACACTAGTGATTTGCACTTGCTTTCTCAATTACATATATAGCATCATCGCATTCTCTCAAGGTGGCAGGGTCCATCGCTAAAGTGAAGCATTTCCAGCTGCAGTTCAGACTGAGAAATGTGCCAGGAGACAAAGCATTTGCTGACCTTCTCTCTTCCCTGTGAAACCTGATTTTCACAACGCAGTCACTGTCAAACACCTTCATTGTTGCCTAATTGAAGCATCTGTATCTGTCAGAGAAGGAAGTGTCAGAACAAAAGGCTTTACTACATTACCCTCTTTTCCTAGCAGCCTCTAAAGTGCACACAACGTGCTGGGACTATGCACCTTCCTTCTCACATGTACAAATCAGACATTTCTGGGTCAGTTCTAGACAAGAATGTGAGGGGCACACTGCCTAGCGCTGGGTTTTGGGCTTTGAGGCTGCCAAAGCTGAGCTTTGCAGAGAGCTCAGGGGGTGGCATGGCCCTGGCTGTCTCCCAGAGAGGGCTGGCTTCACAGTGGGGCTCAGTGTCACTGGGCACAGGGAGCTGCAGCATGTGGGTAATGAATCCCTGCTGGCCTCCTTCCCCAGGGAGTCACCCCAGGAGCAGCCATGACGTCAGTGTCACCTGCACACCCAAGGACTTGGAGCAGGTGTTCCACACCACAGCTGTGGCAGGGACAGGGTCAGGCATGGGCACAGAAGGGGCCATGGCCTGTCTGCACACTGTCCCTGCTGCTTCTCCTCCAGCTGCTGGAGGGGCAGGAGATCCCAGCCATCCCCTCCTGCAGCCAAGGGGCCACTGGGACACTGCAGGGGCTTGTGGAAGGGAGAGGCCATTGTGACACAGCCGGGCTGCACAGAACCTACAGTGTGTTGTGACCCCATGGGACCCAGGAGACCCTTGTGATGCTGTGGAACTTCACAGAACTCAGGCACTGTGACACCACAGAAACTCAGGGAGCCCTGGAGGCTGTGGGAAAGCTGGTGCTGATCTTCTCTAGTCGGTGTCTAGCCCAGCTTGAGTTTTCCAGCCAATATCTTACCCACAGAAACACCCATCTCTGTGGCAGCCTGTAGCAGTGCCCATGGCAGCAGAAAGAAGCAGTGTGTGTCTGGAGCTGGGTGGAATGTGACGTGCAGGAGCAGGCACCACATGTGCACACAGCTGCGTTGGTGGTATAGTGGTGAGCATAGCTGCCTTCCAAGCAGTTGACCCGGGTTCGATTCCCGGCCAACGCAAGACAAATTTTGTTGCCTCCCCTGCTCCCGAATGGAAGCGCAAGAGACCAAGACAAGCCGCAGCTTCTAATCTGGTCCTCTGTTCCCTGCCATGACACACCCTGTTTCGGTGAACAGGTTTCTTCTCACCCCAATACCCTTTCCAGGGATGCAGATGAGGATGATGAAAAAGGTTCACCCAGGATCAGCTCTTAGCACCTTGGAGGACACTTTACTTTCACCAGTTTCTTTTCCTGCTGAGGTGGCTCTGTTGGTACAGGTTGAGAGGGATTTTCATGGTTGCTGCTGCAGCTGGTTGCACCCGGCAAGAGAAGCATGCTGCTGTGGCACGGTGATGATGAAGACTGACAGTGCCCAGGTGGGGCCCAAGGCATGAACTGCACTTCATGAGGCCAGTTATGCAATTTGGGGGAATAGTGGCAGGAGGCCTGTTCTTTATAAAATGTCTCAGTGTAACATTGGGGTGAAATTGCTCTCCATCCTCCACCTTTTCCATCTCTGCAGTGCCAGCTTTGACAAATAACAAATGCTTTGTCATTCCCCTTCAGAGGGGATGCTGGTACATACGATGTCTGTGTTCATAACACACAGTAATTTCATATGTCGGACTCTTTCTTGAATACAAACTGTGGTACATGTAGGAATTTCATTTGGAATGACCTGGTTAACAATCATGACTGCATGTCTCAGACACCCTATGTCACCAACCCATATGTAGGGCTGCTGTTCTTATTGGGGCTGCTTGCAACTTAGATCTTCCCTCACTTTCCTGGGGACCAGGGTGAGGCTGACCAGCCTGTGGCTCTCTGGGGCTCTCACCCTTTTCAAGGACAGGAGTCTTTTGCCTTGTTTTAGTCCTCAGGCATCTCTCCCAGTCACCATGATCGTTCAAAATATTGAAAATGGTCTGACAATGACATCAGCATGTACTGTAAGCACTCATGGTTCATGGGCAAGTTCATGGACAGGGGGATTGGAACGAGATAACCTTTAAGGCCTCTTCCAACCCAACCATTCCATGCTTCTTTGATTCTATAAGTTATGTATGTCTGTTATTCCCTGACCTGATAATTTTTCACCAAGGATGCACCATCCTTACCCCAGAGTCCCTCTGGTCTCTGAGGCCTGGGATTCCTGAGGCTTGGTTTGCTAGTGAAGACCAAGGCAAAGGAGTCATTCAGTGTATCAACCTCTTCCATGTCCTGCCTCATCAAGTTCTCCAGCTCAGTCACCAATGGGTTGTGTGTGCCTTTTGGCATGTGGGTACTTACAGAAACCCTCCTTGCTGTCTTTGACATCCCTGTCCAGATTCAATTCCATTTCAGCTTCGGCTATCACAGCTGCATTTCTGCATGCTCAGGCAGAGCATGGAGATTTGAATAATAATAATTATTAATTAGCCCATGCACTTTTGTCCTGTAAGCTGCCAGCCCGATGCTTTAGGGAATATGTCTGTATGGCCAATCAAAACACTTCAACCCACACCCAGGTGTGCACATACATGCCCCACACACTGCAGGAATCCTCTGAAGAGAAAGCAGAGGCCAGGAGCCCTGGATGCTCAGGGCAGGATGATGGAGCAAGGGTTCACAGATATTGCAAAAAAAACCCCAAATCATCTCGATATGAAAAGGAACTGCAGGTGTTCATTGTTTTATTTTGACAAAAGAGCAAAAACTAGAACAACCAGTTGTAGTTACAAAAGTGCAGAACTAGAGCAAGGGTGAGCACATGGGTGACATCCTCAGCTTCTCCTCAGAATGAATCACATCACAGTGCTGACAGCACATCCTCTTTTTGTGCCTGAGTCCTGCTGCCACAGGGCTGCTGTGAACACAGTGGTGCTGTCCAAGGCAGACACAAGGTGCGTGATGGGCTGAGTAGCCCCAGTCCAGGCTTTATAGTCTCATCTAGGTTTTTTTCCAAAATATTTATATCTCCCACTGACAGCAGTTTGGGAAACCATGCTCCTGAATTTGTGAGAAACTTCTGCAAAAATCCACCCACCTGGCTTCTTATGTGTTCCCCATAAGACACTTGCCTGGTTTCCTAAAATCTGATGGATGGGTGGTTGTATACCACAGGTGAATGGTGGCTCCTACCAGGCAAGCCAAAAAGCAGAAGATACCAAATGGGCTTTGTCTCTGTTCTGCTTTCAGCAGCACAGGGCAGACTTGTAGCAGGACTTCCCTGATGTGGTAATAATTAGCATTGACTCCATGATTCCAGAAGGCTGATCAATCACTTTATTATACTATCCTTATTAAGAAACTCATCACCCTTACAGACAGTCTGATACAGTTTGACCTACTTGGCCCTTTAAGTAAAACACCATTACCAGTGGCCAATCAAGAAACCACCCTTTGGTAAACAAACCTCCATAACACATTCCACATGTTCACAACAACAGGTGCAGCAAGTGAAGAATTGTTTCTTATTCTTTTCTCTGATCTTCTCACAGCCTTCCCCAGGACAATGCCTGGGAAAGTTGTGCCTGCTGCTCTCTGTGACCAGAGGGTGGCTGCCACAGGGACTTAGCCTGTGGCTCCCGGGAGGAGGTGAAAGCTCTAACAGTAAGAGGGGGATCACAGTGTGTTAATTCGTTGTCCCCCGTTTTGGGGCTAACGGGGTGTTCCTGTCACCCTGCACAAGCTGTTGATATTACTGGGGTTACTAGACGGGGTGGAATTACAGGTGACAATATGTACTTGTGAAATAGGCTGTCTGGGCAGATAGCAGAGTGGCGCAGCGGAAGCGTGCTGGGCCCATAACCCAGAGGTCGATGGATCGAAACCATCCTCTGCTAGGAATGCTTTTTGTTCCCTTTTTCCGGGAGGCGGCGCTGTGGCTGGGCCAGCAGGTGGCGGCGCGTCCTCTGCGTCCGTGGGGCCGGTTAGCTCAGTCGGTTAGAGCGTGGTGCTAATAACGCCAAGGTCGCGGGTTCGATCCCCGTACGGGCCATCCTAGCTTTTTCCCGAGTATTGGGTTTTTTTCTTCCTGTTCAGTCCTCCCTTTTTTGGCAATGATGGTGCAGGGAAATAGTCAGTAGGAAAACAGAGATCCTCCTGTGCTGCTCAGCCCTGGCGGATGGTCCACTGGGAGAGCTTCTAGGCTCTCCCCCTTTTTTCCCTACTCCTTTTGGAGGTGTTCATTCCAGTTAAGGATAAACTGCACTGGGTGCTCATGGCATGTGCATCATCTCCAGCAGCCCTCAGACCTGGCACTGACCTCAGCTGTGCCATGGCTGGATTCAGGTGTGCAGCACTAACCACTGCATCTGCTACTGCTGTGCAGGGGCTGAAGGCCAGACCTCGGCCAGCAAGGTTTATTGTGGCCATGTGATGAAAGATAAGAATCAGCTGGGGTACAGATGAGGCCTTGGTGGGCAGGCAGGGCAGTGGAGTCAGTTGTCCTGAGAGAAGGATTGTTGGGGTCTTCCCCCTGTGTCAGGATGCTGCCCAAGGTCACTCTGTGAGACTGAGAGCCCACAGTTTATTGGGTGAGTGTTTGCACATTCTGTGTTACCCTTCTAAAATCTTGAGAATTCTTTAGTCACTCAGGTAGTACAGATTCCACTTGACACAACACATCTCTGTGCAAATATTGACAGAGCTTTAATTAGTTTGATTTGCTTATCTGCTTTAACTGCTTTATAAGGCAAATCTCATAAAATTATCTCTGGATTTTATAAGCCTCCTTGGCAATGCTACAGTCAACGTTGCCCATTTAAATGGTGAATTGTCAGAAACCAGGTTTGCACAGGAAGTGCATCAGTGTCCTGCCTAAGGACCCTAAGAGTGACAAATGTCCATGTCCCCCACTTTCAGCCACCAGCAAGGCTCAGTGTGTAACCCCGGGAGGCACAGGCTGTGTCTGTAATCCCAGACTGGGCATTAGATGCCACCCAGGCCATCATATCCTTATCCCTCTATTTTCCCACATTTATGGCTCTCCAAAACCACCTTGGTCCCTCCTTTTCCCCACTTTTCATTCCTCCCCTGAACATCCCATAAGTCACAATCTGAAATTGCTCTTTCTTTTATCCCACACTGTGACCTCTGCCCCTAGTGAGGGACCAGATGTGACCTGCAGAGTGGCCCCATTCACCCTCTGGCTGGGAGCCACCTCTGAACCCTACAAGAGCCCTGGGAGCAACTGGGACAGGGAATCCCTGGCACTCTGGAGGTTCCCAGGGCTATTCCACCTCCCCCTGCTTGTCTTCATTCCGGGAGATAAGCTCTTAACCACATAACCTAATGCTGTCTCATGGGGTAGGAGGATTGCCTGCAGGCCTGGCTGACCCTAACACCCCTCAAACACCCCACATCCTGCCCTGTCCCTTCCAGTGCCCCTGGCAACCTCAGAGGATCTACAGCCCCCAGGATATTGAGCTGAAGTGCCACAGAGGGCAGCCCCTGCCCCAAGGTGCTACACCCCAGCCAAGCACCAACTCACTGCAGCTCCCAGGAGCACCTCCAGCCCTGCAGAGCCTGGAGAGAACAAGGCTGAAGGTACGAGAGGGGATAAACACGGGGTGGGGGGTGACGGGCCAGGAATATGGCTCCAAGAAGGGGTGTCAGGGCTGTAGATGCAGCTCTGAGTTCTCAGGACCACTCTTGAGCATTGATATTCTAGAATATCAACCTTCTTCCTTGGGTGCCACTTCCCTCCAGGGCTTGATCCCATGGGACTGTATCAAGCAGGAGAGGCCAAAGTCTGCTCTCCTGATGCCCAGCATTGTGATCATAACTTGTGCCTGGCTACCTCCCCTCAGACCTCTGAACTCCACCACCTCAGGTTTACCAAGGGGAGCAGCTGCACTTTGTTATTTGATCAGAGTAGGAGAAACCCAGACCTTGCAAATCTCAGTTTAACACCTGTTGAAGCAGGTCTGTGAGAGGGATGTCTTGTGTTTAGGAATCACCATCTAACTGCCATAGAATGGAGGCACTTTCTCCTAATTAGGGACATGAACTCCTTGAGCCGTTAGGAGGCACCCTAGTGCCTGGAGACCCTCTGGAACCATGCCTGGTAACACCTGAGCTCCAAGAAACCCACTCACCTGTTTTAGGTACTTGTATGTGTCTAGCCCTAAGTGATGGAGCTGTTCCCTCCCTTATGTGGCACAACCTCCTTGTTTGACCTGGCTGCTGAGGCAAAGGGGGCTGTAATGCTTTGTAAATAAATAATCACATCAGCACCACTGAACGTGGGATTATGTTTGGGAGAGATCACTCTGGTTTCAGATAGAGGTGCTGGAATGCTGTAAACAGGCACATGGGGAAACAGGGCAAGCCAAATGCAGGAACATTTCCAAGCAGCCTGCATGGCCAAAGGAAGTTTTGGAAATAAGAACCAACAGCTCTGTTCCCTGTATTACAAATCGTGGTTTTAGTTTAATACATACAACACAAGCAGTTTTAACACAAGTACAATTTACATTCATTGTCCAGCATCAGAATCCACATGTTCTAAGGCCTTGTTTAGGTACTGCTGCCTCCCCCGCTGCTCTTGCCCGAGGTTCCTGCCTTCTGCACGCGGCTCGCGCTCGGCTGCCGGGGCATCCTCTGGGCAGATCCTTCCCGGCTGCTTCTTTCGGCCAGAATCTGTGACCCAGCGACAGCAGAGCTGCTTTTATTCCTCCCTGAATAAACAAATACATCCATGAGTTTTCACATCCCAGCCCAAGCATCACCACACAGCAGCTAGCCACAAGCACTGCCTCAGGAACCATGCAGGAGGCAAAATTCCATTAGATCTCACAAATATCT
>JAYDZK010000025.1:17211569-17232292 GCA_034509185.1 Euphonia xanthogaster
GGTGAGGGTGTGAGGGGTGTGAGGGGTGAGGGTGTGAGGGTGTGAGGGGTGAGGGGTGTGAGGGGTGAGGGTGTGAGGGTGTGAGGGGTGCGCTATGCCGTGTGCAGTGTCCGCTGTGCAGTGTCCGCTGGGTCTCGTACCCGCCCTGCTGCCAGACCCTGCCCCCTTGGTTGCCTCCATCCTGCAAAACTACATATTTTCATGGAATCATAGAATGAATGATTTGGGTTGGAAAGGACCTTAAATTTCATCTTGTTCTAATCCCCTGCCATGGGACAGGGATACTTTCCACTATCCCAGGATGCTCCAAGCCCCATCCAACCTGGCCTGGAACAATTCCAGGGATCCAGGGGCAGCCACAGCTTCACTGAGCAACATGTGCCAGGGCCTCACCACCCACTCAGCCAAGAATTTTTTCTGATCTCATCTAAACCTGCCCTCTTTCAGTTTGAAACCATTCCCCCTCGTCCTGTCACTCCAGGCCCTTGTCCAAAGTCCCTCTCCAGCTCTCTTGGAGACGATGAGGGCACTGGAAGGGGCTTTAAGGTCTCCCTGGAGTCTTGTCCTCTCCAGGCTTAACAGCCTGAACTCCTCCAGCCTGTCTTCATGGCAGACAGCCCCGTGAGCATCATTTTGATCAGTGAAGTCCTGTGCAGGGCTAACACAGCCCCAAGCTGACCCACAACCAGGAGAGTGGCACGAGGCCAGGGCTGCACTAGCTCAGCCCTGACACCGTGCACAAGCTGTTCCCAGCAGTGCTAATCCAATTACAAAACAAACTTCCTTCCCCCATGATCAGGAGCTGCAGCATGCTAAACCAGCCCTGGGACTGTGGAGGGCTTTGTGAGGGACCAGCAATGAATGACAGAGGGAGGAGGGATACAGAGCACAGGCAGCTGGGAGCACACGGGGCATTGCTGGGACAAGTGGATTAGAATTATTACAAACAAAGGTCTTTGGTCGAACTTTATACTCCCAACAGGGTTAACCTTAAAGCCACATAAGGTTGTTCATGGCCTTTTCCCTCCTGGGGATTAGCATCCTCATGAATAGGGATCCCTGTCACCTCTCTAGCCCTACTGGATGCCTGCCCTCACCCACCCCATTCCCAACAATGCTCATTCAGTCACACGATGCCAAAGGCAGCACTAAAATACCCTTCCAAGAGACCTTCAGTTCAAATTTTCTGGGGAGAAACTCCTGCTAGAACTGGAGTCATATATTTTTGGGGGTCATGACAAAGGAAGGGTTATTTCCCTTTATTTGGCATTGGTGAGACCACACCTGAATACTGTTTCCAAGTACATGAAGAGAGGAAGAGTCCTGCTGAGGATGGTCAGGGGCAGAACAAGGGAGTTTCACTTCTTTACCCTGGAGAAGAAAGGGCTCAGGAGAGATGTGATTCCCACAGCAAAGAGCAAGAGCCATTTTGCTGGAGCACTTGGACACAGCCCAGCTGCAGGCAGTCTTGCTGGTCCATGACTGGCTCTGGGCAGCTGGTGCAATGCACACAGGTCTCATTCCTCTCATCCCTGTGCTCAGCAGGGATGCTCCTGAGATGGAGCCAGGCTGCTTGAGCAGGATTCCACCACAAGGCTGCACAGCCAGCACTGCCTTCCAGGCAGTTCACTCCCTGCCACAGCTCCTCAGGAAAACAGCGCCACACTATGTGGGGAGCTGCACGGACACAAGAAGCCTCCTCTTTCCCACCCACAGCTCCCAAGAAGGCAGAGGATCCCCCACGATGAGCTCTTCACTGGAGCCATCAGGGCACAGCAGGGCTGCTTAAGTGGCACTTGAAACCTTCTAAGTGCAGAAAGGGCACCCAGATTTCTGCATCTCCAGCCCTTCCTGCAGGCTCGGGGAGAAAAGCCCTCCCACTGAAGTCACCTCCATCCCCAGTGCACAAAATGCCTCCCTGGGATGCAGAGAGGCAGGCAGAGCTGCCAGCAGCCAAGTGGCTGTAAGGAGACACCGGCCAGCTCAATCCAATGCCTTTTAAGGAGCGGCAGAGCCTGAGGCATCCCTGGACCAACCCACCAGACTTGTGCAGCTCCCGGTCACGGGGTGCACTCACAGACCACACTGGCCATGCCCCACGGCCCCCACAGCAGCTCAGAACTGTGCAGGGCAGCCAGGACAGCTGTCTCTCAGCTAGGATTGAGTCTGAAAAACCCCAAACCCCGGACAGCAGGGCGGGGTTCTGGCAGTGGCTGCAGGACTCACCCACACAAAATCCCCCCAGTCCCATCAATCACCTCAGGGTCCCCCAGCAACCAGCAGGGACAGCTTCTTCCTGGCAGCAGGCACAAGGGAGGATGATGCTTTTTCACAAAGCCTTCACCAGGCCACTGCTAACTCATCCCACCAATGCCCGAGGGCTTTGCTCCACTAACAGAAAAGGTTTTGCTGGTCCAGCAGTGAATTTGCTGCTGTCATTCCCACCCAGAGAGCAGAGGGGAAAGGGAATGTGCTGCTGGGGAGTAACAGCAGGATGGAGCTTAGGCTGAAGCATGGATAGAGGAAATGCAGTGCATGGGTATAGGAGCAACATCAGGAACACGGTGAAAAGGCAAGGATGTATGAAACAGTACAGAGCACCAGAGAAAGGTTCAGCCAAAAAAACAAAGAGGAGCAAGCTGGCCCAAAGACAAGGTGTCAGGAAGACAAACAACAAGAGTAGAGCCAGTAATTTCTCAGAGGAGATCAGGAGCTCTGTGAAATTCAGGGACTTTGCCTAAGATTTATGAGAGGTGAAGGAAAACAAGAAGGCAAAAGATCCCAAAGAGCACCCTCTTCTACAGGGAGTAACAGGCAAGTCCAAAATCAGCTCATCACTGCCCACAGAGTCTCAAAGACACGGCAAGGACATGACCACCTTTGTCCCCTGTGCCTCAGAGGGGACACTGACTGAACACGCCAACCTCGGTGTATCCAACAGCACAGGGAAAATCAATTCCCTTCAAGCTCTTGTGTAACAAAATTTCCCTTTCCACTGTTTTGCTACACTGATCTCCCACTCGGGGTGGGGGGGGTGGGGATGTGGGCACACAATCCCATGAAGCAGGAGACAACCATGCACTGCTTTATTAGGCAGTGGTGCTGCACACATGGCCAAGGCCGGTCACTGTTCACATTTGGCAAAGGATGGCAGTGAGCACTGAGCAGGGTGCAGTGAGGGCAGCCTGCCCTGCACTCTGCATGCCTTGCTGGCCCCAGGCAGGTCCTGCTCACCCCTGCCAGCCTCCTCACCTCGAGCACAGCCATTTTGTCTCTCATGGGCAGAGCCAGGCACCCTCACGGAGGTACCTCAAGCCTGCTAGCAGATGATCCATCCCTGTACTCGCACACACTGCCCCCCTCCCTGGACTCTCCAAGGTCCCAGCTCCAGTCCTGGCATGCCAAGCTTTGCCAAGGAGGCAGGCGTGGAGGTGTGGACAGCCCCACTCAGCTCCTGGCACAGGGGGTCCTTCCAGTGCCACGCCAGCACCAAACGGGAGCCCCTGGGAGAGCAGGACGAGGGGCCCGGCTGCAGCAATCCCCGACAGCACCGGCTGTGCCCGGCGAGTCGCTCACGGGCCGACGGTCCGGAGCCCATCCTTGGCACGGCAGCGCTCAGCCCTGGGCATGGGCCAGTTTTGGGTGCAGCCAGCCTGGAGCCTGGCTCGTGGGGGTGATCCCTATAGGGTACGGATAGCCACCGGGTACAGCAAGGACATGTGCTCGGCCCCCTTGATGGGCAGCTTGCGGCTGGCGTAGTGATGGATGATCTCCGGCACGCTGTCGAAGGGCGGGCTGTGCTGGCCCAGCACGTACTTGTTCTCCTGGGTCCGTGACAGCTTCATGTGCATGAAGCCCTGGCTGCTCCTGCAGGGACAGATCAAGGCAGGGTTAGGGAGTAGAGCTGGCCCTGGCCTCCCCTCATCTCCTGACCCCTGACACAGGCAGCCTGCCCTGCAGCTGAGGGGGACACTGCTGGCTCCTGTCTGCAGCCACAGCTCTGCCTGCACCCTCCTGCTCCTGGCTGACTCCAACAAAACCCTCAGAGCAAAGGAGGGACATGGCCAATGATGCTGCACAGTGTCCCTTGGGGAGCATGGCCATGCAGTGGGGTGTGCAGGGCCCACCCAGGGTGTGTGTGGGTAGGGAAGGCATCACCCGGGCAAGAGCAGCAGGGGCACTTTGTTGTAGGGTCACGGAGGGGTAGTGGCTTTTGCTCCTTGCGTGTGACAAAGCCCCTGTTGCAACTGCTCTGGTTCTCACAAGATCCCCTCAGCTCCCAGGACTTCAGCTCCCAGATCTCCAGCCTCACCATGGCAAACCAGGTTTTTCTCCTTTGGCCCCCAGCCAAAGGATTTTCTCCTTCCCCCTCTCCCCATGCCACCGCTGCAGGCTCCATAAAACCCGCTCAGCACAGCACGAGCATTTCCCGGCCCAGCACGGGCACCGAGCCACGCCGGGCTGTGCAGGCAGAGCCTGCCACGAACGCTGATTCCAAGTGACGGACTAATGGCCCTGTTGCTATTAATTTGCGTCTCCAAGGAGAGCCACAGCCTGTCTGCAGCGTCTGGATTGCACATTATGGCAAAATATTGATGACTTAAAAGCAGACAGGACCTCATCAGTGATGCTGAGCTGCTTGGAGTGCTGCACAGCCCGGCCCCATCCCCCGGCTGGAGATGGGCCATAATGGACAGCCCAGCTGCATTAGCAGAATGGCTTTGCAATCCATTTAGAGACAGGAGCAAGGAGCCAGCTGTCCTGAGAGACAGCCACAGCCCCCCAGCATGGGCTGAGGAAAAGCAATAGCTTGGCTGTGTCTTGTGTCCCAGTTGGGAAGGAACTGGAGCGCTGCCACAGGGAGCCATGGAGAGCTGACACTGGTTGTGCTTAGCCCCAAGTGCTCCACAGGTCCTTGTCACAAGCTCAGGGATGTGCTGAGATCAGACCCCTCGAGAGATGACTGAGTGAACAGGCTGCAAACACCAGTAGCAGGACAAGGGGTGGGTGCTGCTCCTGCTGAGTACCTCTGCAGGCACAAGGAAGGACACAAAGCTTTGCAATGTGGCCTCAGCCACCCTCGTGGACTCTCCAAGCATCTGAGGCAATGACATGACCCCATCCATGACAGGCAGCATCGGGGTGCCTAGCCTGGACCAGCCAGGACTGTCACAGCAGGGTTAAATCCTTCCAGCTACCTGACCTGCTCTCTCTTGTGCACATTTTCCTTTAAAGCAACACCAAAGTACTTTAGGTCAGCATTGGAACACTTTTCAGACCATCTCCTTGGCTGTGTCTCCTTCCTCAAGGAAAAAAAAAGAGTTAAAAAAAATAATAGAGAGAGCTGCAGACAGCCAGCTTATAGCTATATAAAAAGCATCCCAGGGGATTTTCCTTGAACAGGCTCTACAGAGAAAGGCAGTGGAGTAAAAATCCTGCTCTCAGGGCTGTGGGTTCTCCCCAAACTCTGCAAGGACAGGCAATGCCCAAGCAACTCCCTGATGGGCTGGAGCAAGTGGGATACTGCTGCACACCATGGCCTAGCCACACATGCCATCTGAGAGGAAGACTTTGCCATAAGACTGAGGATGATGGCAAGAAATAAGGGAAAAACCACTAAGAAACAGGCGACTGGCTCGTGGAGAGGTGATGGAAAGCCACTTTTGGTGCTGGAGTGCCACCTCCCAGGCTCTCCAACACACAGCTGGCTAATGCCACTCACAAGGCAAGGGTGAGGCCTCCTGCAGATTCAAATGCAGCTCCCCAACCAGAAGAAGCTGTTGCTCCAAAATGGCTCACAAGCCAGGGCAAGGAGAAAACACAGAAAATTAAAAGATTAGTAAAAATTAAATCATCAGTAAAAATTTTGACCAAAAAAAGGGAAAGGAGGGAGCTATTCCAGAAGGGTTTGTTGGCTGATCTGAAAGCTCTAAATGCAGCAGTAAGAAAGTGTATTTTCTGTGGAGCTCCTGCCCTGGTTTGGTGCTGAAGGCAACAAAAAGAGTGAAAAAAATGTGGAGAGACACAGAGCAATCTAATTCACAATTATGCCACTGGGAAATAAACAGAGAGACTGATACCCCTTGGGAGCTATGCAGGTAGAGAGACCACTGGGGAAACTCAAAGTACACTGAGAAAAGCACAGGGATAAGGGGCCTGTTGTTGGGCAGGGATAGCTGAAGTGCTCAATGAATACTTATTTCCCATCTGGCAGGAACAGAGCTAATATAGCTGTCCAGCAGAAGAGCAAGAAGGTATTTGCTCATCCATCATCATCTTCAGACAGTAACAGCTTTGATTTTGTGGATTTGTGCTGCCCCAAGAGCCAGGAAAGAGCTGGATGAGGAGCTGTGGGCAGTTCCCCCCTGTCAAGACACATGCAGAGATGCTTCATGCAATTTTGGCATCCAGGGAATCTGGAAAACTTGGGGAGAATGTAAAGATTCCCCAAAAACCACAAGCAGAAAACAAGCTGTGCTGTGGGGATGAGATTTCCCTACTGGCAAACCAGAGCAGGGCAAAGCCCTCTTACAGCTGAGAAATGGATCTGTGGGCTGGGGAGGCAAGGATGGGTACCCACATTTCCATCAACAGTGGGCTCTTACAGACTTTCTTTTGCCATAAAACTAAGCTACAAAAAAAAAAAAAAAAAGGGGGGGGGGGGACAAGAAAACAGAGCTGGAAGCTGTAACCAGACACATCTGACTGAGAAGTGAAGCACATCATTTGATCCATCTGAGAGATCACTAGCACTGCCAAGGAAGAGCACTGGGCCTCCAGACCTTCCTGAGAGATTTTTTTGCCAGACACCAAACCAGAAACCTGTGCCACACCACAGAAAAGGGCAGGGCAGTCCTGCTGGTCCTGGCTAAAATTTGTCCTTTGGGTCAAACATTTGGTCTTCAGGAAAAGATTAGAGAGGAGCCATTCATGCTGCAGCCACTCAGCCAACTAGCATGGGCACACTTGGGGCACCCACCTAGGGGCACCTGTGCTGTGGGTGCACACCCCCCCAGGCCTGGCAGGCTCACTCACTTCAAGGAGAGGGAGAAGTCGTTCTTGCTGGTCTCGCTGTTGCGCACCAGGTAGCTGGCCTCCTTGCACAGCCGCAGCAGCGTCTCTGCGTCCGTCCGGCTGATGGCCCCGTGGTACCAGCTGCAGGGAGAGGGCACAGGGCACTGCCAAGGGCTCTGCTGGGCACAGAGCACACACCTGCCAAGGGCTCTGCTGTGCTGGGCACAGAGCACACACCTGCCAAGGGCTCTGCTGTGCTGGGCACAGAGCACACACCTGCCAGGGGCTCTGCTGTGCTGGGCACAGAGCACACACCTGCCAAGGGCTCTGCTGTGCTGGGCAAAGAACACACACCGTGGGAAAGACTCCCCGGGGCAGCAGCAATGCAATGCCAGCACCTCCCCAGGGACTGCAGCCACATTCAGGGAGAGGGAAGGGGGTGGCATCACCGGGGTTGGGAGACAAGGGGCAGGGACAAACAGGCTGAAATGTGGAGCCAAGGAAGAAAGGAAGAAGCAAGTGTGCCCCAGGGATCCTCATGGTGTGGCCACAGGGCTCCCTAGTACAGGTGGAAGGGTCGGCAGCCACACTGGGCAGGCAGGACTCACCACTGGCTCTCCAGGGGCAGGGCAGGGTCAATCCTCTCCCCAACAAAGGGGCCAGGCTCAGCTGTCAGTGTCTTTGTGTTCTTGAGGCTGCTGGAGCCATGCCTGAGGACAGCCCTGGCCTTCTCCTCCCTGCAGGGCGAGGTGCGGCCGTACCCCAGCCCCTCCGAGGGACCTGCAAGACAGACAGACATCACAGGCTGGGATCCTAACTCCCTCTGGCAGGAAGAGCCAGAGCCACTCACATCACACTGGGTCACTTCACACTGCCCCAGCCCCCTGGTCTAAGCAAGGGTAGGGCAGCTCTTGGGCTCACTGCAGTGTCCAGGCTGGAGCCAGTAGCTGAGCCCATGGAAGACATTTCCAGAGAGGTTTCAAAAGCTCAGGAGGTTTTGCTAATGCAAAAATGGTTTCAGTGGCTGTGGCACAGGGTTAAGTGAGATACAGCAAGAAGAGGTTCCCCAATCTCAGAGGAAGAGGGGATAGATGGAGCTAAAGGAAGCTGTCAGTTTGGAGCCAACGGACACATTTTGCTGGCACAAATAAACAGGGGGTGAAAAAACAATTCCCCGAGGTGGGAAGGGGATATTTTGACTGCAGGTACCTCCCTGACACTGCCACCTGCCTGTCACCAGCACAGCCACAGCCAGGAATGTGGGGGATTGACCCAGCTGTGCCCCAGGGACCTGGCCCCCCACTGCCTGTTATTTCCACGCAGGATGATTTCAGCATTAACAATATCAGTTCTCCTTCCTCCCAAGAGTTCATTATTGCTCTCTGTACCACCAATCCCCCTGCACAAATTACTTATTGATCAGGCAGAGCTGCCACAGTGAGGGGCTGCCAGGGGCTTACATTGTGGCAGCACAGTCACCCTGGAGGTGGCTGAGCCCAGAAATGCCCTAGGACTACTGGAATGCCCCAAACAGGACAACTCTCCATGCTTCCTGGCTGCTGGAGGGGGAGGTAAAAAATAACCAGAGGGATGTTTTCCTCTCTGGCAGGGCATCCTATAAGGCAGCTGTTTGAGTGACACCTTTTCCAAGCCCTGTGCAGGTGAGCAGGACTCCAGCCCCCCCAGCACTGCAAGGAGGGGAAGGCAGCCAAAATCAAACCCAGCCAAAATCCCCTGCAGCTCAGCATGGCATAAACCACCCTGAGCACAGCTCAAGGAGGAGGTGCCTGGCATTATGGCTTGACAAGCCCTGCTTCTGCAGCACTCTGGCTTTTCACCAGCCATGCTTGCCCTTGTACATCACACACAGGCTTCATTTTCAACTCATCCCCTTAAAAAATTGGGGCAATCATTAAAAAGCCAGACAATCAAACAGCCCAAGTGTTTGCTGGCGGCACAAAGTCATTGTGTTCCAGGCTCAAAAGAAATGCATTGCACCTGTCAGAGGGAGACAGAGGCAGGTGCATGATTAAACAGGATATTAAAAACAAGCCCTTAGGAGGATGAAGACATCCTTCAAGACGTTCAAGTCACCCCCAGACATGGGAAATAGAAAATGAGACAAAACTCTGGCAAGATAAACTTAATACAACAAAGCAAGGCAAGTTAGAGGGAAAAAAAAAGAGACTCCGTGTTGCTAAAACCAGGAAAAATGACAAAGTGATGTGTTCATCAGGAGCAGGATGCATGTCAGAGCTGCTGTGGGGATAATAAATGATGGGAGAAAATAAGAGCCTGCATAACAAAGAGATTAATTTTTCTTGACACCTGCATTCATTGCAGGAAGAGGATCAGAAAATTCCCACCTGCCAAGACCTTTCTTCTTGAGGACTGATCTCAGCCTGCATCATCCCTAGGGATTCAGGAAACACCCAACAAAGCCCTGGCAGAGCAGCCACTTTGCTCTCGAGTGCCCCCACCATCAGCACCAAAATAAGGCATCACCTGCAGCCTGTGCTCAAGCCCACCCAGGAGGCAGCAAAGGCCACACTGGCTTTTATCTTATGAAGCTCTGCGGGGATCTGGGTAGCTGCAGATAAGGAAATCAGACATCTGCAGCTGGCACTGCAGTGAGTGCCCACCTGGACAGCATCAGTGTCACACAGGCAGGCCCTGCACGCTGCTACACAGGAAAAGGCACAGCTTGCATCCCAGCTCCCCACTGGTAACAATCCAGTCATGGCTTTCCACAAACTCCCCCCACCTCATGCTCTTGGCAAAATCCTAATTCACCACGGCATAAGAGCAAGGTCCTTGAAATATTAATAAAGGGTTAAAAGAGAAGCAGCAATATTTGGCTTTCATAAGTGAGACTGCCAGCAGCATCCAAAGGGGATTTACCCAGGGGCTCTGTGCTCAGCACACACAAAAAAGGTTTCACAGCAAGGCAAACCTGAGATGACAAAGTGTACCTGGGAGATTTGGCTGCTCAGGATAGCAAAAGCAAGAGTGGAGAATCCACAGGGACCTCCTGACACTAAGCAGCAAGGTAATAAAACAGCAGAGGAAACGGAGCAGTGCTAAATAATGGAGAGGGGGGGAAAAACAGCCCCAACTTCAGCACTGGGATCTGAATTAGCTGCTAACACACCTGTAAGGGACCTGGGCATTAAAAAATCAGTCAATAAAAGAAAACATCAGCTACATACTCAGTACAGTTGTTGAGAAGACCTTAAAAGCAGCCATCAAACGTTAGAAATTTAGAGGCAAAGAGGAGAGAACAAAAGGGACAGTAATGACTCTGCCATGCCATGGAATAATCCCCCAGAGCAGCTCTGCTGCTGAGAGCAGAGGCACCAAAGAGCTAGTGCCTCTTTGCAGCAGAAGGTACAGCAGGACAAACACCCAGTGTCCAGCACATGACAACGGAAGGGCCAGGAGGAGCTGGGGGAGGGCAGAGGAGGAGGGTCATGTCTGGCACTGCCCAGGGCAAGCCCCAAGGCATGGCAGCAGTGCAGAGTCACAGCGAGCAGGGGCACAGCTCCCCAGACACGGCGCTGTCACGCAAGACCCACCATTGGCGTCTTCGTAGCTGTGCTGCGCAGGGAGGGGGGCACCAGCCTCCCCATCCGGGGGGCTCTCACTGCTGTCCAGCTGTCCCACCGGCGGGGGCCATGGCAGGTCTTTAATGACCTTGATTTCAACTGGATGGGGGGTGGGGAGGGTGAGGGAAACAGAGAGAAAGAGAGAGAAAGAAAGAGTTTAGAAAAAACCATCAGCAACACCAGAGGCTCACAGAGAAGGAGAGCAGTTGTGGGGGGAAAGACCTGAGGACTAAATCCCCAGGAGCCCTACATCAGCTTGGCCATCTCATCCCCTCCACAGTACCAAGCAGGGACAGGCCTGAGGTGGGGCACATTCCCAGTGGAGAGACCCTGCTCCTCCCATCAGTTTTTCCAGCCAACCCCCTCTGGGGTTTGGGGGAGCCTGCAATCACCCCTTTCCACAGACTTGTCTGTCTGGGGCTCTTGGCCAACCATCCCATTGCCATCTGTCCTGCCTGTGCATCTCTCTTGCCCTAGGTACCTCCCAGTGACACACAGGGTCCACATCTCCCTGCCAGGCACCAGTGGGTTGCAGCCTTGTGCCAGTAGCAGCTGCCCATCACCAGGGGTCCCATGGACCCCCCAGAGGGGGAATGGGCCAGCAGAGATATTTTGGCATCACTGGAGAGAAAAAACACCCTACAAAACACAGCAGGATCTGCTCTGGCTTCAGAAAAAAACAGGCAGCAGGTCCCAGCGTGGCCCAGGGAACAGCAACCTGACTCCCTTGGGACTCAGAGCAGGCCTGAAGCACCCTGGGCAGCACCCACATGTATCTACACACGAGCCAGACCTGTGAACACACCACCTCCACCCAGGGATATCAAGCAAGGCAGCTCATCCTGAGCACAGACACCTCAGCACAAACCCAGCCCAGCAGGGCACGGTGATCCATGATGGAGCCTGACACGCCGAATCCTCGGCACGGGGTGCTGTGGGACCTGGCAGCCCAAGCACAAGTGACACTGTGACACTGAGCCCAGCACACACATCTCCAGCTCACACTGCCCAAACCCAAAAGGTGAACCACTCCCCAACCCCAAATTTCCACGTCTCTCTGCCATCATCTCCACATAGTGCCACCAGCCCGAGCACCCTCAGCAGCAGCTGCAGCACAGACACACAATGCTGCAATTAAAATGCATCCTAGATAAGAGTGTAGCAATTAGCCAGCACCGGCAAGGAGCCAGTGCTAATGCACAGCATGGATTTCCTCATTACCAAACACAAACACAATCGATCCCACAGCACGGATAAATAGGTCAAGGGGCCTGGATGAAGGCTCCTTGGCCTGAGGAAGGAGGGATCTGCTTGAGCCCAGGGCTGAACCTACCCCTGCAGCGCAAGGTTGAGGGTGTTAATTTGCACCAGAGGCTGTGATCAGTTGGAACATGGGAGAGGAAATGGGAGGCAGGTGTTGGACAGGTTACCAAGGCAGATCTATCCATCTCTCTATCTCTATCCATCTATCCAGCTCTATCCAACTCTGTCCAACCTGGCTCCCTGCTCAGAGAAACAGCTTTTGCAAGAGCACAAGTACTCCCTGAGCTACGAAAATGCAGAGATCAACATTATTGACCCCCAGAAGACAAAGGAACCCCAAAGATCCAGCTTCACAAAAAGTGTCGTTTGCTTTATGGCTGCTCCCATCACTCACCTGCAAAGGCTTTGGAGATCCGCTCCTTCTTCCATTCCCAGGGCTGGTCATATTCCTCTGGTGGCCTCTCATCATCCTCAGGCAGCCGGGACTCCCTGGGCCTGGGGCAGGCTGAGCAGTCACTGTCCATGTCCAACACAGGCTCATAGGGAGTGTCATAGAGGTGCAGCGGCCGGGCAGGAGCCTCCCGCAAGCCCTTCTGGCGGATCTCTGCCCAGAGAGGGGGGAAAAGACCATGAGCCTTCTGCCCAACACAGGTCCCAAAAACGCTGCTAGATGACAGGGATCAATGTCACCTGTGGTAAAATGGGGTAGGGAGCACCAGCAGAGGAGGAGACAGAGAGCAGCTGTCAGGAGCGGGAGAGCGGCTCGACAGCACCAAGATGCCCACAGTCCCACACCCCCACTCCTGGACAGCCTGGCAAAGTGGGGTCCACGGGGACAGAGCACCCTGAGCCTGATTTCCTGCATGCAGTGAGGCTGGGTTTCTCCCCTGGACACCCAGAGTGGTTAGTTTAATAAAACGCGCTTCCCTCAAGCAAAACAAAGTCTCTCCCACAGGCACAAGCAGTCTCTCCACTGCTTGCTGGTTTTTCCAAGAAATATAATGGACTACTTCAAAAGCCACATGAGCTTTCCAGAAACCACTTACTCCAGGAAAACCACAGAGCTGCAAAGCAGTGCCAGAGCCAGCATGGTGACCCTGAGCACTGCCTTCAGGAGCACATGCTCCCAGCTCACCAGCTTTCCAGCCCTAGACAGGCCCACTGGGGGCTCTGCTGCTGCAGCAGACACAGCATGTTCTGGCCCAGTCCTAACTGAATTAAATAGCTCCCACATCCACCTTAATTTTAAGCCAGATGCATGGAATGTCAGGTCTCTCCTGACTCAACTTGGCAACTGGGGTCCTGGGGGACAGTATTGCAGGGAGAGATGTGCCTGTAGTGCTCAGACAGTCTTTGCATGCTCCTGCAAACCCAGTGCACAAGGATAAAGCTGGGAAAATTTGCCTGCAAAATGGCTGTTCCCCACCACAACCATCACCCAGGTTTGCCTTATGTGGGGGCTGCAAGGAACAGAGTACAGCAGCCACCAAACTCAGGGACCAGAGGCATAAAGAGCGGCCTTTTCACGACACCTTCCACCTTACCAGCCATCATCTTCTGGGCTTCATATGGCTCCATATATCCGTCATTCTCCATCACCTTCTCCGGCCCTGCCTGGCTCCCTGCCACCTGTGCTGCATCAAAGGGATCTGCATAGTCCTCCAGAACAGCCAGCTGGAACAGGGCAAGAGCAGGAAAAGGGTTAAGGCACTCTCTGCCTTTATTGGCAGGTGGAAGGCAGAGCCCACCATGAGCTCCTCCAGCAGCAGCCAGAGTGACCACTGAGAACCCAAACCCACACCGTGGCAGCCCTGCAGAGCCCTGCAGGCAGCTGACAGCTTTCCAGGCACCAGCATTTGGCTGTGGAAATGCTCCAGCCTTTGTCCTGAAAGCTGAGATGGAGCCAAGCAGAGCAGAAGGCAGCTCTGCCCCTCCCTCACCATCAGGCCCCAACTGCCAGCACCCACATGCATGCCCTGGCCCGGTCCCCACTGCAGCACAGGGCTGCCAGCAGTGCTGCACCCCTCCATGGCACACAGATGCTTTCCTGCACACAGCCACATTTCCTTTCCCAATGTGGAGAAGGGGCACAGATCCCAAAACTGGGGTGTCACCTGGAACTGGCACAACTAGGAACGCATTGCTTATTTTCCAGGGCTTCTGTGCACTCATTCGAAGAGCTTTTCTAACAAAAGGGCTAAGAATAGCCTATGGCTTCCTCTCCATTCCTTCCCAGGCCTCCACAGCATCTCCAGACACATCTTAAGTTAAGTCAGACAAGATAGATCCTTCCTCCAGGAAGCCAAACCAGGAGCTTCTCAAGTGCCATGTCACAGGGTCAGCACTAAATTCCTGAGATTTGCACTTATTAGTGAAAAGGATCCTGCAGTAGGATATGGGGCATGTCCCCAAGCTCAATCCCCTCCAGCATGCAGCCACATGCCTGCTGTAGCATCTCAGCATCTTCCCAGTCAGAGCACCCCACCACATGGCCCTGCAGTCCCCAGGAAGTCTGGAGCTGTACATCCACCAACAGCCCCAAAGCCTGCTCCCAAAGTGGGGCCAGGCAATATTTCCAGCAGCAATCAAATGCACCCAAGCACCTACCAGGACACAAACCCCCAGCTTGGGGGGGGATTTGCTACCACAAAACAGGCCATGCAGATGTCCCACAGTAAGGATCAAATGTCCCAAGCATGGTGTGGCAGCTGCCTAATCCCACCTGGGGCCAGGCTCCATCCTCACCACTATGCTGCCCTGCTCCTCGCCAGCCACGGAGACCATGGCTGCTCACACATTCCTCTGCAGCTCCAATAATCAGCTTAAAACAAAAGATTTCTCCCTCCTTCCTGAGTAGAATGCCCAACAATAGCCTGTGACAGAAAACCCAGCAGGAAAAGGGAACAGGAACTGGAACTGTAAACACCTCCATGCAGTCCCAAGACTTGGCACCCCTGCGAGCTACATGAGGCACAGGGCTCTCTGTGCCTGGCTCACCACCTCCTCCCTAAATGTCCCAGCTCCATGGGCAGCTGATGCATGGGGAACAGGGTCAGCTCTCCAAACCTGGTCCCTCCATGCCAGGGCACAAGCAAGTAGCTGACCATCCCCAGACCACATCCCAGCTGCCCCACAGGCGCAGAACAGGGCTCAGACATGGGAGCTGCAGATGCTCTCCCCTCTCGGCAAGGTGGCAGAGGACAGATGGTGTCAGAGTACTGGCTGCACCCCAGGCAGGGCTCAGGAGCAGCCAGCCCCAGCTTTGCAGGGGGAGTCAGGCAGTCTGCTCTCACCTCTGTCATCTGAGGGGTGACAGGCATCACTCAGGCCCCATCAAGCACTGGGGACACAAGGAGCAGTGCTGAGCCCAGGGGTTTTCAGCCCTTTGCTCGCCACCACCAGGGCTAAATTCCCCAGGGTGACTTTGACAGCTGCTTGGTCAACCAGGACCTGCTTCCCACTGCTGCCTGAGAGATCTCAGTGAAGCTGCTCCAAACAGCCAGGACATCCCATGGCCTCTCCCACGCCTTGAAAGCTGCAGAGGCTCTTGCTGCACCACAGCACCCGCAGGGCACAGCCCTGTGACAGCATCCTCACACATGTGCTCAAGACAATGGAGGCATGGGCATGCCAGCAGAGTCCCTACACACACAGATGCACCAGCTCAAGAACCAAGGTGGGTCAACGGGCTGTGCCATGTTCAATGCTAAATTTAGCAGAGATCTCATGGCTCCAACCATGCTGGGGGGCTGTGAAATGCAGTTTGCTGACCCTCCTGGGGTTAGCTGTCTGTTCTTTAGGCCCCAAGCCCAACCTGACCACATTCAAACCTGCCATGAACTGCATTTCCTAGAAAGGCACAGACCTATCTTGCTGCTGGTGCCAGTCCTGGACCCTCCCTCTGCATTCACAGCAGCTTCAGACAGGGCCAGGAGGCTTCCCTGCATGCAGTGGTCACTGTTATAGAATCATTAAGGTTGGAAAAGACCTCCAAGATCTTTTCCAACCTTATTTCCAAATGTATTTCCTCGTGTTTAGGTCTGGCTTCCCAGGGAGGAATGCACAAGCTCCAGCAGGCTCACAGATTGGCCCCCACACAGATATTTCCAGGTCTAGAAAGCAGAGGATGGTGGAGAATCCTAACAGGTTTCTGTCAAGACCCCTAAAACTGGGTATTTTGCCTGCAGAAGTTTGCAGAGGCACTCAGAAGAGATTAGATGGACTTTGTTGGCACAGGATGTGGTTTGCTGGGTTCAGTTTGGACCCAGAGCAAATGGCTCTGGTTAGGGGCAAGCTCCTTGGGTTTGGGGGAATTTGCCACACTGGTTTGCTTCTCCACTGCCTCAAAGATGCCACTTCATAGGAGCAAGGTCTCCCAACTGTAGGGTGACGTAGAACATAAATCCATTTGCTTCTCACATGCTTGGATATCACAGCAGAGAGCCACAGAAAAGGTGGGAAGGCAATTACTGCCTCCAGGAGCATTACAGCCTCGGGATGGACAAGCAAGCCCACGAGAATGGTGCCTCAAGGCCCAAGACGGAGGGGCTGGAGGCTCCAGCCAGTGCCAGGAATGGGGCAAACAGCAGGGATCATGCAATCACTGGGCACATCCTAATGCCCTTGCACATGGGGCCGTATTACGGTTGCCCAGGAAACCGAATCTCTGACATTTCCTAATCTGAGTACTGGACTTTATGAGCCATGCAAGGCTCTCAGCAGCAGCCACAGTGCAAACTGCTGCTCCCAAGAGTAGGAGGGGGCACAGACTCTGGCAGGGCAGCTCCCAGGGGTGCCCTAAGCCCCCTCACTTTGCTCCAAGGCCAGGCATTTCCATGCTTTGCTCATGTTTCATGTTGCTGAGGGAGCTGCTCACTGCCTGCCGACCCCACCACACAGCTTGGAGGCATCACCTGCTCGTACACAGCACAAGCTTTGCTAGATTTGAAATAATTTGGGTGCAAAGCAAAAGCCTGACATGCAAAGCCACCATCCCAGGGCAGCTCTTGGTGCAGATCAGTCCTTCAGGGAGCAGCCAAGCACCACTGGCACCTGGACACATCCTGCTTGAGCACGAGTGTTTTTCACATGTTAATCTGCCACAGCAACGCACACCCAGATCCCTGCTGCAGCACTGAGGCTGGTCTCACTCTATTATACATGCCAACAATAAGGGGAAAAAAAGAAAATCAAAACAAAATTAATGCAAAGAACCAAATCATCACTGGGTTCTCTCAGTCAAACAGCTTTTATGCTGCCCACCAGTGAAGGTGACAGATCACAGCTCTTCAAGTGTATTCACAGTTCAGACGCCAAAATCCCAGGGCAGAGCTGGGTTCTTTGTCCCATCTTGCCCAGAAACATTCTACCTGCCACCACCTTCTGCCACAACAAGATGTTCCACTCTACACAGAGGTTTGGAGAGGATTCCTGGGGAGCTCCTCCACCTTAAAAATAAGTTTCCTGCCCTGGAGGTAAAGCACATTTGGGGTCTCCTCAGAAGATTGGGTAAATTGTGCAAACTCCGTCAGGTGGGAAATTCCTCCAGTTTTACATCTGGCAGCTCGGCTTTTGGCAGACACTGAAGCCAAACCCAAAGGCAAACAGAGCTGACCTTCCAAGAAGGGTCTGGTGCACGGCCCGCAGGGGACAGCTGGGCTGGGCAGGGAGCCTAGGGCTGCACAGGAGGAGGGCACACACGGCACGGACAGCACAGCATCGGCAGCGCGTAAGATGACTCAGATGGAGGAGCTCTCGCAGGAAAGACACACACCCAGGAGCTTCCTGAGCGGCTGTTCCCACACCCTGCAGCACTGACCCTGCACTCCCAGCAGGAACAGCAGCAGCTGCTCCTGGGGGGCACAGGACAAAGGCGTCCTCAGGCAGATCCCCAAGCCCACCCTCAAGCATGCCCTGGGTGCAGGCAGTAGCAGGACCCTCAGCACATCTCTCCCCACTGTATCGCAGTGGCCTTGCTTCTTGTGCCTAATCCAAACACAGCAGGGAAGACATCTCCAGAGTATCCACCTGGCTCAGGTGAACAGCACAGGGCCAGTCCACTGCCCACTGCTGTGGGGAAAGGCCTGGCACACCAAGAAGACTGAGGAGGATGCGTGCTGTCCACACCATTTCCAGCAGAGTCTGGAAAGCAGCACAAGCCACTGCAGAGCTCGCTCTTAGTGCATCCCCACAGGATGCTGCAGATCCCACAGAAGGGGCAAAGGTGTGACAGCTCGTGCTACAGCAGCAAAGCATCATGCAGCCCAGGCAGGAAGGACTCCTGTACCAAGATGTTCATGCCCTTCCCATTCTCCAGAAGAAGCACGACAGCTACAGCAGGCACAGGGTGCCCAGGGAGCACAGTCAGCCCCCAGCCACAACAAACCACATGGTCTCAGCCAAAGCACACAATCAGGAGCCAGTGACTGCTCTTCCCACTTGCCTTCATCCTAATCATCCCCACTTGGAAGGGCTGCATATTTTACTAGAGTGATTTTCCCATCTATCATTAACAAAAACCCTCTCTGCTCCAGCAGCTCTGTCTATACACAGAATTGTACTTCTCCTTTAATCTCCAGCATCCCACAACCCAAGGGGTTTGCAGTCTCAGTCCCAGCAGCAGGTAGGGAACAGTGCCCACAGCCTCCACCTAAGCCTGTGAGCACTGAGCCCCCTGCACAACCACCATCTCAGCAGAGGCTCCAGCCAGCTCCAGTATCCCTTCCCTGTTCCAGGACAGCTTGACACCACCAAGAGCAAGGGTCACAAGCAAAAGTAACCCCCCAGCAGGCACTTCCATCCTCCTGTATCACCTTCAGGAAGAGCCACCATGATGTTGGAGCAGTTGGGGAACCCTGCCACTGCTCAGCCCAGTAGATGAGAGCTGCAAAGGGCTTTTCAGCCCAACACAGTTGCTCTACATGGTGGATGCTCCCTGGCTCCTCCACGAAAACTGTATTAATGGACAGCTGCAAGCACTATCAAATATTTCCACTTTTAGTCCAGTTTCGCCCAGTCTCTGGAGCTCTGTGTCCATCACACACCAGATCCCTACAGAATTAGAAGTCTCCTCCCTACAGTGGCATGCAGGAGACATCAGTAATCTAATCACTGCCTATCTTGGAAAAATGAAGGGTCTTCAGCCTAGCGCTGTTTGAGCACAGCTTCCCCGAATGTATCCCAGCCTCTGACTTCTCTCCAAACTTCTCAGATTCTCCCCAGCCTTTGGATCCCCAAACAGCCTGACTGTACCTGTCAGCAGTCCCTGCTTCCCTCAGCCCTGGCTCAGCCCTTTGCACATCACAGCCTGAGTGCACATGCTCCCGCTCTGATCCTGCAACACACGTTCCAGAGTAAAAACCATCCAGACTGCCTCAGCAAACCACAGCAACACGGTGGCACCTCTGGTCCCTACTACTAGTGCCACCCTCCTTGTTCCCCTCTGCTGCCTGCAACAACCAGTTTACCCAGCTCAAAAGGGGAACTCTGCTGGGCCACTCGAGAAATCTCCTAAAAGCAATTAGTCAGTACAGGCAACTTCCCAAGATCCACCAGCAACAAGTTTTTCTATCTGCTTAAAACATTCTCTAGCAGATTTTTCCCGGTGCTCATTTCATTGTGCCGCCCGGCAGTGCCAGGACCACGGATGGCATCCCTGACTGTATCCACGGTTCCCTCCGCCAGCCAGATCTGCAATCCCGTCGAGTTCGCCTGACAAGCCCCGTCTTGCAGGCGGCAGCGCTAGCGGGCACTAATTACCCCCTCCTGCCTTTATTTGCGCAGTCCCCGCATCAGCCTCTCCTCCGAGAGGGAGGCCCGGCACCAAGGGCCGCAGCCCCGCTTGGGCTTATCCTCCACCAGGTCCCGGTGCCACTCGGAGCCCGTCTCCCCATGGGGAGCTTCTGCCCAGCTCCTACCTCTCACCGGGGATGTTTCTCGCCTCCCTGCCAGCACCGGCAGCTCCAGGCTCTGCTCTCAGCCCTGGAGAAGCCGGCGAGGGGGGGCGGCAGACAAAGAGGCGCTGAGGCTCCCTGACAAAGCAGCACGGCATCTCTGGGGGTCCGGCCGCCGCCGCTGGCACGGGCAGCCCGGGCAAGCGGGCAGAGGGAGATCCTCCAGGCACGGAGAGGTGCGAGGCCCAGGGTGACCGGCCCCAGCGTCGGAGGGCACCGCAGACAGTGCTGTGCTCCTCTGCGAGCGCGCTCCCCGCTGGGGATCCTACCCGCCTCCCGCGGGAGCCGCAGGAGAAGCCGGGGTCGCCCCCGTTCCCGCTGACGTGTGCCCGGCATGTCGGTGCTGCGGGGGCACAGCGGGGAAGAGCCCCGTGGAGCCTGGCCGTGCACCCCTGGGTGCTCGAGGATCCTAACCCTGCTCCTTACTGCGGATGCCAACAGTCTGGCGGGACCACCGAGGCCATCTCCGTGACCGAGGCGCTCAGGCTCCACCTGCCCCTAGGGTCCCGGTCCTGCCCCTCACGGCAGGGGCCGAGGCTCCGGGCGGTCACTCGGGACACCGCAAGTGGCGGGATACCGCGGGGAGAGCACCGGGGTCCCGTGTCCGGTCACTCACCTCCTGCGGCGGCTCGTCGTGCGGTTCGGGACCGGCCGGGGGCGAGCCGGGGGGGGCCGGCACCGGCGGAGGCGGCGAGGGGCTGGCGGGCACCTTTTCCACCGCCTCCACCTTGATGAGCCGGTGCTTGGGCGAGACGTAGCGGGGCCCGTCGGGGGCGGCGGCGGGCGGCGGGCCGCTGTAGGGGTCCTCGAAGTCGCGCTCCTTCTGCAGCCGGTAGGCCGCCACGATGTCGGGCTGGGCGGCGGCCAGCGGCTCGGCCGCGCCCCCGGG
>JAYDZK010000025.1:17232779-17243265 GCA_034509185.1 Euphonia xanthogaster
GCTGGCGGCTCGCTCCCGGCGGCACCGGGCCCGATCCGGCCCCGGAGCGTCCTTCGGCGCCAAGCGAAAGGCCCCCGGGGAGGCAGGGCGGTAAAGGGTCCCTCATGGGATCACAGAACGTCCTGAGCTGGAAGGAGCCCACGAGGGTCATCCAGTCCAGCTGCTCGGTGCAAACCCGCTGCCTGGGAGGTGTTTGGTGGGAGCAGCCCCGTGCGGGCCCCCCGGAGCAGCTCGCTCCAGGGAGACACAAGGCTGGCCTGGGGACCGCCACAAGAAACACTACAGAAAGGGGTGAGCAGGGACAAGGCAGGGAAGTGCTTGGGAGGAACGCTGAGTCCAGGCTGCATGAGCAGAGACATTGGAGTGACTGTGCAGGGCTGATCCCCAGCACAGGGGCTGGAGGACATCCCCTGGGATGCAGCGGGAATGTGGCACTGGGAGCAGTCTGTTGGGCATGGCAGCAGAGCCCGAGGCTGTTGCGGCAACAAAAAACATGCTAACACATTCTGACTGCTCCCCCTGGACACACAGCCGTCACCAGCCACCAACCTTCTCTGCTCACCCACCACTGAGACCATCTCCCCATGCCCTCCAATGCCCTAGCAGCCCTGTCTCCAGACCTATGCTCCCAAATCCTTCCCATCCCTTCCTAAAGTCACACCATCGTCTAAACCTGCTTCCAGGCTCACAGGCTGAATCCCCTGAAGGCCATGAAGAAAGAAAAGGGCCAGATGCTTCAAGAGCAGGACCCCCACAGAGGTCCCACTGCAAGCTGTGAAGCTCGCAGAGGCATCCAGGGAGCAGGGACAGATGCCACAGTGTGTGTCTGTGTGTCCTCACACCATGAGCCATGGTCCTGCACAGTGTGGGGACAGATGCTGGGATCTTGCTGTCAGGGTGCCTAGCTGGGGAGAGAAGTTTCTCATGGTGACCTCCTTCCTACCAGCCCTGTGCAGGAGGGACAGCGAGGATGGGGCTGCCGAGGAACTGAGCTTCCTGTGCCAGCCTGGCACGGTACATGCCCAGCATGTGCCCAGGGAGCCCACTGAGTCCCAGATTTCCCGGTTCCTTGAGCACACTCCTGCTTGAGAAACCCATCCAAATTTGCCAGGTCCAACTGGACACCACGGGTGCTTCCTCCAAAGGGAGAAGACAGCCATGAAACCCAGAAAATACCACTGGAAATTTCAAAGCGTGGGGTTTGCAAGATGCAAAAGGCAGCAGGAGAAAAAGCATCTGTGAGGAACAAAGTGATCACCAGGCAGTGTTTGCAGCAGTCTAGCAGCAGACCTCGCTCCCAGGCTCTCAGATGGAGATGAAGAGACTTATTAAAATGCAGAAACGGCAGAGATTCTCAATAAATTTGCCTGTCCAGCATTTGGAAGGAAGCAGAGCTAATGGCACTTGAGATTGAAAGCACTTCCACCCTCTATTAGTAACCAAGGAGGATGTTCAGCAACAGCTGTAGGAGATGGCTCTTGTTAAATCCTCAGGCCTGGAAAACACACGCTCAGTGTCTCCAGAGAGGGGACTGAGGAGGGATCTAGCTTGTGGTGATGTTTGGTTTTTTTAAATACAACCATATTAGAAGAATTGCAAAGGTTCTTCCTTCTCATCCAGTCCTGGCACATCTCCCACATCACTCCCTCCTTGGAGAGGCAGCTGTGCTGGGATTTGACACAGGTCTGTGCTCCATGCCCATGTAGGACCCCAGCACCTCCTCACCATTTGTTGGGCCTGTTTCTCTTCCAGGCTGGCCCAATGTAGCCCTGTTCTCTGATCTGTGCCTCTGAGGGATCACCTTCTCACCTCAGGTTTCAGCAGAGATTGGAGGGGCATCAAAGTCCCTGGACTTGCCTGAACCCTCGGGTTGGAGCTTCCCCTGGATATTGGCCTCCCCTTGGCCAAACCACCCAGGCAGCAGCGCAGGCAGCAGGTGGAGAGAGCCCCCTGGGAGACTCCTTTGTGCTTGGGGAGCTTCAAGGGGCCTCCAGAAGGAGACCAAATGACCTCACCACATGCAAGGCTTGGCACAGGCTGCTCATATTCTATTCTGCAGCCACAACGAGAGGCTGGTGACATCGCTCTGTTCACAGTGGCTCACTTCAGGTTTGGAGGAGCAGTGGCAGATTTCTACATTCCCCCTGCCAAAGCCAGAATCTGTCTGCAGCTCATGCTGCAGCTGGTGCTGCTCCAATCCCAAGTGTTTACATGCTCCATACCTTATTCCTGTCGGGACCCAGGTTTGGTGGCTGCACTGTGGAGGCTGACCCCGACGCCACAGTGGTGGCTGTGATGCCACTCTGCCTGTGGGTCACCGTGACAGATGGCTGTCATGGGGTGCTGTGGGCAGATGGGAGAGGATGGGGGAGCACAGGCTGCACCACTTGCGTGCCAGACTTCACATTTTAGCTTCTCTCTCACGCATCCCCAGGTAGGATGTGCAGCCCTGGGGCTGCCTGCTGCTGGCACTGCCCACAGCCCATGGAGCCCCCAGGAAGGAGGGAAGGATGGCTGTGAAGCTGCACACAGTCCTCAGATGGGAATATAACAACCCATGGCTGGGCAGAAGTGATTAGTGGTTCACTCTGAGGGGCCACAGGAACAGGGCAGGCAGAAAGGCTTTCTGCAAGGACGCAGGGCTGATCCTCTGCACTGGAATCTGCTTTGGCCCTGTTCTCCACCTCTGAAGGCTCCAGGAGCTCTTTGCTGAGATCTCCAGGCTGGTGCTCACAGCATTGCCCTTCCTCTTACCAAAGGAGCTACTTGCCTGGGTAAATCCAGACAGGTCAGAGCATGCACCAGGAAGAAAAATCCAGGTAATGTCTTCCGGGCTCCTGCCAGCCCAGCAGAGAGCTGTGTGCATCCTCAGCCCTCATCCATCCTCCGCGGCCTGAGGAGCTGCTTCAGCTGCCTGAAGTGGTCCTGGTGCTCACCCCCAGCTGGGGGAAGGAGCCCTGTTTGGCAGCTGGGCCAAGAGCAGCACACAGCACCTTCCCTGAGCTGAGGAGGGATGGTGCCAGGTCTTCACGGCAAAGCTTCCCCTCCAGTTTAGCCCTGGGTGGTGCGGACACAGCCCAGCGTCCCCCAGGCAGCAGCTTCCGGTGACTCAGAGTCTCTGCCCCTGCACACTCCCGGCTGACTCACCCCCAGCTAATGTGGGGGCTGAATCTGACACTTGCTCACGTGTCACTTGAGTCAGGTGCTGGGTTGACTCTTTCCCCTGATGCCAGCATCGACTCTGGCTTGCAGGGAAGCCTGCAGCTCCTGGAATCTCCAGGTGCTTCTTCCACAGCTTCAAACAAAAGCCATTTGCAGGAGGTTTGGAGTGCCTGTGTGCCTGCTCCTTTCCTCCCCGGGAGCAAGCCACATCCACCCCACTGTGCAGCACAGCAGGGACCAAGAGGATGTCACATCTGCTGGGTGACAGACAAACCATCTCCGGGGTCTGGGTACAGCAGGGGACGTGAGGACTGGAAGGTGGCAACTGTGACACCAGAATTGCTTCCTGGGAGGCAGCCAGGGAGTCCCAGGCTGATAAATGACACATCTGTTCTCTGCAAATGAACAAAAATTGGCATACGGAGGAGGAAACTGGCATCGTTAGGGAACAGATGGATAAATATGACATATTGGGGAAGAGTCGATACAGCTCTCTTGCAGTGAATTTCTCTTTTCCACAGCTAGTGCTTTCTTGGAAAAAGCCAGCAGGCCCCTGAGGTGATCCAGCAGAAGTCCCCGCATTTCCACACGCAGATCTTTTGACAAGATGAGGTCAACGGCAAAATCTGCAGTAATATGGAATTATTCTGGAAGTTGTGGATGCATGGTAAGCATTGCAGGAGGACTTTGAGAGGCTTAGGAGGTTGGCAGTAAAATGAGACAAAAGCCAGTGTTAGGGAAGTGACACACGTGGGGAAACCAAGCCCAGGCTCTTGTCCACAGTGACGGGTCGTGAGACTGGGAGCTCTGACAGTCTGTGAAACTGTCCCCTCAGCACTCAGCAGAAGTCAAAACCTCAAGGACTCTCTGCCAAGCTGATAGGAAGGGTCAGGAAAAAGGAGAGATGAAATCAGAGATATCCCTATTCCCTAGTCAGTCCCAGTCTACATGCATTTCTGGTCCCCCTGTTCCAAGGATACGGCAGAGCTGGAAAATGTGCTGAGGAGGGCAGCAGGAGGGTCCAAGGTCTCTGCACATGGGGTCCCTGAAGGACCAGGGCTCTTTGGCACAGGAAAGAGACAGCTGGGATCACAGAGCAGAGATCTGCACAGCTGGGGGAGGTGGGAGAGGCTGAAATAACAGTGATAACACAAGGAGGAGACAGCACACAGTGGCCCTCCCTGCCAGGGGCTGCCACAGATGCTATGTGGATTGGGAACAACAGCACACAAATCCACGGGAAAAAAAAAAATCCATAAATCCATATTAAATACAAGGACTAGCACAAAGGAGACTTGTGAGATTTTAGAGAGAGGGATGGTGTCCAGGGGAAGTGTTGCTACCCATTTGCACCAGGAGACTATCAAAGCCTGGGCAGGATATACACGAAGCATGTGTCCTTACCAAATGGAGCAAATTTCTGCAGGCACTTTTTGCAGCTCTCCAGTCTTTCTGTGAAAAAAAAAATTGTTATGCAGTTGATAGTATAGTTGAGGCAATGCTAATTGACCAAAAGAAGAGATGACAACTTGCTGAAAGACATCTGCCAGCTTGGAGCCAGATCCATTGGCCATCACCTCGAGCCTGGTCCCTGCCTCTGCTCTCTGCACTGACAGCCTCTGCACATCAGCACCCCGAGTGTCACAGCTGCTCTGTATGTAGTCCATCATCTCATTAACACTTTGACGAGGTGTGAAGAGCACTGGGGAACTTCATTTCCACAGGTTCAGGTGCAGCATCCTGGAGATAGGCCAGTGAGAGAGCTGGATGACAAGAGAGGAGAGAAAAATGACTGCAGGACTGACACTCAGAGGGGGAAAAAACACTCCTTTCACTGACAAATGCAAATGCAAGGTTTGGGGGAAATTTCCAAACAGCTGTTATGTAAACTCTTTGATTTTTATTTTTTTTTTTCCAAAATCATTTTGTGTGGGCACAAGTCCCAGAGAGCTGAATTCTCCCCACTCGGGTCTTGTGAGGACAGGGGAACCAAGACACAGGAGCTTTCCTGGAACAAAACCAGGATCATGACAGGAAAACCTCGTGACAGATGCTGGCTTGGTGGCAACAGCTCTATTATAGCATGCAAATTGCATGGCCTCATCCAGCCACCCACTTCCACACTCTGACAGCCAGGTGGATGCTCTTGGGGCTTCAACCATAGCAGAAATTCAGTCCCTTCATTGCTGGCCCTCCATTTTTGGCTTTTATTTGCTCTTACCAAAGGGCTTGATCCTTTGCAAGGGCAAAGCAGCATCCAGCTGGGATAAAATGCCTGAATCCCTCTTCTGAATGAATGAAGGAAACGGGACCAGCTGCGAGAGCATGGATCTGAACTCAATAGCAAGTGGTAAAGTGGAATTGATTGGAGCTGCCTGCCCTCATCGATCTGAGGCTGAGCAAACTAAGGAGCTGGAGCATTTGCAGCTCAATCAGAGCCATGTGCTGGTGGGGGCTGTGCTGTGGGGCTGGCAGGGGACCTCAGTGCCCCGGGAAGGGGTTAATGGTGGGTTTGATTAATCCAGCTGCAACAGCCATGCTCACACAGCTGGGTCCTTCTCCAGACAGCTTTATGTTGCCTGTGGGCAACACCCACCCTGGTATCCCCCTTATATCTCTTAATAGGGCTGTCATCAGCTGTCAGGAAGATGGGCTCAGTGCACAAGAGCAAAACAGTGGCCATTGCTCCCACAGAGAAGGGATCAATTGCAATTGCCACCAGCCCAATTTCTCTGAGAAGGCTGAGAGGCAGAAAATGAAGGTGAATTCAGAGATGAGTGCAAGAAGTGGGGAGGTGAGGGCTGGCAGGCTGCCTGGCAGCTCATGGTGGCTTGTCTTCTGCCCATTCAGCAGCACAAACCTGGGTTAAGAGGTGGCTGTGTGCAGGCCATAAATCCCTGCAGTGGGAGGAGGCTCCTGCTGTGCACCGGCAAAGGCAGAGTGAGAGCTGGGGCTGGCAGCTGGAATCAGGCAGGGCACACACAGACGTGTGGCAGCATTTATTTAGGGCTGCAGGATGGCTGGTTCTCCCCTGAGACACTTTCCTCACATTCCATCTTCAGCTGGATGCTGGACACACAAGGGAAGAGCTCAAGAGGCTGCTCTGGGCTGTGCTCCTTGGATTTTGGACAGGACAGCTTTGATAAATCCCTGCTCCATACATTTTGGGTACCATTTTCTTTGATTTCTGAGTGCTGGAGCCAGGCAAGGGCATGTCAAAATATAACCAAGCAGAAAATCTGTTTTCTCCTGTTTGCTTTCCCTTCCAGTTTTCTTGCTGGCAGACTGGAAAATATCCTTTGAAGTTCAGGCTTTGGAAGAACCAGGACCCACCTCATGTGCTGTTGTGGGCTCATGAAGCCTCTGGAGAGCATCAGAGCTGAACACTCATGTCAAGGAATGCTCAAGTTCTTCTCATTCAGTCCTTGGTCCATGTCTCATGAGCTACAATCACAGAATGGTTTGGGTCGGAAGAGACCTTAAAGCCCATCTCATTCCATCCCCTGCCATGGGCAGGGACAACTTCCACTATCCCAGGTTGCTCCAAGACCTGTCCAGCCTGGCCTGGAACACTACCAGGGATGGGGAAGCCACAGCTTTTCTGGGCAATCTGTGCTAGGATCTCAACACCCCCTCAGCCAAGAATTCCTTCCCAGTATCCCATCTAACCCTGCCCCCTGGCAGTGGGAAGCCATTCCTCCTTGTCTTGTTACTCCAGGCCCTTGTTCCAAGTCCCTCTCCAGCTCTCCTGGAGCCCCTTTAGGCCCTGGCAGGGGCTCTAAGGTCTCCCTGGAGCCTTCTCCAGGTTAATTCCCCCACTTCTCCCAGCCTGGCTCCAGAGCAGAGAGACTCCAGCCCTCTGAGCATCTTTGTGGCCCTAGAACAGGATGGTGGGGACAGTTTGAGGTCAGGTTGATTGCAATTGTCTCCCAATTCAGGTGTTTTGTCCTTCACTCCTAAAACCCACACAAACCTTCACCTTCACATTGTCCCAGCCCAAGAACCTTTCCCTGCTCTTGCTCCAGCATCCAGCTCTGCCCCAGCAGTGCCTATGGAATGCTGGGCATGATGGTAGAGTTACTCTGATTTCCTTAGGAAGGAAGGTGGGATTTCCACAGCAGAGCAATTTCCAGGTTGGATTAGTGACCTCTGAATAGCCAGAGAGGACAGCATTGGCCTGCACCACTGCTTTTCCATCACCAGTAAAACACAGAGCACCTCCTCAGTGCTGGCATCCATCCTGCCTCCCCAGCACCAGCGTTGCTCCTGGGGCTGCTTCAGCAATCTGTGAGAAAAAGAGGAGGTGGTGGGGATTCCTCTGCCTCCCAACTGCCTTCCTGAGACTGGGAAAGGAGATCAGGGGCTGCCCCAGTGAGGGAGCAGCTGGGGAGGCTGCCTGGGGGGCAGAGCAGCCAAGACAGCCGTGCAGTGATGAATTGTGCTTGTCCTTCTGCCAGCTGCAAGATTTATATTTGTGCCACAGAGTGGCAACGTCTGGGCACAGCAGCACTCTCTGTCTGGCTGCACTGGTGTTTTGACATTCCAGGCACCTTTAAAATCCCACTGAAAGCAAGCCACAGGCATCAGAGGGCTCAGAGAAAAAGACATCGAGGGGCAGAGCAGGGTGGGAGGAGCAGAGGAGCCTGCCTGGAGCAGCCATCCTGGCAGGGTCCTGAGCATCCTAAGGGGATCAGGTTACCCAGCAGACATACGGGGCTCTCAGTGCTCCCACAAGCTCACCTCTTTTCCTCAATCCTGGCAGGTCCAAGCCATCTGGACTAAAAGGCACTTGGCAAAGGGTGGCTGGGGCCCTGACAACCAGGCAAGGTTCCCTTAGGAGTGCTCACATCCCAGTTCTGTTGGGGAGGGCAGCCTACAGCAGACAGTTGCTGGGACAGGCCACCACCGATGCCAGCCATGGGTGGCAGCAGTTTCTTGCCTCCTCCTTCTCATCCACACCCGGTACCTTATCTCTGGGTCCTTTTGCACCTCCCTGCTTACTTCCATGTTTGGCTGGCTCTCCTGTATGGCTGCAGTGTTACCTCAACCATGCCTGTTCCAGCAGTTGAGGTCATTCTAATTCTGTCGACTTCCACATTCTAGAAACATCTGCCAAGAAGCCAAATCACAGGCCCTGCTGCCTCCTCCAGGCCACCAAGGAGCCCACACTGTGTGCCCTGTGTGAGCAGTGCCCAGCATCCTCTCACCCACCCAGACATGGGCTCTGCCTCCTGCCAGGCCAGGAGCTGGGATAAAGGCCATGGTGACACCAGCCTCAGGGGTCACACTCTGCCTGCCCATGGAAATCCCCGAGGAGGAATCTCCTGGTCATCTTGTGTGTCACTGTAGGTTCTCTGTTCCCACCAGCCCTGGACAGCATGTCCTGCCAGAGCATGCCCCACCATCTCCCCTGGGTCCCACCACACTGTCCTGCCCAACAGAGCAGTTGTCCAGACTAACATGGAGCTGGGCTTATCCCTTCACCAGGGACACAGCCCAGCTCATGGCATGGTGCCACTGTGGAGGAAGACACAAGAGACCAGGCCCAGGGCAGCACAGGGACTTCCTCCCTTCACAAGCTGATGATCTAGGGTTCAGAGATTGCAGTGATCCCACCTGTACAGCTCAGCTACACCTGTCCTGCAGGTGTCTGTTGGTTGGATTTGTGTCCTTGGTGCACAGTCAAGAGGATGATGATGGTGTCAAACTCCTTGGGCATGGGAGGAGAACTATGTATCTCTTTCCAGTGTCACTGCACCCACTTAGTTCCAGCATAAGGACACAGATGGTGACAAGGTTGGACACAGATGAACAAAAGCAGTATCCCTGCAGCCCCATTAGAGGCATGGGCTGGGATCTTGGCACATGGTGAAGAGAGGGAGGAAGGTGGGACTGGAGCAGGACAGTAGCACGTGGACACTCAGGTCATTCAGATTCCCCTTCAGCATCTCCTGGTCAGCCAGTTTGACATGGGAGAGTATCTCCCACTGCAAAGGATCCCAACATTGCTGAGGGACCACCGGTGCACACCAGCAAACTGCTGAGGACAGGACGAGGTGGGCATAGACAAAGGGAGGGTACAAAAAACCATTCTGTCTTCCTCCACCACTCTGAGCTCTTTTGGGCTGGTTGTGAGCAAGATGGGCTCAGAGTGGCAGGAGCAATTACTTCACAGAGTAATCAAGGCACACAGGGCACTTCTCCAGTTTGCCCCAAGGAAGACTGTTCTAGATGTAGGATTTTCCAGCTGCAGCAGATACACCAGGAGGATGGGGTGCAGGGACATGGCCAGCAGGGTTGTGGAGTCCCCTGCCACTCCCTGTGCCCCCTCCCATGGGAGGTGCGTGTGTATGACACTCGATGAGCTCATCCCATATGAAGGAGCTGATGTTTCTATGACCAGCTCCAGCTCTTCAGAAAGAATGAGTCATGCTGTGATAACTCTAAAATATTTTATGTCAGGAAATCTTTTTGATCCCAGGTGTTTGGAATTCTTTGCATATCTGTGAAAATGAAAGAACCTTTAATACTGGGAGCAGGAAAGCAGCAGCAGAGGTGAGGGCAGAGCCATTAGGTATCGATATGTACTTTAGCAGGAGAAACAAGGAGTCTGGCACAGACTGATACCTGTTGCTGTTTCAGGGGCATAAAATCCTTAGTCCCTCTCTTCTCTTCCCATCCCTCTGTGCCCAGTCGTCATTAATCCTGTGGTTGGGAGAAACTTTACTCCCTGAGAAACACGCAGGGGAGTGAGAGGTGAGGTTACAGCTCGGGGAGCGGGCTTACCCTAGGATACAGAGGGCTGGGATGAGGGGAGGGGGCAGGATCAGGGTCAGAGCAGGGAGCTGGGCCGAGGGCAGAGGGTAAAGGTGAGGGGGTGAGCGCCACAGCTGGGGTCAGACACGGAGCGAGACTCGGGCCAGGGAGTGGGTGAGGGCCGTGAGGGCACCGGGGCCTCGGCCCGGCCTGGGATGACGGGGCGGGCGCAGGGTGAGGTCCCAGCCCGGGGCCCATGGCCAGCGCCCCGGCCGCGCACGGAGAACCGGGACGGAGCTCCGGAGCTGCGCCCGGGGAATGCCCGCGGGGGGCGGAGCGGGAGCGCCCAGAGGCAGCCCGGCGTGTGGCAGGGGACAGGCAGGGCCAGGCCGGCTTGTGGCAGGGGACACGCAGGGGCAGCCCCGGTGTGGCAGGGGTCACCCAGAGCTAGCCCTGCGTGTGGCACTCACGGGTCACGCAGAGGCAGCCCTGCGTGTGGCACTCACGGGTCACGCAGGGCCAGGCCGGCGTGTGGCACTCACGGGTCACGCAGGGCCAGGCCGGCGTG
>JAYDZK010000025.1:17247811-17264851 GCA_034509185.1 Euphonia xanthogaster
TTCCCTTCCCTTCCCTTCCCTTCCCTTCCCTTCCCATGCTCAGTTAATGATGTTTTCCAGGGAGAGAACAGACACTATGAGGAATGTGGTGGTCCACGCAGTGAGAACCAAGGGGAGAGAAGAGAAGGGAAAGGGAGATTCTCCTCCTACTGCAGGTGGGATGATCTGCATAGATGTGTGAGCCCTGCCAGAGACAAACCTGGTTTGGGAGCAGAGTAGGGTGGTATTGAGGTGGGGACAGTGTCTGATGGCTCTGTGTGGCCTTGTAGGGTGCCACAGGCAGGTCTCTGTCCCCACAGCAGGTGATGGTGAGTGTGGTAAGGTTCTTCACCATGGCCCACCTGTACCACCTCCTGCTGGAAGTGCCCAGTGGGAGCCGTGCTCATGGCCTGGCTCTGGTGGGTTGGTGCTCTTGGGGTGGTTTGGCTTGGCTTGGGCTGGTCTTCCATGTCCATCTTCTGCATTTCTCCTGTCTCTGGCATGTGACTCTCCCCAGGAAGGCCCTGCAGCCGGCATCCAAGGCAAAGCATTTCTGCAAGGCTCATGCCAAGGCGTTGAGAAGAGTTGTCCTGGGGCTCCTTGGAGTAGGTGAGGACTGAGACTCCACGTCCCCACCCCTTTGGCTGGCTGTGTCTCCAGACTCCACTGATTGAACACTGTCAAGTGTGTGGAGGTTGTATCCATTCCCAGCAGCCTCACTGCCCCCTCCTCACCCCACCACTGCTGCCCAGTTCTATCCTCATTCACCTCACTGTCCCCCTGCCCTTTCTCTACCTGCCCAAGGGTTTACTGTGCCCTTTCTGCTCCCTGCTGGGGTGGTGCTCTTAAGCTCTCCTCACGCAAAGATGAGATCCTCAAGGGTGGCCAGGGAAGGACACTGGGAGGCAATGAACCTCGTGGTTGGCCCCAGTGAGTTGTGAACCCATGATCCTACAGCCCTGATGTTTCTGACTCCCAATGTGCCTTCTCCAGCCTACCTGTGCTACTTCATTGCGGCCTGTTACCTCAACTTCCAGCGAGCCCTTGCCTTGGTGGTCATAACTGCTGTGGTTGTCTTCTTCATCTGTTGGGAGGTCTTCCAGAAGCACTGTGGGGCAAAGGTTCTGCTGCTCTTCCGCCCCGTTGGGAAGTGCTTCCAAAAGTCCTGGCCGTGGCTGAAATGGTGAGTCAGGAGAAGGAAGGGCCAGACCCCTCCCAGGGCTCCCTCCCATGGCTCTGCATGTGCCATGCTGGCACCTCACAAAGGGTGAGCATGGCCCGGCCTGGGGACCACTTAAAAGCCATTGCAGAGATGTCTGTCTGCTCTGCCTCAGTAGCGATGGCTGTTCACAGCCCTCACTTGTGCCTGAGCCCCAGGTTTCTGCAGATACATGGACCTTACAGTGGCAATTCCATCACAGTCAGCTCCTGCCCTTCACGAGCTTCTCTCCCTACGGGGACATCATCTTGCTGACAGTCTGGGGTTTCCTCTGCAGGCTCCTGTGGGTGGCACTCCTGGCAGGCCTGATTGTGTGGCTGGTTTTGGACACTGGCAGAAACCCAGAGCAGCTCATCTCATTAGGTGGCTTCTGCTTTTTGGTGCTGTTCCTGTTTGCCTGCTCCAAACACCACGGTGCGGTACGTGTTCCAGGTGTGACCTGACCATCAGTCCCCTTGCATGGGGACTGATGGCCACCTTCCAGCATTGGAGAGCAAGTACTTCGTTCCCCCTGATATCCCCTTCTCTGGAGGAAGCAGAAGCCCAGCAGAGCTGGGCAGAGCTGGGTGCAGCCTGGGGAGCTGAACTGGTTGGGTGGATAGGCCCCAAAACCACCTCACTGCTCTTCTTCCCATTGCTCTCCTTCCTACTTCCCAACCCAGGGCTCCCCTGCATGCCTCTGTCCTGTTTTCTACCATGTCCCTCGTAGTGGGTCAGACCCAGAAACCCAGCACCAGACCCACACCTGGGCTTCAGGTGCCTTGGGAGCCTTGATCAGAAGTGACTGAAGTCCCGGTGGCTTCCAGCCCAAACTGCTGCAATGCTTTGGCCAGTCCCCCCATCCTGCTCCTCCAAAGGGTTATTGAACAAACAGTTTCAGTCTAGCAGGTCTGTGCTACCAATCATCATAAGGTCTTTGTGCTTGTATCCCTGGCAGGTTGTGTTCCAGCCAGTTCCAGAGCCTCACCAACTCATTTCTGGCTCTGTCACCAACCCACGTTTGTTGGTTTCTGTAACACTTTATTGGTCTCCCCATGATCTTCACCCCGGGGCAGTGTGTGGTGTTTGTCACCAGCAGCTGGAAACAAGAGAGGGAAGCCTGTAGGCCTCGAAAACATTTCAGCTCCTGTTCTGCTTTTTGTCCCCAGGTGTCCTGGAGAGCCGTTTTCTGGGGTCTTGGTTTGGAGTTTTTACTCGGACTCTTTGTCCTCCGAACGACTCCTGGCACCCAAGCTTTCCAGTGGCTGGGAGACCAGGTCCAGGTACTGCATCTGCTCATCCCATCCTCTGCCTGTACCCTGAGATTAACAGGAAAAGCAGAGTAGCACGGGGAGGGGACATGGCAAGGATTGCATGTTCAGGACTGGAGGTAAGCCAACTCTTCCCTGGTTTTCTGCAGCAGCCCAGAGCCCTCAGTATGCTCTCCCTTCCAGGCTGGAGCAGAGCCCTGTGGCTTTGGGACAGCCCACCAGTATCCACATCTTAGGTCTCGGAGGGTCATTCTCTGGTGTGCAGTGGAGTGAGCTGTGGGACTGGGGGCACAGGCCCTCATTAGGCAGGATGAGATATCAGGGAAGGACCTGATTAAGATTGCTGTCCTACAGTGTAACTTCTTCCCTTGCAGTACTTCCTGGGCTACACCACAGCTGGCTCCAGCTTTGTCTTTGGGAACACACTCATTGAAGAAGTCTTTGCCTTCCAGGTCAGTCAAGGAATGGGGCATGGGGAGGGTTTCTTCTGGCCTGCCTCTTTGCTGGGTCCTGCAGAGCACAGAGCTAAATGCAGCCAGATCTGCTGTGGTAGAGCTCAACCATCTCAGAGATGTATCTCCCTCAGCTGTGTATCCACCTGTGGACTTCCTCAGTGCCATGGAGGATTTGCACTGGTCCCTGTCCCTCCTGCCAGCCTGGCTGAGTGTTGTGGCACCCCAGTAGTGTGGGCTGGCTGTGCAGTACCACACCATGCCCAGCCTGGTGCCCACGGGTGCTGGAATGTGTGGCTCAGCTCTCCATTAACCCAGTGCCTTGCCTGCAGACCCTGCCCATCATTGTTTTCTTCAGCTGTGTGATGTCCATCCTCTACTACCTTGGTGTCATGCAGTGGCTTATTCTCAAGGTAGGGCCTCACTCCTTGATCTGGGATGGCAGTGGGAAGGAGAAGAACCTGTTGGGTTCTCTGCCTACTATGGTCAGCTGAGAGATGTCCTAGGAAAATTGTCATGGTACTAATCTGGGGTGATTTATCCTGCTTAAAAGGATAGACACAACCCCTGTCTTTCTAGCATGTCCTTCTCAGAAGGCTGAAAAAACTGAACCCTAGAGCTGATGTTTCCACCTGGTCTGGGGGTGCTTCCAGGATCACCTCCATGCAGGGGCCAAACAGTGCCTGGCTTTGTGGGTATGGTGGCAGGGTGCCTGGAGCCTCTGTCAACACAGTGGCCTTGTCTTTCCCCAGATCTCCTGGCTGCTTCAAATCTCAATGGGCACCACTGCCACTGAGACTCTTAGTGTGGCAGGGAACATTTTTGTGGGACAGGTAAGGTCCTGGTCTGGCAGCAGAACCAGCTCCTCAGTGCTTGTTGCTGAGCCTGCCCTGGAGGAAGGGTCTTCTCCCTCCCTATGATACCTGTGGCCCTGTATGGCCCCTCCTGAGGACAGCAGGGTTTTCTCCTCCACAGACCGAAGCCCCGCTGCTCATCCGCCCGTACCTCGCAGACATGACCCTGTCAGAAATCCATGCTGTGATGACTGGTGGCTTTTCCACCATCGCAGGCAGCGTGATGGGGGCCTACATATCCTTTGGGGTGAGTGCACGAGCAGCTGGATCCACATGCTCCCTGCCACAGGGTACTGACATGCAAGAACTGCCCCGGACTTGGGGATGAGGGAAGACCCCCAGCGGGTGCCTCACGGTCCCCTTCCATAAGCAGGATGAGAGCGGGGTGTTTCACCTTGTCCCAAAGACACATGATCCAGCCCCACCTTTGCTGGCCTGGCCTACTTGGAGCCCTGCCAGGTAGAAGGCAGTGCTCTGGGGCCCTTACCTGCACAACGAGCAGAGCAAATCCCACAGAATCATGGGATAATACAGCCTGGAAAGACCCTCTGGTGGGGGGTCTCTGATCCACCCTCCTGCCAACTGAGCTTATGGCAACTGAGGGGGATGCCCAGGACCTTGTCCAGGTTGATGGTGAACATCCTATGGATGGAGATCTCCCCCAACCTCTGTGGTTTCCCCCACAGGTACCTCAGACACAAGAAACAATTTTTCCTTATATTCAACTGAAACCATGTCTGTGATTCTCACCTTTTCACTGGCTATCACTGAGCAGTGTCTCCCCTCCAACCCCCTTTTAAACAGAAACAGCAATACCCACCCCCCTTCCTCTTCTCCCTAGGGAAGAATCCTTGCTCCTCCAGCATTGCCTGGGCACTTCTGGCACCAAGCCCCCAGGGATGCCCTCTCCAGTTCATCAGTGCTCTGAACAAACCTTTCCCTTAACCTGCTGCCTGAGCTTCTGCTATTTAAACATTAATTAGTCTCCTTAAATGCAGAACCAAAGGTGGAAGTCAGAGAAATGAGACGTTGCCAGGCGAGGGGTGAGGCTGGGAGCTTGGCCCTTCGTCAGCAGGTAGAAGGTAACAGTGTTATTCAGCCTATTGCTCTGATACCAATAAAAAGGAACAAGGAAGGGACAAGAACCATTATGATTAAGTCAAACAGCAGGAGAGATTAACATCACCAAGGCTACAATTGCTGCAGCTCCAGCAATCGCCTCCATGCAGGCAAGCTGCCCCATGTGCACCGCTGCTTAGATGGGAAAACAGCCAATTTTCCCACCTTCAGGAAGTGGAGAGCCCTGAACTGCTCTTGAGTGTCAGTGGCTGATGCCAGGCACGCGCTGGAACGCCCTGGGGTGGCAGGCCATGGGGCGCAGCCCTGTGCAGAGGTGCCCATGCCTCTGGTGTGCACGTTGCAGATTGATGCAGCATCACTGATTGCAGCTTCTGTGATGGCTGCGCCCTGTGCCCTCGCCATGGCCAAACTTGTCTACCCTGAAGTGGAGGAGTCCAAGTTCAAGGGCAAAGCAAACATCCGCATCTCCTGTGGGTGAGTGTGAGGAGAGGAGCAGTGAAGTGGGGCTGCACGTGTCCATGTACTGCAGGGAAGCCGTGGTGGCACTTCGGGGCACGGGCGGCCCAAGGCTGGGAGAGCCTGTGCTGTGCACACATCCATGGAGTGCGCGCTGACCTGGCGTGGGGGATGCCCAGCCAGATGAGTTCATTGGGGTCTTTTTTCCTGCAGGGAAGAGCAGAACATCTTGGAAGCTGCTAGCAACGGGGCTGCCACCTCCGTGGGGCTCGTGGCCAACATTGCGGCCAACCTCATCGCCTTCTTGGCCGTGCTGGAGTTCATCAACGCTGCCCTGCGCTGGTTCGGGGAGATGGTGGACATCGAGGGCCTTACCTTCCAGGTATCCCCAAGAGCTGGCAGATCCTGCATCCCCCACCCATCCCCACCTTTGCCCGCTGCCTCAGTGGGCTGCTGAGACCCTTGCTGAGTTCTTGGCAAATGCTGGCAGTGGATGTCCAATCTGGCAGGCGTGCAGGTCAGCTCTGAGTCGTTCCCTTCTGGGATGCTTTTCCCAGGTGATCTGCTCCTATGTCCTCATGCCTTTGGCCTTTCTCATGGGGGCAGACTGGGCAGACTCACCGCTGGTGGCTGAGCTCCTGGGGATCAAGATCTTCCTGAATGAGTTTGTGGCATACCAGCAGCTGGCCACGTACAAGAAGAACCGTCTGATGGGCCTGGAGGAGTGGGCCGGGAGCCGGAAGCAGTGGATATCTGTGAGGGGACCTGCCACCCTGCCAGGCACAGGGCAGGGATAGAGCCAGCTGGAATGGGGCATGGCATCTGGCTAGGCAGGAGGGTGGTGGGCAGGAGAGGATCATAGAACCATTTAGTTTGAAAAAGTCCTCTAAGATCATTGAACTAGGATGATGGTGCTGGGAGTGGGAGGGCACCTATGTCCAGTTAGACTCGGATGTTTGCTAATGGCTGGGTGTGGGAGGAAGGAGTCAGTGAAGCCCCTTCCTATTTATCCTGCTCCTTGATGGAAAGATCATGGTGCTACAGGGCCCCTTGTCCCCCCCAGCCCAGCCTCTTCCAGGGAGAGCCTTCATCCTTGCTCCCAAAAACAGCTGACAGAGAAGGAGTTGGGGTGGGAGACTTCTCTCTATCATGTCTGTCTGGGAGCTCCAATGTGGTGCTCAGCTCTGGGTGCTCTGGGGCTGCTCCTGGGCAGACATGACTATCCCCTGCTGCTGTGCCCTCCAGGAGCGAGCCGAGAGCATCACCACCTTTGCCCTCTGTGGATTCGCCAACCTTAGCTCCATTGGCATCACACTGGGAGGCCTGTGTGAGTGTGACTGGGCACTCAGGGAGTGGGGTCCTGGGTCAGGGTGCAAGAGCTCAGCTGAGGCAGGAGGAATTAGCTGTCCTCAAGCCTCCATGTTTGGTCTTTGCCAGATAAAAAACAGGATTTGCATGAGGCAACCAGGATGACTTTGCACTGTACCCATGGGCAAGAGCACACCAAGGCTGGGTGTCACAGGGGAAAGAGCAGAGAGACTCCTGTGCTGGGGGTGCTCAGGGCTCTGGTGGATCACCCATGGGTGCAGGGTGGGCACAGATCTCTGCCAGGATGGACAGACAGCACGCTGGGTGCTGGCTGGGATCACCACGTCCTCCAGACAGCAGGAGTTGGGGTGGGCAGGGCACTATGTGGCAGAGCCAGCTCAGGACTGAGGAGGCTATCATGATGTCCCTCTCTGTCCCCCACTCAGTGCAAGCAGGAGCAAGGATCACCCCCCTGTCTGTTTTGCCCCCACAGCTTCCATGGTGCCCCAGCGCAAGGGTGACTTTGCCTCCGTGGTGCTGCGGGCCCTGCTCACTGGCATGTGTGTCTCCATGCTCAATGCCTGCCTGGCAGGTAGGTCTCTGCCCACTGGCAGCAGGGCCAGAGAGATCCAGGGAGGGACAGGCACAGGGCTGGAGACCCCATAAAGGCAGCATTCAGGGATGGAGGTGGCTGGCCTGTCTCCCCATGGCTCTGCCAGAGCCTTCAAACCCTGCTCTTCCTTCATGGGTCTGCCAAGGGCACACCAAGCCCAACGGCTCTCCTGGGGCCCCTCATCCTCCTCTGGGGTGGAACATTACAAGGGCAACTTCTGGAGTATGGCAAGGAGCTCCCTGAAGTCTTGGGGGGTGAGGTGGGACCTGCAGAGTCCCAAGTACAGGCAAGTATAGTCACAATGTGGAACTTGTGAGCAGGCATGGGGTACAGGGCTCACAGCTTGCTTGGGGTATGGAATTTGGATCCATGGTGCCTCTTAAGTCCCAACAGAAGACCTTTTCCCCCAGGTCTCCTCCATGTGCCAACAGAGGTGGGCGACTGCGCCATGTTCTTCAGCACCACCAACTTCAGCTCGACCAGCTACACCACGTACACCTGCTGTAAGCAGCTCTTTGCCAGGTGGGTGTGAAGGGCCTTGGAGCCATCTGGTCCTGCCCAAGGACCCAGGTGCTGGGGCAGCAGCTTGTCCTGACCCTGTGTCTCTCCTTCCAGCTCGGTGCTCCAGAATGGGACTCTGTCCTTCACGGGATCCTGGGCTGAGCAGGCAGAGAGTGTGCGGTGGCTCAAGGAGTGCTGTGCATACTACAACCACACGTCCTGCGCAGGGACATTCTAGGACTGGGGGAGCACCAGGGCCTACAAGGCCTATCCCCAAAAGCAGAAAAAACCCCAACAGAAACCTGAGTGTCTGGTTTTCTCCACTCCAGTGCCGACAGACAGCTGCGTGCACCTTGCAACCTGCACCCTTAGGTGCTGGCCCTGCAGACACAAGGGAGCAGCTCCCAAATAAATTATGGCAACCCTTGTGTGCTTGCCCTCAGACCCCTTCTGGCCCCTGACTATGGCTGTCACACACAGCACAAGGTCCTTTGCTGGGGCTGTACCCCATGCCCACTGCAGACCTTGCAAGCTGAGCCCCCTGTCTGCTGCCAGCCTTCGGCTCTTCTCCCCCACAGGACATGGATGGGGTAAAGCCAGTGCTTGAAGGTGTTTCCTTTCCCCAAATACAAAGCCAGCACATCCCACAGTACTTGGGTGCAGCTCTCCCAGAGGGACCACAGTGCCAGGGAACAGGCCAGTCCTTCTCTCTTTATTGCACTCGAGAGCACCCAGTCCCAACGCAGCCGCGTTACGTACATCCGTATTTTACAGTCACCCATGGGCAAAGGACCTGGAGCCCAGAGCATGCCGTGCTCCCAACCCAGCCCCTTCCCTCCACCAGGCACTGAGCCACTGCTTGGGACCCCATCCTGCAGGGTGCTGGCACCCAGCACCCTCCTGCAACGCCCTGAGGAAGGGGATGGAGGGTGGATGGAGCAGACGGCTCCTGTACCCGTCCATCACTGCCTCGAGCCTGGGGTAGCAGGATTTGGAGTGGATACTGCCAGCTGCCGCTGGAGTCCAGCATGTGCCAAGCAGGGGTGATGCTGAGCACCAGATTGTGCTGTGGGGCTAGGGCATACAGGATCTGTGTAAGGCAGGGGGGCAAGGAGGAGCGATTCCTGTGGGCTAGACACCCCCACGTACCAAGGCAGAGCCTGGTATGGAGGGGAAGTCGCCCCTTTGCCCTGCTCCCTGGAATCCCATGTGAGGTAGAGCATCCTTACCGTAGCACCAGCCACCATCCAGAGCAGCATGGCCCCCTTCAGCAGCCACCCAGCAACAGGGTGGGAGACTTCCCCGGGAAGCAGGGGAAGGCAGGGGTGCAAAATCCCATCCTTAGCAGCTGCTGGTACCAGTGGCAAACACCCTGCCTTGGAACCGGCCAACACCCCAGAGCCCCACACCATAGCAGAGGAGCCCTGCAGCAACTGCTGGGACCCTCTGCAGGAAAAAGGGTGTGCCAGGGCACTGGGGACTGCCTGGGCACTGGTGGGGATCTCATCCTTGACAGCGCCAGCAAGGCTTGGCCCGGTCACTTTATGGGGACACAAAGAGGGACATGAGGTGATGGGAACCACAAGGGTGTCCAGGACTCCCAGTTTGCTGGGGAGCCAGGCAAGGACATTCTCCCTCGAGCCTACAAAGCTCGAGGGAGAATCTCTGTCCCTGCCTGAAGGAAGGCCTATGGAAAGTTGAGAGAGGAAAGCGAGTCCGAGCGTGGAGAGGCACACGGCCCCACAGGCTCCAGCAGCAGCTCCTGTAGAGAGGTACTGGGAGGTGGCCTGTGGCTCCCAGCCCCCGTGGCCCCGGCCCAGCCACTCACAATTAGCACACACCACACAATGCAAGCGCTGCGGGCCGGGCAGGAGCCCCACGGAGAAGGCCACTGCCAGGGTCTCCCCTTCCCACACTGGTCACGTGCTGGGCCCAGGCTGGGGGCCAGAGCAGGGATCTCAGCTGCAGCAGCTCTGACTACTGCGGGCAGCCAGCTCTGTTGCTCTCTCCTGACCTGGGTTTGCAGGCTGTTGAGGCCTCCCCTGTTTCTGCAGCTCTCCGGGAGCTCTTGGGGCTCACAGAAGCCTTGCGGGTGCTCTGAGGACTTGTCAGCACCTTCTTCTGGAGCTGAGGGCTGGACTGGGCAGACTTCCTGCCCAGGCAAGGACTCTTGGAGCCTTTGGGCTTGACTGGTTCCAGCATCTTCAGGCCCAGGATGCTGCAGTAGTGATTGCACCTGTGAGCGGCCGGGAACTGCTCCAGCAGGGAGGGAAAACAGCTCTCCTTCAGCCCCTGGTACCTGCCAACACAGCTATCCTCAGCTCCTGCTTTGCACCAGGAGATGTCCCACCAGAGCAGGGAGGCGAGGATGGAGCCTGACCACGGTTACCACCATGGCCCTTGCCAGGTAAGTGGCAGAGCTGGGGACAGCCAGGGCCACCCTGCTCCAGAGCTGGAAGTCACTCACCCTTTCAGGTTGGTAGCGATCCGCACGTTGGTCAACTTCCAGCCCACTCCTGTAATTTAAGAGGACAACCAGTCTCTGTCCAGAGAAGGACAGCCACCAGTACCAAGGGCAGCTCATTGCCCCGGGTAGAGGGTTCCATGGCATGGGGTGGGAGAGAGGCAGGAGGGCAAGCCTGGTGCTTTTCTTTCTTTCCCAGGCTAAAGGGTGGTGATGGGCCATGGGCACCCCACAGGAGATCCCCTTACCTTCCATGTCAGTCACGAGGATATTTCCATTTGTCCACTGGTAAACCCAGTGCTGGAAGGTGCAGCATTTGAGCACAATCTCCGAGGTGCCTCGTGCCACCAAGCTGCCATCTCTCTCAGTGACACAGTACTGCTCGCAGGGCCTGCCAAGGTCCTCCTCCATTGTGGCATAAGGGATGTTGTTGGCCGGACGATAAATCAGGTACAGAGGAATTATCCTGTGTGGGAGTTCACAGACAATGTCAGCACGGTGAGCTCTCCCTCCTCTGCAAGTGGAGATTCACACCACTGCCTGCAACCCTGGTTTTTGCCTTCCTCCCAGTATCCCTTCCATTTGTGGGAGCAGAGTGCACTGCCTTTGGGATGCCCCAACACCCACAGGGAAGCTTCCCACCGTCCCCTGCAATGCTCTGCCAGGGCATTAAGCCAGTAGAGCTGTAGCACATCACTTACTCAGGCACTGCTCCAAAATCAGGGACTGCTCGTGCCTCAGCAGCAAAGATCTTGCAGTACTCACGACTGGAGTTTTGGACTTTACATTCCTGGAAGTGCAAACAGAAGAGTCAAGAACCTGTTCCATCATGCACCACTGCCTCCCTGGGACCGCTGCCAATTGCTTCCTTGTCCTGGTGGTCAAAGGGTGATGGGAAAGTCCTGAGCAGCTCCACGTTGCTCAGATGGAAGAGCGGAAGCTAAGAATGGCAAGGACATGTCCAGCCTCCTGGCTAGAGCACCCCAGAGCATTTCAAAAGTGGAAGGAAATAGCAAAGATGGGCACAGAGCTGGGAACTGTCTGGGGACCAACTCACACACAGGTGGGGAGGGTGGGAGGGAGAAAGGTGGATGGTGGCCCACAATGGGATACCCACCTGGATGGTGATATCATAGTTCTTCTCGATGAGGCTGTTCTCATTCTTGGTCCCAAAGACGATGAAGTTGTGCACTTTGATGACGCAGGTGTGGCCGGACTCGAAGACAGGCTCCAGGCCGTAAATGGCCCTGGCACGGCAGGCCTTGCGCAGGAAACCAGCGCCCACCTCCACGTCCTCGCTCACCACGCGCCCGAAGAGCTTATCCCCCCAATAGCCTGCATCAGCCAAACCCTTGGCAAACACCATGGGTGTCATCTCGATCTCCTCTCCAACTGGTGGGAGGAAGAGCTGGTGAGGGGGGGACAACATGGGCACGTCCTGCTTCTGCCCCAGAGCTGCCTGCCCCACTCAGCAAGGGGCAGAGTCACAGCTCATCATGTGGCCCTTACCTTCAATCTCTTCCCGCAGGATAAATCCTGACAACACTAGAGGAGACAGAAAGCAAAGAGGTGTCAAGGTCCTGACAGGATCCCACCTTGCTCCATGCACTTGCACAACTAGGGATGGCAGGTAGGATGGTGGGAACCAGTTGGCACACAGAGGCAGAAGCACCTCACAGAGGTGATGTTACAGATTGTGCCAAGGCTCCCCCACGGCAGCCTGGCACCAAGCCTTCTCTGCAGATGGCCACACCGCCCCATGGCACACCCAGGAAGCTGTGAGAGGCTGCTGAGGGCTCCTCACCTTCTGGGCTGAGCAGGAAATCTGTGGAGTCAGTGCCGTACTCGTTGCTGATCACACACCGATAGACTCCGCAATCCTTCTGGGATGCCTGCACAACAGCCAAAGCTGCCTGGCCCTCATCACCAGCACTGGAAAAGAAAGGGAGCATGGCCACATCGCCGGGTGGTGGTGGGGGCACATGGGAGCCCTGTGACAGGCACTGTGGGTGGGCAACATACTGCCCTTGGGGGGATGGAAGAAGGCTACAAACAAAGCCATCCCAAGGGCAGCCCAGCTGCTCCCCCAGCATGTCACAGCACCAGGAGTCCTGCCCTGTGGTTTGTATTAACAGAGATGTTTATCCTCCAGACAAGCCCTGCAAAATCTGGCTGGGATTGGGCTACAGACTGATAAAGGTACTTGTCCCTGAGTGAGGCTGGGTCAGGGCTTCACAGAGAGAAGAGGTGGGACCCTCATCCTGAGACTCACTGGCTAAGCAGGCTCTGCTCTGGTTTGCTGGAAGGCAATGGCCACTCCTGCCCATCTCCCCCAGGCCAAATATCTGCTCCAGGAGACAATTTCTACCCCAGAATCACCTAACTTACTGTCTACTTATTATAAACAGAGCTCAGGGGACACCAGGGCATCAGGCAAATCCTAACTGATGTGGATGATGTTCCTACACAAATTCTCTGGGCTTGAGAACAAGCTGCTCTTCATAGTAGACCCAAAGGATACAACAACCAGCCACCCAGCTGTCTGAATATGCACTATCAATATGTGAACCATCCCTGTGCAAGGGCAGTGCCAAGGGATAGAGAGGGCACAGCCAGAGCTGCTTTTTCCCAGTGGTGGTTGGATGGAAGACCCTCCCAGCTCTGCTGGGAGGCTGCCACCCTCACGTGGATTCTTTGGGATCCCAGTTCTGCAGTCCACATCCAGCTCTTGATTTCTGTGATGGGCATAACACCTTTTCTGCCCTCCCCAAGGTCTGGGTACCCAAAGCAGACACTCCAGATGGAGCATCAATAAGATAAATTTGTCAGCAACTCCCCATCTGGGCAATCCTTCCCTCTGTGAGCACTGGTAAGATGAAGTGCACAATGTACTGTGCCATGCACTGAGCTTCCCATGCTGCCTTAGCAAGAGGGGCACCTTCACCCCAGGCAAGGCAAGGAGCAGGATGTGACAGGTGACAATGTGGAACTGACAGGTTACCTCCTTTGGGCTTCAGCTACAGGGATCTCGTCCTTGTACCACGTCAGCTTGGAATCACTCAATATATTGAAGAACTGGCACCAAAGTTTCAGGTTTCCTGATGCATCAGAAAATTGTTCTGCCCTGATCTTACGGACCACCTGTGGAGCTAAGGGTGCAAAAAGATGGGTGGTGAGACACAGAGCGCTGGCTGCAGCTCTGGGGACAGCCAGCCTACACCTACACTGCTGCTCAGGGCTTTGGGCACCATGTGTATGTCAGCACGTGTAACACTGCCTTCCCAGGGAAGGTCTCAGAGCCCCACTGGGATAAAGAAATGGGACACAAGTGGTACAAATTTGCTCAACAGTGCAGCACTGCAATACCCAGTGAGGCTTGGCCAGAGGGAAGGCAGAAAACTACTATGGAATAATGGAGGAAACATTCATCTACTGAAGTAGGAATTTATCACGGTTACCCTTACTTTGCAAGAGTGCTAATTCCTGTGAGAGTACCACCTGGTTCCTTCAACCCCAGGATTATGTCTTTTGTAATTCAATGCCACAGGGAATCAAATTAGCATTGACCACAGACGTGGAAGAGAAGTGTGTGCCCTGTGATGCCCACTGAAAAACGGAATCAGAGTTTGGGTTTGAAGGGACTTTAAAGACCACCTTGTTCCAACCCTCTTGCCATGAGGAGGGACACTTTCCACTCAACCAGGTAACTCAGGATCCCCAACCAGCAGCAGGCTTGACGAGGCCCAGAACACAGAGACCAAAACCAAGAGGATTCTATGATCCCTGGGGCTGGGGAAGCCCAGGCTGTAAGAGACAACCAGTGTCAGAACTGCTGCCTCTTGCATTCCTCATCCCTCCCAGCACTGGGATAGAAGTCTTGGGGGAGACTTTTGGCTTTCACACAGCCAAAGGCTGATGCTGAAAACCCTACAAATGTACAAAACTCATGTGGCCCCAGCTATTACTGGCTCCCTTTGTAGGCAACAAGGGAATGAGCTTCATGGGGATTCTCTCTTCCCTCACCTTTAAATGGGTTATTAGTACTCTGGGACTCTGCTGGCTGTACTTCTGGCTTAGCATCTCCAGGGACCTCGTCATCACCACCGGTGTCACCTGCAGGCTCCTCGTACAGCTTAGGAACCTCCAACGTGGCCATCTTCCTCGTGAGGGTTGGAGAGCACTGCTCTGAGCGAGAGGATGGAGCTGGAGCAGGAGAATGCAACAGGGATGCATTCTTCCTGGACTGCCGTGGTGAAACAGTCAGACTTCTTGTGTGGCCCAGGCTCTCTGGGGTTGCCTCCTCTTCCACCCCCACCTGTTTGGGTTTTGGCAGGTATATCTTGCGCCGGGCCCCCAAAGCGAGCTCTTCTGGTGTGGCACAAGGTAGCACTGCCAGAGGGTCAGCAGGGCTCTCTTCAGAGCTCACTGGAGGCAAATCAGAAAGATGAGGAGCTGCTCCAGCTGTGGGCATGCTGCCCACCACGATGGAGGGGACTGAGAGTGGGGGCGGCCCCTCGGCCTCAGGAGCCCCCCAGGTGCGTCGCTTTGGTGGCACAGGCCTGCAAGCCAGCATCTCCTGGCTGGTAACAAATTCCTCATTAATCATTCCTGTGATCCGTCTGGATGTCCTGGGGGTCAGAGGCAAGTTCTCTGCTGTCTGGAAGAGCTGGTTGTTTTGTACTTTTTCCAAAACTTTCCTTGAGGTGCGAGGGCTAAGGCCAGCAATGCCTATCTCTGGGATCATGCCTTCCCCTGCATTTGGCTGCTCCTTGTCCCCAGAGTCAGTGTCCCCTTTTGTGGCATCCTTACTGCTATCTGACATTTTTAGAAGTAGCAGTAGGTAATTCTTTAAGGAGGAAACCAGGTTTTTGTGCTGCATTTTCTCCTCCACAGACATCTCCTGAGATCTCTCAGAGCCAGGCAGAACCAGCGGTACCTGTGGCTGAACCTCAGAGACTCCTTCCCAAGTCCCTGAAGATGCTGCTGGTTCCTGGCATGGAGCTGTGGCTCTCAGGAGTCCTCCCTCCTTCCCTTGAGGTCCCATGGGCACTGGCTTGGCATTCTCCTCCTCTGAAGTGATGGCTGAAAACACCTCTCGTGGGACAGATCCATCTGTCGTAGTGATTTCCGCTTCTCCTCTCGCAGGAGGCAGCAGCTGGGCCCCAGACAGGACCTCTCCTGCAGTGGCCTCCATCCCTGGGCTTCTGTTAGATGCCAGCATTGCCTCCTGAGCCCCTGATGGCCTCACTGCAGGAGCAGGAAGTGGCTTTTCCTTGGCAGGAGGAACTGAAGCAGGAGCTGCTGTTTCATTTCGGGTGTTCTGATGGCCCAAAGGTGTCCCTCCTGCCTCCCTGTGCACAGTCCCAAGACATGGCTCTGCTGCATCACTCCCTCCTGTCCTCACACCAGGATGGCTCCCAGACAGCTCTGCTCCTGCCTCTTTGCTCTTCCCATCCTTGACTGTCTGACATGGGTTTTGTTCAAGAGGAGTGTTTTCTCCAGGTTCTGGAGGAGTCAAATTCTTTAGCAATGACTCTTCCCCACCTTGGCTTTTGTTCTCTTGATTTAACAGTCCTTGCTGAGTCTCTCTGTCCTCAAGAGCATGGGAATGTCTTTCTGCCTGTTTCCTGGCGGGTGGGTGCTCCTTGCCAGACTGTACATGGTCTGGTGAACGTGCTGGTGGCTTTGGTGGCTCCTGAGGCCTAAACCGAGGATTTGTCCTTTTCACAGCTCCCCTGCTTTCCTGGCAAACAGGCACCTCTTTCCTGACCTCCTCTAGCTTGCTGGCTTGCTGACTGGCCTCTTTGGTTGGACTGGACACTGGATGCTTTAGGTCACCAGGAGACTGTCCAACTCTTGCTGCAACCTAGTCAAAAAAAAAAAAAAAAAAAAAAGGGAAGGAAATTAGCATCACATTACTGCCTGGGTCTGTGCAGTTGTACTTGTGGGCCACCTGTACCATACAGCACTGCCCAACTTCTTGAATCATGGGAATTACCCTGATACCAGTGCTACTCTGTCATCCAGGGTCTTCTGGTTTCACCATCATCCCACAGGAGTGAGTCCCACCTGTCAGGCTGTAGAAAATGTCTCTTCTTTTAATCAGCTCCAGCCCTTCTGCCTTTCAACACCCTTGCTGTGCACAGAGGCAAGAGATCTGCCTTTCTAAACCAATCAGTGGCTTTTAGTCCAATCTCCTCTGACTCCCTGCCTTCCCAAAGAGCGAAACTTTCCCATTTTTACCAGCCACTGCTGACACCTTGCATAATTCCCTTGATGTTTCTTGAGTGCACTGTGAGATGGGGCAGTTGGCATGTCACACTCTATCAGGATGAGGCTGCCCAAATGATTTATAGGGAAACTGTACACCCTGACGTTATCAGCACTATTCAACCATTTTGTTTCTCTGACGTTTGGGAAGCTCAAATGTTTCCGACCACAGCTGCACCCAGCAGACGTGTCAGCGAGCTGCCTGCTGTGATGGCCAGGCTTTGTCCTGAGGAGAACTGCCCAAATCCTGCAGCCAAGGAGCACAGTCTATTTTTGTAGGGGAGGCAGCGATACCGTGGTGCACGCTCTGCGAGCATCACCAGGACAAGGCACGGGGACAGGGCATGCCCACAATGGGACCCTGTCACCATCAGACTTTCTGAAAAATCCTCTTTGCCCAGGATTCCTCTCCTGGGAAGCTGAGAAGCCTCAGAGAAAAAGGAAAATAATATTATCTCATTTCCTTCTCCTGTGTTTTGCTGCTTTGGAATGTGGTTGGAGATTTTTTTATCCAACATGTGAATTGTTTTAACTTAATGACCAATCATGGTCCAGCTGTGTCAGGACTCTGGAGAGAGTCACTGGTTTTCCTTT
>JAYDZK010000025.1:17264951-17278809 GCA_034509185.1 Euphonia xanthogaster
TATTTCCAGCCTGTTTCCAACAGCAAACTGGATTTCCTCAGGAAAGCTTTGGTCCTTGTGCCTAAGAGGCTCACTGGATATACTCTCCTCCTTCCAGAACTTACAAACTTGTTTGTGTCTCTCACTGAGTAACCTCTTGGAGTAATTAATACTAGTGAGGTCAGGAAGGATCATGGAGCTGTTAACAAGTACACTGAGAGAAGAGGTTTTAGAGTCTCCATATTGAAAGAACAAAATCTCATCAGCACAGGAGCTACCTCCCTCTACACCAACGTGCTGCCAGGTCACAAGGCCTTAGCACCAGCCTTCTTTTTTTGCCTCTCCCTCCTCTTCTTGACTTAACCCCTTCCTGCCCAAGGGGAGATTTTAGCTCATTGGGCAGTGACCAGCTTTTATTCCAGATGTTGACAGACGCAGAAATTCATCACTGATACAAATGTAGCTGTGCTCTAACCATCTACAGCCAGCAGTATTGGTTCCAGCAGGAGAGCCTTAAAAACTGCACATTCCTGAGTTATGGAGGCCAGGATTAGAGAAGCAGAGATTAGGACAATAAAATGTAGCTGGTCCAAGCAGTAACCAGCATATCCCATTCTTCTGGTCTTTCATTTGCCTTGTTTGAGATGTTAGCTTATGCCTTTGCCTCTTTACACACTCAGGTGTTTCCCACCTCCCTTAAATTGAAGCTAAAATCACCATGCAATTGCTGAACCTCTGCTTGTGGTGGGCTTGTTATCCTTGTTATCACTTGCTGCAGAGTTTAACTGGCACAAGTCCAGCAGGTGAGGCAGGGCCAGGTTATTCACTGAAGACACTGTTACCTGTCACTATGCACGTGAATTTAGCATCAGAGTCCTCGGACACAGCACGGGATTTGATAGTGGTTTCAAATAGTGGCTGTGTTTCCTCCGTCAGCTGAGAAATGATTGCGCAGAAGGTGCTCCTGGAAGATTCAAGAAGCATTTCTTAGAGATAAAAAGCACCAGAAAAATCAAAGGGTCCACCTTGTGTCTCACCTCAGCAGCCTGTGTTCTCATTGTCCATGCCCTCTTCCCTCCCATCATCCCTACATTTGCTCACAAGTCCAGTCCAGTGCCACGGCATTGGACTGATTTCTCCCTCCTAAGATGACTGTCAATTTAAAGTGTCATTTGGGAGCCATTCCCTTGTCTTAGCTCGTAGGGCTATCGGGGCAATGGATGTTGACCCACTGGATGAATGAAGACCCATTTTAGCTCTTGATCATACCAAAACATCTCTTTGGCCAGCCAGCAAGCTTAGAGCTCTGCCTAACAAAGTCAATTCCCAGTTCTGAACCATAAATGTTTCAAGAGTTCTGTTCACTAGGATTTTCTTTTATTTGTGAAGAACTTGTGTGATTTCGGGCCAAGTGTGAATTGCACATGTCTCCTGAACACAGCAGCCCTCTTAGAATGAAGAAAAGCTGGCAGCTGTGGGACAGCTCATTGAGGAAGATGTCAGTCTGGCTAGCAGCTTTCTGAACCCAGGAATTAGCTGGGAAAGAACTCCCTGTTTAACCCCTTACTGCTGCAGGTAGGCACTCACACTCCCTACTCCAGGAGTTCAGGCTCTGACCTTGGAAGTTCATGCTGGGACACCCAAATAGCCAGAACTATCCTAAGAGTGCAATCTGTAATGCTCAAGAGCAGGCCATGGATTCTCCAGGTGTTTAAGCACTGTTCAATGAAGTGCAATAAATCACCATATTCATCCAACCCTGCTGCAGCATCACTGAGAGAGGCCCCAGAAAATCTGGGCTTTCTTAAATAAAGGGAAATTATTTAACTCCAAATTGGCTTTTCATTCAGATAATGCTGAGGCTCTTGGAAGGGAAGAGCTTCTTATTTAATTTTCCCCTTTGCAATTAAAGCTCTACACATTTACAATACGAGAGGGGCTCCTAAGGTCTCAAGTGCAAAGATGCTGGGAGAAACAGCTAATACTGCAAGAGAGCTGGTAGCTGGCAGCTCTATTTATATAATTTTCAGCAGTGAAAGACATTCCTTAAACAAGTGATCAGCTTCCAGAAACATGCAAGGGGTGGAACAAATGCCCAAACCACTCCTGACACAGCTCCACCATGAGCAGAAGGGCTCAGAGTGTGTGGTGAGGGTTCCATGAGGAGGACCCCAGCCCCACAAGCAGCCCCAGCTTGCAGGCAGGATGCTGGTGCTGCTGCCACTAATGCTCTACCTGCTAAGGAAGCAAACTGGGTCAGGACAAACCAAAAAGCCCCACGTTTAGCATGACCCAGCTTGGGGACGTGCACTGACAGGGACTAAGCACACGTGGCTGAAGGCAACAGGAGAGCTACAGCCACAGCAACTGCCTGTCTTATCCACCCTGAAAACTTACCTGGAGGCTGCAATGTCAGTATTTTCCCTCTGCCTTCCTGCAAGAACGGGTTTGTAAGAGATGCAGGGAGATGAATCCCTGAGTAACAACCCACTGGAGCACAGCAGGAACCTCACCCAGCTCCCAGCACCTTTGTGCTGGATGAGGGTCAGGACAGGGGAAGCTTGGGATGTTGCAAACCTGATTCATCTACTGAATGAGGGTTATAAGCATGGTCTGTATCCAAACACATGTGTGGGGTGGGATAAAAAAAACAGATTCCACAGCTCAGACTCTTTTCTGTGGAAATCAATGGTTACTAGGACACTGGTCCTGGTAAGCAACTCTTCACTCAACTGCAGGGCCAGGAATGGGCTGTGGGAGTCAAAAGCTGTTTCAAACCAGAACAAACTTCCCAAATTCCAATCCCAGGAAAAAAAAAAGCCCATTTCCACGGAGCAAGGCAGACAATCCAGTACAAGGCAGTTACTGGTAGGGTTTTGATGCTCCCTTCAATACAGATCCCCCTCCCCATACCAGTAAATGCCTTTCAGAGCCACATAAAAGAATTTCCCAAGCATCAACCAACATTTCATACCCCAGCAGGAGGACAACGGGATCAGCATCTTCTAATCAAGTGATGCACACACACATAGTGGCTCTTGGGATCCAGTTTAATCCCAGCACCATGCCACCAGCACCTGCAGGCAGCACCAGGAATAAGTCTGGTCCACTCAGTGCAAATCCCACAACCAGGTGAAATACATACAGCAAAGGCTACTGAATGGCTTTGGAAAGCAGCTGTGGTGAGAGCTGGGGGGCTCCACAGGCTCAGCAGATGAATCAGGGACTTGCCCAATGACACTTGGCAGGAAGCCTGGAAGGTCTATTGAGTCTTTCAAAGAAACCATTGTGTTGGTCACAGCAGGATTTCAAGGCTCTGGCACCGTGGGGCTCTCAGCTGACTCACTCCAGCTGCAAGGAGGCTTGTCCAATTCAAATTGCATTCTAAACCAGTAATTCAGGGTATTCCAAGAACTGGACACAAAGCACTAGCCACTTTTTCTTTGGGCCTTCCTGGAGCTGCATCTCTGGGGCAGAAAAAGCCCTGGATCCTAGAAGAGACCCCTGGCAATTCAGTAGCCTTTTCAATTAAAGAGGGATTTCCATACAAAAGCCTGCTGGAAAAGGAGATTTGAGAAGTGTATTCCTCTTGTTATGATTTTCTTTTTGACTTTTTGGTTAGAAATCCCAGAGCTAGAGAGGTGTACTGGAGAGGCCTTTCCCTCCATGGTTATTCTTCTACCTGCCACTCCAGCAAACCAGAAATGCCAACTTTTCCCAAATGTGTTCTTTTGCCAAAGGCAAAGTACAGCTGGACAAGTGCCTTTTGGGGCAAAGTCCAAGTGAATGAGGATCCTCACAACAATGGCAGGGGAAAGAAATTTTTTTCTCTGGATGTCTCAGGGCAGTCACATCCAATTTTTAATGTCTCTGTATGGAAGTCTCACTTTAATATAAAGAAGTAATTGAACACCCATCCTTTGGCTAAGAAAGAGGAATATTTATTGCACCTCAATACAGGAATTATGATGAACATTCACTTTTCTTTCTGCAGTTCAAGTAAGTATTAGGGATCAAATCATGCAGGATGAGGCTGTTAGCTCACTTCAGGGCTCTTGACTGATTAATTAATTAGTACCAAAGCATTACAGGTTAATCACATGCAGACAGCTTCAGAAAAGTGTTTGGTCAGAGCAGTTTAATGCAATGTAGTTTTACCTTCCTAAATTGGAGGGAGAGAATCTGCTGCTTGATAAGCTAAGCAAAAAACAGCATAAAAACCATTAGAGAGAGAAGCACGGAAAGGAGCTGAAATAAACAAACCGTTACAGAGACATATTAATGATGAGTCATTTTGCAGAGGTCAGAGTTCCTATTAAAAGAAGGTACAGCTGCCTTAGGCTGCCTGCCAGGACGAGCAAGCCACATTGTCAATTGAAATCAGAGGCTGTAAAAATGAAATGGTCGTTAACCACAGAGAATCAGTGTCAGGACATTTATACAAGTAGGTTTCCAAGAAGCAGCACCTTGAGCCTTCCATGCACCATCTGCAGCATTGTGCTCAAAGCAGGCAACTCCACCACAGGAGATATCCAGCCCAATTCTGTGCTGGCAAGCAGCTGGCCTGAGCTGGGTGCCCTCTGTGCTTCCAAGGACAGCTCCTGGGAGAAGCTGAAAACTCTCTGATCACATTGCTTTCCAGCTTTCCAATCAAATCATTAAGGTCTGGCAAAACATTAAAATAAAATAACAGAAGTAGACTTTACAAGAATCTACACGTTTTGCTTTCTTTGTGGGAAGATGGAGGAGCATTAACCAATTCAGGGAACAAAATCAAACACGCAGGTCCTGCACAAGACATCTTGATGAGCTACTTACCAGTGGCCACCAGCTCTCCCAAAGGAGTGTCTTCAGGGACTCATGTCCTAGCCAAAGGGCCACATTGAGGGACTGTGGCAGCAGCCCCTTGCAGGTTGTAGGAAACAACCTCTGTGTATTGACCTGCAGCAGTCAGGAACAGTTCCTCAAGCTTTGACTCACCCACATGGCAATCAAAAGTCCAAATCTAACAGGGACAAGCTAGTCAGCAGCATGTAGGCTCAGTGATTTAACTGCACTGAGGTACATGTTACACCTATGGAACAACCTCAACATACAGCCTTGGAAATGACTGCAGCATGGGCATCCCCTCTGGGATGTACCAGGCCAGACTGCCACATCCCTAAGTGCAGAGAGATCAAACCTTTTCAGCCTCTGTGAACCACCAAAGTTCAGTGCTCTAGGATGGTGCTACAGAAGACAGCAGAAAGAACCACGTGGAGGGCCACCTGGGGGTGCACCTCTTCAGGTCTCCTACCCAAATGTGTGAGTCCCAGTCCTGTGGAAACCAGCAGGACTCCAAGTCTTGCCCTAAAAATGATCACAGAGAGACCCTGAAAACTGGTCCTGCCAATCGTACATTCCACCTGTGGAAGCAGAACCCCCATGTGAACCCTGAGAAAAAAAGTAGCTCAGCTTGAAGTCCTGATACTTTACACAAATAATTGCAAATTTCCCATGAGAAGAAAAATCTGAAGGGCTCACTGACTCCTCTCCTTCAGGAAAGCAAAGTTTTGGACTGTTGCTCAGGAGCAGCTTTAACCCAACAAACATGGGTGGCACTTGGCCTTTTGGCAGCGGCTTCACCCTCTCCACCCCCAGCCACACAATCCTGGTCCACTCCCAGTGCCAAGTGCTGGTCACGCAGCCAAAGGATGTGCACATGGGGCATGATCCAGCTGGGAAATCAAGCGCTCACAGTAACAGGCTGAGGAGCGCTCACTCACCTGATCCCTCTTTCATGTGTTGTGCTGGTTCACGGGAGAAGCCAGAGGAGCTGTGTCCTTTGAGCTGTATCCTTCCACCCCTTGCAACATCCCTGTGAGCTCCATGCCCTTTCTGGCACTGCCAGGCACAGCTTTGCATTACCTGCCTTACTGACCAGCACCTCACCTTGTCCTCAACACTCACAGACACCCTCAGAGCTTCTAGAGCTCAAATTGCACCTCGTGCTGCTCTCACCCCATCCTGACTTCCTGGGGATCCAGGTTCCTGCTCCCAAGCACAACCACCCCAAGTGATCCCAGGGGCAGCTGTATGCCTGCGCTCTGGGCTGCCCCCAGGCACCTCCATCTGTCTGGAAACAAAACTCACTGGTTTAACTCGTCTCAAAATATTTTGCTTACCACTGGGAAAAAAGGGAAAAACATCTTTTTACCCACCAGGAATACTAAAGACCTTCTTAAAAGGAAGTTCCCAAAATCCTTGCAAGCTAGAATGCTAGTGTAGGCAGTAGTGTGGTTTTAATCATGATTTCTTGCATAAGACAAACAGGGATGTGTCTTGGCTTGGACGTAAAGAAAATAGCAAAAGTCAGAACAAAGGCTGCTTGTGCCATGAACCCATTGTGCTCATGGATGTGATCAAACAGTGAGCACTGACAGTGCTTTTTTTTTTTTAATCCCCAGTATTAAGACAACATGGGCTTTATTCACTGCACTTCCTGAGACAGTGCTGAACACTGAACTGAGGGTCTCTTGAGGGTCTCTCCATATTATCAGAAGAAAAAGGCCATCATGTATTAATTGAAGTTTAACCTCAATATGCTAAATTTGCTTTTCAGACTAGAGATTTAAGCCCCAGAGAGCACGATCAAATTGTGGATCCTGCAGCCAGCAGAGCCCTGCCTGCAGGCAGCTGGCACTTCACTTCAATTACGTTCCAGCACATCCACGTAGAGCTGTGACAGCACAGCTACATCAGAACCCAATCTGCCCTGCTGGAAACGTGGGGCTTCTGAGCAGGGCAGCAGATACTGCAGTGTGCTTGCTCTGATCCTCTCTGAGACCAGGCTGCCTGTGCCCTGGGCTCCCCAAGGGCTTACCAGCACACACAGCACAGGGCTCTGCTAATGAAGGGCAGCATCAGCAGTGGATGTGCCTCCCTCGAGCAAGCTCGGGGCCATTACAGTTACTGGATAAAGGCAAATGCTAATGTAATCCTGAGGAACACATCTAAAGCACTGAATCAAGGCCTCCAGTATAACCCTTCCTTCTACTGGAGAAGTGGACTTCAAAAATGTCTGCTCCAGGCATGTCCATCACTGGTGAGATGAAGCCTCCTCAGGCACCTCCCACTGATGAAGAGAAGCTCAGCTTTTTATAAGCTGGTTCTGAAAATACACAACTGTTCTCAAGTGCTGGACTATAGCACTACACCTCTCCACCACATCCCTTCTACCAGTCTCAGTTCACTGTTAAATTCCATTTTATCATATGCTTTCAAGCTCCTTTGGCCATTTATCATCCTCTTAAAGGTTTTAGCCCTTCAACTAGTCCTAATTTTCTCTGGAAGTGAAGACAGCCTTCCCTGTTTTTCATGCACTTGCCAAATTTCAGTCTTGCAAGGGCAGGAGTAGAACTGTCAACACCACCTCACTTTTTTTTAACCACTCAAGTTGATGGTCCAGGCTGGCATTTACTGGCACCAAAAAGTTAACTGCTTGAAAAACATAGATTTTCAGTCTAACACCTTTTTTAGCCCTCTCATGCAATTATCCATGAAATTACTCTCTATATTTCTTATCATTGAGATAAAGAAATCTTTCTCCTTCCAGTGCACTCCTCAGATGGAAGTGAGCAAGAGCTCAGGAGACCCTGAAATAGGCTTAACAGTGGCTCCATCCTCATATGGACAAGCACCTGGACTCGAGCTGCTTGAGCAGCAGCAGTGATCAATATTTTTCAGTTCTCTTCCACAGCATGAAAATTGACCCACACAAGCTGTCCAGTGAGGCAAAAAAAGAGCAAAGCATGACAGCAAAGCTGACAGGTCCAAGTTATGTTTTGAGGGAATCAGCATTGCAGCAAAGCTCCTTGAGAAGCCCATGGAGCAGCCTGTACATCCTGGGAGCTGGACAGAGGGACTGGCAATTTCCTACAGACATTGCCCCTCGCTGGCTCTCTGATCCCTGACATTATTGGGCATGTTTTGCACATGCAGACTTCCAAGTGTAAGGTTTCCTAAGAACTTATCTTCAAGGTTAATATTACTTGAGACAAATACAAACCACTCGGAATCCTGCCTCAGCTCTCAGCAGTGAACCCTTTTCAATGTTTAAAAGCAAATACTGAGGCTTTCATGTAGGCAGGGCTGTGCTCACAGCTGCTTTCCTGCCACGTGTCCTGCTCCTTATCAAGCACTCCCTGCACACACAGAACGAGCGTGCTGGTGTTCATATACCATGGCAGGAGCTATCAGCAGGCCTGTGATAAAGCAGCTCTGAGTGCTGTGTTGCTGTACAAGACACATTGTTATTTCACAGACTGGAAAACAGATGTATTGAGTCTTTGCTTGTCAAGGTCACAGACCGAATCGATGTCAGAGATGCAGAAATGTGGCAATTTTTTTCTGCAGGTAATTTAGTTTTTGCTGAAATGAACACGGACTTGTGTGTAACAATTCTGGCTAGACTGCATTAAAAGAGAAGGTGGAAAACAATAAATTAAGTTACACATTCCAGTATCAGCCTCTGTAATGCTCTGGAGATGGCTCAGATTTGTGTATTTTAACTCTGAATTGTTGCTGCCTCTACGGCCCAAAATAAACTTAGAAACACACCAAGAAATGAGAAATGGCCAAAAAAAAAGCAAAGTAAATATTGGACAATGAGATCCCCAGGAAAGGTGACATCCTCCTGGCAGCTTACTATGCAGAGAAAAGAGAAACAATGAAAACAAAACTGCCTGTAACAGCCCTTCCATCTTCCTCTTCTTGGACCAGGTGATGCTGTGAAGTGTGAGACTGAGTCAGTGTGAGATAACAACCTCATTCACTCATGATCTTCCTTCTCTCATCCAAAGAGAGAAAGGGTAGGGCAGGTTTTAATTCCATCTCCTGGGAACTGCCTCTGCTGTGGCATGAGAGGTGCCTTGTTTGGATGACCACACTCTGCCCTCCACACAATGTTATCCCTGGCCTGGGGAACACCCCCTTTCAGGAGGTTTCCTGAGAACAGCACAGCTCTCACATGCCATATACTCTGTATCTTTATAGTGACCCTGAAGGGCATGGGCTCATCAGCCTACACTTGGCTCCACTTGGCTTCCTAGGGGATATGGACATATGGACAGGAGGCTATAGAAAGGGAGCAGAAAAATCTCCCTTTGGAATTGCTGAGGATTGTTATTTGGAGTGCACAACTGCCAAGGAGCCCCACTCAAAGCAGACACCTCCAGCGATGGGAAACAGCCTCCTCTGTCCTGCAGGTCACAGGGTGTGGAGATGACTCACTGACGCCCTAAACTTTGCCTTTCCAGTAGGAACTGGCTGTCCCTCCTTCCAGAGTTTGAGACACTTCCATCCCACAAATCAAACTGACTGAGTGCTCTCAGCTGCCTCAGCTGGCATCTGACCAGGGGGTTACACCACTCCTTGCCAAAAGCAAAGTCCCCTTGGACATTACAGGTACCCAGCTGCTAAAGAGGGAACACAACTGAACCAAACCTGCTTTTCAGGAACCAAGGGCTCCTCAGTTTCCAGCACTCTTTATTATAGCAACAGATCTTTCTCCTTCATTTGATATTATGTGCAAAGCAAGAGGGACAAGACTGGGAATGGTTTCCAGCCAGAAGGGCCAGGTGGCAAGGCCCTCTCCTGAGCTCAAGTGCCACCCCGAGCAGAGTTATCCAAGAAAAGCTCAGAGGCAATGTCACTACACTCTATAAATATCTGTATATGATGTAGCTATGACAGTAGAAAGATATTCAAGCAAGGAAGCAATGCTCTAATGAGACTGAGGAGCAGACAGCTGCATTAGGTAAGAGGTGCAGATCACTTCCAGCAGAGGTTTGCCTAGCACTCAGATGAAGGTTTTATATTAAATTGCATCTCTCTGCACAATACACTCTCCAGACTTGCTATTTCTTATAAAAAGGACATCTAAAAAGATGTCTTGAGGGTTGTGACCCATGAATGTAGCTAAGGTAGACCCTGAACAGGACTGACAGCTCCTCCTCTCACTTCGTTAAATAATTACTTGCTTGAAATAATCACTTTGACACATAACAGGTTTGTTTAAAAAAAACAACCCCAAGATAAAAAAAAATCCTGTCAGCAGCCAGAGCAGAGGGCAAGTCACTGTGGCCATAAGCTGCTCCTGACATTGTCCAGTATCAGGTATGTTAAAAGACCAGCAAAGGAAAAACACTGAGCTGCTTGCTCACAGGCAAAATCCTTACAAAAGAGTAGCTCCCAAGGGCATGAAGAGTAAATACCCTGAATACTCTGATTATTAAAAGGATGATGTTCTGTCTATGGCCATTGTCAACACCTCTATTCTTCTGGCTTTCTTAGCACCACCTCTGGAAAATTCTACAAGGTAAAACCCAAAAACCATGTTCTGGTTACCTGATTCATATCCCTCAATTTACATGATATCCCTTTCCTCCAACAGGATTAGGGAGACCAAGTGACACATCCAAACTGCCCTCAACAAAGAATCACAGAATGGTTTGGGTTGGATGGGACCTTAAAGCTCATCTTGTTCCATCACCTGCCATGGGCAGGTGACCTAGACCAAGTTGCTCCAAGCCCTGTCCAACCTGGCCTGGAACACTTCCAGGGACGGGGCAGCCACAGCCTCTCTGGGCAACCTGTGCCAGGGCCTCACAGGAAGAACTGAATCCTAAGCCCTGCCCTCTGTCAATTTGAAGCCATTCCCCCTTGCCCTGTCACTCCAGCCCTTGAAAAGAGTCTCTCTCCATCCTTCTTTTAGGCTGCCTTCAGGTAGTGGAAGGCCACAATCAGGTTACCCAGGAGCTTCTCCAGGATAAACAATTCCAGCCTTTTCTCACAGCAGAGGTGCTCCATCCCTCTGACAATCTTGCTGCCTCCTCTGGTCTCATTCCAACAGCTCCATTCCTGTGCTGGGATCCGGAGGGCAGAGCGTGTTCATAAGTCACTCCAGAATCAGGGATTTCCAGCCTCAGTTTCTTTTTTTAAAGATCTCTCCAGGTCTTTGTGTACCTCTACCACGTTACTACACTTTCTACTGCTTTAAGAAGCAGTGAACAGGCAAATATTTTAGTTACACATAATCTATATATACATATAAAGACAGAAACAAAGAAAGCTGAAAAAGCTGTAAAACCCCCCATTTTCTTTGGATCAGAACATCCATTTCTGTTTCCTAACCACTACAGTAGCCTCCCACAGCAATCCTGTGTCTGCATCACTTGTCCCATTGCCTTTGTTAGTTTCAAACCCAGCAAATCCAAATCCATTCTGTGTTAGAGAGCTGCTCAGGGTTATCTGCTGTTCTGCATGTTGCTCATCGTGCTTTTCAAGTTCTCCCAGGTAAGCTCTCCAGATGTTCCTGGATTTAATTAAAGCCATAATTGCTTTCTGAAAGTCTCCTTGCTACACCATTCCACTCATTTGCTTCCCAGAATTGTTATGATACATTTTTTAATTACGACATAAAAAGCCACACTTCATTCAAGCCCTTGCCCTGCATTTTAGACAACAGTTTCCAAAAATCCCGGCTCAAGTCTTCAGCACTTGTAGGGCTCTGCAGGGAACCACACTTTTACTCCTCCCTAACTCATTAGGGAACCTAGAAGTTGCCATGAACTCAGGGAAAGGTCAATTTTGCCATTTAGCCATTATTCAGTCACTGCTTCTTACAACAGAAGGGGCAGACAGTGGATTTAAGAGACAAAATTAAATTGCCTTGCCACAGGCTTTGACGATCATATACATAAGTGGTTGGAAAAATGATTGGAGAATTTGTGGAAATTGAATGTGCTGCTGATTTAACTGGGGCAGCAGAGCTCCTCTGCCAGCACTGGGCTCCCACAGATGGAAATTGGGGTGCAGCCACAGCAGCATTAGGTTGAAAAGCTCAAAAGGTTGAGGGCTCAGAGCTCTGCAGCCATGGGCTGGATTTACCACGCCTGAGCCACAGCCCCAGAGTGCTGCAGCCAGAAGAGACCAGGAGCACTGCCTGCACGGGTGCTACATTGCTCCTTGCCTTCCCCAGCAGAGGAAATTTTGGGAATCCACCTGGGAATACTGAAGGTATTTCTTGCTGGATGGATGAACTCTCCTTTACAGTAAAACGGATTAAAGCTGCAATTTGAGAGCAGTCAAGGAAAATAAAAGTTAAGCTGTAGGCAACCCAAACACCTCAACATCTTTATTGAAACCTCTCTCTGCTTGTAATCCGCAGAATGGAGTCACTGGGCTCAGCTAAGAGATTTCCAGTTCCTGGTATGATCTGAGGCCACAGGCTGTGGACCCTGTATGGACATTTGGTGGTGCTGAAGATGTCACTAGCTCACACCCCAGCACAACATGATACCACCACAGAGGAACTGCATTTAGGCAACTTCACTTTGGCGTTACCCCAGTTTTAACACCTGACTTCCAAGCAGCACTTTTTTATCTCTTTTGGTCCTGCATTTATTTTTATGAATGTCTGACTCCTTGAGGCATCAATGCTTGACACGCTGGAAATGGATTATTTATAAACCATCAGCAGGGAAGAGGCACACTCATTTGGAGAGCTCATAGACTGAAGAGCATTCCCAGCGAATTCAAAGCAATTTCAAGGCTTTTCTGAGTGCCTCACACAATCACCGACACCTTGGATGCTGCTGGCACATCACCCTGTAAATTCTGTGTTTGCTAACCTCAGTCAGGCTCAGCTGACAGCATGTTTATCATACCTTCCCCCTGCGAACAAAGCCTTATTCCTACTCCAGACCCTGTGCTGGAGGCCATTCCTGACCCAGGAATGCTGATCTCATTGCTGCTCAGCCCCTATCTACAGTGCAGAAATGCCTTTTTGACAATAAGATAAGGCACCCTCGCACAGAGCCCAGCGGGCCCCTCGCTCTGTCTGGTGAGGCACTTCACTACAATGAAGGCAGGAAGGTCAGTGCTGTTCCCTGAGTTTAACTGGAGACTTATTTTCTGACAAACACGAACTGGAGATTAGTGTTAGAATTTCTTAAGGACAGCTTGGACTGAGACTTCACTGGGGTCTGCAGCTTTCTCACGAGGGGAAGAGGAGAGGCAGCACCGATCGATCTCTGGTGACCAGAGACAGGACCTGAGGGGCCAGCATGAAGCTGTACAAAGCGGGTTGAAATAGATTATATTATTGGATATGCAGAAAGGGTTCTTCACCCAGAAGGTGGTGGGTCACCAGAACAGGCTCCGCAGGGCAGCAGTCGTGGCCCCAAGGCTGCCAGAGCTCCAGGAGTGTTTGGACAACCAGCTCAGGCGCAGCACGGGATTGTTGGCGTGTCCTGGGCACGGCCAGGAGCTGGTCTCGATGATCCTTGTGGACAGGACATTCCATGATTCTATTCTATGACTCCGCCACCACTTCACACACCCGCTCAGCCACACACAATGTGCCATGTCCACAGCCCTGCCCGGCAATAGCTGCGACACCGCCAGCTCTTTTTGGAGAGGCGAGGGTCTGGTCTACAGCACACAGCAGCTCCTCTGGAGAGCCCGAGCCATCGCTCGGCTTTCTCCCCTGGAGCAGCGCCCCGGGGACGGCCGAGCCCGTTGGCTACAACACTCGCAGGCAGCTCCCTGCGAGGCCTCACGGCTCGGGTGAGGGCCAGCCCGCCCTCCCCGCACCGGGGCTTTCTCAAGGCACGTGTGCGCGGCGGCGGCGGCGGCCCCGGGAGGGAAGAAGGGAGGGAGGCGGCGAGGGCAGCGCCATCCTCCGCTGGGCCCTTCTCGGCGAGGCGCTCCCCCTCGGCCCCGCTCTCCTTCCTCCCTCTCCCGCCGGAGGGGAAGGGGCCGGGCCGGGCCGGACCCCGCGCCGCCCCCGCTACCTGCGGGCGGGGGCGGGCGCTGGGAAAGTTTGTCTCTGTGGTTG
>JAYDZK010000025.1:17284924-17297059 GCA_034509185.1 Euphonia xanthogaster
CGACGCTCCTTCCGATCTCTTGCATCCACCCGTCCCCTTGTCCATCCACCTATACACCATCCATCCATCCATCCATCCATCCATCCATCCATCCATCCATCCATCCATCTATCTCCCCATTCTCTGGCCACAAGAACATCCCTGTTCTTCCAATCTTCCCTGCCTGCTGGGGTGGGTATCCCTCTTGAAGCCCACCATGCCTGGCCACTGGGTGAGAGTGAGATGATGGGCTGTGCCTGCAGTGTTGTTCCCACTTCCAGCTGCTGTTTCTCCACAGCCATTACCATAACGGAGCAGCCAGTCTCTGTCTCTGTCCCTGTGGGATATTCCTTCACACTGCGGTGCCGAGCCCAGGGACGGACCTTGCTGCAGTACCAGTGGTTCTCTCAGTACCAGGTAAGGGTGGGGTGGCCCTGGGTCCCTGCACACAGTGGGGGAGCTGAAGGAGGGGAGGAAACCAGGGGTTTCCACTTTTGTTGCTCTTACAAGGGGCTTCCTGATGCCTTCTGCTACCGGCAGTGAGGAGGGAATTGCTGCCCACTGCCTTTATTTTCCCTTTAGTCTGACTGCCGCCTGATTCCTGGAGCAACCAACCAAGACTTGCCCATCATTGCAGAGCAGACCCAGCTCTACACCTGCAGAGTCAATGACCTCCAGAGAAATGCTGTCTTCTCCAACTGGGTGAAGGTAGAGGTCCATCAGTGTGTTGCTAGAGGTACAAGCCTGTCTTTTACCTTCTTGATGTGTTATGGAATCACAGAATGGTTTGGGTTGGAAGGGACCTTCAAGCTCATCTTGTTCTGCCCCTTTCCATGGACAGGGACACGTTTCACTACACCAGGTTGCTCCAAGCCCCGTCCACATGCACCTGCACCTCATGCTTGCCATGGGTTTCCCAGAGTTATTCTGGGTATTGGGACTGGAAGAACCCATCTGGCTACTTCAAAGTTGACCAAAAACGGGGTGTAGTTTTCCTTAGAATGTTGACTTCACCTTTGTCAGGAAAGGGCAAGGATCAGGTTTGGGAAGCCGGAGGCAGGGCTTTGGTGTGGCATTTACTGTCACAGGCATTGCTCCCTGCTCCCCAAGGAGAAAGGTGCAGTAGTGATGGTCGAAGATGGTGTTGTTTGCTGTCCCTGTGGAGGGAGGACCAATTCTGTTTTTCTTGCCTTGCAGGTCTGCCCCCTCGGCTGTGGCAAGGAGAGCCAGTGATTGTCCTCAACCCCCAGGAGCAGCGGGTGGAGGTGGGGCAGCCCCTGCAGCTGCAGTGTGCTGCCATGGGGGTCCCAGCCCCCAGCTACCAGTGGTACCGCAATGGGAACCTGCTGGAGCAGCAGAAGAGAAAAAAGCTCCGGGTAAGGTTTTCTGGGGATAGTACAGGAGCTTTGGGTGCTGAGGTGGGTAATGGGAGAAGCTGATTGCAGGGTTGTGAGAAAGCCCTCCACGTATCACCCTGCTGCTTTGGTAGCTGGCTGGATGACTGTGTGAAGGGGGAATATGTTTTATGCATTTCTTTCAAAGTTGTGGGTATTCCTGTAAGAGGTAACCAATCCATAGATGCGTCAAGGGCTCTCAGCACATCTCTTGTGCTCTTTTATGCAGAGACATGAGAACAGTTACTGTCTGTGTGTGGAGGGGACTGTGGATTGATGGAGCTGTGGGAATGCTGTCTGCCTGCTGGAGACCTAGAAGGAAATGTGGTTGGTCCTGACAGAAGAGAGTCGGGGAGGCAGTAGAGGGGCTGGCTTTATTTTGTGTCTCTGACTGAGTGTAAATCAGTGCTGTGTTCTTGAATCAGGGAAGGAGATTTCCTCCCAGGGCATCATGTGAAAGGCACAAGGAGAAGACATCCAGTCTCTTCTCAGTAGTGGTCCATGGTATTACAGATGGTCTTAGATGGTATTACAGATGGTCTTAGATTGCAATTCTGATGGGAAAGTTCAGTCTGGGCACTAAGAAGGGGTTGTTTTCAGAGGTGGATGGTGCTGTGCTGGAGCCAGAAAGGCAGCAACGTGCTTGGAGGTGTTCAGGGCTTAAATAGACAGAGCTGTGGCCACCCTGACTCAGTGGTGGCTTTAGTCCCTCTTTGAGCAGGATCCTGGGCTGGAGAACCAGAGTCCTCACCAGCTCTGGTTCTTGTCCCTGTCCTGATTCTTTGTGAGGCAAAGTCTCTGCAAACAGCAGGAAAAATACTTTTTATTCCATGAACACGAGTGCCTTTGGCAGATCCTGGCATGGAGCTTCAAACTTTCACCGTAAATAATGTGGTTTAACTTTTGGTCTGCCTAGATCACCCACACCAAGGTCAGTGACTCTGGCACGTACCTGTGCTGTGCCTCCAACAGTCACGGAGAGCATTGGACCAACGCCGTGGACGTGCACATCGGTGAGCAGAGCCAGCCCTCGTCGCTTTGCTGCATGCCACCTCGGGTGAGATGTAATTAGAGGGGACAAAGGCATTTGGTGCTCTCTGGAGGTGCTGAGCTGGTGAACGAGGACCATGATAAACAGGATTCCTTGACACTGGGGCTGTGAGGGAGACAAGATGTTCAGAAAGCCAGACACTGGAGCTGGAGAAGCCCCTAAATGCAGTGATGCGCTGTCTGGCAGCTGGGATGCTGCTGGGCCCTGTTGTGGGTCAGACACCTGCTGTGTTAGGGCAGGCTCAGTGCTCTCAGCTGCTCCCTGCAGACCTGCCAAGACACCTGCCAAGGTGCTGCTTTCACAGTTCCAGGCCAAATCTCAGCAGGTTCCTGTGGCTGTACTCACTTCCAGTCTCGCTGACACGAAGGGATGTGCTCGGATACAGAGCTGGAGAGGTGGTGTTTATTTGGGAAGGTTCAGGCCCCTTGGGCTGGCAGCTCAGGGCTGATGCTGTGTGAGTGATGGATCCCAGGGGGAGGATGGGTCATGCTCCACCTCTGGCTGCTTTGGCCCTCTGCCTTTACCTCATGTGAGGCAGGAATAGCTCAGGCTGACTTTGCTGGCTCTTTACTCCACCTAGAGATTTTTCTATGCCATAAGCTTCTTATCCTGCCTTTTATGCTGGCTTTAAAATTTCTCCATAGTGCAATTGATCTTGTGTAGCCAGAGAGAACTCTGCCTGCCTCCTCACAGCTGGCAAAAACACATCCTGGGGGCACAGATAGTGAGAAAAGGACACCAGATTGGGTTGGGTTCCATGTATTACTGCTGGGGAGCTTTCACATGTAACAGATGCCTCTGTAGGAGGTGGAAAAGAATGAGTGGTTTTGTTCTTCAGCTTTCCAGGTGTCCCTTGTGTATCAGCAGCACTGGTTCAGGAGCCAGAGGTCTTCAAGACCCATGAGATTTATGCAATTTATCCTTAATTTCTTCTTTTAGAGCATTTAGTATTCTAGAATTTTCTACTGGGTGGGATTTTTAAATTTATTTCTGATTGAAATAGGAAAAGCTGGAGCTGTTAGGGTAATAATGATTTTAAAAGACTGGAAGTGCTCAGGCAGGAGAGCTTGTGGACCAAAGTGTGTGGCTTTTCTGAGCCAGAACTGCTAAAACAACAGGGAAAGGCAGAGAAGGGAGATGAAAAACTCTGAGAATATTGTTGCAATCAAAAGCAAACAGGGCAACATCCTCTGCTCTGCACATTTATGGGGAGAAATTATTGTTTTGGAGCTTTTATTGACCTTGAGTCATTTTGTTTCCTTTGCTTTTGCTGCAGTGAGGTAGCAGGTGAGTCACATCAAGTATGAGTTTCTCCATGTTGACCCTCCTTCCCTGGTCTGCCACTTCTCCAGGCTTTATTTCCCAGCTACACAGGATGTCATAAATCAGGCTGGATTTCATCAATCCTCCTAGCATCAGACCAGTGTCTTTAAGGTTAGCAGTCAGGATATGAAGGGGTTGCCTGAGGAGTGTTGCTTGTGCAGATCCTCTGTGTGTTTGTTCCAGCTGTGCATTGTCAGGGCTATTGGAGCAGAATTCAGACCTGGCACTGGGTGCTGGGCCCAGGCTTACTGAGCCCAGGCTTATAATTTCCCTTTTTCTTTCCCAGGTACCTGTGGCTCTGGAAAGTTTTTTGGTGAGTACTGTCATCTTTTCTTCCTGAGCAATTATTCCCTTAATTAAAAGCCAGGCTCCAGGGTGGATGGGAGGACAAGGAATGGGAGTGCTTTTTCTGCAAAGACTGCTTCAAGCCTTTTTGACCACATTGCCACAGGCAATTGCCACTTTTGGATTGCAGCTGTACAGCATAAAATGAATCCCAACCCCTGCCAAGCCCTGATCTTTTTCAGCAAGTGGAGTAAGATTATTCCTAATGAGTAACTGAGTCTTAAACTCTGTGCCTGCCAAATGGTTTTAAAAGTGTTGTTCAAATGACAACTTATCCCTACTTGAAATACCTCAGAACAGAGCAAAGTTCCTCGCTCCCACCACCACTGAGCAACATAAATCCCATTTTTTTTTTACAGTGGGAGGTGGGGATAAAATCAAAGCAGGAGCCATGGGTTTCTCTCCTTCAGCCCTGTGAAAGGACCCCTCAGCCTGGCTCAGTGAATCCCCCTCCCTGTGGTCGTGGTAGGGCAGGTAGAGCAGAACCTCTGCACTCCTGGGATTTTGGTTGTCAGCTGAAAACTTTTCAAGTCTTTCTGTCAAAACGATTGTGTGTTTTGTCAAGATGTTTAGAAAGCCAAGAGCTTTCTGGAGGATGCTCCAGGCTTGCAGCAGCCTAGGGTCTATCCTTGCTTAGATTGTCCCTATCCTCACTCCAAAAGGAGCAGGTGAGATCTTGCCTCCTGCTGAGCATTTACAGCTTTTTCACTTGGTGTTTGTTTCAGCTACAGGCAAAATAGCACTTTTAGTGGGCAACAACCGGTACCAGCATCACCCCAACCTCATGGCTCCTGTGAGGGATGTGTTTGAGCTGAGGCATCTTCTGGAGCATCTGGGCTTCCAGGTTGTGTCCCTGCTGGATCTGAACAAGGCTGAGATGGCGGCAGCGGTCGCTCAGTTCCTGCAGCTCCTGGGCAAGGGAGTCTATGGTAAGGCCAAGCCAGCTCAGCCCCCTGCCTGTGCTGAGTAGGGATTAGGGAATTTTCTGAACAGCTCTTGAATGAAAAGAGAAGAAATTGGATGTTGTTATCTCAAAGGAGACCAGGTTTGGCAGGAGCCCTTGGATAAGCGTGGTTTAGTTTTGGCAGATGTTTCTCCAGCATGTGGCTCACCTCCAGTCCCAACAGCATGGGCTCACACTGGGGAGCCAGTGCTTCCAGTAGTGAATGGGAAAGGGGGTTTTGATTTTTTCCTTGAAGAAAAGAATTGAGGAGACTGATTGCCCCACCCCTCGTGTGTGAGGAGGGGAGCTCCTTTTGGGCCCTGACTGCTGCATCTGGTCGTGATTTCCTTGTTTCTCTTTCCTGAAGGTCTAATTTGGGCCCCTGACAACCCTTTTGCAGAAGAGCATTTCCAGCTGCAGGTGGCTTTGAGGTTGGGCTTTGTGCTTAATTGTGCACTGTGCTCAGTAGGGAAGTGTTCCTCAACCACAAACCCAACCACCAGATCTTGTGGATCTTAAAGCAGGTGTTCAGATTTAGTGGTGCAAGTAGCATCTTTGGGGTCCCTGAGATCCTCACAGTGGGACAGATACCCTGAAAACACCTTGCAGGTGGTTTGGTTTTGCTTCCAAACCTCAGTGTGAGGCTTACATGCCAGCTGAGTGGCACCCAGATAGTGAAAGTCAGCATGGGCTGAATCCAGGCTGGCATTCAGCACGAGGTTTGGAGGTTGTGCAGTGGATGGGGACCTGGCCACGAGGTAAATGCTGCACAACCACCTTGTTCTGGGAAGCACTGACTCACCTGGGGAGCTGAGCTGGTGGGAAGGGCCACGTGCAATCCTGGCACTCTGAGCACATCACCTGTGGCAGCATATTGCCACAACTTCACTTGCAGCTTCCTTTTCTTGTTGCTCTCTGAAATCTCCTTGTATCCCAGGCTTTGCCTCTCCCAGGACAGAGTCATCCCAGCTGCAATTCTTACCCTCTATCCATGGCATGTGAGGACCAAAAGGCATTTTATCCATGGCCCTTCCTAAGCACTGGAGAGAAAAAAAAAGGCTTGGAAACAGCAAACCTTTCATGTTGTCATGCCTTATTTAAACTTCTAGAGCTTCTCTGCATTCGTGGCCTCTGATCCTTCCTGGCAAAATTGATTTCGTGTGCTGTCAGGAAAAACATCAACAGCTGAGTTGAGTGTTTGTGAGGCAATGCCTGCTTAGGCTGAGGTTTTCTTAAGACCTGCTTAGGAGAGGTTTTAGCTCTCCAGGCTGAGTGGTGTGCTGTTCTTTGAAGGCAGTGAACTCCAGTGTGGGCTGGATCCAGCAGTGATTGGGATCAGGATTCTTGCCACATTTGCTGGAATCCTAACTGAATGGTGGGACGTTGGGTCAGGCTGCCTCCTGAGTGCCCCAGCTGTGGTGAGACAGCAGCTCCAGGAGCAGCTCAGACAGCCTGGTAAAGGCCCCAGGGGTGCCTGTGACAGCCAGTCCTGTACATCCATGTGCATGTTGGACATGCTCCTGTGGCATCCCAGTGCTCTTGCTTCAGGAACCTGGAGGTGCCACCTCTTGTGTAGCAACCAGCAGAGCTGAAGTCAGGAGAGCACATACAGAGGGAGGAGGGGGCTGACTGCTGAGCATGAACCTCCATGTGCTGGTGCTCATTGCCCCTTGTTGTGTGGTCTATGCTGATGAGGACACTTGGGCTTTTTGGTCTCTGTAGCTGTCCCTCCAGGAGCTGTAGGCTTTTGTGAGACTTCCTTCCACATCTCCAGAGCATCCCAGCACAGCTCCCAGGCTTGGATCCTGAAGCGTTCAAAAACCAAGTGGATGTGGCACTGCATGATATGGTTTAGTGGGCATGGTGAGGTTCAGTCCAAGGCTGGACTCAGTGATCTTGGAGGTCTTTTCCAGCCCTAGTGATCCTATGATCCAAAGGTTTGTCCAGTTCATTGTATGGAGGTGGTGAATTATCGGGCTGCTTTTCCTCCAGATCTCATCTTAGAAAAGCTTCATAGGATTTTTGAAAGCCCCTGAAACTACATCCTCTAAGTGATCTAATTATTCCACCCTCAGGCAAGTGAGGAATCCCCGTGGATGTTATTTTGAGCATCCTAAAAAGTCCCAAATAAAAAAAACTATGTTGGAAATGCAACGCGAGCAGAAAATCGCCTTTATTCAGCCTCCTGCTGACATTTCCTGCATTAGAAGCAGTGCTTGGAGCTTCCCCTTTTTAATTTGGTACTCAGAAGTTCTTCTGTGACGAGCAGTTCTGACTCATACAATGTGGGAAGAGCTCAGAATAAAACATCCCTTTCCTTCTCTGGGCAAATTGTTGACTTTCCTGTTCAGGAGGAGAGATTCAGTCCAGGAGAGGTTGGAGAAGTTGCTCAGGTGGTGTGAAACTCACCTTTTTTGATTTGAACACAAGTATTTGTGGTTTATATGCCACAGGGAGCACTTGGTGGTACATTCAGGTACTAAACAAGACCCCAAAAGTGAGAAGATTTAAGGACTGAATCATTCATTGTGGGCTTTCCTGTTACATTTCATTTTTTCCAAGCCTCAGTGATGCTGCCTGGTGACAGATGTCATCACTTTCCTTGCATGTAACAGGCAGAAGGACAAGAGCCACCAGTGCTCAATGGCTCAAGGGGCCCAACCTGCATCTAATTTTTCTAGAAGGCTTCCTGTTTTATACTCTTTTCTGGTCTCAGGGGAGGGTTTTGTGGCTTTGATTTGCAAGTTACGAAAGTTTAAAGCTTCTGCAAGTCAGAGCCTGCTGTCTCTGGTTGGTGATCCACCAGAAGAGGAACCCAAAGCTCATGGGCACCTGTGAAAATGGCCATTTGAGAAACTTTCCATTGTCCCCTGAGAATAGAAACCAAAGGTGACTCAAGGTCTTTTTGACTATGAGATCATCTTTTCCATTCTCCACACAATGAGATCATGCTTTCAGTCCTTCAGCTCCTGCCCCTGTTTCTGCATCCTTGCAGAATTACACCAAAGTGAGTGTCCTGCCAAGTACAGGGGCAGGAGCAGCAGAAGGAAAATAGAGGAGAGGTTACTCACTGACCTGTGGGCTTTGGCAGTGAATCTGAGTGAAGAATTTCTCCTGCTGTTGCCTCTTAGCTGCTTTTTCCCATTTCTGACCTCTCACTCTTCACTGTCCCCCAGTTGTAATGACACAACTCCCTGTGTCACCTCGTAGAGCTATTTTAACCCATTTCAATTCCCCAGGTTTCACCAACCAGCACCCCCCAAGCAGTGGCATTGGTCCTGGGGAGGGGTAGCCAGCCACTACCCCTTTTGAGAAGCTCCAGCCTGGGAATCCCTGTGCCAGCCCTGCACTGAGCACAGGGTGGGAGAAGAGCCCCAGCTTAGGCCATGCCAAGTTGCCCAGTGCTGGCTTCCTACCTGGATAGCCCATCTCTTGGGAAGGCAGAAACCATTACTAAGTTTCATTGTAAAACCCAAAATTCTTGTTGGCTTCCCACCAGCATCTGCAGGAGTCTGACTCCTCCCCTGCCTGCCAGGGCTGGTGCCTGGTTTGAGGTTGTTGAAGCACACAATTCTCATGTTCTGGACATCTCTCTCTGTGTCTAATTTTTCACCAGTTTATAGGTGTGTGAATACAGGCAGACCTTTGAAATTGAGAATGTTTCCCATCACCTAATCAGTTGTTAGTCTCTTCTCCAAAATCAAGAAACTGGGGAGGTTCTCATTTAAATTGTTGTTAATCTATTTTCCATCCTGGTAGAATCCTTCTCTGTTGCCTTATCCCTTTAGAGAGCTGGGGACTAACCAAAAGATGGTACAAGGGTGAAATTCAGCCTGTCAGGTGCTGAGCTTCTGCAGCACAGAGGGTTTGGAAGTGTGTAAACCCAAGGTCCTCGGGAGACAAATGGTGCAGGAATCCACAAGCACAGGAGAGCCTCTTGGGGCTGCTTCCAACACGAATGAAGGGAATAAATTGGGAAAAAGTTGAAATTGGGAGGTGAATGTAGCTCCAGTTCCATAGGTGCTACTGGTCTAGGTCTGCCCTGCGCCAGTGTCCTTTCAGGACAGGGCATGGGACGTGGCCATGGGGAGCTGGTTACAGACCTGCAGGTTGGCATCCTGATTCACCCTCTCCTCTCCCTGTTCCCAGCTATATTCTACTATGCTGGGCATGGCTATGAACATCTGGGGAGGAACTACATGGTGCCTGTGGATGCTCCACAGCCCTACGCCCCTGAGAACTGCATCAGCGTGCAGAGGATCCTCCAGAAGATGCAGCAGCAGCAGACAGCCCTGAACATCATCCTGCTGGACACCTGCAGGAAGTGGTAGGGGCTTCTTCCCCCTTCCTCACCTGGGCTGGGTGTTCTGAGGGCTGGGGGAGGGCAGCCATCCTCAGCTGTGGGTGTAGACAGCCCCCGTGGTGCTGCTGAGCCTCTGCCAGAGGTTATTGATCTATGCCATAAAATCAACCACGTTGTCAGGCCCTGCAGGGTGTCCTGAGGGGTGAGTCAATCATAGTGCAGACCTTGTCTGAGATTTGCTGGAGAGAAGGGGCTGGAGACCTTCCCTTGGTTTTTTGAGGTGAAGAAGCCTGGCAAATACAAGCAGGTTGCCTCGAGCTTGTGGAGGGGTGGCTCTGACTGACATAAATTGCTGGCTTAAACTCAGCACAGGGTTTTTCTTTTGTGTTTCAAGCCTGAACCACCTAACCTGATCTTGCTGATTGTGTGCTTTCCTGGTCCATATTTCCCACGTGCTCAGGCTGGGAGTGTTGAGTTCACCTCTCTTCTCCTGGCTGCAGTCTTGTTAACATCTGTGAGAAGAGTGCAACGTGACAGGGAAAATATTTTAAGCCCTGCTACTTGTTTTTTGCTGGGCTTAAATCCTTCTGAAGTGGTTGTGTTGTGAAGCTGCTGCTGAGGTCAGGGATCAGCATTTTCCCTCTTTCTTTGGAAAACCCATCATCCTCCCTTGGCCTGCAGACTTCTATCCTGCTGCAGGAAATTACTACTTGTCCAATTTCAGCAGAGGTGGGTGGACTATTGCAGTAGAAGCTGTCATTAGTTCATTTATTTCAGGCTCCTGAGGCAGATTTACAGGTCAGAGAGGACCTGGAGAGCAAATGTAGGAATATCTCTCTTCCTGCTGTGGTTCCTGCACTAAGAGTCAGAAAGACAGCAGAGTTTTTGGTACCCTGAGAGAGCTGCCAGCCCCTGAGAGATGATAACTTTTGGATGCCTTTTAGCTGCAGTGATGGGTCTGCTTGCTTTGAATAAAGCTGGCTGTGCTAGGACTTGTCCCACAGCTCTGGGGCAGGAGCTTGATGTCCCTTGACGCTGCCCTGAACTCCCCAGGGTGGAGCATCCCCTTTCTCCCTTCCTGCTGGCTGCTGAGAGCAGAGTGTGTTGCTTCCCTGGCACACCTGGCTGCCCTCCCCAGTGTGCTCAGAGGCAGGGGATGGCCTGCAGCAAAGCAGGAGCACCTGGCTCTCATGGATACTCTGCTGGAGCTGGACTGGAGCAGCTCTGGGCTGCTGTGTGGTGGGGAGGCACTGTGGGGGCTGCACAGGGACCACCAGTGCAAGGGTTAACAGTCTGTAGAACAGCTTTTGAGATGCTGTCTGTCTCCCTTTGAGCTGCTGTCTCCTCCCCTGGCATTCCCTTTGGTTCCCTTGCTCAGTGGAGTCTCAGTGGTGTTCAGAGGAGGCAGTGTGAGATCTGCTCCTATATTTAGGCAAACTTGTGCAGCTGGTTTTCTCCCTCCTTCCCTAAAGTTTACACCTCCCCTTTTCCACAGCAAGCACAGCACTTCATGCAGTGGTGTTATCCCTGATCTTGTGGGGGCAGGAGCTCTGTCCTGAGCTCATTTTTTCTCTAGAAGTCACCATTTCAGCTCAGGAAAGCGTCTGGATTTCATAGCTGTGTGTGTTTACACTGCTGTGTAGAACAAGGCTCCCAGGGCCTCCTTTCCCAGCACCCTCCTGGTCAGACTGATGCTGCAGGTCTGTCAGCAGCTCCTGCACGAAGCTGTGTCTGTGCTGAGAGGGAGGGAGCTCACCCAGAGCTTCTGCTCACCCCATGTGTTGGCATCAGAGATGCCAGGGTGCTGAGAAACACATCTCCCTTTGCCAAGTGGGAGCAGATGCTCAGCCTTAGCAGGGGAGGAATCAGAGCACAGAGCCTGTGTGTAGCCTCATGCATTTATATACTGACTTTGGGTGGATGTGATTGCCTTTTCCAGGAATTCCCTGATTTATCCTAGGGTCTGGAACCAAAGACTTCTGCATTAAATTAAGAGCAATTGAAGAGCAGATAAATCTCAGTACCCCTGTACTTTCTGCTCTCCTTAGTGTGCTAGCTCCAGCCCCAGGAGACTGTGCTGGAATTGAATTACAAGGACTAACACTGCCTCTGTGCCTGGTTCTTGTCACCATGTGACTGGGAACAGCTCTGAGTCACTGGTGGGAACTGGAGGCAGCCTGTCCCCACGCTGTCAGTCTGGCTGCAGTCAGATGGGCAAGGTTTAGCCATTCAGTGCAACCAAGATATCTGTTTGGTTGGAATTCAGATCCTGTCACCATGGATCTACCTGATTTTGGGAATAATGGGGGCTGTGTTCATTCAGCTGTGTCTCGACCGAGGTGCCAGGACCAGTTTTGGGCTTTGAGACTTGTGTGTGTGTCCTGATCCCATCTCTCAGGGAGATCTGGGGCTGTATCACCCAGAGCCTGCTTTGGTTCCCTGAGGCAAAGGTGTGGGCATGGTCTGGAAGGGCCCTGTGGGGTGCAAAGACAGCTGAGCTGTAACCATGGTGCTGTGCACCTCTGCCTTCTTGAGGGACTGTTGTGTTTGCAGTGCCCTGGTGAAGGCAGGAATGATGAATCTGACTCCATGTTCTCAGAGGGCTCATTTATTACTTTATTATACTATATTATATTAAAGAATACTGTACTATGCTAAAGAATACAGAAAGGATACTTACAGAAGGCTAAAAAGATAACAATGAAAACTCCTGACTCTTCCCAGAGTCCTGACACAGCCTGGCCCTGATTGGCCAAAGAGTGAAAACAACTCACAGCAGAATCCAATGGAACAATCA
>JAYDZK010000025.1:17299606-17311929 GCA_034509185.1 Euphonia xanthogaster
CTGATTGGCCAAAGAGTGAAAACAACTCACAGCAGAATCCAATGGAACAATCACCTGTGGGTGAGCAATCTCCAAACTCATTCCACATGTGAGCACAGCACAGGAGAAGCAAATCAGATAAGAATTTTTTTCTTTTCTCTGAGGCTCCTCAGCTTCCCTGGAGAAAAATCCTGGGTGAAGGGATTTTTTAGAGAATGTGAATGCTGCACAGACCCCGTGCCCACAGTGTGGGCTTACTGATGGTCTCCATGCCACTTGCAGAGATTTAATTTGCTGCTCCTTCCTGTAACTATCTCCCTTGTTTTCTGTAGTCCTCCTCCTGAAGCATAGCTCATTTGTGGTGGATTTTTTTGGCGCTTGTTTCTCGTGGAGGGACACTGCTCCTCAGCACATTGGGGTCACTGGTGCAGCGTGGTGTATCCAGGAGGTTTGGAGCCTGATCCTGCCCATTCCTAAGCTGCAGCATCGTTTCCCCTTGTGAGCATCATGCATGAAAATTGTGTCTGTGTATGTGAGCATGTATTTGTGTGCTTTGCCCCACAACAGTGACTGGGAGGAATGGGGACCCAGCTGCCTGCTCCTGCCTCTGGAGCTATCTCAAGAGGGATCAGGGGGACAAAAAGGGACCCCAGTACAGCCAGATCCCTCTTCTTGTCCTAGTGCATGGTGGAGCTGGCTCCCACTGAGCTCCAGTGCTGTCTGCAGAGGCAGCAGCATGTCCTTCCATGAGTGTCACCTGCCCCACCTCAGACATCACAGCAGCCACCACCTCACTGTGGGATCCCTGAGATGCCCATGGGGACACTGGGCTCCCTCTAGTAAGGAAAAGCTGAGAGAGCTGGGGCTGTTCATCCTGTGGAAGGACAGGCTCAGGAAGAGCTCATCCAGGGTTACAAACCCCTGCAGGGAGGGTGCAAAGAGGAGGGAGCCAGGTTCTTCCCAGTAGTGCCCTGTGCCAGGAGCAGAGGCCATGGGCACACACTGATGCACAGGAAATTCCACTTAAAACTAAGAGAAAACTCTCCTTCTTGGAGGGTGGTGGAGTATGTTTGGGCTTTTTGGAAAATCAGGGCTGTGGGATTGGTGTTTATTTTCACTGATGTGCTTATTAAATACACAGATCCCATAACACCAAATGTCCCTGCAAGGTGCTACAAAGCAGACTTTTGAAGGATTTGGATAACTGAAGGTACAATTTGAGGCCAAGGCTGTTATTCAGCAGATGCAAGTTCCTGCATGTGAGCAAGAATAAAAAGTAGCATCAGCATGGGATGGGCAGTGAGTGGAGAACCAGTTCTGGTCAGAGCCCAAAACAGCTGAGGCCACAAAAACAGGGCACAAACCCGTGGCAAGGTTGTAAACTAGAGCTCTGAGATTTGTGTGAGATCTTGTCTGGCTCTCCTGGCTGTTGCTGGAACACTGGGTCCAGTTTTGGATCCATGCTTCATGGAAAAAAAAGTTTGCCAACTAAAACACAGACAAAGTAATGAAAGGAAGGAGCAAGGCAATTATAGTTTAGGCAAGAAAAGCAAAAATGTTGATTTTACATGGCCTTGAAATCTACAGAAAGTTGTTTCCAACATGGAAGTAAGTCACGGTTTGAATTGCAGGGAGGAAGTTCCACAGTGGAGATGACATTCTCCCTAATCTCTAATGGCAGTGGGAAGCCATTCCTCTCTTGTCACTCAGGCTCTTGTCCCCAGTCCCTCTCCAGCTCTCCTGGATCCCCTTCAGGCCCTGGCAGGGGCTCTGAGGTTTCCCTGGAGCCTTCTCCTCTCCAGGTGGGCACCCCCAGCTCTCCCAGCCTGGCTCCAGAACAGAGGAGCTGCAGCCCTCAGAGCATCTCCCTGGCCTCCTCTGGGCTCACTCCAGCAGCTCCACATCTTTTAGCTGTTGGACCCCTGGGCTGGAGGCAGCTCTGCAGCTCAGAGCATGTGCTGGAGGATGGAGCTGGCTGGACTCAGCAGGGCTACACCCTCCTTTGTGCAGCCATGCTGCCAAAGCCCTGTGTCAGCAGCATCTCCCTGACCTGCTTCCTGCCTCTTTGGTCTCCATTCACTGGCCTGGTGCTCCCTCCAGTTTATCTTTCCTGTCATGAGCTGCCAAGGGTGGAGATGGCTTTGGCTTTCTCTTGCACAGAGATAAATGGTGTTTCCTCAGCCTCCAGTGACCTCCAGTGACCTCCTGTTCCACCAGCCTTGCATGCAGGGCTGATCCTGATGCCTGCAGATCCCAGCCAGCATTTGGAATCCAGTGCTTTTCCTCATGCTCTCCTGGCCAGAACCAAATCTCTTTGGCTGCTTGCAGGCAGCAGCTCAGGGAGGGCCAGGAAGGGCTCCCAGGGCTTCTCCAACTTCTGCCTCCCTAAATATCCCAACAGCCTCCTTCAGCAGCATGCCCAGGGCAACTTCTCCTGCTAAGGATCACCCTGGGATGGTTGCCAGAGCTGGCTGGCAGAGGGAAACCTCCTGGAAGGGGCTGGTAGACTGTGGTCTGTCACCCTTTCTGGAGGGCTCAAATCCAGGGCAAGAAGGACTTGGTCACAGCCCCAAGGCTGCCAGAGCTCCAGGAGCACTTGGACAGTGCTCTCAGGCACAGGGTGGAATGGCTGGGGTGTCTGTGCAGGGCCAGGAGTTGAACTCAGTGACCTTTGTGAGTTCCTTCCAACTCAGGATATTCCGTGATCTGTGATTTCATAAGGCCTTTATTCCCTTTTCTCTTCCTGGGCTATTATTAGTGCCTCAGTTGGTACTGAGGAGGATCTCAGTGCTGTTTTGCTGCTGTTTCAGTTAAATTTGAGCAACTTGGCAAGAATTGGGTGTTCTGTAGATGGTGGGGGGCTAAATCAGCACTCAGCACAGCTCAGTGCCTTTGGAAAACTTGCTCCCTCCATGACACACTGCTGGCCCTACAGTGTTTGTGTTACCAGCTGGTGCTGCTTCCTGCTCTGCTGCAAATCCCACTGTAGCCCATTTTCCACAGTAAGATGTACTCAGGTGTGGGCACAGAGTTTGTGGTGACTGGGAATGGGCTACAGCTGTGAGAGGCAGGTGAGCAGCACTGGCAGCAACCAGCCCTGGAGTGCCCAGGGGCACTGACCAACCACCCAAGGGAGCAGGGGGCACACAGGGGCAGTGCATCAACGTGAGGGGTGTAAAAAGCTGGACTAAAGACCAGGAGGAGCAGCTGTTTGCAGCCTCCTGAAGTGCTGCTCTCTACAGGTTGATGCTTTCTGATATTTATGGTGATGCTCTGTGTATCATGGCTGTCTCAGCTGCAGCATATGCTGAGACACTCGTGGTCCTCTCATTACATACAAGGCAAGTGTGTAAAACCTCTGCATTCCTGTGGCTTTCTGTAGTGCTTCCATCAGGATACACAGCATTTCCACCAGGCAGTGTGTTAATCAAAGCCCTGAGCACATGTTTGATGGGCAGTTGTGCCTCAGTGTTTCATGCTGGTGTTGAAATTTCCTTTCATTTCCTCTTGTTTTCCTGACTCAGGAGACAGATGATGTGGCCATCCAGAGGGAGAGCTGTCTGGACCACGTGGAGACTCTGCTGGCCTCTGTGTACAAGAGGGAGGAGCTGGACTGCATCTTGCAGCTCTGTGCACTGCAGAAAATTCAGGTAGAGAGCAGCCAGGTGCAAATTTCCCCAGCTCTGCACTCTCATGGAGCTGGTGTCCTTACCTGCATGGCTGGTGCTGAATCTGCCTCTCTGACCATGTGTCACTGTCACATCCAGACCAAAGAGGAGCTTGTTGGTCTTCAAGGCCCAAAAGCTGCCCTCTTTTAGAGAATCACAGACTGGTTTGGGTTAGAAGGGGGACCTTAAAACTCATCTCATTCCACCCCCAGCCATGGGCAGGGACACCTTCCACTATCCCAGGTTGCTCCAAGCCCTGTCCAACCTGGCCTGGGACACTTCCAGGGATGGAGCAGCCACAGCTTCTCTGGGCAATCTGTGCCAGGGCCTCACCACCCTCACAGGGAGGAATTGCTTCCCAATATCCCATCTAACCCTGCCCTCTTTCAGTTTGAAGCCATTCCTCCTTGTCTTGTCACTCCAGGCACTTGTCCCCAGTCCCTCTCCAGCTCTCTTGGAGCTCCTTTAAGCACTGGAAGGGCTCTAAAGTTATCTTGGATTCTTCTGCAGGCTAGACTCACCCAGCTCTCCCAGCATGTTTCTGTGGGAGAACACTGTCCTTTCACCTCACCTTTTCCACCTCAGCCAAATCTTTCTGATTTATGATCAGGCTGCAGAACCTGATTGTGGATACTCTTTGCTTTTGTGTTGTCTCCTCTGCCTGACTTTGCTATCAAAGCTGACCCACAGCAGCCTCTGCTGAGAGCAGAGAGGCATCACCAGTCGTGGATTGTTCTGTTTTTCTCTGTTGCCTGGCCAGGAGGCTGCTCCCTGCCCCATCAGCCACGGGGAGGTCAGACCTGCCCAGTTATTTCAGGTGGAGGAATGTCTCACTAGGCTGGGAGATGAGTTCATGGGCTGGCCAGGATCTCCTGTCTTCAGAGTAACACTGCCAAGCCTGATCCAAGCTGTGCCTCTTTGGCACACTTCTAAACACCCTCAAACTATTTAAAGACCATTTAAATAGTTAACCATTTAAAACCATTTAAAGACCAGAATTGCTTGTCCCCTGGCTTGTTTCTCCTCAAACAGCAGCATGCACCTTGTTTATTCTTGGATTTTTCTTCCTCCCCTGACACACAGCCAGTGGATCTCCCACCAAGTGCTGCTCTCAAGCTGCTGCCTGGATCTGCCTACAGCAAGTTCTGCTTGCTCTGTATGTGATGTGCCTCAGCAGATGGCATTGCTTTCAGTTCTTCACTGTTCCTGGAGCTCTTTTCTGAACCTTGCCCTGATTTTCTGCATTGCTTGTAAGTGCAGACAGGAGACCTGGACCAGGTATTGCCTGCCAGAATTTTCTTGTTCTGTTATTCCTCTCCCTGCTTTTTACAGGTGTTTCAGGCACAGTCCTGTGTGGCAGTTTGTCTGCCACAAATGTGGTGATTCTCTTATTTCTTCATCTTTTGTAAAATTCTAAAATAGTGCAGGGCTGTGAGTAGATCCTTATGGAGCACTGCTGGTTAAAGCTGTTGGCTTTTACAGGGTGAGGTGTGTTTTAGTTCACAGAATCCCAGAATGGTTTGGGGCTGGAAGGGACCTTAAAGCCCATCAGGCAGGGAGTGCCTTCCACTAGATCAGGGTGTTCAAGCCCCATCCAGCCTGGCCTTGAGCACTCTAAGTGGTTCATGCTTTCCTCTCCCACGTGCATTGCTCTTGGCCATGGTGCAGAAAGACCTGGGTAAATACAGGCCAGTCAGCCCCACCTTGTGCCTGGCAAGATCATGAAGAAGATCCTCCTGGAAATGATGCTAAGATACATGGAAAATAAGGAAGTGATTGGGTGACAGCCAGTATGGCTTCACTAAGGGCTAAGTGTGCCTGACGTGTTTGTGATGGGGTTACAGTAGTGGTGGATGATGGAGGAGTAACTGGTGTCATCTGTCTGGACTTGTGCAAAGCATTTGACACTGTTCCACGTGGAGCTTTCTCTATAAACTCTTTTCTGCTCCTGCTCCCTGTGCCCACACCCCAGGGGTGATGCTGGCAGTGGCAGCTCCCTGATGGAGCTGATGGGATCCCACATGGCCTGATTTCAGGAGAGGTCCTAAAATCCAAAATCTGTGGCTGTGGCCTGCAGGCACAGTGAGCTGGATGAGTAAGTACAGCCCATTTTCTCTGGCAGCAGCGTTGCTCCATTGTGCCACAGCATGGGGCTGTGAGCCTGCACAGCAGCAGCCAAGCCTCCCTCCTGGAGGCAGCACCAGGAAAGCTCTGCTTCCAGTCTGATTCTCCCATTCACTTTGTGTTCTTTGTTCTCCCCTTCCAGACAGATGTGGTCCTGCAGTTGGATTTGCATTACACCCAGCCAAGCACAAACCAGAGGACTTGTGAAAGCCTGCAGACGACCCTGCAGAAATCCCTGCTGAGGCAGTTTGTCAGCCAGAGGAAGGACTCCCAGCCAGCTCCTGCCTGTGTGTGCCCACAGGATGCCCTGGGGCTGAGCACTGAGCCCAAGGGCTCCCTGGGCACGGGCTGTGGGCACAGCTTGCCCAGCAGCAGCCCCTCCACCTTCAGCAGCGAGCCCGAGGAGAACGATGAGAGCGACCTGGCTCTGCCTGGCCCGGGGCAGGACAGGCCCTGAGCCTCAGCCTGGGCTGCTGCTCTTTAACTGAGGCCTCAGTCTGAGTGCTGAACCTGTCAGAATCCATCAGCTGCTTCCCAGCCTTGGCACAGCCCCGTGTGAATGAGGCCAAGGCTGCTTTTTTGGAAAGGTTTCTCCTGGCTGTGCTCTGTGGTGTGCAGGGCCTCAGTTCCCGCTGGGAATGTTCCCTGTCCTGTGGGAGCATTGGGATCAGCAAGGAGTCATTGTGGTGTCTGGCAGGGGACACAGCCACCCACCAGTCATAACACTGCCAGGCAAAAATGGTGTTGCTGCAGGGCAAGGGCACAGGCTGATGTTTTCTGCCTGGAAACAAAACGTTGCTGCATTGAGAAGCCCACAAACACTACAGACCCCTCTGGCTCAAATCCCAGCCACGACTGCTGGATGTCCCCAAGCTGTGCAAGGGACACAGGGCTGCACTGAGGGAACCAGGTGAGACAGGCTCTCCACGGGGTCCCAGTGTGGTTTCCTGCCATGCCTGTGTCAAAGCAGGTGCTAAGTTATGCATTTCTGTATTTATAACAGGGGGGAGGCAGTAGCTTGCCAGGAAAAGGAAGGTCAGATGTTCCATGCAGTGTGTGTTTACTTTGGAGGCTGGTGTTGCACTGGAGCAGGAATAGTGTCCAGGCAGGTGCACTGACACCTGCCCCTTCCAGCATGGCACAGGGGCATTCAAGGGTGTTCAGCCCTCTGCAGCTCCAAGTTCAGGTGCAGAATATCCTACAGGAGAGATGGAATGTACCAGAACTGAGAAAGGATAACCTCAAAAAAGTTATTATTAATGCAAATTATTTTGTCTGCGTGCCTGTCTGTGCTGTGGGCAGGCTCAAGCACCAGGTGGGGAATCAGCTGTGCAGGGAGAGCCACAGGGGAGCCCCAAGGACAGCCTGGGTGTCACAGCCCCTCCCTGATTGCTTCCCTAAGGAATGTTTGATAAAGGTGATTGCTCAGCAAAGGCCAGTGACCCTAGGCCAGTGTGGGGTCTCCATCCTTGGAGGAAGGTTCACTTTGGGCTGCAGGAGGTGCCAGTGACCTGATCCAAGCTGGCTGAGGGCTGGACCAGAGGCCACTGGAGATCCCTTCTGGCTGCTGTGGTGCTGTGGGAGAAAGAGGTTGGAGGGCAGAACTTCTTGAGAGGTCAAGGGCAGCAGGGTGGGAAGAATGCCTGGGCTGTCTTGCTTTAAAAGAGGGTTGGAGGCAGAATTTTCTCAGTTTTGCTCTCCTTCAGCAGTGAAGATGCATCCCTGTCAGTGGTGTCGCTTGCAGCATAGAAAAATCTGAGATGTTGCTTCCAGATAAACCATTCTACAAGTGCTGGAAACCTGTCCAAAGAGAACAGAGGAGGCTTTTATTCTTCTCTCAGTGGGTAGAGCCAAGGGAAAGAAGAGGGGCCCCAGCTGGCTGCAGCCTAGAAAGTCTCCTAGAAAAAAAATAAATCTGAAGTTCAAAAAAAAAAAAAAAATTCAGAGGATGTAGTTTGAATAAGATGGGTTGATAGAGAAGCTAAACCAGAAAAAAATAAACTAATTTCAGGATGAAGCAAAGATCAGCTCAACAGCAGCAGCCACTGGGGACAGGTCAGTGGGACTGGCTGAGCAGGCATTTGGGAGGAGGTTGTTGCCTCTGAGGATTACTCACAGCCTCCTGTGCTGTTGAGGCACTGAGGCATGGCTGGCTCACATTATCATGCCAAGTGTCATCTGACATGAATGTTTATCTCATTCGAAGCAAGGCTGGTTATTTTTTTCTGAATAAAACACTATTGGTGTTTTTAATGCACAAAGCTTCACCTGGCTCTGAGTTAAGTGTGTTTATTTTCCCTCTAATTGCCAGGATCTAACTTAATATTGATCTGCTGGGGTTTCATGCTTCTAGGCTCTTCTGGGTGAGCATTGTTTCTTTTTTTAGGTAACTAAAAATGCTGAAGTTTGGATTTAGAAGGCAGATCAAGTGACTCGATAGGATGAAGTGATGTCAGGTGAAGTGTGTAGATTAAAAAAAAGAAGTCTTCATTTGCTGTGATTTGTCCATCTGCTTTGCAAGTGTGGCTCTTGGGTGGCTTAGGTGGTCTCCTGTCTTGGTGCCACTCACAGCACTTGTCCCTGTCATCAGTTCTGCCACTCCAAGGAGACCCTGCAGCCAAGCCCAGGGGAACCACCACATTCCCGTGGTGGTTCATTCCCTGAGATGATGGTTTGCCATGGCTGGGAACTTGCTAAATTCCAAAGGTGGACTTTGTGTCCTGGGCCTCAGCTGGAGTCATTGTAGGAGGGGATGGAACCATGGATCCTTCATCCCCACCTCTACATGTGAAATCCAAGCTGCCTCATGGTGGTTAAACTGTTTAGTGCCAGTAAACTTTCCTGGGAATCTGTGTTTCCATCTCCCAGCATCCAGGACAGATAAGGCATCCCAAGATTACCACGTGTCTCTTTCTGGTGTGCACCTTGGGCTCCACAGCCAGCTGGAAGGGTGGGAAGGGAGGAGGGCTCAGGCAGCAGCAAACAAAGCAGGATCAAGACATCAGTCCCAGTGTGCATTCCCTTTCTGCCTCGTCTTCCACAGCCCTTGCCTTCCACTGTGGCATTTGTGGGGTGCCCTGACACAGGCAGGAATGATGAATCCAACTCCATGCTCTCAGAGGGCTCATTTATTATTTTATGATACTATATTATATTAAAGAATGCTATACTAAACTATACTAAAGAATACAGGAAGGATACTTACAGAAGGCTAAAAAGACAACAATGAAAACTCCTGACTCTTCCCAAAGTCCCAACACAGCCTGGCCCTGATTGGCCAAGGAGTGAAAACAACTCACAGCAGAATCCAATGGAACAATCACCTGTGGGTGAACAATCTCCAAACTCATTCCACATGAGCACAGCACAGGAGAGGCAAATCAGATAATTATTGTTTTCCTTTTTCTCTGAGGCTCCTCAGCTTCCCTGGAGAGAAATCCTGGGTGAAGGGATTTTTCCAGAAAATGTGAATGCCACACTCCACTTCCTGTTTCTGGGCCAGTCTGTGCCCAGAGGCTACAAACAGCACCTAGAACATTTTTGTAGGTAATACAGGTGCTTTCCTTCACCCAAGTCTTTAAAAAGCACCAAGTGAACTGCAGCTTTAAAACAATATATGATGGAAATAGCAGCACCTAAATGTTCAATAATTTTATTTTTAGATAGATGCCCTTCTTTTCCTCTCTGCTAGGGCAGATGTGTTGAAGGGAAGGACCTTGGACAACAGCCTGGTATGTTCTTATTCTGCTACAGAATTCATTTGGGATGCAGTTCTCCACTCATTTGCTGAGGTTTGGCAGTTCCTGACAAAACAAGGCAAGTGTACCCAAAAGGATTGAGAAAACAAGGCAGTAAAAATCAGAGAAATCAGGGAAATATGGAAATTTCAGTCTGTTACTGGAAAGTCCTGGGCCCAAGTGCAGTCAAGAGGTGTGTTACACATGCATGGCAGGTGCAGCCCAGCCTGGCAGCAGACTCCTGAAGGTTTCTTTTCAGCTGGCATTTTTGTGATCAAAGGAAGGAAAAGGTGGATTTGTCTCATATCAGCCACACTCCAGCCTCAACCAAAGAGAGAGAGAAACACAAGACAGGTCCTTCATTTCAGGAGGCATTTCTGGGGGAAAAAAAAATCAGTATGGGGCAATATTGAGAAATTTCATTTACCAGCTCACTTAACTCTTTCCATCTTTTGGGACAAATCCTTCTCCCTCACAGGTGTAAATCTGAATTTACTCTTCAGAAACTGGTAGGTTCTCCTTATTTTTTGCAGTAAGAGGTTTTCCATGATGAACAGATCATTTCCTACCCCACAGTAGGGGCAGAGTGCATGGTGCTCTTGATGGAATGTGCTTGCAGTGCAATAAAATGTGTAGAGGGACATGCAGGGAAATTCCAAGGTTCATTGTTTTGGTCTTCTTTCCCTAGTTTTTGGAAGTAGCTTCTCATACAGGCAGGAGAGATCCTGAAGGCATTCAGGAGCCATTCACTCCCAGGGAAGGAAGGAGCTTCCCAAAGGACAGGTTGTGGTTCTCTGGATGTTGGTGCTGCCTTTCATGTGGACAAGGAGTGAAGAGGATGGTCTTGTGAACAGACAGGATGTGGGAACCACTTGTTTTCTGAAATGCTGAGGGTTGCTTTCAGTAGCTGAGGATCACTTGTGGAGCAGCAGGTCCTGGCAGTCAGCTTCCTCTGAGTTACCAGGACCATGCACAAGGCAGAAATGGGAGAGACAGGCTCAGTTCCAGTGAGGAGGGAATCATTAAACCCACGTGCTGCTCTCACAGCCAGCCTTTATCCATCATGTTTTGCACATGGAGACATCCCCAACTCTGTCCTACTTCCAGCTGGATTATGTGTCCTGTTGGATTATGTCCCTGCCAACCAAGGCTGTGGTTGTGCTACCAGAATATGCCCAGAGGAATGCATGTGTTCTGAGGGATTCTGAACACCAAACTGGGAGTTTCAAGATTCTGTTTCAGTGAAATATCCCTGCTCCCTGTCCAAAAAGCAAACAAGGATATTGGTTCAGCTTAGCTGGATTCAAAACTTATAAAACAAAACTCGTGGCAGGGCAAGAAAATAAGGAAAAAGTGGTAAAAGAGTTCATTTGAAAATGTCACATGGTTCAGAGTCAGTTCCAGGCCTTCCCATCAGGGGGATGGTTCAGGAGTGAAACCAGGAGCACAGTTTGAAACAAAAGGGGTGAGTGAAGCCCTCCACTGTCAAGCTAATAAACCTGAGGTGAGTCATAAGGAGATTCACACTGCTGACCTTCATTCAGGCACCTCTTGGGGAAGCAGGAGCAGCTCTGGTGTCACAGTGAAGCTTGCAGACCACGATCTTCTTATTAATGGTGAGAAATTATTGATTGCACAGACTTTTCATGTTGTCCCAGAGTTCTGTCCTCTATCACAGATTATTTCAAAGACTGTTTTGCAATTGTTACTAATCTCTTGAAATTGGGTCCGTAGCATCATGTGGCAGTGAAGAGAAAAACACATCAAAAAAAGGAGGCTCCTTGAAACACTTGAAATTGCTTCTTATCTTCACAGTTTGGATAACCTTTTGCATAACAAGCAACAATTTCAAATATATTGGTCATATCACCCCCTGGAAGAGATAGAGGACACACTTTGAAATTACAGAGCAGACTTCATGTGCAGGAGAAGAGCTGACTTGGTGTCACACAGCAAGGAAGAGCTAATGTCTCTTTGATAAATCTGTCTTCACCGAGTTGGATTTTCTTGCCACAGTGTCAGGAACAGTTGACGAGACAGACGTGTTATTAAGTGGTAAAAATAAACAGATGGAAGAGAAAAGTGAGAGATTTCAGCTCTGGCTTTTCCAGAATGTTTCAGCAAAGAACAACCTCCTCATTTCCATTCCCTGCCAGAGATGAAAAACAGGCAATGCTTCCTCAAGGGCTGCATGGCTGGAGAAATGGGGCACCCATAGGTCCCTGGTGCCCAGCTGCCCTCAGGGCATGTGAGATGGGGCAATTCCCAGAGAGGGAGGCTGCTCCTGACCTGCTGCTCCTCCAGATTCAAAGTCAGCCTTGTGGAGAGCATTGGTGCCTGACCACAGGAGCACTGCCTGCCTTGGGTCCTCCTGGGAATTGGAGCCTATTTTTGATTCCAAACCCTTCACCTTCCCTCTTCTCTCACTCTCCCTTCCTCTTCCACAGGAGGAATCTCACTCCTTCCCTCCGTGGGGGATGCAGTAGTTTGGTCAAGGCTGTGTTCCTGACAAGGGAAAGGACTGGGGACGGTGTGGCTGGACAGTGCTCAGGTGGAAAGGGACTTGGGGGTGCTGGTTGACAGTCGGCTGAACGTGAGCCAGCAGTGTGCCCAGGTGGCCAAGAAGGCCAATGGCATCCTGGCCAGTATCAAGAATGGTGTGGCCAGCAGGAGCAGGGAGGTCATTCTTCCCCTGTATTCGGCACTGGTGAGGCCACACCTTGAGTACTGCGTCCAATTCTGGGCCCCTCAGTTTAGGAGGGACATTGAGATGCTTGAGCGTGTCCAAAGAAGAGCAACGAGGCTGGTGAGGGGC
>JAYDZK010000025.1:17312029-17323694 GCA_034509185.1 Euphonia xanthogaster
TTCCCAGGGAGGTGGTGGAGTCACCATCCCTCGATGTGTTTAAAAAAAGACTGGATCTGGCACTTGGAGCCATGATCCAGTTGAGGTGTTAGAATGGGTTGGACTAGATGATCTTAAAGGTCTCTTCCAACCTAGGAATTCTGTGATTCTGTGATTCTGTGACTGAGAACAGGCAGGCTGAAGATTCAGGCACTGCAAGAGATCCTCACTCCAAGGCAGACATTGAGGGGCTGGAGCATGTCCAGAGCCAGGAGCAGAGCTGGGAAAGGGTCTGGAGCAGCTGGGGGGGCTCAGCCCAGAGGAAAGGAGGCTCAGAGGGGCCTCATTGTGCTCCATGACTCCTGGACAGGATGGTGCAGCCAGGTGGGGGTTGAGCACAGCTCTCATGGAACAAGGGATAGGATGAGAGGAGCTGACTCCAGTTGTACCATGGAAAGTTCAGATTGGATCTTGGGGAGAACTTCTGCACAGAAAAAGTGGCCAGGCAGTGGCACAGGTTGTCCAGGGCACTGGTGGTGTCGCCATCCCTGGAAGTGATCCAAAAAATGTGGGGACATGGTTCAGTGGTGAACCTGGCAGCTGGACTCAATGACCTTAGAGGGCTTCTCCAACCTTTGTAATTCCATGATCCTGTGATTCTAGAAGGTGTTTCATCCCCTGGGAATGTGATGGTAGAGCACCAGCTTCTGCAAATGTGACACTGAAATAGGGCCAAGTGGCAGTGCTGTAGGTGGTGGGGAGCTGACCTTGGCATCTGGGGTCCTCACCACAGCAGGGCACAACACAAAATCCACTTTTCTGAAGAGCTGATGGTCAAGGGATGTTGTTCCCAGACCTGGCTCATGCCCAGGCCATTGGGCATTGCTGGAAGAGCAGAGGGTGGCTTCTGCTGTGTCACTCCAGCCACCTCTTGGCCTGCCTGCTTTATTCTTCTGTGTCACTTAATATAAATTATAAAATATTAAATCAGATAAATACCTCTAACCTTTCTGGATGATAAGAAAAGATATTGTTCAGCCTCCTAAAATGCCTTGTATTTGCTGGAAAATGCTAATGGGATTATATAAAGGTTATTTCAGCCTCCTTTCAAGTCTGGAGACGTGGCAAAACAATCATGATGCCCTTTGTTTATGCCTTTTTAATGACTGCTGTTACCTTCAGGTATTTGAGGCTTCTGCATCTTTTCAGGTGATCCTCTGGGAAGTCCTTGGACTTCTTTTTTTTTCTGGAAACTTCCTGAGGAACGTAAATGTGCCTGTGATTTTAGAGGTCTGGAGGAGAGCTGGGGTGTGGGAGCGCTCTGGGAGTCTGGCCTGGGTTGGATGTGCATGTTTTGATGCCCTTGTGTATTTTGCAGGTCAGGAGCTGCATCCACAGGTCCAACAAGCTCCTGTGCTGTGTCTGTGCAGCAGTGCCTGCAGCCCTGGGGCACTGCTCTGTCCTTCCTCGAGGCCCCTGCCTGTGGGTCTGTGCCAGGCTGCACTGGGAGCAGCTCAGTGTGTGGCACAGCCCTTCTGCAGCCTCCAGTGCAGAGGGACCTTTGGGTAAGAAACCATTCATGATGCAGAGAAAGCTACAGAAATAACGTTCCCCTCACTCTGTCCTCTGGGAAGGACCTCCCAAGCCCATGATTTCCTCTACTTTTTTTATTGTTACTGGTCTTTTCCCTAGGTTTTGATTTTTTTGCTAAACCTTGTGTCCCAAACAGCTCCAGTGTTGTGCAGGGAGCTTGTGGAAACCTGATAATCTCCCTGCATTCCAGAGGAAAGCATGGGGCAGCCTGTCATAATTTCTAACAAGAGAAACATCAGCAAAGAATTGGTTCTCAGCAGGGAACTCCACCCATGGCCTGTCCAACTGGGCCTTGAACACTTCCAGGGGTGGGCAGCCACAGCCTCTCTGGGCAACCTGTACCAGGGTCTCACCACTGTCACGAGGAAAAATCCCTCTAAGCATAGTTTTCTTGTGTTAATAGGTGGAGTAATTGGAGAGGAGGAAGAAATTGTTCCTGGAGAGCAGAGGGCAGGTTAGCTGAGCCAGCAGGTTTACATCTCTCACAGCTGCTGGGGAAAGAGAAGGTGGTTGTCACTGCCTGTGGAACACAGAAGCATTTAGCCAAGGGCAGAGGCAGAGGAGGTGCTGCATCCCTTGTGTTTGGTGGAGGTACAAGTGGCACATTGCATTACTGAAAGTTATAATTCTCTGTTTTGAGGTTATTTTGCAGGTGCCCCTGGGGGGTCATGCCTGGCAGGTCAGAGACAGAGCAGAGATCCTCTGGGAGGATCATGTTCTCTTGCCCATGGGGCTTTTTCAGGCACGTTGGCTGTGCAAATTCAGCAGCTGCTGAGTTTCTCACATCCTTTTAAAAACATCTCTCTGGCATCTGTGTTAATTAGGGAAAATCTGCAATTTAATCACTAGCACACCATTTCCAGTTTGGGGATAGCCTTTCTCAGTGCACTGCTGGCACAATGGAGCCCCTGGAGCCCCTCCTGAGAGCTGCTGCAGCCTCGTGGGTGCCCACCTGCACAGACCCTCACCCTGGCATCACTGCTGGGCTCCCCCAACACTGCCTGCCCCATCTCCCTCTCCTGCAAGCCACAGAGCCATTGTGGTGGCCAAAATCACAAGAAGCAGCAGAATGACCCTCAGCTGTATCCACGTGGGCAGGGAGAAGCCCCAGCCTGCACTGTGATTTCAGTGAATCACAATCACAGACTGGTTTGGTTGGAAGGGACCTTAAAGGTCATCTTGTTCCATCCCCTGCCACAGACAGGGACACCTTCACTATCCCAGGTTGCTCCAAGCTCTGTCCACCCTGGCCTTGGACACTTCCAGGGATGGGGCAACCTGTGCCAGGGCCCTAATTCTGGGTACACACACTTCTGCAGCTCTTTTGTGCTGCAGCCCTTGAATGAAGCATCTGTGCTTGTGAAATGGTGATGCCAAAGTGAATCCCTTTGCATCAAAAATGAGATCTCACCTGCAGGCTCCAGCCTTTGCACTGGTTTGGGACAGTTCTACCAAGGATGTAATGGAGAACACCAAAAACATAATGAAAATTACAAACAATCTGGTGGGGGAAATGGAAGGACTTTGGGCAGAAGAGAAGATTTATTGAAAGCATAAGATCAATCCTTCCAAGGGGTCTGCATGCCTGTGTGGTCAGGGTCTGGAGTTCCTTGGGCCATGGATGCCTCTCACTCTTGTCATGGTTTAACACTGGCCAAATGCCAGGCACTCACAGAAGTCATTCACTTAACTTCTCTTGTTACAGAGAGCTGGGCAGATGAGAAGGAAAAAAATTTAATTAAGAGCTCAAGAGTTGAGATAAGGACTATGAGAATAAACACTCTAAGGGCAAAATTATTTCAAATTTAAAGGTATAAAGTAAATTTATTATTAGCAATCAGAGGAGAATAATGAGAAGTAAAATAAGCTTCTGAAATGTCTTTTTTTCCCCCAGTCCCTCCCTCTTTCCCAGCCACAGCACAGGGAGACAAGGCATGGGAGTTTTGGTCAGTTTGTCACTTGAGATCTTTTGTTCATTCAGGGACAGGAACAATGTCCCTGCCATGCCATGGAGTCCCTCCCAAGGACAAACAGCCTTCCCAAGACTGCTGTGGTGTGGGTCACTCATCCACAGGGCACAGTCCCCTGAGGCTGGGCTGCTCTGGTTCCAGAGGCTTCTCTCTTCATTTGGGGTCCCATGAGATCACAGCTTTTTCTGCCATCCACCCACCCTGGTGTGAGCCCTTTTCCCATGGGCTGTGGGTGGATCTGTGTGCCACCCTGGTGTGAGCCCTTTTCCCACAGGCTGTGGGTGGATCTGTGTGCCACCCTGGTGTGAGCCCTTTTTCCCATGGTGGATCTGTGCATCCCCCATGCATTGTGGGGGAACAGTTTGTTTTAACACAGCTTTTACCACAGCCTGCAGAACATTCTCATCTCCGATGCTCAAAGCCCCTCTCCCCCCTCCTTTTTTCCACTGGCCTTGGTGCCACCATGTTGTTTTCCCTCACGTGTTCTCACTTCCTCTTCTTCTCTGACTAAAAGAAAAACTGTTGCTTGTAGGTACTATTGCCAACACATTTCATTAATTTAAAGATTCTTGCAGGATTTCACAGCGTCAAAAGGTCAATCTTGTCTGGGTTCCACACTGGGGAGTCACAATGTTTTTGCTGCTGGCCATGGGACCCTGAGACAAAGTCCCTATGGAATGCTCTTCCATTGCCATGATTTGGCATCAGCCCAGCTCAACTCCTCCCACAGGACATTCAGACACACGTCACAGCCCCCCAGCACATCAGCAAACTGCAGTGGCTTCCTTCAGGCCACTTTGGTGGTGGGAACAAAAAGACTGTGCCAGACACACGTGGTCCCTGTGTCACGGGCAGAAGTGCAGGAGCTCTTCCTGAGGTCCTTGTGTGATGCACATCCTTCTTGGGGAATGTGACATACAGCAGCAGGGCCAGAGGAAGTGGCCTCAAGTTGCACCAGGGCAGGTTTAGGTTGGATATTAGGAGAGATTTCTTCACTGGACATTCATTCTAGGACAGGGAAAGATGCTCCAGTAGAAGATGACATAAGCTACCTGCCAAAGAGGCCAATTCCTTTATTACCCATTTCCTTCCTACCTCAGCCTACTTTACCTACCTGGAGGTTATAATTTTATCCTGTGTACCTCATTGGAATTTTATTCCTTGGCTTCATCAATGCTTTAACAAGCCCTACTTAAGGCCTTTCATAGGAAGAGGTTTTATGATCCACAATGCAACGAGGCTGCTTATTCATTCCTGGCTCCTCTCCACGATTTTCCCTCACAGGAAATGCTGCTGATTCCTGGTAGGCTGCAATGAGAGGGCTGAGTGCATTTCTCTGCTACACTGGCATGAGTCAATACGAGTTCAACCTTTGGAAAATTGTTTCTTGAAGGCCAGAGACATTTGTTTGTCCTAGAGTTAAACATCTTTTGCTGACACATCAGAGTCACCACAGCCCATTGCTCAGTGCCCTGAGTGACAGCCCAGCTTAACTGAGGCCCCATGGATGCCTAACAGGATAAGAAAAGGACATGAAATGCTCTAATGTCTGCAGTTAATGGGGTCAAAGGAGGCCCACAATGGAAAACTTCATTTTCAGATGGCTTTTGACTGTGCCATTACAGTACTTTCTCAGCATCGTCTGTCAGGCTTTTAAGGCATAAAAGGAATTTTCTTCTTAACAAATCCTGTAGTTGTTTTCCTTTTTTCCCCCGTTCCTGAAAAGCCCATTTGTCACACCCCTTTATAGTTTCCTGTCTGTTTCCCTTTCTCTCAAAGCTTGGTTTGAACAAAAATTATTCAGAACCCTGCACTTCTTATGATACCCTGTGCACTTGGGTATGGATGGGGCTTGGAGCAACCTGCTCTAGTGGAAGGTGTCCCTGCCCATCACAGCAGGTGGAGAAAAATGAGCTTTAAGGTCCTTCCAACCCAAACCATTCTGGGATTCTATGACTTTATAACTTTTAGGAAATTAATATTGCATCTAATACTGCTTCTCAGGAGCTGCAGCCCCACAACATGTGGCTGGAAGCTGGGACCTCTCCAGGGGAGTAATTCCTGCTGATTAATTCCAGCCAGTCTCCAGAAAGTCTTTCACAGGGGCATGGAACTGTGTCCTATGTGGTACCAGTAAGGGCTGCCCCATTGGGCAGAGGGTGCAGAACTGAAGGTGAACAAGGGCCAAAGGCAAGGCAGGAATGAGAGGCAGCGCAGGAGGGAGAGAAGATGCAGGAGGCACAGGAGGTGCAGGAGCAAGAGGAGGTGCAGGTGCAACAAGCAGAGGCAGAGGTGATGCAGGAGGCACAGGACATGAAGGAGGCTGAAGCTGCACTGACTTGTCTACATTTATCCCCCTGCAGTAGATCTGGGGGGCTCTGCCCTCGTGTGTGAAAGAATGCAAGACACAAAGCTGGAGCCAAGACATTTGTGTTAACAAAATCAAAACCAAATTGAAAATTTAGCATTTTCTCCAAGGTGCTGGTCTTCCCCTTGACTGAGAGCTTGGTGGAAGGATTACCCAGGGAGTGAGAGCAGCAGAGTGCCCTGGAGCATTCCCTGATTTTCTCAGGGGACATGCATTGGGATATCACACAGGTGGATCCCAGCTCCTGGTTCAAATTCATTAGTATGACATTAGTAAGTCAAATGGAAGACAAACACAGACAATTCCTTTGCCTCACCTGTGGGATTCCTAGAAACTTGAAGGTTTGGAGAGCAAGAAGAAAAATCCCCTGGTTCCTAGATATCCTCTTGTCCCTAGCTATGAAGAAAAGGCTCTGCCCCAGATTGGGAACAGTTTAAAATCCAGCTCCTCAGCACAACTTGTGGGATAAAGCCTGAGAATGTGCTGCCCTGCCTGGGGCTGGACCCACCCCACTCACACCCAGCTGCATATTAAATTGCTCAGATGCCTCCCAGTCCCCCATGACCTTTTAACTATGCCACAGGGAGGATCAGCAGGGCTCCTTGTGAGCACCTGGGAAAGTGCCAGAGGACATTTCAACAACCAGAAGCATGAGGAAGGGTATTTCAGTATGTAAGGAAGGGTATTTCAGTATGTAAGTGCCAGGGAAGAAGTGGCACGGGTTGGGGGGCTGAGGGGAGGGGCCTGTGCACCAGAAACCCCATTTCTGAGCTATTTTATCCTTATTCTAGTAGTGGAATTAGCTTCTGTACATTAGCCCCTTGTTTTGGGGCTATGTTGCCCTTAATTCTTGTTTAACATCTGGAAACATATTCATGTGTTCTCACAACTGCCTCTCCTAGCTCTGTGTGATAATTTGAAGCAGAAGAATTTAATCTATTGACCTCTTCTTTCCTGCCTGACCTTAAACTTGTTCATGTTGGCTGCCTGTTCCTCCTGTTGGGAAAAACATCCCACTCAGCCCTCAGCTACACCTGTGCCATGCACTGACCTTGTGCCAGCATCTACAGTCCCATCCTTCTTTTTGTGAGAGTGCAAAGCAATTTCTGGAGCTTTCTTGGGGAAGTTTTTCAAGATACAACCACACTGATATTGCTTGGAGTGTGCTACTGGCAGTTAAAACAGAGAACCCTTATGGAATTATTTTTCCTGCAATTTTCTCAAGGTTTTGTCTAAACTTTTTACCAAAGTTTGGGAGAGTTTCCAGGAGCATTGTGGGCTGTGGCTCGATGCTGCTGGTCCCTCTACCCCAGCAGCTGTCCCTCCAGCTGGGGTGTCAAGTACCTCAGTCTTTGTTTTTGCCCACACAACCACTTGTCAGACTATGGGAAAGCTGAACTTCAATCCTGGGGGCAGTTCTGGGCCCCTCATGATGAGATGTTGAGGGGCTGGAGCACATCCAGAGAAGGGAATGGAGCTGGGGAAGGGGCTGGAGCCCCTTCCAGGAGCAGCTGAGGGCGCTGGGGAGGCTCAGCCTGGAGGAAAGGAGGCTCAGGAGGGACCTTCTGGCCCTGCACAACTCCCTGCCAGGAGGGAGCAGCTGGGTGGGGCTTGGGCTCTGCTCCCAGGATGACAAGAGGAAATGGCTTTGAGTTGTATTAGGGAAGGTTTAGGTTGGATATTAAGGAAGTTTCCTTCACTGGAAGGATGTTCAGGCACTGACTCAGCTGCCCGGGGCAGTGGTGGAGTCCCCACCCCTGGAAGGATTTAAAACACAAGTGGATGTGGCACCTGGGGACATGGTTTAGTGGTGAACATGGCAGTGCTGCATTAATGGTTGGGCTCAATGATCTTAGAGGGCCTTTCCAGCTGAAATGAGTCTATGATTCTATGATGAGGGATGATTCAAAGTTTAATTCCTTCCCTGAAGAGATTTAACAGCCTGGATGAGTTCTCTCTAGTTCACAGAGCTGTCCCACTGCCATCACATGGGGTAAGTGGAGGCACAAAGGCAAGAACAGCTCAAGCCCTTGTCACCCTGGGAATGTTTGGGGAAACTGTGGTGCTCCCCAGCCACTGCAGCCACAGGAGACATTGCTTCATCAGGAGAGGATCTTGAGAAGGTTCTCTGGCCATAGGCTGGAGCGTGGGAATGAGTCTGTTCAGAAGGACAGGGGTCACTGTGAGTGCCAGCAGCCGTGAGGAGCCCCTCAAGTGCTCAGAAAGGAGCAGAGCTGCTCGTTTCAGCTCTCCTTGGGCAGAGCAAAACAGAGCCCAGGGCTCTGCTGTCAGCTCAGAGGATTGCACAGAGGGTCCTTGCTTGCCCAGACCTTGGAGCCTGTCCCTACTGCTCTGGAGCCTGCAGCTCTCATGGGTAAAGAAAACTGGCTGTCTGGAAGTTATTCTCCTGGTCTTCTGGTCGAGTAGTAGAATGTGTTTGGTATTGCTCCAGAAAAAGCTGGTATGGGCAAGGTGCGTCCTTGGCATCTCAGCAGGGTTGGACTGCAACCTCCCTGCAAGAAATTTCATCATGTCTCCAACTGGGAATCCACCAAATTCCAACAAATGGGATTCAGAAGCCTGTCAGGGTATGAGGCAGGCCTTCTCTATTGGGATTCTGCCACATTATGGTTCCTTATTCCTGTTCCCAAACTCGCTGGGAGACATGGCTTTGTTCTCTTAGATTTGACTCAGGAATTTAAGGGCAGGGCTCCATCACTGCAAGAGAGCATCACAACCACTCCAAGTTGTGCTGAGGGAGCATGGATGTGGAGTAGAGGCCGGTTTTCCTGTATTTGTGGTGCATCAGTGGTTGCACAGAGGGATCTTCAGTGAAGACATGCACCAGCTCATCAATATTTGTGTCAATAAGGAAAAAGACAGAAAAAAACCAGTTTGGGGCAATGAAGAGGGCAGGCCCTGGGAGTGAGGGAGACCAAAAAGCCAAAGTCAGAGCTGTAAATGGTTTTAAATGTATGCAGAAGATAGCTGTGTAATTAATTTCCTTGATTTAAGTTACACCACTTTTTTCATGTGTGTGTAGGTAACACCAAGGGCTACAGTGTTATCTTGGAGGAATGTTTGTGTCTGGGGATTCATACTCACCCTGCCAACAACAAACCTTCCCCCGAGTTTCTGAAACATTAATTACAGTTTTGTAACAGGCAAGTTTTGCAACCAGCTCAAGGTAATTCACTACAACACAGACGTCTGGCAGAAACAAATGAATCTCTGATGTGAAAACTGACAGTTGCTTAGACATGAACGCTCAAGACTTTGTAATGTTTGTTATTAAAAATAAAATGAGTCTCGCTGTCCTTGCCAGCCTGCCTGCCTCCATACACTTTTCAGCACATTAGCACCTGGGAAGAACCATTTCCCCCAGCTAAAAAGCAAGCACCAACAACCCCAAGCAGGTTAAGAATTAAAAGTTGAGGTCCCACATATAGCTGGACGTAGCCTAAGAGTATTTCATCCTGGGGTTTCCCTCTCTGAGGGGCCACCAGTGGGTCCCACCACTGTTGTTCCCTGCTCGGGCCTCAGCACCTCCCAAGTGCAGAGGGCTGCTCTGTACCTCGTCTCCTTAGATCAACAGCTTTTGTCTTTTCCATGTCAAATCACAGAATCCCTGACTGGTTTGGGTTGGGAGGGACATTAAAGCTCATCCTGTTCCACACCCCTGTCATGGACAGGGACACCTTCTACTTGATCAGGGTGCTCCAAGACCTGTCCAGCCTTGGATGCTTCCAGGGGTGGGGATTCCACAACCTTTACAAAACAGGCCTAAAGGGACAAATTTAAATTTTAAAAGAAAAACAAAGAGGAGGAAGATGTTTTGCTCCCAGATTTTTTTTGTCAAATCTACACATTTGGACTACAAATAAGAAGAGGAAGGTGATTTTTAGGTCATGCTGAAAGACCTAGACTCTCCTAAGAGCATTTTGTGTATCTGCTGTCTTGAGGAAGGGACCCCAGCCACTCCAGGGCTGACTCTCCTCCTCGGCCATCTGAGGGATGGAGATAAATTCCCATTGGCATTGCAGATCTTAATTATCACAATCCTTCAAATTACCACAGCTTTCCGGCAAGCTGCAACTTGTTCAGGACTGTGACAGCTCTTAGTAAATTGTGTAACAAATGTCAGCTCTCTTACTAGATACAATTTAGAGGTTTTCATAGACATGTGCTAAAATTAGATGTAACAGTTGCAGTTTTGAAAATGTTTTCAGTTTGTGACTCCCTTTGCCCTTTGCTCGTTTTTGGAAACTGGCTATCGCCTCCAAAAGAAGAGAAGTGATGACACTGATTCAGAAATCAAGCATGTGAAGCTACATGTGTCAGCTAGAAAAAACCACTTTTTTTGCCCATGATGACAAAGAAAAAAAAATTATTTAACTTAGATGAGAAACAAATACAGTATGAGAAATGCTGTATGCCTGGTGCTGGGGGTAGATGCTTAAAATGTCAGTTAATAGGAAGACAACCCTCAAGAAATATTGTTGATTTATTATGATAGAAGTGTGCATATCCACACCTCGATACAGAATGTTTCACAGCATCTCAGACGATTTGAAGTTCGAAAAGAACTCCTGAGGTCATCTGGCCCAGCCTCGAGCTGGGCCAGCTAATGCTGGCTGCTCAGAAAATCCCAACTGCTTTTGAACACCTCCAAGGATGGAGACTCCACAGCCTGGGCAACCTGAGCCAGCCTGTGGCTACCATCACAGGGAAAAAGTATTTCCTGATGTCCATCAGTGTGTGTCCATGGCCTCTGCTCCTGGCACTGGGCACCCCTGGGAAGAACCTGGCCCCTTCCTCTTTGCACCCCAAATACCTGCTGGTGGTTGCAGACCTGGATGAGCCCTCCCCAGCTCTGCTCTTCCATGGGATGAACATTGACAGGATGAACAGTCCCAACTCTCTCAGCCTTTGCTTACGGGGGAGGTGCTTCAACCACTTCATCACCTCCACGGCACCTCGCTGGACTCTCTCCAGTGTGGCCGTGCCTCTCTTGTGCTGAGGAGCCCAGAACTGGACATGGGTGGAGAACAAACAATATCCATCCTCATCCCCTGAACTTGCCATAGAATGGAAAGGGCCTTAAAGTTCATCCTGTTCCAGCCCCTGCCACGGGCAGGGACACCTTCCACTATCCCAGGCTGCTCCAAGCCCCATCCAGCCTGGCCTGGGACACTTCCAGGGATGGGCAACCACAGCTGCTCTGGGCAACCAAGAAGGCCTCACTACCCTCACAGGGAAGAATGTCTCCTAACCTCTAATCTAAATCTACCGTTCTAATAATTTCGATGCAGAAGGCATCGGGGATGGAAGCCCTTTGAAACCTGTGCTGACAGATTCCAGACATCTCCTTGTCCTCGCTGTGTTTGGAAACGGCTGCGGGGGTTATTGGCTCCGCCGCCTTCCCAGGGATCAGGGTGAGGCTCCCCAGCCTGGAGCTCCGCACACCTTCGCTCTCGCCTTTAAGGGACATCAGCGGGTCCATCGGCGTGAGCGAACCGCCACAGGGCGGGTGTGGGACACAGCGGGGAAGGAGTTGGGGACACGGAGCGGGGACTGCAGCGGGAGCCGTTCCCGGAGCACGTTTTGGTGAGGGAACCGTAGAACAGCGGGAGCGCGGGGCCTCGGCGGCGTGAGGGGGCGGCGGGACCGGGCCGGGCCCCTCTGGCAGGAGCCTCCCGGAGGGCGAGCGGCGGCGGGGAAGGGAAGGGAAGGGAAAGGAAAGGAAGGGAAGGGA
>JAYDZK010000025.1:17324159-17343524 GCA_034509185.1 Euphonia xanthogaster
GTGCGGCGGGGCCGGGCCGGGCCGGGCTGTCAGCGCGGGGGGCGGCGGGGCCGGCCTTTGTCTCGGGTGGGGACGGCGTGGGATGGGGGCGGTGTGTGTGGGGCTGTGTGTGGCTGTGCGTCTCTGTGTGTGTAGCAGTGCCACGGGCCGGACGGGTCCCCAGCCCGCCGGCCCCGTTCGCACCGAGAGCCGCGCCGGGCTCATGAAACTTTCACGGGTGTTGGAGCCCCGGGTCCCGCCTGCCACTGAGCCGCCCTCCGCTTTAGCCCTCCGTCCGCCGCGGCTGCCCCGTGCCGCCTCCGCAGCCCTGACAGCGGCCTCTTCCCCCATCCCCTGCCTTCCCCGCGCTTCTCGGCTCCTGCCATCCCTGCCTTCTCACGGGATTCCAGTGTCATGCAGTCTCTGCATCCCCTCCCCGAGACGCCAGCCGGGCTTGAGCAGCCCTTGGCAGATGTTTTCCCTTGTACACTGTTGTTTTGCAGAATTACCAATATTTGGTAATGGCAATGTACATGATAAATAATCCCCTACAGCAGGGGATTGGAAGTAGATGGTCGTCAAGGTCCCTTCCAGCCCAAGCCATTCTATGATTAATTTCCTTGGTGTAACTGGGGTTTCATGCTTCACTATTAAGTGGCAATCTCAAACCGCCTCCCTAGTTTGAAAGCTGCAGAGCATCTACTCCCAGTCTCCAGAAGTCCCTGGGAATAGCACCTCTAGCAAAAGGTTTGTAAGGAGTGAGTGGAGGAAGTGGCTCCTATGGTGCCTCTCCTTGATTTTGAAGCTTATCCATAGCACATGGCCCTGGGATTTGACATCCTTCCCCAGGGCTTTTTTGGATGGCTTGGAGCCTTCCAGGTTACCTGATTCCTGGAGAAATGTGTATATAGTGAGGTTGAGTTTACACACTGAAGTACACTCTTTAATCCATAAGTCCTTCTCCTTTGCTCACTTTATTCACCTCTTCTACTTCTTTGCCAGTCTCAACCTCCATGTTTTCATTGGATCCCAAGCTCAGGTTTGCAGTCCTTTGCACAAGAATGATGGAGTAAGGACAAAGGTCTTTATTTTCAGCTTTCCTCACAGGCTAGTTTACATAATTTCCTTTAATATCCTTTTTTTGTTTGTTATATGTGATCAGAAGTATACAGCGTTGAGTCAAAAGGTTAAATTTATGTTATTTAAAAATCACTTCTGTTGATAAGATACTTATTCTCTAGAATCTGGGTCAAAATTTGCTTTATTCTGAGAAAGTGTAGCTTTGTATACGACAAGTTCAAGATGCAGTTTTGTGGAGAAATACTTAGGTAGAGACTTGTGCCCTCATGATTGCAAAGCCAGTAAAATAGTGTTTTATAAGACTCAAAGACAAACACAAATCCTTCTGAAAAAGCAAGGTTTCATCCAAGTAAAGGATATTTTGAGATGCTGCAGATACATGGGATTTGTCTTGCATTTTGAAACAGATGCAGAGAGGTGTTCCAGGGTGGGAAGGGGAAGGTCAAGAGTGATTGGCAGGCTCATTTTTCTCTGTACAAAACTCAGTCATGCCAGGTTTATGGATTGAAGTGTCTTCCTTGCAGAAGCATTTGTGAGCCAGAAATTTTGGGAGCTGCATGGTGCCTAGCTCTCTCCCAGCTGGTACAACTTTTCCCACCTAGAGGAATGGGAAGCTTCAGGTCCATGCCTTTGCCAACTGCAGTAATCTGTGTTGTTTCCAAAGTCCTTATCAAGTGCTGGGGATGTGGAGTGTGTGGATAATTTGGGCTTCCAGGGATTTCATGCCCAGCTGTGATTCCTTGAGGGAGGTGGTTGCAGATTATTGCACCTTCATATTTGTGGTTTAATTTAAGAACGAGTTTAAGTTCAGCCACAGCAAGCCACTTTTAAGCCAAGTAAATCTCTGCAGAGAGTTCTGCAGTAGATTAACCAAAGCAGCACCTCTGGGACTTGTCTGAAGGAACAGCTGAGCTAAAGCTCAAAGACCACTGTGTCCCTGTGCTCCACTCCAAGTGATTTCTCCTGGCCCAGGTGTTGTTCCCCATTCCAGCAGCCTGGCCAGAAGGGTTGAGCTTTGTTTGATTTGAATGTGATGCTTGACAAACTTCTAAACTGAATTGTCAATAACGACAGCAGCCTTAAATCAGGCCCCTTTTGGGGAGGCATCACATGGCTTCTCTCTCCCTCTGCCTTGTCCCATGGTCCTGCTCTCTGCCTGCACCTCTGCTCCCGTTGTCCTGGAATCCTGCCACCCCCTCAGTCTCCTTGGCTTGCTGCTGGCTTTGGCAGCATTGTTGCAGCCCAAGTCAAGTGTGGCAGGACTCACCTTGCCTGTGGATGCTCCTTGCCAAGCAGGAACTGGTGCCCTGCTAGTTCTGTTGACACATTTTGTTTTTTTTCCCCTCCCTTATGTACAGCGTGCACCAGTTCACGTAAATTTGGGGTTTAAGTAAAATATATTAAAAGAATGACTCATTAAATGTTTGTGAAGTCTCTGTGTTGCAGCAACTCGAAAATATTTTGGTTTAACAGTGCAAATCCAGTATACCTGACAGTAGTGAACACAAATGTTCTAGTAATTCTGTGCTGTCAGTTTTCATGCATCTCACCAGACCTTGATTATTGCTGTTGTAGATTGCTGTGTTAAGTGCTCCAAGTCCCCACTTCCTCTCTGAAGAGCTTAGAAAGAAAGTGCTGGCTGGGAACACAATTTCATCTTACAATTTGGATATAGTTCCTTATTCTATCTTTGGGCGGTTTTTGCTTCACATCATAATTAAGGATTGCCCCTGTTTCAAATAATCCTTCTTGGAACTGTTGTATTGGAATATTTACTGCAGACTTCTATTATTTACATTGCTCAGGGTAGGGAGTCATCTCACTTTGCAGATCTGTGTCTCTTGGGCCACCTGTTTGCCCCTGCCTTTCTTCCTCTAGAAAAGACTGAATTCTTCAAATGTGGCAATCTGTTGAGAAGTCAGCAGTCATTGCTGCCTCTTAGCTCTACAAAAACCCCACCCAAACAAAAAAAAAACAAACCTCTGCTAATGTACTTCAGAACCCTCTGTTGAGGCTCATGGTGATGCCTGGCTTTGGATTAGTGGTGCACCTGACAGGTTGAAAAGATGTCCCCTGCATGAACTGGGTGTGGTTTCAAAGGTCATGCTTGTACCAGCTCTGTTCTTGCTGTCTCTCACTGTGCTGCTTGGAGCAGCTCTGCCCACACCCCAGGCTTTGGGCAGCTGTGGTTTTTGTCACAGAAGGTGTTGATGCACGTGAGTCTTACAAAGTTTGTCCGTGGGGGAAATATATTGACAAAGTATCTTTTGTGCTTTTGATTGCAGCTTTCATCATGGGGGACATGAAAACCCCTGACTTTGATGACCTCTTGGCTGCTTTTGACATCCCTGATCCAACTAGTCTTGATGCTAAGGAGACAATTCCGTCAGCTGGGGAGGAGAATGAGAACCACCTGAAGTCATCAGGAATGTGCATCGATGAGAACGTGTCCTTATCACACTCTCTGCCTCCCTCTGATGCACCTGTTGTCAGTGTGATAGTGAAGAACACAAGTCGCCAGGAGTCTTTTGAGGCAGAAAAGGAGGGGAATCACCTTGGAACTGGTCTGTTACACAATGGCTTTCGTGGCTCTGATCTGCCAGCTGAGGCTCACGCTTTAGTCCATAATTATGGCAAGTTTGAGTCAACTTTTATTAATGGTGACAGCTCGAGAGGTTACTCTGATAAACTGGATGAGTCCAAGTCAGAGCCTTTGCCAACATTTAGTCAGTTTAGCCCCATTTCCAGCCCTGAACCAGAGGATACATTCAAAGAGAACAGTATTGGGGATAAACCCAAACATGCCCAAACACCCTATTTTCCACCACCTTCAATATATGTACCAACAGGAGCTTCAGTCCTAGATCATCTTAGGAAGGTGCCAGAGCCTGAATTAAGCATGTTTGATCAGTACTGTAAAAAGGAACAGAAGACAGAAATCCACTGCCAGCCAGAGAATAGGCTGGAAATGAGCAGGAGAGAGCAAGACAGAGCAGTGGAGAGGTTTGCAGAGTCAAGCAAGGACTTGTTAGATACCAACAGCTTTCTTGGGGAAGGCTTGGTGTTTGGAGACCTCCCTCACAACAATTTAGGAAATGGCAAGGGGTCTGTGCCCGAGCTAAACATGTCTTCATCCATACCACCTCGGCAGAGGCTAAAGCCAACTCATTCCAAGTTGTCATCCTGTGTGGCAGCCTTAGTAGCTCTTCAGGCCAAAAAGGTTGTGTGTATTCCAAAAAGCGATCAGCCAAATTTTACCAAGGAACCTGGTCCTTTTAAAGATGGGACGAAGGGAAGTCCAAAAATGCCCAAGTCGCCAAAGAGTCCCCGAAGCCCCTTGGAGGTGGTGAGGAAGGCTGGCAAGCAGCCTGAGAGTCCTCGGAGTGTGTGCAGCGACAGCAGTGGGAAAGGCTCTCCTTCCATGGCAGCTGGCTCTCCGCCAGCTATTCCCAAAGTTAGAATCAAGACTATCAAGACATCTTCCGGTGAAATTAAAAGGACTGTAACTAGAATTTTGCCAGAAAATGATGAGTTGGGCAAATCTTCGGAAGAGTCACCTGCAGAAACCTCTTCTGCTGAAGAGTTTATCAAATCTTTCCCATCCCCTGATACTAGTGCAGTTACAGAAGGTGAGGCTGGCAGGAATTCAGCCAAAAACGGGGCTGCTGTGGCTATCCAGCTGTCAAATGTAGTGAGTCCTTACTCAGACAGTATGAAAATGGATATTGCAAACAGCACTTGCACCGTGTCCTTATCTCCACTGCCAAACTGCGGCAGCGGTGCCATAAAAGTGGGGGTCAAGAGGCAGCAGCCATCCAGCACGGCCACCTCCAGCCTTCTTCCCAAAGCTGTGCACTTGGCAAATCTCAACTTGGTCCCCCACAGTGTTGCTGCTTCTGTTACAGCGAAGACATCGGCCCAGAGGCGAAACCAACCTCAGGTGACACAGATGTCAGTGCCACTGGTGCACCAAGTCAAGAAAGCTGCTCCCGTTGTCATGGAGGCATTCCATAGAGTGCTACACAGTGCCAATCCAGTGCCCATATATACTCCAAACCTTAGCCCCCCACCTGACACTAGTATTAATTTACCTGCCTCTGGGTATTGTTGCCTGGAATGTGGGGACTCATTTGCCTTAGAGAAAAGCCTGACTCAACACTATAGTAGGCGAAGCGTTCACATTGAAGTCATGTGCACTCAGTGTTCAACTATGCTCCTTTTTTTTAATAAGTGTAGCTTGCTTAAACATGCACGAGATCATAAGAGCAAAGGATTTATCATGCAGTGTTCTCAGCTGCTCATGAAACCAATTTCCATAGACCAAATGTTTTCACCTTCTCCTACAAGCTCTTCAGTCTCTCCAGCTCCCCAGACTTTTCTCTCGTCCTCTCCTCCACCTAAGTCCAGTGCTGCTTCAGGAGGCGGGGTAGGGATTTCTGCGAGCACTCAGCCAGCCTTGCCTCTCTACACAGACCCACAGAGGCTAATCCGTCATGGACTTAAGTGTTTGGAGTGTAACAAGCAGGAGCAGGATTACACTTCTTTAGCAGCTCATTACCAGAGAACCTCAGAAGATAATGAGAGACTGGTAAGTCATCATTTTAATGTTATTAGTTAAATCTCTCCGAGTTTTAAAGAGATTGTCCTCAAGGGGAAAAGTAGGCATTGTGGTGGCAAATGAGCTGCTTTGCCTAAAAAAGTGCTTATGGGGAGAATTTGGAATGCACATGAGCCCAGACGCGTGCGTGTGAAGAGATGTTTAGTGTTGTTTGCTTGCCTTCTTTCTACCCTCTGCCAGTAAAAAGAGCATAGTAAGGAGACTATGGAAATCCTTGAGTGTCAGAGAACGGTGGTGGAGGTGAAAGATGGCTTGGGTGAGGCTGCAGAAAAGCTGTAGGGGAAGATCAGCGGAGCGTTACCTGGAACGGGTTTTTGTGCTGTAAGCGTGGCTGGAGGAGATCTGGCAGGGTTCAGTGTTGCCTTTCCTGCAACTGGTGCCAGAACCTTCCCTGTGACGCGTTGCACATCGGCTGTTATTGTTGCTGTTGGTGTGCTCAGCTGTGTGTTGGACAGGCCTGCTGTGGTATGTGGGGGGGAAGGCTGGTTCTGGCTGCTTTTGCCCTTTGGGTGGTACAGGGTGAGTGGGTGCCTAGCAGGGTTCAAGAGCCTTGTTAGTGGCTTCCTGCCTTCCTCCTGTGCTGCCCTGCTCAGGTTTCCACAACCTTTATGGACCTGGTTGGAATCCCCTTAAATTAAACTCCAACTTGGGTTTCTCCTGATGAAGAGAAGATGATGATTGTTGTGGACCAGGACCATACACTTGGTTTATGGCTTTTATTTTAGAAGACATGGTCAGTCTTGTTTAAGTGTTAACCAGCCTGCAGTTGAAGAGGAGGAGTACTCCCTTCTCCTTATCTCTTTGGATGAGGTGAAAGCTTTCCAGGTTGGTGTGGCTGCCAGCAGAGCTGGCTCCCACTGCAAGGGCTGCAAAAAACCAGGACTCCATGCCAGCATTTGGGAGGATGACCACATCTCTGCCGTGGCTGTCAGAACACCTGCACTCTCCAGAGCCTCCCTGTGCTGCTTGAATGGCTTGCAGGAGTATTGAGGTTGCTGTGGTCTCATTTAGATAGTTTGTTATCTTAAATTCATCAGCCACCAAAAAAAAGTAGATTATGGCCGAATGGTCTTGATGTTGTAAAAAATGGTGAGGCCAAAAGGGATCAGTGTGGCCAGGTAATCAGGTTTCTTGCCTGAGGCAGGTCAGTGAGCACTGCACTCTGTCAACACACCAACTTATTTTTCAACTATAATGCTTTTTTAGGAAATGTCAGCAGTCTGGCATTAAAACTTCCAGGAGAAGGGATACAGCGAGTGCTCCAAAGTGATCTCAAATGTTAATCAGTGGCATTAAAAATGTACTTCCTTATTTCTATTGTGGGATTATCAATTCAAGAGTTCCTTAAAGAGGAAAAGAATGTGTGATAGTAAGTATTTTTAGCATGTAATCAAATAATTTATTCTGTAACTTAACCAAGAATAGAGTTTGCGCCTCTCATGTCAAGTAGTTCTGCTAGATGCGAGATTATTTTTGTGGTATTTTTCAAGGCTACTTTTGAGCTCCTGAAACCAGTTCCTCCCTGTAAGGTCTTCCCATGCTTACACTCCACAGGATGCATGCACTGCTCTGGGAGTCCTTTTTCACTGTATATTTGCTGTCCTCCTGGCTGCCCAGTGGTACTCCGTGCTGTTCCCAGAACATCTGTTTCAATAAAGTTGTTACATTTCTAAAGGAAATAAGCATTTGTGCCCCATGTCTGTAATGGTGTGTCTGGATTTAGCAGTAGCTGATGGAAACCATCCCACTGCCTTTTACCAGAGCCCAGGTGTTTGGTGTCACTGGGCTGAGAGGTAAAAGGATGAGTGAAATTCAGGGGTCTCACAGGGATCCCTGATTCTCTGAGCTGTCCAAGGGAAAAGGTGTGGATGACCTTCACATCATGTGTCCCATGTGGATAACACAGTGTAGATCCCAGCAGTATCAAGGACAGAGAAGCTGAAGGTTTTGCATATAGGGTATTAATGAATGTAATACTATTAATCATGGTGTGAGAAGGTTCTAGGTGAAGCTGTTGGAATGTGTGTCATAAACTCCTGGACTAGGACAACACGTCCACCCCTTCCTGAGAGATACCCTGGCTTTGCATTGAGTTCATTCCTTGGGTTGTTCTTTCTGTTTCGGTGAGAAAAAAGAGAAGTGTTGGTATAAGCAGGAGAGGATCAAGTCACTGATTTTGCAACACTTTCTTACATGGTAGAAGTGGTTAAAAACTCTGCAGAGTTGGGCCAGGACACTTGTTTTTTGTTGCAGTAGTAGAAATTGGGTGTAGAGAAATTCTTCCCTGTGATGGGGTGAGGCTCTGGTGTGGGTTGCCTAGAGAAGCTGTGGCTGCCCCATCCCCATAAATGTTCAAGGTAAGGTTGGATGGGGCTTGGAGCAACCTGGTCTAGTGGGAGGTGTCCCTGCCCATGGCAGGGGGTGGCACGAGATGGTCCTCGAGGTCCCCTCCAACCCAAACCAGTCTGGGGTTCTCTGATTCTCTGAAATTGGGTTACTTAGGAAGGCATTGATGTAACACCTGTAGTGAACATATTTTAGTGCCCTGGTAGTGGTTCAGAACCACTATGTCCACAGGGCAGAAGATGTTGATTTATATATTGGTACATCTAATTAAAACCACAATCCACAGCAGTTGTTGTGCTTGATCCACAGCAAGGTGCAGTGGTGGGACAATCTGTCAGGATGCAGAAATAGTATTAATTATTGTTGGCAAACTTGGCTATGAACCACATCCCTAGATCTCAAGAGACTAATTATCTAGAGTTTTATCATAATTTTGTGCATTTTGAACAAAAACTGTATTTCTTCCTCCATACCTGATGTCTATCTCACTGTGTTGAAATGCTGGTTTAGAAGTGGTGGTATGGGGTGTGATTGTCGTAGTTTCTTAAAGACAGCAAAACACTGCACTCTGATAAAAAATACAAAAAAATTTCCAAATTAATTTCTTATTCAACCTCAGAACTCAGGCACAAACTCTTTGCCATGCCTCACTTGAGAAACTAGGAAGTAGTGACACTTTCCACATAAAGACATGGCTTGATTTATGCCTTCTAAGGAGCTTCAAGAAGCAGCAGGGCAGGTCCTCTTTGTATTGTGGCCAAAAGCTTTTAATCTGTGACTATTCAGATGCTTGGTATCAGATTTTCCCCAAAAAATGAGGATGCTTGGAAAGGGTAGATGAATGTATAGTGGAAAGAGCAACTTGGGCTGAAGGGAAAGCGTAAAAGCAATTTATCCACAGCACCTGGGTTTGTACCAGGAGGTGGAGAGCTGTGGAAAATAAGCCAGGTGATTTTTGATCTGTGTTCTTGGAAGCTTTTCTGTTAAATGACCCCAAATCTGGATGCACATCCAGTGTGACTGTAACTTGTGAGACCAAACGGGCTTTGAAGTGCTCAGTTATGGTGCTTTTAACTCAAAAACTGTTTTGGACCTGGCTTTGGTGTGGCACCTTGCTGAGAAGGAAGGCCTGATCCAACAGGGTTGATGAAGAAAAGAAAGAGCAGGAGAGACTCACTTTTCAGTATTATGTTTTCAGTTACCCAGAAGCTGAAGGACAAGCACCCTGTGATAAGAGGCAGGAATGACTGGATTGGAGAGGGGGAAGAGCCTAAGCTGTCTTTGCTCCATGAGAAAACTTACCCTGTGCTGATACTGAAGATTTTCACTTTAATTGGTATTTTTTACCATGACTTTGTGAATTACTCTGACATTTTCAGGTTTCCCAGAGCTGCTTGAAAGGGGATTGTTGGCTTTTCTCTTTCTTCCAGATGATGGTTTGGGAAATACCTGGTGTTACACTCCTACATGGCTGTGGGTAAATCCTGCATAAATAGGATGGATAACTGTAAATTACTTTCCTAGGTGTGGCCAAAATGTGAGTGACATGGCTGGGTCACATTTCTATTGCAGGAAGGAAGAAAGATAGTGATGTGGTCTAGACAGCAGGGAAAGGAGATTTGGAGCAAGTGGGAGGAGGAGAGGGGGATGATGATGTGGTTGAGAAGGTGCTGTGGTTTTCTAAGGGAAAGACCTTTAAAAAAAATGATGGAGAGCTTGACCTTAATGTTGTATTTTTAAACATGTATATGATTGCAGTTGCTCAGAGCACAGCAGGGTTTATTTTGGTACAGAATATGTGTAGGATGAAGGCAGTTCCTCCCAGCTGAATACTGTGGTGGGATGGCATGGGATCTCCATGGCTTGCAGGGAGGATAGAGGCTTGAATAATCCACTTCAGAAACATAAAGAACTGGATTTATTAGATATAAGTTTTGAATGGATCATCTTAGTGCCTTTTTTGGCAACTAGTGAGGCCAATTCTGCAATTTTTTCAAGCTTGTGAATCAAGCTGCTCAGTGGGACCTGTGTGCTGCTTTTCCATTGCTGAACTGCAAGAAGGAAGCAGTATGAGAATTGGAATAGCTGGCAGGTTGGATTTGTTCTAACCAGAAGCTGTGCTCTGTGCAGGCATTATACTTGACAGATGTTGAAGAGGTGGTACCAGATGTTCCATTTTACTTCAGGTCTGTTTGGTCTGATTACAGTGGTGTGTTCTAGAGCAAGATTTCTGGGGGGGTGAGACAGGGAAGGATATATAAGTAGGTGTAGTTTATGCCAAACTAATCTTTATTTTTGGACTAGAGAGATGAGTTTATCCTCATCTCCTTGGTGTTCATTGAGATGGTTGTTAGAGTACTGCATGAAGAATGGATATACTGGAGAAGTTGGATTGTGAGGTTGGAGCAGAATCAGGTAAACTCCTGGAAATAATTGCAGCTGGGATCAGGTTTCTATGAGATCTCCTGAGGGATGGTTTTAGGTATCTATGGAGTTAATACTTGTGTTAAAGAGGCCTTGGAGCATGACTCTGTTAAAAAATTTGCTGAACCAAACTAACAAATTAAGAAGTCATGGAAAATGGGGAATATTTTACAGGAGGTTCTCGATGATCTTTAAGACTGAGTAGGAATGGTATGAAAATTAACCAAAGGCAGGATTTTTGATCTTGAGAACTCTTTGACTGAGGTGACACAACTGTGCAGGAGACTTTTGTCAATCTGCAGCACCAGTCAGGGCTGTGGTAATGCTCCCTTGTGCTAGAAATAACCAAGTTGGAGAGGAGTGTATTGTTTTTTTTTTATCAGGATGGATTGGAGTAACTGAGGGAAGAATGACCAGAAATGGAAACATGATCTCTTCAGGGGAAATTAAAACCCCTTTATGAGTTTAGCTTGGCAAAGGCCTGGTAAATGAGGGTGGGTGTCCTTCAGCACTGAAGCAGACAAAGGATTAAGGTGGGTGTAGTGGCACTTTTTTCCCCCACCAGAAACTAAATCTGCCCTCAAGAAGTACTTCCTGTACTGACAGGAATTGCTCTGGGCAATTCATCAGCATCAGACAGTTTTCAGGGCTCAAATTACAGGAGAGGAACAAAGCCCATGCAGCTCCTGGTGCCTGCATTTGGGATGTGCTTTTCATTACAGAGTGTTCTCTGTATCTCTTCTCACCCTGGATCTGGTGTGATCTTTGTAGAAAGGAGGTTTTTAATTTAGGGGCAATAATGATGCAAAACAGACTGAAATAGATTTGCACAGAAAATCAGAGGACAGTCTGTAATCATCAGAGGAATGAATTCTGGAAGAGCTTTGCAGCAGAAGTAACGGAACAAAAGACACAAACTAGTTTTGAGACAGAGCTTATTTGTTTTCTTGGCGAGGAGAGACCACAATAACATGTGCAAGAATTAAAAGTACTTCCTGACCCTCTCGGGCATAATTGTCTATCTACTGGTAACCAGAGATGTTTAATCCTTTTTTCTTTTCCTTTCTTATTTGACTTGACCACCCAAAATCCACCAAGGTAGCTAGCAACTCTAATAAAGTACAGAACATAAACTTGGGACCTCTGAATTTTCTTGACCCTTTTGTTCTCCTTACTTTTTTTCTTCTTCTTTTCTCTTCTTTTTTTGTCCAATAAGAATTTTTCAATGAGTTGTGATGTGTCCTGTTTATGTACCACCTACACAAGTAATTTAAAAGCAATTTTATTGCTGCATTTTCTTTTTCTTCTTCCTTCCCTGTCTTAAATCAATGCTTTATAATTTATTGGATAAAACTTGCCAGGAGCTAGTAGAACCACATGCTGCCCTGATAATTTCCCAGCAGCAAAGAAAGAAAGGCAGCAGCTGTATTTTTCTTATTTTTCTCTTACATCCCCCCTTCAAGTTCATGTTTTAATTTAGAAAACAAGAGGGTTGAAAAACAGCAAAAAATTCCCTTGGCCCCATAAAGCACTGTTTTCTCCCTGTCCCAAACCAAGAGTGATTAATGCAGTCCTTTGGTACTAGTGAGGATGGATTTTGTTTTTTATGGCAGTTTTCCCTGTGGATTTTGTAGAAGCAAAGGGATGGAAGATGTTATGATGAAAGCATGTTGGGGAAATGGAGCTGCTGGGAGAGAAGACAAAGTGGCAGGATAGCAGAGCCTGCACCCATGGCCAAACCAGAGCATCAGGATGAGGAGGAGAGGCTGGTGAGGAAGAAAAGCCAGGGTGTGGCTCCATGATCTGCTTAAATCAGTTGTGATCTGTTGCCATGAGGCAGCAATCCCACCCTCTCCTCCTTCCTCACCTGTGCCCAGCCCTGGTGGTCCTGCAGGCCCCAGAGGACTGAGAGCAGCTGGAGGGAAGAGGCTGAGGAGCAGGGCTGTGAACTGGAGGCCAGGACACAGCTGAGAGTGAGGAGGAGGGGATAGCTGGAGACAGGGGGGGTGTCCTGGGTGGGATGGAAATGGGGCTGGAAGCTGGTGTCTGCTGGCACTAAAAGTCTTGCTCCTGCATTCTTCTTCCAGCTGGGCACCTGTGATGCTGCCCCAGGCAACCTGGAGTTGTGACTGGAGAGCTCTGTGGGTGACAGGCACGGGAATGAGAGCCCAGTGGTGATGGTCTGCTCTATCCTGCTGTGAGGAGAAGGTGCCCTCTGAAGTGTCTAATGCTGCTGCAAACACCACAGGCAATAAACACAATCTCCAACTAGAGAAACTTTGGCTGCTGCATCCCTGAAAGTGTTCAAGGCCAGATTGGGCAGGGCTTGGAGCAACCTTGTCTACTGGAAAGTGTCCCTGTAGGGTGGGTAGGAAGGGCAACCCTGCAGGGTGGAGGAAAGAGCAGAGGCCTTTAACATCATCACTGTAAGAAAAGAGAGGGAATGTGTCCCATGTAGCATATGGGGTCACACTTGACCCACACTTGACTTGAAAGTGTGGTTGTGAAAAATCATTTAATCCACTACGTGATCATTTTAGTGAGTGGGAGTTCAGATTTCTAGTTGGAACTAAGTGCCCACCCAGCCTTCCTCCTCACACTCTTCCCTGCTCCATCATGGAGTCCTTCCCATGGGAGACAGTCTGTCATGAACAGCTTTGTCATGAGTCCTTTCCACAGTGCAGTTCTTGAGGACCTGCTCTGGGATGAATCCTTTCCGTGGGGTGCAGTCCTTCAGGAACAGGCTGGAAGAGCATGAGCCTCTCATGGGGTCAGAGGTCCTGCCAGAAATCCTGCTCCAGCAAGGGCTCTCTCCATGGGCTGCAGTGTCCTACAGAGCACATCCACTGTGGTGCTCCATGGATCAGAGGGAGACAGCCTCTGTCACCTTGGATTCATGATGGTGTGCTCTGGCATCTCGCATCTTCTCCCTCCTCTTTCCCGGCTGCTGCCCAGCATCTTTTACCTTTTCCTAATCTGTTATCCCAGAGGTGCTGCCCAAGGGCTTGGTCTTGGCCCGTGACAGGTCTGTCACAGAGCTCTGTCTGACATGGGGACAGCTTCTGGTGTCTTCTCAGAGGTCACCCCTGCAGCTCCTCCCAACCAAAACCTTGCCACGTAAACCCGCTACAGTGGGTCAAAAGAAAATATGTCAAAACTGAAATTCTTGAAATTACAGCTGAGATCATAAAGAGAAAAGAGCTGCAGATTTTGCAAATTCAGAAGTAAGCTGATTTAATGCAATATTATCTAAGATCTGTGATGCAAGTGGATTTTTCCATTGCAATTCCACTTTGTTTCTCTAAGCTGATGAATTTCTAGATTTACACCGATGCTTTAACCAGGGATTGTTCCATGTATAAAAAATGCATTTTGTGTTTATTTAATGGCCTTAGTTTCCAGAGATAAGTTTTTATTGGAGTGCCTTACTGAAGGTTAAGCATCCTGGTGTGTTGGGATGATTGAGATGTGTGTGTAGGAGTTGGTCTTGGTGCAGGTCTGAGGAGGACACTGGATCTGGGAGTGTTGAAGAGTTAGTGAGGTTCAGGGATACAAATACAAAAGGTCAATGGGAGGAGGAGGAGGGATGCACCCATGAGGCTGAGGATGAATTGATGTGAGGTGGGAGGGAGCTGAAGGTCAAGCAGGCTCCCTCAGTGGCATTGGCTCCTTAGGCTGACAAAATAGGCAGCTCTAATCTAAGGAAATAACAATAGCTGTCATGCTTGGATATGGTTAATTAGAATAAAATCTCCAAATTAGGGTTCTAGGCTTTTCTTCTTCAAATGGATAATCTTGAGTTTCTGTTGAAGGGGTATTTTCATCCATGAATTGAACATGTTCATGCAATGATGTGTGTTCATTTAGAGAGAACCTGGGCAGGAGTATAGTTCAGTTATCACAGCAACAGCAGAGTCAGTTCTCTGCCCGCTGCTTCTCCTCAGATTGGTGAAATGTTGTGTAGCAGTGCTGTCACCTGGATGGTTGAAATAAGTCAAAAATAGCCCTCCAAGATCTGGAGCTTGACTGTAGTGTGGCCCACAACCAGTGATCCCAGAGAGGGATGTGGGAAGGGGAGCGTGGGGGGCAGAGATGGAGGTGTGCCAGCTGTGCCCCCAGAGCCAGCACGTGGCACCACTGCAGTGCCATCCCTGCTGAGGGAAGCAGGTGCTGGCATTGATCCCAGCCAGGCAGGAAGGGAGAGCTACTGAGAAGTTAAAGGTTAACTTTAACTAGTAATTGGTCACTATTTTTTTTTTTTAATAGCAAGAGGATCCTGCTAATCTGTGATCCCTTGGCTGCCCCAGCAGCTGTGCCTGAAGCAGAAAAATTACAGCTTGCAAAAGGCTGGATTTGGGAAGAGCTGAGGCTTTAGGGCACCACTGGTAGGGGATTTTTGGTTTTAATATGTTAGGGGCAAGCATTTTTTGAAACATGAACAGTCTGCAAATACAGTTTCTGTTCCCTTATGACTGTTTATCTTTGAGTCCTTAGTAATTCTTTTTTTTTTTTTTAGAGATAATTTGGCTTGTGAATCTTTTTCGTAGCCCTGGTTCCATGCCATAGGGTTGCTGCCCAAGAGTTTTTAACCTGAAGCTCCATGATGATCATGTCAAGGTGGACCCTTGTAGTCTGGGGGCAGCTCTTAAGTGGATATGGACTCCGTCACCATCCCTTAACTCTGAAACAGCAAAGAGACTAAAACTGCTGGAATGTTTCTTTGCTCATGCCAATCCCCTTTCCACAGGCACTGTCTGGGGCAAAACTGTGTGTTACTATAAATGCCCTAATTTGCAAACACCTCTGTGGCCACAGGGTTGTGTTTAATAGACGAACTTTTTTTGAGTAGTATATTTTTTTTCAGTCTGCACTCTATCTCAGTGAATATTTAATTCTTTTTCTCCTTTTGAAGAAGCTAATAAGTAAAAATGGGAATCAGCTCAAGTATTCCGAAACGGCTGAGCTTCTGAGCATTTGTCTGTGTGTGAATGTGACTTGTGGAAGAAAAGTCCAAATGAAATGTGGCAGGCAAACCAGAATTAAAGAAAATTTGTAATAAATAACTCTTGATTAAAGCGTAGGCTATGAGAGCATGAAAAAAACAGACATTACACAACTGAATCCTGTCCTGGTAACATGTTTTAGAAATAACTGACTAATGAATGTCTCAAATTGCTGCCAGACTTCTTTGAAAAGTCATGGAAAACTAGGAGAGAGATAAAAATGTGACATGTGGAACCAAGTTATAATTTCTCATACGAAGCAGAAGAGTTGCAGAAGGAAGAACCACTCTGTGTCCCAGACTGAGTGTTTGGTGGGGAGCCCAGCATGGCTGCACACTGGCTCCTGACAAGTGCAGCAGCTCCTGGTGCAAAAGGGATGAGCAGAACCTCCTGTAATCCTCCTGGCAGGATGGCTGGTCTCCTGTCTTCTGCAGGTGTTGAGAAAAGGATGAGTGTGAGCAGGAAGATACCAGTTATGGTTTTTTTTTTTTTCCTCTTACTGGAACCTTCCTCAGCTCCAGTGTGTTCCTTGCTTGGTTCATTTTATTACCCTCAGCCCTGCACATTCTTTTTGCAGCCAGCCCTCGTGGGCAGCCCTTATCTATAACATGCTGAGTTACTGGGTTATGATCATCAATCTTTGCTGTTTAACTTTCCCAGATACTTGGAGGTTATTTTGAAGAGCCAAAATGCCAGCAGAACTTCCTGGGGACCTTGCTCTGTCTTTTCTTCTAACCACTTATTTATCCAAGCAAACTCCTTCTCTTATGTGGTGGTACCTTACGTTTCTCAAAATCCTGTAGTGAGGGATGTTGCAAAGCTGTTTGGGAAATCCAGGTAGCCTGATGATCCATTGCAGCTCAGGTCTTCCTTACCCGTGTGGTTGTTGACTCCTCTGGAGAGCCTGGATTGTTCCATGGGGCCAGAAGGGAGAAGCTGCATTGACTTTTCCCAAGTCCAGCAGTAATGCTGTTTGAGGATGAGGTTTTCCTTATTCTTACTCATTTGTCCTTGGGTCTCATCTCTCTTCTTTGTCTATTTACTGCTCAGTGTCTTGGCTCTTCCACAAGACAATCTGAATTTGGAGGCTTGGGCTGGTTTATGCCCCCCCTGTGGTGTGTGGTGTCAGTGTGGGAATCCTTCTAGCTCCTTCTGTGGTGCCTGAAGGAGCAATGAATTCATTTAGCCTTATCCTCACTGAGTCTTGCTTTTTATTCCTGTGTCATGTGTCCACACTTTCTGGCAGGCTTTCTGCCAGGCCTAAAGTAGATAACCACAATTTTGGTGCCTCTTGCTCACAGTCCCCAATTTTTTCTGGCCTATGTTGGCATGGTTTTGGTCCCTGTGGAGGCTTTCACATAATGCAGGAGGTGATGGGAGCTGGCTGCTCCTGTGACATCCCCAGGCAGCGCTGCCCAGGCATGAGGCTCATCAAATACTGAGTGGTTTGGGCATATTTTAAATCCAGCACAAGAACACACAGAGTGGTGAAAATTCAGGTTTTCAACATATGCTGATTGATTTTGGGAGCAGTGGGTATGACATGTGGGGGAGGAAGAGGTGAGCCTCAAACTGACTTAAAATCAAAACTAAATTGGCTTTGACAAGGCAGGATCTGGAGAGAGTGTTTCTCACTGAGTTACTAGGGCAGAAGTGCCTTCAGCTTGTGGTTGTGGTGATTCTGCCTTACATACTAGTTGAGATCACAGCAAGAAGTCCCATTTTAACAATGCCAGGGAGATAAATTCTCCATTCTCAAGCCAGTTAAAAAAAAAATATCTTAAACACAATAAAACTGCTTTTACTTATTACTTACTGCTCTTATTTACTATGAATTTATTGCTTATTACTTACTTTTGTAGCTCTTACTTGGGGATTTGAGAGTGCATTGGAGAATTAAAGGTCCTGCTCAGCTCCTTGCAGAGAGATCCTGGGGGATTTTCTATTTCTCATTTTCCCATTCCCATGGCCCATTTGCACTGCTTTTCTTTGCTGAAATTAGGGGACTTCTGCAGCATTTGAAATGCTCTTGAGCTTCCTTTAATTGCCTCTGGGTGTGTACGTGGGAGTCATACCATGTGGTTTTTCCACTAATTTCTCTCCTTCCTGGAGAAACAGTTTCTCCTCTAAACTTGAGTTGTGACATATCTCAGATCACATCTGAAGCTTTTCAGGTATTTTGCAATTTCTGCAGTTTTCACTTTTGAGTGCCTAATTTTTTATTCCCTTCCACCCTGTGAACCTTTCAGGTTTGTCACAGCTTTGCATTTTATTGTAAGTGATGCTTTCTCTTACCTGCAGGGGTTTTGACATTTCCCTGATGGGTGTTATGGAGTGGGAGCATCACAGAGGTGCTGCATGAAATAGCAATGATACAGAAAAGGGAGTTGGCCATTAATTTTATTCTATTTTTTGTCAGATTTAGGGGCTTCTGTCTCATGTTTCTACCCTGGCTGCCAGCAGTGAAGTCCATGGAAATTATTTAGTTAAATTACTTGATTTGATAATCCATAATTAGCTGCATGCTGTTGTTCATTCTTAAGTTAGAGGAGTGATTTTGCATGGGATGATAAATGTTGGAAGACGTTTTTTGCTCCTGGAGGGCTCAGAGTGGGCTGGGATCTGCTCCAGCTCTACTCCTGCTCAGGCATCCACTAATGTGCTTCCTGCAGAGGAGGAGTAGCTGCTCCTGGGCTTTGCAGGAGTACAGAGAGTTGAGACACCTGGGAAAGGGAGCAGAGGTTTGACAGCTGTTGAAAATGGGATGATACATCCACATAAAAACTCTACATATCAAATAAATTATGCTTCTGCAAAGAGGTTTTGATAGCAAGCATGTGTGTAAAAATGGATTTCATTAGGGATGAAACAGGGAGAGAAAGAGGCTTTGCATTCATTATTTCTGGTCATCAGGAAGTTTCTGTAAGGGAACCATAGTTTGTGGTCTTGGAAAGTTGAAATTTCATCTGATGCAAAGAAATCTTGCAAGAGACACAGCAGTTGTTTTGATGGGGAAGGTGCACATCAGGAGTGCACTGCCTTTAGCAGCAGGTGTTGGGAGTCAGGCTGTAATTTTCCTCCTTTTTTGTGATGTTGTGGTGTGGGGTGAATGTTTGTTGAGAAAAGTGCTCTCCTTCACAAGTCAGGAAATGGAAGTGCTGAGCATTCAGAATATCATGAGAGCTAAGAGGTGAAAGAGTTTGCTTTCCTTTTTTATGGGGAAAAAAGGAAATAAACAATAAAAGATGTGGTTTAAATATGGAATGGTTAACTGTGGAAGATGTTGGGAAAAGATGACAGGAGAGTAGTAAAGAGCTCTGTGCAGTTGATGCTGCTGCTAGAGCAGTCTGCCTGTTCTTCCTTTAAACCTGGAAGTTTTCTAGGGTGAATTTGGGGCGGAAAAAAATCCCCAAGCAGAGAATAACTAACAAATGTAACCTTTCTTCCATCAGACGTGCCAAGTGTGCCAGATGATGCTGCCCAACCAGTGCAGTTACTGTGCCCACCAGAGGATCCACGCTCACAAGTCCCCGTACTGCTGCCCCGAGTGCGGGGCCGTGTGCCGCTCCGCCTACTTCCAGACCCACGTCAAGGAGAACTGCCTGCACTACTCCCGCAAGGTTGGCTTCAGGTGGGTGCACCCAGGCTCCCTGGGGAGCTGGCATTTACACCTCTGCACTGAGGTTGTGGCTGTCCCTGTCTGTCGGAATTCAGGACATGCCTCTGGCTGTCCTGGATTGCCTGAACCCCCTGCCAGGGGGCTCAGAGACCTTGGCACAGAGCCCAAGACACCTGTGACTTTGGTTATGACCCATGGAAAAAATGACCAACCTTGTATTGAGGATCTGCAAGCCAGGAAAGTCTAAGTAGAATAATAGTTTGTCATGGGGTGAAAAATAGATTTTTTGGGGTTTT
>JAYDZK010000025.1:17343624-17354499 GCA_034509185.1 Euphonia xanthogaster
TGAGGATCTGCAAGCCAGGAAAGTCTAAGTAGAATAATAGTTTGTCATGGGGTGAAAAATAGATTTTTTGGGGTTTTTGAATGGGAGTTCAGGAGGCAAGATGGAGGCATCTGGGCCTGTCCAGCCTTTCTCCTTCTTCTTGGCCTTCATCTTCTGCTGTGATGTTGGCACTTTTGGATTGGTTTAAGGTAGAAACTCACTGTCTGACATAGGTGATAGGTATTGGGAAGTGATGATAAATAAAGTACACGTAGTTTTTAGAATAAAAAGATAACACTGCCCCGAGGGCAGTCAGTGTGCCTCTGTCTGACCTGCTGAGCAGACCCCAGCAGGCCAGAGAAAGAATTTTATAGATAAGAAACAATAAACAACCTTGAGAACGAGAATAGAAGAGTTCTGACTTCTTCTTCAACTGCCAGCCTGGGAAAAGAGACTTCCTAACTTATCTCAGGGTCACTCTGACCAGCAGAAGCCCCAAGACCTGTCCTGGCTGTGCTCCCTCCCAGTTTGTTTTACAGCTCCCTACAGGGAGGCTGCAGACAGGTGGGGTCGGGCTCTCCCCCCGGGCAGCACTGACAGAACCAGAGGGCACAGTCTCCAGCTAGGGCAGGGAAGGTGCAGGGTTGGATATCAGGAAGAAACTTTTCACTGAAAGAATAATAAAGCACTGGAATGCTCTTCCCTGAGAGGTGGTGGAATCACCATCTCTGGATGTGTTGAAAAAAAGACTGGACGTGGCACTTGGTGCTGTGGTCTAGCTGAAGTGTCAGGGCACAGGTTGGACTTGATGATCTTAGAGGTCTCTTCCAACCTCATGATTCTGTGATTCTCTTTTGTGTCTTCTCACTGGCAGAGCAGGAGACAAAAACAAAAGGTCCTTCACTTAGGATAAACCTAACTTGGCAGAAGCAAAACAACAGTGTGTTATCAATGTTATTCACATTCTGAATCCAAAACACAGCACCTGTAGCAGCTACTGAGAAAAATTAACTCTGTTCCATCTGAAACTAGGACATCCATCCCTGGAAGTGTTCAAGGCCAGGTTGAACAAGGCTTGGAGCCACCTGGTATAATGGAAGGTGTCCCTGCCCAGGGCAGGGAGTGGATGGGATGAGTTTGAAAGTCCCTTTCAAGCCAAAACATTCTGTGACTGTGAACTGTGTCTTACTTACAGCAGAAATGAAAGGGGATGTAGCTGGAGCCTGGCATGGTTTTCTGCATGACAGAACACATTTGAAATGGGAAATAATTACTAACTGGATTTAAGGAAGGTTTCTGAGAGCAGACATTATTTTGTGGTGTCTTTGAGCTGAAAAGCTTTTGTATTGAATTCATGTTGCAGCTGGATGTCTCAGGATTGATATTACAGCAAAAAGATTGCAGATCTTAATCCTGTAAATCTCCTTAAGGCTTGAATTTATATTTATGTCATTTGTAATGGGCTGAGGATGTGTGCCTTTATGAGAAGGGCATAGATTATTTCCTTCTATGCCCCTGCAAATGTCCAAACATTTCTCATGAGCTGGGACAGATGGAGAAGGCTCCCAAGTTTCTGGATGTGGTACAATATCTTTTCTCCAAGTAAACTGCTTGCTCTAATAAGATGTTACTTCTCCCTGTGAGCCTTCCCTCCTTGGCATGTTTAGATCAGCTGAGCTGCAGCACTGCTCTTAACATATGATGATTTGCTTGGGAGATGAGACTGGATGATCTTTTGAGTTTCCTTAAAGTTCTGTTTTTTCTCTTGGTTGCCATTAAATACTCTGAGAATTCAAACAAACAGGGCAATTTCTGCTCTTGGAGATGTTCTTTTAAGATGTCTGCAACTTCAGGAAGCTCTGCTGTGTGGTTTGGTCTGAATCACACTGAGGTTTTCAAGGGCTTTTTCTTTCAACTGTGAAGAGAAGAGACACATAACAAACTAATTCTGAGTTTAATTATATACAGATAAGGTTTTCTAATGTGGGATCTCATTTGAGGAGACCCAGCCCACAACAAAGAATTAATTCCATCAGATATTAAATGGCTGTGACACTGGGGCTGTTTGAAAATGAGGTAATCTGGGAAGAAGGAAAGCTGGAGCAAAAAATGTTTTCCCTGAGATGGAAAAAGGGGAATGGAGGAGATGTCAGAAAATTCTCTTGGGGTTTCAGTGGCACCTGGGAATCCAGCAAGGAGAGCTTCCATCTGTCTACAGATGTCTTTAGCAGATACCCACTCTCTGTTCCAGGGAGATCATTGAAGTTGAAATGAAGGCAAAGCTCACAAATTATACTTAAGGATTTTTTAGCTTTACCCAGCTTCTATAAAGCTGAATTTCTTGAACTTCTCCTCTAATTCACATCTACTGAAGCTCATTTGTGAAAGCTGAGTCCACTAGACAGGTCAATGTCTGGCTGTACCATCCTTGTTATCCTGCCTGTCTCTGCTGCAGGGCTGATATCACTGACATTGTTGAAAACAGAAGAGATAAATTCTGGTTGCAGAACCATATCTAGATAATCTGTGGCATCTGCCCTGTAGTCACAGAGTGACTTCATTCTTTTCTTTCACATTTCTTACTTGCAGAGCTGAAAAGCTGAGGAATTCTTTAAATCCCTCCCGGGATCAGCTTGATTTTAGCTGCTTCTCTTTATGTCCCTATTTTTCTTGAATTTCTGGAGCACAGGTTTGGTTTTGTGATAAGTCCTTATTCTGTCTCCTTTTCTGCTCATAACCCTATGCTTTCAAATAAATTTGGGGTATGGTTGTTTTATTTGGAATTGAGTCATGGCTAGTGATTGCACTGAAAATGAGAATGGTCTTCTACAGTTAAAAATGAAACTCAACAAGATTGTCCTTAATGCTCCTTTCTTCTTGGCTCCAAGTGTCACCTTCCCCACTTTTTCCAAGCCCCTTCCAGCTGTCCCCACCAACTGGGGACTAATTTTTCTTCTTGGTGCTATTTGGAGAATTGAGGGGCTGGAAGGTGATGGCATGGGAAACATTCTGAGGGTTAAGACAACATCTTATCTCCTCTCACAGGATGCTTTCCAAGACTTCCAGCCAACCCTCCTTGCCCTGAGGGATCCAGCAGCACTGGGGATGATAGTAGGATTTGCAATTTGCAGGAATTACATGGCAAGCCCCTTGACATCCTCCATCCACTTTGTTCAGCTAATTACTTTATGAGACCTTGTCCTTCTGGCACTGGGATTCTTAATTACAACGTGGCTGTTGTTTAGACTTCCATTTATTGTAAATTAAATTAACCTGTGATTGTTTGACGCTGAGTTAGTGCTTGTTTCATTCCTCATTCTTAATGAAGTACTTCCCAAAATCAAGCATCAGGCAGAACCATCTCTTTTTAGTTCAGGGAGTATTTGTGGAGGAAGCCCCTTGGATATTCCTGGATGTGCCAGGATTAGTATTTGTTCTTCCATTTATACTTTGGGAAATCATTCTTCCATAATAACCTGGCTCCTGGTGTTACTGTGTTAGAAAATCTCTCTCCCCCTGTCTCATATGGTTGAAGATCAGGCTTGAAGGCAGAACTACCCCAGCAGAATGTCTTCATGCTTCCCCAAAGGTCACACCAGCTTCTGTCACTGCTTCCCTCTTGAAATTTAAGAAAACAGCCATTCTGTGTTTTCTTAAAAGTGTGGGGGAGAGGGTTTGGCTCCTTCAGGCTGGCTTCTGCCTAATGATCTTTTGAAGTGCAACTTCAAAGCCTGGGCTTGTTTCCTAAACGCTGCTGGGAGGCTGGTTTGGAGGGAAGGATATTCCAGCAGCTTGTTTGTTTATGATAGGGGCTTGGAGCTGTGCCAGGGCACGATAGCTGGGGCCCATCTGTGCCAGCAGCACTGAGCACACGTTCCCCAGCAGTGCTGTGGGCAGACACAGCCCTCAGGGGAAGGAGGGAAATGAAGGGAAAACCTTTTCCTAAGGTGAGGAGGTTATCCCTTGTGCATCTCTGATATCCCACCAGTGCAAGGTTGGCCCTTGCATTACCAGGCTGAGCTCCCCTGCTCTAACATCTGGACATGCAGTGCTGGCTCAAGCAGAGTTCCACTGGTGTCATTTTGATGAAATATCCTCGGGAGAGGCTGTTCTAGTTCCAGCTCAGCAGAGGTGCACCTATGGGATGGCAAACCCTGTGGCTGGTGTGCTCAAGGCAGGTGAGCACAGGTGACTGCATCCTTGCATGCCCTTGGAAGTTGGAGTGTGGCATCTCTGAGCACAGCAGGCAGATCTCAGGAGTGTCAAAGTTGAATGAAGTGAGGCTGCTGATTGTTGCCATCTTGTGGGAATGTTAGGCAGGACCTGTCACAGGTGTGTGTCTGGAGGAGAGGCAAGCTGGGAACAGCAGGGTGGCCCTGCTCTCCTCTTGGCCTTGTTTACAGCTTTTTTTGCTTCTCCCCCTCTCTTCTCTGAGCACCCAAACAGCCCTTCCAGACAAGCTCTTTCTAGGCAGCACCTGTGTCTTAATGATTTTAATGAGCTTTATCAGTTCCTTGGGTGTTTCTATTGCTGTTCTCAGTATCTTTGCTGTCGCTGTTGTGATTTTCTGGAGCTCAGTGGTGTAGCAATTGCTGAAGACTCCTGACTGGATATTCTTTCTCTTTATTTTGTGCTGGGGGCTAACTGGTATTCGTGCTGCTTTTTGCCACAGGGGGATCTCAGGTACTTTAGTCTTTCACTTGTGCCCTATGCTGGAATTGGCTTGCACAGGTACAGGGCTGGCATTTTGTTGAACCACATCTCCATTCTTTTTTGGGTTATTTTAGTCTCTGAAGATTTCTTTTATAGATCTTGTTGGTACCATTTAGCTGTGAGTTCTGCCCAGAATTCCTGTACTGTATTCCTCCTTGAGTCTTCCACATTAATACAGAAGAGATTGAACTGATGGAATTAAGGACCCACCACAGCCTGGTCCTCCCATCTGTGCCATTCCATGGGTGTGATGGAAGTGGTGCTGTGGCTGTAACTCAGCTCTTTGTCATGCCTCCCCCAGGTGCATCCACTGTGGAGTTGTCTTCATGACCCTTGCCATGCTCAAAGTGCACATCCAGGAGAAACACTGCGAAGTCTTCCACAAGTGTTCTTTTTGCCCGAAGGCCTTCAAGTCTGCTGATACCACCATGGCTCACGTGGCCAGCCAGCACCCAGCAGAGCCTCACAAGACTACTCAGTAAGTGTTTTGGTTTTGTCTCTTCTCCTTTGCTGGATGGATCCAGGATTCCCCCTTTCCCTCACAGTTTTTTTTCTATTTTTGTTTTTTTTTATCCTTGTATAAGATGATCTGCTGCTCTGTCTGCCAGCAGGGGTCTGTTCCAAACCAGAGCATGCCTTGGTACAAGCACAGTCTCCTGGGTAGGAGGAGAGGGCTTTGGTCAGGCAAGAGCTAAACATCTGTAAAAGGAACTTAATTGTCACCTCTTTGTCCAGCAGGACCCTCAGTGGCACCTCTTGGTAGATTGCTCCAGGGCATCTGGCACTTGAAAGGAAGAGGAGAGTTATCCCAGGCAGTGTTGCCCCCAAAAATCACTAGAGAGAAGCCTCCTGATTTTTCCACCCTGTAGCTGTTCCCTCCAAGGCTTGAGCTAGTGCCAAAAATCTGTGCTTTAAGTGAGGAACTATGGAAAGGTGGGATTGGAAGCAGTGTGTAGCTGGCTGGTTTGCTTTGTGTTTGCTCCCATCTGTCTGTGCTCATACACACGGGTTATGCATATGCATAGAAGTAAACTTATTTTTAGCAAGCTGTGGTATGTGCCTGAGGCATTTTGATGTTCTTCCCAGTCGAGTTACTGGTTCAGTTGCCCACGTGGGTGTGTGTTGACAATACATGGAGAGCACAGCCCTCCTCAGAAGTCCATCCCTTTCTGGAGTTGCTGGGATAACTTTTTACATTGTTTTCTTGAGGTTGAGAGACTGAATTTACTTTCTTTAATTGTTTAAGGGTGATCTACAAATGCTCTTGTGAGATGGTCTTTAACAAGAAGAAGCTGCTCCAAGAGCACTTCCAGCAGAACCCCAGCAAGTTGTTAGTGGGAGTGTTTAAGTGCCCACAGTGTCAGCTGGTGTATATGCAGAAGCAGCAGCTAATGCAGCATGTCAAGGTAGGTAACTCTCTCCCTTACTGGTGCAAGATCTTATTTTTTGAGCTCACAGAGAATTTACATCAACCATGTGAGGCAAGTGGTTCAAGAAGTGGAAGATTCTTGAGGAATATCTTGGTGGAAAATACAGACTGCAGTGATTTACAGGATCTGGAAATGTCAGTGGAGTGGTTTGTGTTAGTTGGTCTCAATGCTGGCAGTTCCTCTCATCTAGATGTATTTTAGCTGTATGACAAAACCTTGTTTATACAGGTAAAGCTCTTTGATTTTTAACTCTTCTATTTTCATAGAAGCACAGAATCACAGACTGGTTTGGATTGGAAAGGACCTTAAAGGCCATCTCATTTTACCCCCTGCAGGGACACCTTCCCAGGTTGTTCTGGGTGCTGTCCCTTGTGTTCTTGAACACTTCCAGGGCTGGGGAGTCCCCAGCCTCTTAAACTCAAGGAAAGTAATTAAATTCATGTGGCAGCTTTTTCTTCAGTTGGGAGACAGGAACAATTATTCTCTGCCCACGGTGTTACTGAATTTATATAGTGAAAGCTGGATCTGCCATTTTGGGTGCTCCCCTGGAGAGCTTTGGCCCCTTTGCAGCAGCCTCAGAGGGAGGTTATGTGGCATTTAACAGCCTGATTCCCTGCTGCTCTGAACCACACCAGACTGCAGGAGGGGACTGAGAGAGGCAGAAGTGATTGCCCTGGAAGTACCAGCCTTACAGGTCTCATTATCCCATAAATGTAAAAGGGCTACATTTTTCTCATTTTTCTGTTCTCTTACTCAGGATGTTTTTATGTTCAGTGTCTAACAGCACTCCACGAAAATCATCTCAGAAGATTTCTCTGTGGCATTCTGAAGAAAGAGCTTGCCCTTTGATGAGGGGAAAAAAAAAGAACTCTTTTTTTTTTTAATCACTGACTTTATTTTGTTTATACTAACACTGAGAAAGCCAGAAGATTTTTTTAGCTCATTCCTGAAAGCAAAACCCATTCAAAACTCCTTCCTTGCTCTCTCCCCCATGTCTTTAACTTGCAAATGTGGAAGTGCTTTGCATGCAGTAATGAATTACAATTTGAAGCCCTCCTCTGAAGCTGATGATTGCTAATCTTGGTGCATTATAGCTAGGAAAATAGAGTTGAGATTAAGGCTAGGACCTTCAAAGAGGTGTTCATCCCCAGTGCTAAAAAACTGGAGCTGAGATACCTTGTGGTTCACTGTCAGATCCCAGCCCAGGGACCTGCCTGCAGCAGTCTGTGCATCAGCACCCCGAGATCTTCACCACAAAACTTTGTCTCTTAATCTCTGAGGTGACTGAAGGCTTTTTGGCTGTGGCAGGGGAGTAATTGCACTGCCCCATCTCCTCTGAGATCACCTTCATGTGGTAGAGTTTTTAGGAGGTGCTGTCTAGTGTGTGCATACATGCAAAATAAAGGATCCACGTGCCTCCTCATCTTCCTCAGGTTTAGAGCGTTGCAGAGCAGGAGTTAGCTCTGCTTCCTGGTGTTGATTCTGCAGAGGAATCACTTCATTTTTCCATGCTCCTCATTTGTTTTACCCCAGTGGTGTAACAGTGGAGTAATGGGCACTGAGACACTCCAGAGATTCCCAGATGGGGAGAAAGGTGATGTGTCTGTGTTCTTGAGGAGCTGGCAGTGCTGTGGCTTCTGTGGTCATCAGCTGGGCCAGGTGCAAAGTACACAGACTTCTCAGCTTGGAGGTTTGTTTGGTGTCTGACCCACAGAAAGACTTCCAAGTGCCTGGGGCTTTCATGTGTTGAAACTTTACCCCTTATTAATTACTGTGCACAGTTAAACCTCTAAATTAGCCTTTTGTGTGGATGAACTGTTGCTGTTCCTGGGGGAGTTTCTTGAGGTTTCTTTGGTATGTTGCTCTTTTACTTGCTTTTGCTTTCCCACAGCTCTTCATTTTTAGATTATTTTCCTTATGTTCAATTTTCTTTGTTAAAATAACTTTTTAGGGGACTTTTGGATTTTGGCCTGTTGAATAACCAAAGAGCCTGGAGCCATATTCCTTATAAGGCTGGTTCCTGGCTTTATACTTTGTCTTATATGTCAGGAGCAAAGTTTTGAACCATGAAAAATGTAAATATCAAGAGATGGAGTGGAATTGAAGGAAATAGACTTGGAGAAACTTAAACATTTTCTCTTCCCATCCCTTGAGCAAAAATGAAGCAGCTTTGGAGCCCCCAGGATACCAGCAAACATTTCATTCAGAGCTTACCAAAGCTCTGTGTTTTTAGAGCTTAGGCTCTCAAAATAATGACAATTGAAATTTCTCTTCCATTACATCTTCCCTGTTTAACCAGAGTTCCCAGGGCTCATCCAAAATGCTAAACAGGCAGCACCAAGGAGTGGCTGTTGTCATGCAGGAAACAGAAATAGAAGCTTCATGTTTCTTGGGAAGATCTCTTGTCAGGGAAATCACTGCAGCAGCTTCTAGGAGAAATGGGAAAACACACAGGAGCAAGACAACAACACATTGTTTGGCCAGTGGGGATTTAAATCATGTATTTAAATGATAACTGGTATTTATTTATAAATAAAGGTGTGAAATATGAATTACATGTAAATGTCACATGCATTTCCACTATGACTGTTACACAGGGTGTTCATGGAGTCCCCCGTAATCCTGAGGAGCTCTCAAACTTCCGGCAGAAGTCTGAGAAGGCTTCAAGGAACCAGGTTCATACCTCACCAAAGGAGCTTTTGGTAGCCAATGGGACTTCCCCCTCTCCTCTGACGAGGAAAGACATGAGGGTGGAAGGACATAGCCCTGAATCCAAGTCCAGACTGAGAAGAACTGGTTGGACTTGCAAGGAATGTTCACAGTGGATCCCTGATCGGGAAACCTACGTGTCCCACATGAAGAGAAATCATGGAAGGGTAAGGACTGGGATGAAACACTTGAGCTAGCAAGCTGGGGAAGAGCACCAGTCTCCTGCATTCCAGGCCCCTTTGCAGGGCTGTCATTACAAGAGCTGCAAATCTCAATTTTTTGTGTGTTTCATCCAGCTCAAGCCTTGACCTACTTTTGTCAAGCTAATCCTTGTTGCTGGCAGAACTTGGGCCAAGATGCTGTGTGCAGCCAGATTTCTCAGTACTTTGACATCAGGATTTCTTGTTTGATATCCTGAGTCACCCAGCCATAAATGGGGATCTGGATCATGGTGTTTGAGTCCTTCTAGCTTGATTTGGAGAGAGCTGTGTTTGTCCCACTTGATGATGTCCTCACTTGAAGAGAAGAAGATGAGGGCAGGCTCAGTGCTGGATTTTCCTATTTGAATGTCACAGAAGTAGGAAATTGGACAAATATTTCATTTTAATACATATATGTATTCATTAAACAAGTCTAAGAAGATTTTAGCTAGAATGTACATGCAGGTTATATAAAGGGCTGTAGGAAAATTTGGAGGAGGCTGGTTACAGGACAGACTTTCTTAGGGGCATGTGGATATCATACATGGATAACAGAAAGGCCCATGTGATGCTTTTTAGCATTTTGCCCTTTTCTTGTTCTGAGTTACAAGGAGGGAGAAGGTTAAGTGGACTTGTACTTAACTGGGGTCCTGCTGCTTTCTGGGGCTGAAGGGACCTTCCACTGAGGGAATTCTGCATGGGATCCAGTGGTTCCAAATGAACCCACAAGAAAAGCATATATGTAATTCCTAATAAAAACATCAATAAAATCAAGCGTGTGCTTTAAGTAGTCCTGGTTTTATAAGATCAGTGCTGGTATTACCCAACTGTAGGGCTGAATCTAAGTGGGATCTCAAAGTCTTAGTGATCTCCATCAGTAGAATTACGTATTATTAAGGGATTTTATTGCATCTGAGATGTAATGTCCAGGTGAAGAGGAGGGGAATTAGACTCCAGTCAGTGCCTTGCATGTGCCTGCAGCTGAAAGCTGTTTCTCTTTCCCTGGCAGTCCATGAAGAGATACCCCTGTCGGCAGTGCGAGCGCTCGTTCAACGCCTCCAACAGCCTGCGCAGACACATCCGCAACAACCACGACACAGCAAAGAAGGTCTACACCTGCTGGTATGTCCCAGTGCCACTTGGCAGCAGCAGCCTCATCCTCTGAGTCTGGAAGTTGTAACTACTCATGGCTGCTGCTCCTGTCTGCGAGTTACTGAAGCAAAGGGAGGAGTAGAATGTGTTAAACATAAGAGACTTAGTGGCTAAAAAACCCCCTTGCTTTTGACTGCACAGTGAATGTCTTTTAGAAACTTAAGGGAAGGTGTGGTTTGATATCTGCAGGTGTGTCCTGGTTCAAGGCAAATTTTGGAGAGAACCCCCAAAGGGCTCCTCTAGGAAAGCAGATTTAATTTGCCCCTCCCCACAACCGGTCCGGGTGAAAAATATCTCCTTGGAGAAAAGTGGAAAAAACCTGTTTATTAAACAATAGAACCTAAACAATATTAAACCAAAAAAAACCCCTTGCTGCTCCAAAAGAGATTACAAACTCAGAAAGTCCCCTCCCCATGTTGCAGCTCAGCTCACTCAGTCTCTTATCAGTCCCTCCGGCGGTCCAGGCCCGGCGGGCCTCAGGTGGAGCTGCCAGTGCTCTGCTGGGTGTTCAGTCCAGAGCAGGTTTAAACAGCTCCAAAGAAAAGAGAAAAAAACACAGTCCAGGGAACTTCTTTGCCTCAACTAGCTAAAACTAACTAAAACAAAGGAGAGCTGTGTCCCGCTGTCTGTCCATCCGCAGACAACACAGTCCAGGAGCAGGAATGTGGAGGAGTGAGTGCAGTGTCTGAAAA
>JAYDZK010000025.1:17361751-17373345 GCA_034509185.1 Euphonia xanthogaster
CGGGGGCAGCGGGGGAAGGCCGGGCGGGCGGGCGGGGCCGGTGCGCCTCGCCGTGCGCGGGCGGCGGGGCCTGACCCGGCGCCTTGCTCCCCAGCTGTACTACCAGGTGTTGAACTTCGGCATGATCGTGTCCTCCGCCCTCATGATCTGGAAGGGGCTCATGGTGGTGACGGGCAGCGAGAGCCCCATCGTGGTGGTGCTGAGGTCAGTGCCGGCATGCGGGGGCTTAAACTCCCGGCGGGTTTAACCGGGCCCCCCACAGCGGGGGGATCCCCACGGGGACGGCTCAGCCCCAGCGCCAGCGGGAGCTCCTTGGGAATCCAGGCTCAGGAATAGCGAGGGAAGAGGGAGCGGGTGGTGGAAAGAGCATCTCACCTCGCTCTGCCAGCCGGCTGGTGAGAGAGAGGGAGAGGGACTTGATACCCGGGCAGCGGGGTGTGACAGTGACAGCACTGCCAGAGGGCAGGGTTACAGGGGCCGGTGTGAAGAAATCCCTCCCTGGGAGCGTGGGGAGGCCCTGGCACAAAGAGGAGCTGTGGCTGCCCCATCCCTGGGAGTGTCCCAGGCCAGGTTGAACAGGGCTTGGAGCACCCTGGTGTAGTGGCAGGTGTCCCTGCCCATGGCAGGGGTGGAACAGGGTGATCTTTAAGGTCCCTTCCAACCCATCTGCCATGGTTTAGTGACTGTCCATTACAGAGGTGATCCTCAGCTTAACATTTGTCACTCTGTCTCTGTAAGTTTTGGGTGTCACACGTTGTCCTTACAGCAGTGCCCTGCAGTAGGTACCACCAGTGTTATCCCACCTTCCTACTGCCTGGGACAAATTCCCTGGGCTGCCATTGGGTGCTGGCACAGATGTTGCACCTGCCCTGTGCATGGATGTTGCACCTGCTCTGTGGCCACACTGCCCTTCTCTTTGTGTTTCTGTGTCAGTGTTCATGATGTAGAAATGCTGTAATGCCATGACCAAGTGCTGCTTACCAAAACCCCCTCCTGAAGAGGTACAGGGCAGCTGTTTCCCCCTGCTTCTCTCAGTGAGTAAGACAGGGGTGGTGAGGTCACATCCCCTCTCCAGTGACTGATCTGCTGTTCTCAACTGCATCTGCTGTGCTCTGTGAAGATAAAACACAAATGCACGCGGTACTTAAAGTTCATTGTTCTGTTTTGCATTATTTATGTGGAATTAGGAAGGATAAGTAGTTGGTAACAATTGCCATTTACAAGACAGAAGAAAAATAACTTGAGTCGTGGTGCCTGAAATGAGATAATTAAGCAGAGCAATGAATCATTGTAACAAATTTTTGGCAAGTCCCTTTGTCTGTTTCAGATGGGAATGCTTTCAATGCTTTGTTTCTGAGGATAATCTGTCTATCTCTAAAAAATAAATTAACTAAAAAAAAAAAAAGCTTCCCATCATTACAAAGCTGCCAGCATTGCCCTGCCGATGGTGAGCTCAGAAATCAAAAGATAGTGTTTATCATCAGCTTTTTGCTTATTAAAAAAGCTTTTCCCTTTGGATGTGCTTGTAACACCAGGTACTGGCAGTGCTCTTTTCCCAGCAAATCCAAACTGCTGGCAGTATGATGGCTGAAAACCTGATTGCAGTAGAGGTTACACAGTTGCCCAGTCTCCAGGGTGGTTTTCTCAGAAGCTCTTCATCAGGGTTTCTGCCTGGTCTTGAACCCTTCCAGGAATGGGGTATCCACAGCTGCTCTGTCTCAGGAGGTTCTTGTGAGATTTTTCTTAAAGGGCCATGAAAACCTGGTACTGAGTGTTTAGATGTTGTTTAGTTGTTCCTCTCCTCTTTTTCAGTGGGAGTATGGAGCCTGCTTTCCACAGAGGAGATCTCCTGTTCCTCACGAACCGAATTGAGGATCCAATCAGAGTGGGAGAAATTGTCGTCTTCAGGATAGAAGGAAGGGAAATTCCTATAGTCCATCGTGTCCTGAAAATCCATGAGAAGTATGTTAAGAGTCTGGGGGTTCTGCTGCTGCTGTTTCCCTAACTGGTGTTCTTCATCTGCTTGGGTAAACAAGTGGGGGGGATGTCAGTCATGGAAATCCAGGTGCTGTAGGAAGTAACACAGGAGTTTCAGACAGAAAAAATCTGTCCTGCTTTGTTTACTTGTGAAGATCATCCAGTACAAGGCAAAAGCTGTGCCAGAGCCCTGGACAATCCGAACTGTAAAATCATGGAATTGTTAAGGTTGGAAGGGATCTTAAAGCCAGTCTCAGTCCACCATGTGCCGTGGGCAGGGACACCTTCCACTATCCCAGATTGCTCAAACCCCATCCAGCCTGGCCTTGGACACTGCCAGGGATCCAGGGGCAGCCACAGCTGCTCTGGTCAACCTGTGCCAGGGCCTCCCACCCTCACAGGGAGGAATTTAATTCTTTTATCCCATCCAACCCTGGCAGTGGGAAGCCATTGCCCCTGTTACTTCAGGGCCCTTGTTTGCAGTCCCTGTCCATCTCTCTTGGGCCCCTTGAGCACTGTAGGTGACACCACTGCCTGTCTCCTGTGCCATCCTCTGTCCCCAGCTGCTGTGCTGTCTGCTGTAGCATGGCTGTGTTTGTGTGTGAAGTGAGTCTTGTTTGTGGGGCACAGCTGTGGCAGAAGGTGTTTTGTGTGTAGTGTGTGTTATTTTAGAGCTTCTCTCTGTGGTTCTGGTCTTTGCTGTCATGCAGACTCGGCGCCTTTTGTCTCTAGAAGGTTGTGATGTTGTCCTCAGAGTCTTTGTGGGCTGTTCACTCTCAGCACTGGGGAGGTATGGAGCAGGCATTGGTTTCATGGCTGATCAGGGCTTAGTCTTCCAAACAAGGCTTCCACTGCAGTCCTGAGCTTCCCTGTTTTGCTGGATGGAACTGTGGCCTCTCCAGGCCAGTCTGTGGGGATATGAGCCAACCCTGTGAGTTGTTTGAGTGAAAACTGAATCTAGAACTGAGTCCCTGATTCTTCAAGGCATCCCTGGGAGGCAGCAGCTGGTTGGAGTCCCAGCATCTGTTTCTGCTGAGTGAATGTTTTCTGCTGGGAGCTGGAGCTGAGCCAGGTGGCATCTGAGGATTCCTCTAGTCAAGACATCCATGGGATGGAGAGGGTTCCTTTCCCAAAGCTGCTGGAATATCCAGACCAGTTGGCTGCTCCAGCTGAAGGATGACCAGCCTTGTGCATGTAAATACAAAGCTGGGATCCTGGCTCTGAGGCAATGAAACAATGAAGCCTCTCCCAGTAGGCAAAGCACATTCTTTGCTGTTCAGATTTATTCTGTACCCAGAACTTTGAACAGTGTCAGTTTGCAAAGTGCTGTTCTTTGGTACCACTGATTTAAAAATAGCTTCAGTTTATGGGCTGAGTTTGACATCTGATGTTGCATGAGCATTTTTTTTGGTGTTGTGGGAACTCTTTCAAGTGAAATGCAGTTTTCCTCCTCCCCTGTTCTGTGCAGCATTTTCTCTCCAGATGTTGCCCACCCTTCTTTTTCTGTGTGGCTCTATCTCTAGATATCCACCACTATATTTTGTTTAAATGTAACAGGGCCAAAGTTCCAATCCTGGGAGGGTGAAACCATTTTACAGTATTTTAGGTTTCATTTAACTGAAACAACCAAACACAAACCTAATCTTTTTATTAGGGGAGATAAACTGAAAAATCCATATTGCAACCTGAACCTGGGAGCAGTTGCTTCTTTCACTACCTAAAGAATAATTTTGTAGTGCCAGTTTGGGAGTGAAAGGTCTCTGCAGAAGCTGACAGGAGTGTCAGAATATTTGCAGGAAGACAGAAACAGTGTTCTCTATGATTTTGGGCCAGCTCAGGCTGCAGTTCACATCAATATTGTGTCAGTGAGAAAATGTCTGTTATTTGCTGGCCTTTTCTTCTTGTTTCAGCCCACAATTGAATTCATTCTTTATTACTAACACAGAGTCTGCATTCCAAATTTACCTAGTGGTTTTGGAGCAGGGTCACTCACCTCAGACAGCAGAGAAGTGCCACCATGGGCTTCTCATGCTGCATTGTGGCAGAGCCTTGACTCTGCTCAATAAGGTGTTGCACTCCCACACCATCACTCTTCAGAGCTAAACTACATTATCTGCACCTCTGGGGATCTTTATCTTTTCCCAGACAGTGTTTGTTGTATCCACACAACAAGCCAGATGTGCTTTGGAGAAAGAGCTGTGTTGTTTTTTTTTCCTTTTTCCTTTCCAAACTTCTCCTGTCAAGGAGCCTGTTGGTGTTCATGCATGATGAAGACAGCCTGAGCTCCAAAGAGCTGCCTGCTTTCCTGTTTGCATTCCATCTATCATTTCTGTGAGAGCTGAGGTTCAAGCACTGAGGATGCTCCTGCTCAGCACCTGCCTGCAGGTGCCACAGGAAGGTGACAGTGGCAAATCCCTGAGTAGTGCCATGGTCTCCTGTCCAGCATCTGAACAGGAATGGCTGGGAAAGAATCTATCAACCTTTTTCCTGGTCAAAACGAAGATTCATCTGCTCCTCAATCCTGATTCTGGCAAGCTAATTCATCTCAGGATTAATTAAAGACTAGAGAGAGCATGTAGTGATAATTTCCCTGCTTTCTGCAGGTTTTAGTTTCAAGCACAAAGTCCTGGTTCTTTATGAACAGCCTAATTTCCTCTTTTACATGGAGTATGGGGTCAGTTTTTCAGCCAATATAATTTTTTGCCAACCAAAATACCTTTGCAGAGAGACATGGCTTAGTTTGCAGTGTGACCATTTCTGCATAGCACCTTCTCTGCCTGGTTTTAACTCATTACTTCTGAGGTCCTTTAACTCATTACTTCTGAGCTTTTTCTCCTAAGAGAAAAGCTATTTGATTGTTGCTGTCATTTGTGGTGGACTGTGTTATATCTCCCATCAGTTCTGTCTTTTCCAGGCTGGAGAGTCCTGATCTGTAGTTTCTTGTATGGAAGTGGTTCCAGACCTTGTTAATAATTTCTCAGCCTTTGCCAGTTCTTCCCTCTCTTGCAGAAAAGGATCTGGAGGGCTCAGCAGTGCCCAGAGCATTCCAGACGTAGGCACATTGTGAGTTCATGCAGTGTCACTGTGGTAATATTTAGGGTTTTTTGTCCCCCTTTCCTAAACAGGTCTGAGCCTCAGTTTGCTTCTGCCCACTGCTGAGTAGAGTTGTGTGCTTCAGTCCCAGCCTCTCCTTTTGAGTGGTAGTAGGGAGACCAGAATCCAGCATTTGTGTGAAGCAAGAGAAGCATCAACACAAGATGGATTAAAAGCCAAGAGGCAGTAGCTGCCCCTGCACTAGAAACTTCTGAAACTCTGCTGGAGAGCTTTGCTGGGGCCAGAATTCATTCTTCCCATGGCAGTTTTTTCCCAAACCATCTGCTTTCTGCTGCATTTGACAGTTTCCCTCTTTTATCCTCCTTGAATTGTAGGACATGGGTGCTTCTAGCGCCCTTGTGTTGGTCTCTCCATGCTTGTTGTAGAACAGCTTTTAACTGTTCTACAGTTAAACTTTCTTTGTTCTACTTTCAACTTTCTGTCCTGCCTTACCTGGCTGTCTTGTCTTTACCAGGCAAAATGGAGACATCAAATTTCTGACAAAGGGAGACAACAATGCTGTGGATGACAGAGGGCTCTACAAGCAGGGGCAGCACTGGCTGGAGAAGAAGGATGTAGTAGGACGAGCAAGAGGGTAAGTGGAGTTGAAAATAATGGGGCTTTTCACAGTGCTGTCCCCAGAAACCATCTGGTCAATCCCCCCTTGCTGGATTTTGTAACCTGCCTGGGAGTGTGGAGAGTTCAGTTCTTAGTTTGGCTTATTGAGGTGTGAGCTGTGTCCTGAGGTGCTGCTGCTGGATGGACACGGATGGAAGGGTAGGTGGGCTCAGACTTGAGGAGAATTGTCATCAGATTTGTCCTGGGAGGCTCAGTGTTTGCAGGCAAGTGAAATCTGAACCAGGCATAGGCTGAAACACCCTCTGGGCTGGTTGTCACTCAGGCCCACTGCCACAGGGAGGAAGAAGTCACCAGCCCATTGACTGCAGCCCTCAGCATGCTTGAGTGACTCTCCCTCTGCACCCTGGAATAGCGTTTGTTTTAAGAAAACCTTTATTCTTGTAGATTTGTGCCCTACATTGGAATAGTGACTATCTTAATGAACGATTATCCAAAATTTAAGGTAAGAGCTCTTCTATTTCCTGCCTGCTTTCCCACCCCAGCTATAATTCCTTCAGGAGAACACAGGCAGAGCCTGTGCCCTGCACGTTTGCTGCTGTAGATGTCAGTGTGCACTCCTGTGTCTCCTCTGCTCTCTCTTCCAGTATGCAGTCCTCTTTTTACTGGGTTTATTTGTGCTGGTCCATCGAGAGTAGTCCCTTGCACTGAACTACGAGATGAAGGTGCCATGGAATTTTCTAGATGAACCTTTAAAGTAGCTGATGGTCCAGTGTACCAGGAGAAAGAAGAAAGCATGCATTTCAAAGCTTCGTGCCAGTTTGGGTTTGTTTTGGTTTTTACTGCTCAAGGGCGAATGTTTGTCACAGTATTTCCAATGGTTTGTCACATTTTAGCCTTTTTAGTGAATTTTTATATTAAAAATTTGAGCCAAAGTGTTTAGTGCTTGTACTTTGAAGCTGAGCTTCCTCTCCAAGTGCCTCTGGGATCGTGTCCTCAGTCTGTGCCTGGCCGGGCCAGGTGCCCCCTCCCTTGTGCTCACTGAACTGTCCACTGGTGAGTTGTGCCCATGACAGTTTATTTCCAATTCAGAACTGGAATAAAGATTTTGCCTCTTGCCACGTTTTTTGTTATTGCCCTGATGAGAGCAGCCTCCTTGCCCAGGTTCTGGGGGGTACCTGGGCTTTGCTGTTACACACTCACTCCCAGAGCCACCATCTCACTCGTTCTCTCTCCACAGAGTAGTAGCAGCTGCTCCTCTCACCTCTTTTTGGGGAATAATCTGTCCTGAGCTGTAGATCATTCAATGTTTCTGTAAATCACACTGAAATAATCTGCCTAAACACTGAAAAGTGTTTGGGGTAGAAGATAGCAAAGGATTACTTTGTGCATTGTGGCACTAGGTAACAGAAGGATTGAGATGGGAAATACCCACAGCTCTTTGACAGGGATGATTTAGCAGGATGCAATAATAAAAATTGATTCATTTTGGGAAAGGGTTTCAGGTGTCCTGTGAGCTGGCAATGTCTCACAGCTCACCTGAAAGCTACAGACTGCCCTGGGGTCTGAAATAATAAACCCACTTATTACCACTGCTTTTTCCTGAGCTTCTCATTCAGGCTTGTGATCCTGCTGCTGGAGGTGCTGTCAGAAAGAGCCCAGGCAGGAGGTGCAAGGCAGTGATGCTGCAGTTTATCAGCTCTTCTCCATGACTGCTCCAGGATTCCAGAGCAACAGGAATCCTTGCAGATGGTCCCTGCAGCAACACACACAGCTTGTGTAAAGCAAAAGCAGACAGGAAAAGCAAGGACAAAACCCAGTGGGGTGTTGATGGCTGTTTGCAGTTTCTTGCACGTCTCTCATTGGGTTTGTCAGGAACTCTCCCATCTCTGGAGGTGAGTTGTGCCGTTTTGCTGGTTTTGATGTTACCAGGTGCTTTGTTCCACATGTAGGATAAAGCAAACATCACCTGTAGGGCACTGCAAAGAGTCTACAAACAGGTCCAACCCCCAGCACTGAGCCTTGAGCCTGTAGCTCTGAGTAATCAAAACTTCATCATAAAAATGGTAATAAAATCTGTGTCTCTTGCCCCCAGTGTTAGAGCCCTTGAGAGGAAAATGTGAATAAAGCTTCTCTTTAATTCTTGAGTTAAGGATGGGATGTCCTGTCAGAAGTCAAACCCAGGCAGCAGTGAGAGAGCAGAGGATCTCTGAGAGCTGCTCTCACTGCAGAGCACCTTCCTGAGGCATTCCTGCCTTTGCAGCTCGTGTGGAGCCTGAGTGTGACCCTGCTTTGCCTTGAGCCTAAACAGCTTTTGTGCATAAAGGAGTTTTACACACAAAGGGCTGAGTTGAGCTTGTCTGAAAGGTGCTAACCAACACCTCCCCATAAACACTTGCTTGGACTGCTGCTGCTGCTGCTCCCCAAGTCCTCTCCCTTTCAGACCTTCTCCCAAATTCTGTGTGTGAAAGGAGTTTATTCCTGTCATTGAGCTAATTTAACAAAAAAAACCCAAAACAAACCAAAAGGCTGAAACACAAAGGATTATGGAGCAAGGTTTAGCTCTCAAAGTGCTGAGCCTGCAGTTTTTTGGCAGGATCTGTCCAGAGGGTGGCAGCTGGTGTCAGGAGTCCCTGGGCTGGGGGACACAATGTGAGCTCTTGCAGGAGGGTGTGCCCTGCTCCCATCTGCTGCTGTGTGAAGGAATTGAACAAGAAATGCTTAAAAAAATGCAGGGTGGTTGGGGTGAGGGGTGATGGGAGCTCCTGCTGCAGCCCAGCTTCAGAGGCTTCTCTCCAGGCTCTGCAGGCACTTGAAGAACAGGAACAATTGCCCTAAACCAGGGGCTGCCATGTGGCATTTGGGAATTCATCTCTGCAGGCCCTGTTCTGCCTGTTTTCAGCTGTGTGCAGCTGGGAATGTGGCTCTGTTTCCTGCAGTTGTGAAATGGGGAGTTGACTCCAGTTAGGCAGAGAATAATTTGGCAGTCAAGCCCATCACAGCTCTAACACCCACCACCTCCTGTGCCACCTCCCATGCCAGCTCCCTCCTGCCTTCCAGCAGCACCTTTCCTGCCACAGTGGGATGAGGGAGTGTTGGGGATGAGCCTGCACAGGCTGGAAACTGGGGATATGGGGGCAGGATGACACAGAGCTTGTGCTGGCTCCATCCCCACCAGTTTTATTCTGCTTTGCTGAGCAGAAAAGCCACGGAGTGAGCAGGATGTCTGGCTGGCTGGGTGCTGATGCTGAGGTGTTTGGGAGCACTGCTGAGCTTCCACGGAGCCAGAGTGGCTGGTGATACAGCTTGATGTGTTTATATTTTATGTCAGTTTTATGCTACTTTTTTTTTAAAGGTGAAACTGTCTGGGCAGCTTCAGCAAAGCCAGTGACACTGGAGGCTCTGGAAATGGATGGAGATCTTCATGTCACCACAGGAAGGGGATTTGCTTGTAAAGTACGTGGGTGTTGAGAGGTCTGGTTTATAAAGGAGAAAAAAAAAGAAGGAAAAATCTGCCAGGGCTCATTGCTCCTGTGTCTGTTGTGGTTGGTTACAGCCAAACAGGGCAGGTTTTCTGTGAGCAATTCCAGTGCTTAATTACAGCTCAGTCACATCCTCAGTGCAGGGCACAGATTCCTTCACGGGCAGGAGCTGTTCCATGAAGCAAAGCCATGCTGGGCTCTATCTGATGGCTGCAGCAGTTCCAGGAGGTGATTTTCTTTTTGTATCAAAGCTAAATGCATAAGCAGGAGCGTGATGGTTGGGAAGTGAGCTGTGAGGGGTGATGTGCTGCAAGCTGGAGCTCTGTGAGACAGAGGCTGTTCTGTGTGTTTGTGATGCTTCAGTGCACGGTTGTTGGTTGAGCAGCAGTGAACATCACGGTGCTTCATCCAGATCTGTTGCTGCTTATTGCTTTGCAGGGGTTCACAGGGCTCAGGTTTTGTCAGATGTCAGCTCCCCACTGGCTTTAATGAGATTGGGTAATTTCATGGTGATTTTCGTGCCCTTAAAATCAGAACAGATCAACTGTGTTTTTTTCCAAGGAGCATCTTCAAGATGAAACCTGGTCCGTGCTTGAAGACCACTCTTTGCTGGAGAAATGCACACACAAAGCGTGCAGCTCCCAGGACAGCCCAAAAGCTGGCCAGGAGAAGGAGAAGAGACAGAGAAGGAAGAGAGGGGATGGCTCCTGTGCCAGGGCAGGGGCAGTGCACAGCAGTTGTTTGTGTGATCCACACAATGCCAGTGACTCAGTGGCTGAATCAGATGAGGAATGTCCTGGCTGCATCCCCCAGGAAGGTGCACTGGGGTGATGCCAGAAGGGCCCAGCCTGTGCCATTCCCACAGTGTCAGCAGCTCAGGGTGGGAGTTGATGTGTGGTGGGTGACTGATCTGAGACACTCTCATCTCAGGAAGAAGAGAAGCAGCACCCACCCTGTGCTTTCAGCCAGCTGAACAGCCTCCTGCCCCGTTTAGCTCTCTCCAGTCTCGTAACCCTTCGGTCCCTTTGTCACCTGCTCCCAGATTCTCACCTGTCAGGAGCCACAGGTCTCTGCCAGAGTAGACCCACCAGCCTGAGCACGTTGGATTCGTGTGGGACACAGGGGCTTTCCTGAGAAATCAGCCTTGGTGGCTCTACTGTGCCCTAACTGGGTGGCTTTGCTGTGGGTTCCTAGTCTGCCCAGCTCTGAGAGTCCCTCCTCACCTTTGCTTATCCCTCAGTTTCTGTAAAAACCCAGCAGCTCCATCACACTCAGTCCTGCTTCCCCATGGAGCAGGACCTGCCTCTGTGCTGGCCTGCTGGTTGAGCACATTGTGTGTCAAACCTACTCCAGCTCACAGGGAAGTTCATAACTTGTTCAGTTCTAGTGGGTCCTGTCAGTGCCTGATCCAGCAGGGTTCCCTAAACCTCAGGGGGAAAAAACATCTTCCCAGTGAACTGTCTAAATAGGGATGGACTAGAAAATCAGCTTTTGTGATTCAGAGCCTCTGTGATCCAGGATGGAGCAGATGCTCTCAGCCTCTTGCTCCCCCTGCCCAGCTCCTCATCTTTTGACTATTTGTGCTCCTTCTGTTTAACAATTGAAAAACCCTTCCTGCATCTCTCTCTGCTGAATATCTTGGTATCACTTTTGTTTTCCAACCTCCCCTTTCCCCATAGAAACAGTCCTGAAGGAAAAATAATGTGGAGGAAATGAACTTCTCTGAGCCTTGATTCACTCTAACTGGGATGTCAGATTTCTGCTGTATAATTCTGGCTGGGACACTTCTGAGCTGGGCCTGGGTTTGCCTGGGAGGAAACACGATTTTCTTCTCCAAGTCTTCTTGCAGAGCAATTATTTGTATATGTCCAGCAGTGTGGAGTGAAAGGGAGACCTCAGGGAAAACCACAGCTCATTTACAGCCTAAATGAAAATGGAAAATGAGTTGAAAACAAGATGTGCAAGATTTCAAATTTTATCTTTTATAAACAACAGCTATTGCCTGTGGGTGAATCCCTGTAACAGAGGGATTTAATCTTTGTAAACAAGAGAAAAATGCATCAAAATAGACCCTCAGGCATGTGGCAGGACCTGGCTTTGGAAAAATGGTGAAGAAGAGGCTGAAGCAACCTAACTGCTACTAAGAGTTTTATTGGCACAGGAGCTCTGTGAAGGAGACAAATAGGAGCATTCCAGGCCTTTGCTCTTTGTGTTTGTTTTTTATTAGAGCCATCAGTTTGAGCACATATTTGCCTGCCCAGGTGGATATTTGCAGGGCCTGGGAAGCCTCAACTCCACAGCATGGAGTCTCTCCCTTGCCAGCCTGGCCTCCTCTCTGGGAGGTGCAGAGTCAGTGCCAAAGGTACTGAAACATGGAATCTCAGAATGATTTGGGCTGGAAGGGACCTTAAATCCCAGCCAGTCCCACCTCCTGCCGTGGGCAGGGACACCTTCCAGTATTCCAGG
>JAYDZK010000025.1:17416159-17428890 GCA_034509185.1 Euphonia xanthogaster
AGGACATCCCTCTGGCTGTCCTGGATGGCTCAAGCCCCTGCCAGGGGGCTCAGAGACCTTGGCACAGAGCCCAAGACTCCTGTGACTTTGATTGTGATCCATGGAAAAAATTACCAACCTTATATGAGGATTTACAAGCCACAAAAGCTTGAGTAGAATGATAGTTAGTTTGCCACAGGGTGGAAAAGTAGAATTTGGGGGTTTTTAGAATGGGGGCTCGGGGTCCCAAGAAGCAGGAATCTGGGTGTGCCTTGCCCTTTTCTCTCCTTCTTCCTAGCCTCCATCTTCTGGGTGATGTTGGCACTTTTGGATTGGTTTAGAGTAGAAGCTCACTGTCTAACATGAGTGATAGGTATTGGGAAATTTCTGTAAATAATTTCTGTACGTGTAGTTTTTAGCATGAAAGACAACACTGCCTCTGAGGGCAGTCAGTGTGCCTCAACCCGACCTGCCAGACAGACCTACGGCGGGTCGGAGAAAGAATGTTATAGATAACAGAAAATCAACAGCCTTGAAAAGCAGAACAGAAGAATCCCAACTCTTTCTTCAGTTGCCAGGCTGGGAAAAGAGACTCTCTGACACATCTCGGGGTCATCCTGACCCAGAGACCCCCGAGAGGATTATGGCTTCACCACAGCACTGTCCGGCTAGGAGAGTCCGTGTGGGTTTTTGGTGACCTTTGCCAGTTGACCCAAGTGCTGATATCTGTCATTTGGGAACTTCCTCATTTCTTTTAGCACTGGAGTTGCCCCACGGCGAAAACACCGGACAGATGCGATAAGAGCCCTGCTGGGTTAAACTGCTGCAAGTTGGAGCAGTTTTTTCAGTCTCCCAGGAGCTCTGTGGGGCCTTAGGTCTCCAAGCCTGGAGATGTCTGTCTCTGGGAAATCACAGAATCCCAGAATGTTTGGGTTGGAAGGGATCTCTATGTTCCAGTAGGCTGGGTTTCTTCCAGCCCTGTTCAGCCTGGCCTGGGTCACCCTTGCTGCACGTGGTGGTCCCCACAGCCTACCCAGAGCTGCCCTCCCTGGTGTGCTGCTCCAGGTGCTGGCAGCAGTGCTGGCAGCTGCTGAGCGTGCTTTGATGTCTGCCAGGTTTCCATGTGCTCTTGGACATCCTGGAGATCGAGAAACCCGGCTGCCCTGCTGAGTTCCTCAACATCCACATCCCCTCTGGAGACCCCGTGTTTGACCCTGCTGGCACTGGAGATGTGGTCCTGCCCTTCCAGCGCATCCGCTGGGCAGCAGAGACAGGACAGAGCCCCAACAGCCCCCGGGAACAGGTAGCTGTGCTTTCCTCTGCTCCTTGCCTTTTGTCCAAATTCTTCTGCACCCACCATCAGGGTCAGTAGCACCCAAGATAATTGACAAAAATAAAATGAGAGCACTGCTACATCCCTGAAAAGACACATCTCTCAAGCGTTTGAACCAACTAAATGAACCCAAAGTCAGCTTCCAGGTTTCACATTGAGCAATGCTAGTGATTGCCCAGGGTCAAAGCATTTCCCGAACGAAGAAAAGGTAATTAGGTCAGTTGATAATTGCACGTTGTTTTAGGCACCAAGTCCTATCTTTAATAAGGTATCACGAAGATGAGCTGGCCCTGCCACAAAGTTGTGGTGCTTCCCTGAATTTCAGTCATTTTGGAAAATCAATCCAGGTTTCCCTCCAGTTTCTCTGGACTTTGCTGTTCTGCTTGTGTTCTCCAGATTTTTTTCATGCTGGAGATCTTCCCAGCCAAAATCATTTCACCCCCCTGAACCCCTCACGTGACAAACCCTGAAGAGACCAGTTTAGCAAGTGATATTTTTGTCAACATTTAAAAGCTTAAGAAATCGGAAACTCCAGCATGTTTTCAGAAAAAAAAAGTATGTTTCCTTGCAAAAAAATTTGGCAGGGAAGATGCTCAACATGCTGCCAGGACAGTGGGACTTCCTGCTGAGAGATCAGAGGGGACAGCTCTGGTGTTCCCACTTTCCCCAGAGATGGGTTTAGTCCCCTTCCAGCCTACATAGGGACTCACAGGTGTCTGCTTCTGGGCATAGTCAAAATAACTGGGGAAAAAACAATCCCAAATGTAATTTTGAAAAGCTTGTACCTGGTCTTTTCCTGTACCTGGCACTAAGTGCTGAAGTTTGCACAGAGATTGTCTGTGTATTTATTTGCTTCCTGAGAGCTCTTGTTAAAATGGGGTTAAAACAGACTGCTTTGCAAGAGCAGAAGAGGCAGACTGAGGTGTTCCAGACCTCTTTTTTACACCTTTCCAGTGAAACTCTGGCCCCTGTTAATGCCTCTTCCCTGTGCCTGCCCTAGACCAACGAGATGACAGGCTGGCTGGATGGCAGCTCCATCTACGGCCCCTCACACTCCTGGAGTGATGCCCTGAGGAGCTTCCTGGGGGGACAGCTGGCACCAGGGCCCAACGGGAGCCTCCCGAGGCAGACGGACGGGAGGGTGCCCATGTGGAAGGCACTGGATCCATCCACAGGACAGGGAGGTCCCCGAGGGATCTACGGTAATGGTGGCATCCCAAGAGTTCTTCATCCCTCATTGGGTGCAGGGGGTCCCTGGAGCTGAGCCCAGGAAAGGGGAAAGGGCAGAAGATGCAGAGGGAGGCAGGATATATGGACCAGGAGGGCTGTGGGAGAGCAGGCAGCTTCCCAAGGGGGTAGAAGATTTGAGCCCCAGCAAGGACACACCAGGGGCTCCAGAGGCCACAGGCCCAGGTGGCAATGCCAGAGACCAGCTCTGATCCCAGCTGGGGCAAGGGGGAAAGGGGGAAAGGGGCTGCTGCTGATGCAAACCCACTCAGCTTGCTTTGAGTTCCTCACCTGCCCAACATTTGGTCCGTGCTGGGGGCCCGGTGCTGCTTCTTACCTGCTCAGCCTGCTGGCCTGCCTGGGGAGAAGGAGGGATGAGGGGACAAGGGGACACTGGGCTGGATCCACAGGGCTGGGTGTGCTCCTCCAGCCACGGGCAAAGCTAGACCCAGCGGTGACATGCCCCGCTGATGGTCCTGGTGGCTCTTGCAGACCTGGGGAGTGCCTGGGGGAATGAGAACCCCTTCCTGCAGGCTGAGAGCATCGCCTGGTTCCGCTACCACAACCACGTGGCCGCAGCCCTGGCCCGGAAGCATCCTGCCTGGTCCGATGAGGATCTCTTCCAGCACGCTCGCAAGAGGGTCATCGCCACCTTCCAGGTGAGGGGTGGGACCCCCCAGCTCTGCTGGGACCCCCAGGATCTTGCATGGCTCTGGCCCTGACCCAGCTTCCCTGTTCCCTAGAGCATTGTTCTGTATGAGTGGCTGCCGACCCTGCTGGGCACACGGGTCCCGGAGTACCAAGGTGAGGGGCAGGCAGGGTTGGAAGCAGGGGAGGGGGACTAAGGGAGCTGGTGGGTGGGGAGGAAGAGGGAGCTTGGCCCCTCTTCCCTCCAGCCTGGCTACTGCCCCACAGGATACCAGCAGCACCTGGACCCCAGCCTCTCTCCTGAATTTGTGGCAGCTTCCAGGCAATTCCTGGCCACCATGGTGCCTCCAGGAGTTTACAAGAGGTAGGAGCAGCCTGGTGGGACCATGGGACTGCAGTGCTGGGTTGATAACTGGGAATGGTCTTTGTTGGGATGGTTGTTGGGGAAGATGAAAGAAAGCCTTATAAATATGATTGTCTAGCAAAAGATTTTGAGAATATAGAAACTATAAGTGAAATTGAAATGAAAGCAAGCTTTGAGATAACTTAGTTACTGAACAACTAAAAACCAATAATATGACCAGCTAAAATTAATCCCCTTTTAAGGAAGCAATACCCTCTGCTTGCAAGCAAGTCCAAAAGTCAGAGCAGACCCTACTAACTTAGCAAAAAAAGTCCAAAGAGTAATTTTTAAAATTTGTAATTTTAAAATTTTTAAAATTGTAAATTTTTTAAATTGTAACACAATATAGTAATGTAATAATTCTTATAAACTGTATGTTAATACTATAAAATTTATATATTGTACTAAAATTGGTTAGTAAAAATTAGAATATTCAACACAAAAAAAGATTTTTTTGTACTGTAATAGGAACCTCTCTCTTTTATCCTCCTTTACTCTCTCTCTCATCCTCTTTACCACTCTCTTCTCTCAAGCCTGCTCTGAGCTCCGACTAGCAGCTCCAAGCAGGGCCCCTGCACCCACGCCCTTTACAATAACCCACAAATTCCACAACCTAACATCAAAACCCTCTCATCTCCGTCTGTCCCAGCCCCGTCCCTCCTACAGGTGGTCTCTGTCCCTTGCCCAGGTCTCAGCTGAGGCAGCCAAGCCCTGGCAGCTGCAGGCAGCCCTGGCTCAGGGCTCTGGGCTCAATCCTTCTCTGTTGTTCCAGGGACACCAGGTGCCAGTTCCAGAACGTGTCTGTCTCCGGTGCCTCGTTCCCAGCAGTGAGGCTCTGCAACAGCTACTGGAGCAGAGAGGTACAGGGGAGGGAGCACGGGGGTCCTGAGGATGTGGCAGGCTGGCCAGGGGGCTTCATCCCTTGCTCTGTGTTATGGGGCACTCCACGGGGGTCTGTAAGGGAAATTGGGTGCAGAGCATGACAGCCAGCCAAGGGGTGGGGTGGGGATGGGATCCTCCCCATCCAGCATCCCCAGCCTTCAGCTGTGTCAGGCTCAGACCTCGAGACTGACCTGATGTGGAGAAAATGAGCCTGGAAGGAGTCCTTGATTCCCCTAGGCCATGAGCCTGCCTGGGGGCACCAGTTCAGGGTTGTGGGGCTACTTTCTGTCCTCCTTTGTGCAAGAGGAGTCACTTGCTCTTCCCATGCCTGTCAGAGCCCTGGGCTGCAGCAGGCAGAAGATGTGGACCAGCTCCTGCTGGGGATGAGCTCACAGATAGCAGAGCGGGAGGACAACATTGTGGTGGAAGATCTCCAAGGTCTGTACTGCAGCTGTGCTCAGGTGGGGAGGCAGGTCCCATTGCCTCCTTCATCAGCACCCAGCCACACTCTTCAGCCTCTCTAAGGGAGGTGCAGAGAGCTACAGAACACACGAAGCGTGTCCACCCGCAGATTTCTGGTACGGACCCCTGAGGTACTCCCGCACTGACCACGTGGCCAGCTGGATCCAGCGTGGGAGAGACTTTGGCCTGCCCACCTATAACCAAGCGCGGCAGCATTTTGGGTTGGAACCTCTCCAAAACTGGTCAAACCTCGCCCCACACCTGGAGCCACAGGTAACAGGGCAAGGAATGTGTGTGGGCCAAAGGGTGATGGGATGTTCCAGGTAGGAACTGAATTCTGCAGCTTCACAGGAAGAGGGAGATCAGTGTGTGTCCTGCCCTGGCTGATTTTCATGCCTGCAGGGGAGTAACTGTGTCATTTCATGGCATGAATTAACCATCCTGCCCCAGTGCTACACTCCTATGCCACTGGGCACCCTGCTCCTCCTAGAGCTGGGATGCCCTGGGAGTGATGCTCAGTTGCTCCAGTTCAAGCCATGGGCTCGAGGCTGTGTGAGGCTCAGCATCCTCCCAGCCCACAGATGTGTGTGCTGCCTGGGAAATGCACATTCCTCACGCCTCCTAAGGCTTGCCAACACTTTCTGGTGTCCTGGCAGAATTCCCTGTGCTCACGGATGTGTGGTGGGGGTTTCTCACCAGGTCCTGCAGAGGGTTGCTGCCCTGTATGGCAACAACGTGGCTGGGCTGGAGCTGCTCCCTGGAGGCATGCTGGAGGCTGATGGCTCCCTCTTCTCTGCCATCATCCTGGAACAGTTTCTGCGCCTGCGTGATGGCGACAGGTTTTGGTTCGAAAACACCAAGAATGGGTAATGGCCTTGTCCCTGTCTGGGAGCTGCTCTGCAAACCCCAGTAATGCACGAAAACTGGAGGGAAAAGCATCCTCCAGCTTCCTCTGTTCCCTCCTGATGCTGGTCAGTGACACCTTGGGCAACCATTTGTCTCCACGTCCTTTTCCTCAGGCTGTTCACAGAGGAGGAAATCAGGGAGATCCGTAACACCACCTTTCACAGCGTCCTGACTTCTGTCACTTCTGCCAAACCCACAGACCTCCAGCCCCACGTGTTCATTTGGAGAGAGGGTGAGTGCACCCTGCAATTCGAGGGCACAGGGAGGGAATGGCTCCTGCAAGGCAGCAAGGAAACAGAGCCATCCCAGGGACACAGCTGGTGAGTAAATGGCACAGGGAACACATCAGGTTTGGAGTTTCTCAAGCCTCACAGCTGCTATGACCCTAAACCAGCAAAATGGGCACAAAATGCAGGGGTTGCTTGTGAGCAAGAGGTTGATGCATGATGCAGTTGTTGAAAGAGGGCTGTAGTGCAGGCAGGCATGATCCCAAGGGAAAAATGCATATTACTGTTTGGCAAAATGCCTTTTCCTCTTGGAATCTTGCCACATCTTCCCATTTACTGTAAGCATTACATCTGGGCAACGTTCCAGACCTCGCAACGTGCTTTTATTCCCTTGGTGTGCTTTCCTTGTAGTCACACCAGGAGGACTTCCTGGATTTGCAGCATCCAGATGAGTGTAGTCTCTGAGCCCCAGATTGCCGTGGCCCAGGGTGCTTCTTGGTCAGCCCATCCCAACAGGAGAGGTGATGGTGCTGAACCTGCAGAGCACTTGAATCCAGTTCTGTGCTTGGTTTGCTGTGGCAGGCAAAAGCTGAACCCAACCCCAAAGGCTGTCCCCGAGACGTGGGGTTTAAATCAAGCACCCCAATTCTGCCCTGCTGGGTGGCTCAGCCACGACCCCCATCAGCATCTTAATGCAGAGGCTCCTGGGGGTGATGCAGGTGAGCTGGCTGCAAGGGCAATGACACTCACAGCCTGTTTCCCCCTTGCAGGGGACCCGTGCCCCCAGCCCCAGCAGCTGACAGCTCAACACCTGGCCAACTGCACGCCCATGATGGTGCTGGACTACTTTGCAGGCAGTGCTGCAGGCTTCGGGATCATCATCGCTGTCCTCTGCTGCCTGCCCCTGGGTTTGTCATTCTGTTTCCTCTTCCTGTCACTCTCCTCCTCTTCCAGCTCTCCACCACAGAAAGGGGCTGAGTGCCCATGGACAAAGCACCTCCCAGCAGGAGCTGCTGAGTCCCGGTCTCTGCTGAGCTGCTTGAGCTGGCAGGGTCCTTGGGCACCAGGGTGGAGACAAGAGGGGAGAGGAGCTCTGTGGTCTCTCATGCTCCCTTCTCCCGTGTCCCCAGTGACTCTGTTTGTTGCCTGGGTGGTTGCTGCTCTCCGCAAGAGAGATTTCCAGAAGCTGCAGAGGAAGCAGGGCACCAGCGTGCGCAGGGAGGTGTCCGGCGAGGCCATACACGGTGAGGTGGCACTGTCAGCCCTGAGGTGGCACCTGGTGCTGCTGCTGCAGCCAGGGCACACTCTGAGGCCGGGCTGGGCCTGGGGCTTGTACCCAGATGGGATGTAAGGAGGAACTGTTTCCCCAGGAGCAGAGTTAAGCAGTGGGACAGGGAGCCCAGAGAGTTTGGTGTAGCCCATCCTATCCAAGGCCTGACCAGATACAGCATTGAGCAGACTGACCTGAGGCTGGTCCTGCTCTGGGCAGGAGGTTGGGCAAGACACCCTTCCAACCTGAGCTCCTTCCAACCTGAGTCATCCTGTGCCCTTCTAATTCCAATCCTCCCCAGACCACACCTTGCCTGAAGGAAACCTGTGCAGGGCAATTGCACCAGTAGCTCCAGGACAGGGACAGTATCTCCTTACTCTGCACACTGGAAAAATCCCTCCTCCCTGCTCCATAGCCTGTACTCCTCCTGTGTCCATGTGCTTGAGCTCTGCAGTTAGGAGATCATCATTATCCCTTTGAGACCTTCCTGGTCATGAAATCACTCCCAAACTGCCTCTCAGTGAAGGAGGTTCTGAGATGAGCAGGAACCTTTCCAGCTGAGTCCTGTGCTCTCTCCCACCAGCCATGGAGTGGCATGGGCCCAAGACAGACAGCTGTCCAGTCTACATTCAGCTCCAAGCTGACAAAGTGCTCAAAGTGCTGGATAGCAGAGGGTCTGTGCTCCGGAGCATCAACCTGAAAGCCCAGCCAAGAGTGGAGGTGATCCTCTCCAACAACAAAGGGAACAAAGCTCTGCTCCTGAAGAGCCCCAAGGAGTACGACCTGGTGAGTACCATGGTGCCTGGGTTATGGCACCTTCCCCTGGACCCTCCACATTCCTCTGTACCCCTCACCTGGGGGCGCTGGGAGCACTGTAAGGCCTTGAAGGGAGGTCGTGGCCTCCTGAGAACCACCATGTCCAGCAAATACCATGGAGCTGAGCCTCTGGTGATCACAGCCAGTCCGTGGGCCCTTTGCAGGTGCTGCTCTTCAATGAGGAAGCCGAGAGGAGCATCTTTGTTGGGAAGCTCAGAGACTACTTGAAGGAGAGCAGATTTGACCTGCATCTGTCTGAGATGAAGGAGCAGAGCCTGATGAAACGGGCAGTCACCCAGGAGCAGAGAAAACAAATTCTAGAGACTTTCTTCAGGCACCTGTTTGCTCAGGTGTGTAGAGCTGTAGCAAGCCCTGATGCGTGGGGAAGGTGTTTCTGTATTGATTAAACAATGAACACTGGGGCTGGTGCTTTCGGGAAGAGCTGGTAAGCCACGCACAAGGAAGCTGCCAATACTTCCAGGAAATACATTTTACTTTGCAGAAGACAAAGGGAGCTCTCCTGCAGTGATACAGGTGTCTAAAGTGGCAAAGAGACTATGGGGTGATGTAACAGGTCTCCAGAGTGGTCAGTCACGTGGAGTGTGAAAAGTCACATTGTGTAGGAGGCACGCGGAACTTTCTCCATGGTATCTGCCATGAGTTTGGTGCCAGGAAGCCACCAGTCTTTGTGCAATAGGTCAGGAAGGAAACACCAGCCTTCTGCTCTGCCATCACTCACAGCATTTCTTTTGTGGGACACAACCTGCAGGTGCTGGAAATCGACAGATCCGATGCCGGGGAGCTCAGCTTTGAATCTTCACAGAAGGCAAGGGAGTCCCTTACCTGTGAGCTGAGCAGGGCTGAGTTTGCTGAAGCCCTGGGGCTCCAAGAGCACTCCATGTTCGTGGAGTCCATGTTCTCCCTGGCTGACAAAGATGGCAATGGCTACATCTCCTTTCGGGAGTTCCTGGACATCTTGGTGGTCTTCATGAAAGGTGGGAGCTGGAGCTGGTTAATGCCTCCATCTGCTGCCCTTGGACCTGTTTCTAGGCTCTGTCAGAGCAGAGGACATGATTCACCCTGCAGGTCAACCTGTAGATACTGCTACAGGTTAAAATTTCCTTCACTCAGGAAGTGAAGCTTCAGCTTGGGTTATGGGGCGTGACAGTGTAACTGTGTTTTCTGGAAGATGGTTCACGAGGGGAGCTGCCTTCCACCACCACAGACATGTCAGCCCTTTCTCCTGAAGGGAGATGCTGTGCATCCTGTACCTGGGAGGTCATAACAACTGTGTCTGATATCTGATTCTCCATAAATGACCACTGGAACGGTGGATTCACAGGTAGAGGTGTTGAATGCCAGATTCAATCGAAACAACTCCCAGAAAAATCATTGCTCTGCAAAAGCACACTTTGAAAAATAATGCACAAGAAAGAATGTGTGTCTACCCAATATTTCACCTTGCACTTGAGAAAGTCAAGTGGAAGGGTGAGGCTCCACTGCTGCAGGGTCCAGACGCTCAAAACCAACAGATGAAATCATCTTTGTTGATGAAGATAGGATCTTGTTCTTACTTTGCCTCTTCCTCTCCCCACCAGGGTCCCCAGAGGAGAAGTCCAAGGTGATGTTCAGGATGTATGACATTGATGAGAATGGGTTCCTCTCCAAGCAGGAGTTTCTGAGGATGCTCAGGTACTCTCCCTCCTCTCCCAATGTTTTCACGATGTTTATAGACATGTCTTCAGAAGCAGCTCCCAGTTTCTGTGCTTCTGTGCACCAGTGCAACCAAGAGCCCATTTCTCCCGTGGAACCGGTCTGGGGCTCTGCTCTGTGTTATTTGAGGGACTCAGCTGGTGTTCCCATCTCACCTCCTTGCTCCAGGTCCTTCATTGAGATCTCCAACAACTGCCTGTCAAGAGAACAGGCAGAGCAGGTGACCGAGTCCATGTTCCGGGCCTCGGGCTTTCAGGACAGGGATGAGCTGACGTGGGAGAATTTCCATTACATGCTGCGGGACCATGACAGCGAGCTTCGGCTCACCCAGCTCTGCGTCAAAGGTCAGTGGGCTCCAGCCCTGGGACAGCCCAGCTCCTGCAAGGCTGGAGGCAACGGGCACCACCACTGCCTCTCAAATCCTGGCCCATCAGCATCCCCACATCTACTGCAGTAATGGGGCATCAGCTGTTGCTTTGTGTGTGATGTTTGGGTCAGTTCAGAGCTTTTCCCTGCCCACAGGAGATTCCTAAACTTTGTCTTGCACCTTCTGAATGGCTGTTTGTCCTTTTGTCTCCTCAAAGGTATCCCTGAGGTCTCCAAGCAAAATCTGCACAACTGCGTCTCCTTCATAAGAAAGAACGAGACAAAAGGGTAAGCTCCCTTCCTCAGTGTCACTGTTGCTATTCCTTCTCTTCCTGCCCTGGCTCACATCTATCCTCCACCCCAAGCTTTCCAACAAATGCTCCCACCAGATGTTGGAGCTCCCAGCACTGGGGAAGGGGTGGGAAGTGCATGCTGCAGTGAGGCTGCTGTCCTCCTCCCCAGGCACAGCCAGAAGGGAGGAATTGCCTCCTGCAGAGCCCTGTTGCACCCTCTGTGTGGAGATGGGAGTCCTGCATTGCTCTTCAGATGGAGGAATCTTGGAGCGAATCCAGACCAGTTAATGCAGGCAGGCTTGTGGAAAAGAGCTGGACATGTTCCCAGCTGAGCCTGAGATAGGAAGTGGAGAAAAGGGGAAGATTTTGGCAAGCACCTCTAGCAAATAGAGCTGTGGGCTAGACATAGCTCTGTTTCCACAGAACCATCTCAGAGAGGAAAGACCCAAATCTGGACACTGTGAGTCACTACACGGAGCGAAAAGGCCAAGAACTGAGGAAGAGACCAGGAAGAAAGTGAGTCCCCTCACCAGCTGTGCTTCTGGGGCTTGGGCTTATCCTGTTTGCTGTTTCTCACACCTCCATGTCAGACTGGGTAGCCCTCTAGTCAAATGTCACCGCTCCAAGGAGGCACTCATTGGCCAAGGAGCTACAGAAAGAATCCCATCTTGGCGGGACAGTGCCATAGCTGGGTCTGGGTGACGTGCCTCTACCAAAAAAAACTCCAAACAAATGAAGTGGCCAACTCCAGAGGTTGGCATAATGGCTTTTAGAGAGGGGTCTTGTCTGACAGGTCCTGCCTGTGCTCCTCTGCTTCTTGGGCTGCTGCTGGTTCACCTGGGCTGCCTACAAGAGCTGCAGGAGAGAATGTGGTCCTCCCTGCTGTGGCAGCAGCAAGCATTTCTTCAAGGAAGCAGTTCAGCTGCTGTTATCGTTGGCCATGATATCTTGGTTTGCCTTAATTGCACCAATTAAGGAAGTTCCCCTTTTGCAGATAATTTTTTGATGGTTGAATATTACTATGAAACTTACAGTTCTCATCTAGAGTTTCCTTTGTGAGTCACTGCCTCCACATTTGCTACCAGCTTTTGAAGGCATTGTAGAGCAGGATGACCTGAGATCACCCTCAGATGGTGTGTGCTCTGCAGGTCACTCCTGTCACTGATGTGCAGGAGCACTTTAAAAGGAAACCCAAACCTGGCCCCCGAGCCATTCCTTGCCAGGGAAACCTCATGGTGACACCAGCACTCCTGCATTTGCCAGGGCAAACAACTACCAGCTGCATCTGTACACGGAAGCACAACGGAAGAAGTACGAGAGGAACAGAGTGCAGCAGAAGATCCAGGAGCTCAAGCGCTTCGTTGAGAATTACCGGCGCCACATCGTCTGTGTCATCCTCTTCTCTGCCATCACTGCTGGTGTCTTTGCTGAGAGAGCCTACTGTGAGTGCCCTCCCTGCCCTGCTGAGGGGGCACCGGCTTCCTGCCTCCACGCTGGTGGTTGCCTGGGGCATGATGGGCACAACTTTGGGCAGCAGTGTCAGCCCTCCCCTGGACTGAGTCCCCAAAGGTTGGAATGGATCTCTGGAAGGGTCTGGTCCAATGCCCTCCTCAGAGAAAACCCTTTTCCAAAGCTGAATGAGGCTGCTGAAGGCCTTGTCTAGAGAAGGTGCAAAGAGTTGCAAGGCTGGTGATTCCACCAACTTGCTGGGCCTGTGCTGGTTTTTGACCATCCTCCCTGTGGAGACTTTCAAGAATTCAGACCCGAGTTTTCTACAGTGAAACTCGTGCTCACATCCTTCCACTTTGCATCCCAGAGAAAGACTTGCTCTGTGTGCCCGTGAGGTGGCTGCAGACAGCCAGCTTCCCTGACCCATCCCCTCCAGCCTGAACAAGCCCATTTCCCTCAGCCTTTCCCTTACACAGACATAGCTCTATGATGTCCTCCAGCTCCCACCCGTCCTGGTGGTCTCCACTGGACTTACTCCAGTTCATGGATGCCTCTTATATGGGATTCCCCAGCTGAGGCCACAGTCCCAAGGTGCAGATTCCCAGGTGGACATTCTCCCCCCTGGATCTCCAAGGACACCCTGTCATCCAGCAGTTCTGGGTCACTGTGTCCCTTTCCCCAACACAAACCTACCCCTGGTGTCCTGTTTTTGGTGGAGCCACACAGGTGGCTGTCCCCTTGCTGCAGGAAGGGTGAT
>JAYDZK010000025.1:17428990-17453823 GCA_034509185.1 Euphonia xanthogaster
GCTCTTCCGATCTCTCAGCGCTGGGCACACTACACCGCCTCTGCTCTCTCTCCCCAGACTACGCCTTTGCATCCCCCAGCACTGGAATTGCACAGACCACCTTCGTGGGGATCATCATCTCCAGGGGGTCAGCTGCCTCCATCTCCTTCATGTACTCCTACATCCTGCTCACCATGTGCCGCAACCTCATCACCGTCCTGCGGGAGACCTTCCTCAATCACTACATCCCCTTCGACGCCGCCGTCGACTTCCACCGCTGGATTGCCATGGCAGCCCTGATTTTCTCAGGTGGGTGGGCTGCTGGGGCACTGCCACCCACCAGTAGAGGACCAGCCCATCATGCCGTGGTAGGACCAGGCAGAAGCTTAAAGACCTTGCAGAGACATAGATGCCTTGCACTATGAAATGGAGCCCTCCGAGTCACTCCAGGTCCCCAGGGGACATCAGCAGAGTCTGGCACATGTCCCTCCACATCAAGTGATGCTTCTTTCTCTGTGTTTTTTCTCTTACAGTGCTCCACACTGCAGGTCACATAGTGAATGTCTACATCTTCTCAGTCACACCTCTCAGTGTGCTGTCCTGCCTTTTCTCCACTATCTTTACAAATGATGGGTAGGTGGAATTTGAAGCAGAGCCCAGACAGGGGTGTCCTGGGTGTGGACAGAAATGAAAATGGAAACCATTAGTTCATTCTGGTCGCTCCACAGTGCAATCTCTTGTCCTTCTCCAGGTCACAGCTCCCACAGAAGTATTACTGGTGGTTCTTCCAGACTATTCCAGGTGAGAGCACCTAGCAGGCAGACCTGCACACCTGTGTCCAGGATGGGCAGCCCTCTGTCCAGTCCAGTCAGAGCCCCTGTGGGGCTGCCCTGTTCTCTCACAGGCATGACAGGAGTGCTGCTGCTCGTGGTCCTTGCTGTGATGTACGTGTTTGCCACACGCCACTTCCGGCGTGTCAGCTTCCAGGGCTTTTGGATCACTCACCACCTCTACATGCTGCTCTACATCCTGGTAAAGGATTTGGGTTGGAAGGGAGGGATGCTGCCCATGCACTGCAAGCCTGTAGGTGAACTCAGTGCAGGCAGCTGATGAGATAGAGTAGCTTGGGGTAGTCCCAAGGGAGATGGTAGCCCCAGTCCTGGCTCCCCATTGCTGTTGAGCTGCCACCAAATCATCCCTGGGGTGATGACTCGCCTTGCTAAAGGGTTCTGCTCCCTGCCCAGGTCATCATCCATGGCAGCTATGCACTGATCCAGCAGCCCCGTTTCTACATCTACTTCATCATCCCAGCTCTCATCTACAGTGCAGACAAGCTGTACAGCCTGAGCAGGAAGAAGGTGGAGATCAGTGTGGTGAAAGCCGAGCTCCTGCCCTCAGGTACCACAACAGCACCAGCCCAGCCCAGGCTCCCTGCAAGAGCACCGGGGGCCGCAGCGCTGCAGGAACGCCAACTGCTCAACATCTCCACCTTACCGGAGCCCCCTCCCATCTCCCCACAGGTGTCACCCACCTGCAGTTCCAGCGGCCACAGGACTTTGACTACAAGTCTGGGCAGTGGGTGCGCATCGCCTGCGTGGGCCTGGGCACCACGGAGTACCACCCCTTCACGCTGACCTCGGCCCCGCACGACGACACGCTGAGCCTGCACATCCGCGCCGTCGGGCCCTGGACCACCCGGCTCCGGGAGCTCTACTCTCCCAAGAGCCTGGCCCTCCTCGGCACGCTGCCCAAGGTGAGCCCTGCACAGCATGTCACCCATGGGGACAGCTGAGCACAGGAGAGCATCTTGGCAATGTGTCGTGCCAAGTGTGAAGCACTTCTCCAGCCCTTCCAAGACCTGGGCAAGCGGAGACTTCTGCTAACAGCTGACTCCCTTCCAGCTCTACCTGGACGGGCCCTTTGGGGAGGGACACCAGGAATGGAACAAGTTTGAGGTGTCGGTGTTGGTGGGAGGAGGCATCGGGGTCACTCCTTTCGCATCCATTCTCAAGGACCTGGTCTTCAAGTCATCCATAAACTCCAAGCTGCTGTGTAAGAAGGTAAGAGTGTCTGAAAGACAAGCCCCCCTGAGAGGCTGGACTCAGTGATCTCAGAGATCTTTTCCAACCTAATTGATTCATGATTCGGAGATGCCTCCTGCTGCTGCTGGTTTCTTTGGGGGTAAAATCCTCCGTGGAGTCCATAAGGATGCTGGCCCCACTCTGGGCCTCATTCCAATGTGCCACAGATCTACTTCATCTGGGTGACGCGCACGCAGCGGCAGTTTGAGTGGCTGACGGACATCATCCGCGAGGTGGAAGAATCAGACAAGAACGGCTTGGTCTCTGTGCACATCTACATCACACAGCTGGCCGAGAAGTTCGATCTGCGCACCACCATGCTGGTGAGCCTGGGCATCCAAGGGGGAGGCTGCCAGGCCGTGCCATGCCAGGCCATGCTGGGCTGTGCTGGGCCATCTGACGTGCACCACTCTCTCTTTCAGTATATCTGTGAGCGGCACTTCCAGAAGGTGCTGAACAAGAGCCTGTTCACGGGGCTGCGCTCCATCACCCACTTTGGGCGCCCTCCCTTCGTTCCCTTTTTCTGCTCACTGCAGGAGGTGCACCCTGAGGTCAGTGCCTGGCTGGGGACAGGAGGAGGTGCACCCACTGGCCATTGTGGAGGACTGGTCCCAGCCTGTCCCCAAGGTCCTGGAGACCCCAGTGGCATCTGCACCAAGAACAGAGCAGAGGGGAATGAATCCTGTTTTCCCTCTGGGGCTAGGCTGAGTTTTTTGCCAGGAGTCAGCAATGCCCCATACCAGCAAAACACCCCCTGCTATTGCAGGACCCCAGCTGCAACCACTGACATCAGCTGGGGGGTTCCCATCCTTCCTCCATGGCCCTGGCAGCTCCATGGGAATGTGACAACCTCCCCAAAAGCCTCTGCAGGTTGAGACAGGCTGCTCAGCCAGCATCCGTGCCCAAAGCTGTCAGAGAGCAAGGGGGGGCTGGACTGTGGGGAGAACTGGTGCTGCAGTCTGACCCCTTTGGCTCCCTCCTTCCCCAGGTGCAAAAGATCGGGGTGTTCAGCTGTGGCCCGCCCGGGATGACAAAGAGCGTGGAGCAGGCTTGCCGGCAGATGAACAAGAAGGACCAGACCTACTTTGCACATCACTATGAGAATTTCTGACCCTACCCCACACTGTCCCACCCTCTGGCTGCAGCTGCATTTTTTCACCCTAGCACCTAGCAGCAATACTTCCAGCAGCCACAATCCCAGGCTCCCACCCAGCACCCTCCCCAGGCGAATGCCATGCACAGCTGAGTGCAGGGATGCTGAGACTCACACAGCAGAGACCTGTGTGCTAGTAAAGCCTTGCCATCCCAGCACTGCCCTACAAGGTCCCAGTGTGAACCCCTGAGCCCTGCTACCATCCACACATCCCTGCAGCCCCACAGCCAGGGTCATGCTGGTGTGTCCCGGTCCAGAAAACCCACTGCTGGAGTTAAACCCAGCTCTGCCCCCTTAATCACAGAGGACAAAGCTTCTGCTCTGCTGGGGGATTCAGGGAATGTCTCTGACCAGCTTTGGGGAGCAGCTTGGTGCCTGCAAAACCTGAATTCATAGCACTTTGTTCCAACACTCATGTGGTGAACAGATAGGGTGAGGAGCCAGCAAGCTCCCTGCTATCCCTCTTTTGAAACAGCTCTCCTCACATACTCTTCAGTGCTTGCTTGTTAACTCTCCAAGCCTTCCCTGGGTTTGCATAGGGCCTTAGTTGTGTTTGCATTGGCTTCTTCCAGCAGCGTCAGTCCTTCGATCAGGAATCAGTTGTACTTGTTTAAGTAATGCCTGGCTTTGCATCACTGCTGCTTTTGCAGGCTGTGGTTGAGCTCAAATAAAGTTGATTGAAGTCTTAAAACACTTTCTTGCCTCCTGTAGTTGGGTCTTGGTCACCTGGGGAATTGCAATTCTTGTGGCGTAGTGCTGGCCTTGCTCTTGGCACAGAGCATTAACTCCAGCCCACTGGAAAATGGGCCAAGTTGGAGAGAGTTTCCCCTGCCCTGGTGACATACATGAAATCAGGGGTGGGGGATCACAGGCACAGCCCCATTGCTTATGTCCACCAGCCCTAGTGCCCCCCAGCAATGCCCCTGCAGTGTCAGTGCCCCCAGCAAGACCTGCTGAAGGAGCAGATCAGACAAGGAGCCCAACCAGGCTGAGCTGTGGGAATAACTCCAACCCTCGGGATGCTAAACAGCCCCCTAAGGGTACAGAGAGCAAGTTTCCATTTCCCAGTAAGAACAATCTTGCAATGGCCACTGGTTTTCCAGCCATGCCAATGGGGATCCCCACAGGGCAGGAGTCAGGATGGCCAGTGAATCCCCAGCCATGCCAATGGGATTCCTCCCAGCATGGGAATTTGCTGAGCACATATTTTGACCACTTCTTCTGGCTACAAACGTTCCCCTGGTTTATGTCTCATCCCTGTAAAATTCAGCATGGACTTGGGGCTTTCCATCTCTGCCAGGATTAACTTGGCCACATCTGGAATAAACATGAGGTTTCATTTGCAAGTGGTTGGGTTGTTTGAGGCTTCACAGTCCTGCCAACACTGAGTTCAACCTGCACCCTGGTGAGGCTTAGGTCTGCACAGTCCCCTGCAAGCCCCTCCAAACCACCACCCCACACTTCAAGGGACACATCTGGAAGGTCTCAGGAAGCCAGAATTTATTGAGGAAAATTCAGTACCAAGGAAGGAACTGATCTCTCAGTAGTAAATTAACACAACTATAATCAAAGATTAGATGTTTTCTGCCTCATTAGTACCTTGTTTGTGGCTCACAAACTCAGCAGGAAGGTTTGATACTCCCAAATAATTATAATTTGTTTGCAGTGGCAAAACCTTTGAGTGATGCTCACTGAAAGCAGTGGTAAAACCTTTGAGTTGATGCTTCATCACATTTCCCATCATGTCTCATCTGTGCTCCTTTCCATGTCAACAGCAGCTGTGGCCCCCAACAGCCCCTTCATGGGAGGCACATGAGGACAGGGCTCCCAGCAGTCCCAGTTTCCCTGCCTGCAGTGGTCCCACGAGGAGCTGTTGGGGGGTGACACAGCAGACATGGTCCCAGCTGACCTCCAAGTTTCCCAAAAACCCCAGTTCTGAGCTTTGAGAAGAGCGTGGAGAGAATGACCTGAATGTGCCAGTGCTTCCTGTGCAGTGGGGAGGGCCAGGCTTTGTTCCACAGGCTGTACAGTCCCAGAGCACCCACGAGGGAAGGGCAGATATTCACATAGGGCTATCCCACAGTCCCAGAGCACCCACTAGGGAAGGGGAGATATTCACATAGGGCTATCTTGCATCCAGGGATTGCCATGCAGGCAATGCTGCAGCCAGGGCAGTGCAGGACAGGAAGGGGGAGTGCCAGCACCTCCACCCTTGCTGTGCCACGTGCCAGTGCCTCCCTGGCACAGAGGAACCTGGCCAGGCTCTCCTGCATGTGTGGTCTGTCAAGAAGAGCCACTAACTGTGCAACCCATCATCTCTAATTCAGCATTTTGATTCAAACTATTGGTTGTCCATTTGCAGTTACCTGTTAATGCTCTAATGGTGTCTCCCAGTACCATTCACCCTGATTACATGTGATTTCCTAATTACAAGCAGCAGGGATGAGGGCTGGGCACTGGGACAGCTCAGGGGCTCTGATCAGTGGGGTCACACTTCAGCATGACTTTGACCCCCTCCCCCCTCTTGGTGGTCTCAAAGGCCTCCAGAACCTTCTCCAGGGGAAAGCGGTGCGTGACCAAGGGCTTGACGTTGATCTTCTTGGAGGCGAGAAGAGCAATGGCCACAGGCCACCTGCAAGGGAAGCAGAGAGCAGGGGATGAGAGCAGCCACTAGTCTGGAGTCCAGGAAAACAGCACAGACCAGACTGGATCGTCACAGTTGTTTCCCTAGCCCAGGGAAGTTTTGCCTGCAAAGAATTTTCTGGTGTCTTTTCAGCATGATATTTTATGAAAAATCCCTTTGCCAGGATTTTTTTCTCCTGAAAAGCTGGGAAGCTTCAGCTTCTCCATGTTTTGCTACTTTGGAATGTGATTTGGAGAATTGTTTACCCAGCATGTGAATTGTTTTAATTTAATGTCCTATCACAGTCTGTGTCAGACTCTCTGAGTCTGTCATGGGTTTTATTATCATTCTTGTTTTAGCCTTCTGATGTCTCCTTTCTATTTCTTTAGTATAGTTTTAGTATCTCATTTTCTTTTAATATAATATAATATCATAAAATAACAAATCAGCCTTCTAAGAGCTTGGAGTCAGATTCTCATCTTTCACCTCATCCTGGGGACCCTCACAACACCACAACAGTGTCTGGTATGGGAGATGGGACAAGCCAACAGCTCTGGGCTGTTCAGCTCTGAGAAGACAGGCATTGCTGCACAGACAGTAGAGGGAGTAAGTGAAATGACAGGAAGCAAGTGAAAATCATAGGAATCTACTGCTTTGGAAGCTCTGAATGAAAACCAAAACTGCCATGCTCTGTTCTCCCCTTGCCCAGCCTCTTGCCTGCACACTGACCATGGTGGAGCTCAAAGTCACGGTCTCAGTGCAGGGAGAAAAAAGGAAAAGCCTCAGCCAGCTTCCAGCCTCTTCTCTGGCACACAGTCCCTCACAGGGATTGTGTGGCCACTCTGTTTAGAATCATAGAAACACTGAGATTGGAAAAGGCCTCCAAGATCACCAAGTCCAACCACGAGTGAGCCAAATTAGAGCAACAGGGATACAAAGGGATGCAGCAGCTAATCTAGCTCCTGCCTACTTAATAGCACTTCTCATTTTAAGAAGGAGCGTGATGACATCCCATAAATCCTTCCTGGAGAGCTACAGATTAATAAAAGAGACTTTCTCCATCAGCACGAAAGTGGAGCTCTGAAGAATTTTAACTTGGAGACACATCAGCCCCCCCTGGACCAGACTCACGTGTTGCGGTAGCGGAATATCCCGCGGATATCCACCTCCCGCGTGGCAGCGTTCACGATGGGCACCGTCACCATCTCAGGCCCCAGCCCCACCAGAACCAAGGTCCCACCAGAACGAGTGGCCTGGAGAGCAAGCACACAAACAGGTTACATTTTGCAGAGCGCAGTTGCAGGAGCCTGTGTAGGGTCTGTCAAAAATAGAGGCACCCTCTGTGGCTGCAATGTTCTGCCAGGGGCACAGCAGAGAAGCCCCAGGGAGAGGCAGGATGCTGCCAGGAGTCTGTAAGGGTGAAACACGTGGTAATCAAAGTGAAAAAGGCAATCTCTTGAAAATCTTTGAAGGATTTTAGTAGGAATCCAAAATTCCTACTCTGAAAACTCCATTCTGGAAAATGGCTGGCATTTAGGACTACAAAAATACTTTGGGATTTCAGTGAGAGAGACTTAAAACTAAGAGTCTGACGCTCTACTGGAATTTCTCTTTTTGCAGTTTGTCCCATTCCCCTCCTGTTCTTTCACTGTGAAACTCCACATTAACCTTCCCCCATCCTCCTGTTAGGATGCTTGTTCATGGCAGCAAAACATCCCTTTCTTAATTGCTTCTTTCATTCCTTCTGGAATTAATTTTCTTGATTACTCTTCTTATTGGGACATAACTTCAATGGAAGCTGCTGTCCTGCTCCCTGGGTTTGGGGATCTTACTGGAGTCTCCTTGGTAAGTGGTTAAGCACCCAAGCATCAAATCAATTATCCCCACGCTGATGTTAACACTTTAATTGTCTCTCTCAGTTTATTGTCTAAGGAGCAGCTCCCCTCCCCAGACCAAGCCCACTTAAATTAAGCACTGTGGGAGTGAAATAGCTCATTCACTGAACCATCCCAGAAAAAAAACCAGAACACCATCACTGGTCTGCCTTTGGAACAAGTGGTACTCACATAAATTCCAGCCTGGATACAGGCTTGCACTCCTGTGCACTCCACAGTTATCTCAGGCATGCAGCCAAGCACACTTCCCACTTTGGAGGCCACCTCCTGTGGGGTCTCATTCTTCACCTGAATGGTGAAATCTGCCCCAACCTCCTTGGCTTTCTGCAGGCGAGAGGCAGATAAGTCTGTGGAAAGAAAACCAAGCCAAGAATTGGAGTATCATGTGAAAGAGGGGAAGAACCTGAACCTGGCATCTGCTCACTACATGTGTGCACAGGACAGTGCACAACCAGAAGAAGTGAGGATTCACCCCTTCTTGGCAGGCAGGGAATGATCATAAAATCCTGGAATAGTTTGGGTTGGAAGTGACTTCAAAGCTCCACTCCACTTTGAAGTTCCATTCCCTGCCATGGGCAGTTTCTCTTTGGTACTGCCAGAACACTGAGAGTGCATCAAGACAATAAACATGGCTATGGACAGCACAAGAAATCTTTCCAACAACAGGCTCAGAGGATCATTAATGTGGCCATTTCCCTTCTAACAGTACCCGATGAGAACAGACCATAAGCTCTCCAAGGGCTTCCTCGAGGAACCCTCAGCAGGTGCCTTCAGCTGAGCAAATTGCAGAATGCATTGGCTGTAAACACTCAGTGTGTCTGCACTGCCACAGACCTGACCTGCTCTTTACCCTCCTTGCAACAGCTCTGGAGGCTGCTGAGCATCTCTCAGACAGTTTCTGTCACAGATGAATGAGCAGGCAAGCCCATAAAGAAAAAAGGGAGTGGATCTGGTAATAAGATGGACCTGAGACACCCCATAAACATGGAGCAACAAAGCTGGTGATGATAAACATCTGTGAAGGCATGGCTGTACCGCTGTACTCTGTTCTGGAGGATCTTGACAGGGCTGTAAGTATCACCTGAAGATCCACAGAGGGTTTGAAACCAAGCTGGAGCATCCCACATCCCCTGGAGGAAAGCCACCTATTCCTCTCCAGGCACCACTGGTGACCAGGCCACCTCTGGAGATAAGGGTGTGCACAGCTGAAAAGACTGGGATTTCCCCAGAAAGAATCACCTTGTTTCCCTACACTAAAGCAGTGTCTACAGGGTCTGCATGCTGGCACTGGGAAAGATGTAACAGCCAAGATTTCCTAGACCCAGAATTGAGGGGTGCTCTCCTCCCAGAGGTCCTGGGCTTGAAGACTCGGAAAACAATCCCTGTGGTAGGGGCACACACAGCAAAGAGGAAAACACCCCTCCCACCAGGGCACAGACTTCAGAGAAGTCAGAGATGGGGTGGGGTGAAAACATCAAGGGAAAGAGAAGGAGGGTAAGGCCAGTTCTCCAACATGAGCCACTCTGACTCAGCTGCAGTGCTGGGAGTGAGCCAGGGGCTCTACCCTGCCCATCCCACAGCAAAAATGATGGCACTCACTGGCAGGGCAGGGGATGGACGGGCACTCACAGCAGGCCAGGGGATGGACGGGCACTCACAGCAGGGCAGGGGATGGACGGGCACTCACAGCAGGGCAGGGGATGGACGGGCACTCACAGCAGGCCAGGGGATGGACGGGCACTCACAGCAGGGCAGGGGATGGACATGCCCCCACGGGCAGCTGGAAGGCTCAGGATGCCAAGTGTGGACACAACTACCAAGCTGAGCACCCAGGAGAGCTGTGGAGGGCGTTTCAAGAAGGGGTAACAAAGGGTAATAAAATGCAGACAAAAGAGGAAAAGCCAAGGCTGAAAAGAAAGGGCAGCATCACCCTGGAAGCCCCAACATGGGGCTGTGGCTGCAGGAGTCACCTCTGTCCCTCCCAGGCTCTGAGCACTGGGCTCCAGGCTGTGTGTGGGGTCATGCTTGACCCCAGCTGAGCTGCACTCAGACACCTCCCATGCACCAATTGCATGTCAGGAGCTTCCTGAGGCGCTTCAAGTGCTAGGAAACACTTTTGCCCAGCATGGTCGGTGTCTTCCAAATCTCAGTGTATGGCAAGGAGACCACAAGGGCTCAACAGTCCTCTCAAGTAATGACTAAACTCCCTGTGAAGTTTGGCATCACAATACCAGTTCACAGCAGACACAGATTCTGGATTCTAGCATTTTTAACATCTCCTGAGTCACTAATGTATTTTAAATTATAAATGTATATTTTTAAAATATTATACATGTATAATATATAAATATATAAAATATTAGAGACATTCTAGTCTATATTTTACGTATTTCATACTTTCTCTCTAGGAGAAATATTCCACAGGCAGTGTCCTAGAGCAACAATGCAGCCAGTGCATTTCAAAGTGGCCACAAAATCACTCCCAGGCAGCAAAAAAATCCCCCATCTTCCCTGTAGCTGGCCTCTGGTTTGCTGAGCTGCTCAGGAAGGAAGCCCTGGCTCTAAGCAGCACATGGAATGCAGCAGCAATACTGTCAGCCCTGGCCAGGGCTGCAATCAGATCCCAGCACACCTGAATCACCAGGAAGCACTTAGTGAAGCACACATATCTGCAGGTCACTGCATTGTTCAGAGCTCCAGACACTCGTGAGTCTTGGGAAGGATCAAGTCCTTTGCAATTTAAACCCACACAGCTCTTGGGAAACTGGTCAATTAAACAATTAATGGCTTGCATCTTGCCTCTAGTCAGAAATTTGTTTTCATTTCCCAGCCCCTGGAGCTAATTAAAGTTTGGTTTGCTTCCAGTGAAGTTATCAAATTACCCTTAAGCTTCTCATGATGGTTTATGAGCCAACTTAACAAGCAAATAAATACTCTTGATTATTCTCAGATTTTCTTTGTTTGTCTTCTTTCTCAAAGGAGTTGAGCTCTGTACAGTTACTCACCTCCCCTGACCTTGAATTCCAGGGTTCCTGGAGGCATCAACACCCAGAACTTCAGATTCAGATAGAACAAGGAGAATAATTTCCCTTAAGTAGGAATTACTAAGTGCACCTTCAGTGACAGTGCAATGCAAGACAGCCCAACATGAACACCTAAACTGCCCCTTCACCTGCTGGGGAGGAAGGCTGATCGTTTACATGCATCTGAGGAGAAAAGCAGCTCTTCAGAGCAACAGCAAGGCAGAAGGACAGGAGAAGGTTGCCCATAAATATCAATCACACCCACTCAGGAGTGGAGTGGAGAAAGACTCAGACCTTTTGGAAAGTAGATGAGGACCCATGAAACAAATTGATCTTCTCACCCAACTGGAGTCCATTAAATATATCAAACACTCCAGGTGAGCCAAAGACAGAAGTTGTAGGAGGTGAGTTCTCACAAAAAAGCTTTTCTAAATATTTCTATACCTGTAAGAAACTTGTCAAAACAGACACAAACTTTTAAAGCCATAAGGGCTGCACAGACAAAGCTCCTCACAGACACATGATAAAAACACAGGGCAATGACTTCAGATAATCTGGTAGCAAAGTACAAGAGGGCCTCTGTGGGCAGACAGGCACCTCACAGGTGTTGAATGCCAAAACAAGAAGCAGTTCCTTGAGAAGGGAGCGAAATCTCCAGCAGCACATGCCAAACCAAACCCATTCCTCAGCTCATGTCACGCTCAAATATTTGATTTGGGACAGCACCTTCGTGGTTTGAGCACCTCAGCCAAACCCCTCTCGTGTGGAAGAGACATCCACGAGTCAGAATCAGCACCTAGGCTAGCACATAAAGATAAGAAAGGGTAATTCCATGTATCCAGGCTTGCTGGTCCTACAAACCAAGCAGCAGGCACCTCCTGTGGCGCATGACAGCCAGCTCAACTTGCCAAAGTCCCCATCAGGAGCAGCTCCTGCTCCTAGAGGGAAGACACACCCATTCCTGGAGCAGGAATGAGGGGCAGGCTGAGCCAGCTGCCTCAGCCCCACCAACCCCCACTCACCCAGCCTTCCCCACCCAGGGAACGGGACACCCCCAGCCCCTGCACCAGCCCAGCTGGGCACGAGGTTCCTCGTGCATGATTCAGGAGGCAGAGCTGTTTTTCCTGCTACAGCAAACATCATCCTCAAATGACAACACTTCACAAAATCTGAGGTGTGGACCGACCATGTCCACACACACCTGCAGGGTGAGGCCAGCACAGCTAAAAATGCCCTGGACTCAACAGCAAAGGGATTAAGGGAGGAGAAGACCTTGTGTTTTCTGCTTTGACCTGAGCTACTACTGAAGGATGTTTCTGTGAAGGCAAGAGGGTGGGACCTGAATTTTATCTCTTGACCCAAAGTGGGTCAAGTAACACAGTAATGGAAAGGTGAAAAATACACCTGGCTCGAAGTATGGGAGGTAACAGCCTTCTGAAAGGTCAGGATCCTTTAGGGCTTTGACATAAAAACTGCAGCAGCACTGAGTCTGTGCTCAATATCCAGTGGCACCTCTAACTGCTCCTCCTGGCCATCACCACTCAGAAAGACTGAAGACTCATAGTGGGAGCTGGAAGCACCATTTCCAGACCCTGTTCAACCCCCAGGTGGAAATTTCAACCAGAGAACATCCTGAGGTTACTCCAGCTCTCCATCCTTCTGGGCAAGCTACAGAGAGAGAGGGCCTGAACCTTAGAGGAGAGCTAGGAGGAGCTGGGCCAGGTCAGCATGGCAAAAGAAGGGGAGGATGGAATGGCTGTCTCAACAACCTGAAGGGCAGTTGCAAAGGTGATGAAGACTCAGCTCTTCCATAAAGGGGGAAGCTCCATAAATGACAGTTTGTGAGTGGACCCTAGAAAAAGCTTCATCATTAAGAGATGCAAACCTGGAGAAGGTATCTCCAGATAGGAGATAGATGGGATCTCCTTCCTCAGAGGTTTTCTTGACACAGCTGGACAAAGACATTCCTGCAAGCAGCAGCTCAACTAGAAATGTCCAGGATACAATTATGCAAGGGACACCCATTTCTGAAATGCAGAGACCCTGAAAAGGCCATTTCAGTCACTGTGGATAACCAGTGAAAAATGAAACCCCCAGCAGGAGCAGACAGAAGGACAGAGAAAGACAAGTGGAGAAGCACAGTGTGGCTGCACACAGAAAAGAGTGGGCAAACGCTGTCTGGGCCATCAGCCAGAACTACCAGAGGTAAAAAAAAAACTAAGATCAAACTTCCCTGGAAGGGTGGTCAGGTACTGGAACAGGCTGTCCAGGGAAGTGGTGGAATCACCATCTCTGGAACTGTTCAAAAAACATGTGGATGAGGCACTTATACAGACACGGTTGGGCTTGGCAGTGCTGGGGTAATGGCTGGACTCGATGATCTAAGCGGTTTTTCCCAACCTTAATGATTTTGTGATTCTGTACGGTGGGAAACAGGCACACTTTGAAAGGGCTAAAAGGACCTACCTGTAACTACCACGGCTGCTGCACCCATCATCTTAGCAACAATCACATTAACGAGGCCGATTGGACCTGGGGACAAAGGGGAGAAAGAGAACATGTACCACTGCCAGGCAGCATCAGCCCCACCTCTGAGCATGCCCAGAGCTCTGGCAGCCCCTTTGGTTCCCCTCATCCCTTCCAGCAGAGCCCAGAGGCAGAGCCTGAGCCTGCCCATCCCCTCCCAGCAGGCAGGGAAGCCAAGGACTGACTGTGCTCACTGTACCAGAGCCAGACACGAAGACTTTGCTTCCCAGAGTGACTCCTGCTCTTCTGCAGGCGTGGATTCCCACCGAGAGGGGCTCGATGAGGGCTCCTTCCTCAAAGGTGACATTGTCTGGAAGCCTGCAAGAATGGGACACAAGGAACAGTCACCAATGTAGTTCATGAGGTTGATGGGGAAAGCCATGACACTCAAAAAACAAACATGGGTGTAAAACAGTGACAAAACACACTGCCACCTGCAGTCAAAGGAATACGCTGGAATACACTTCAAGAGATTCCATTGCTTCTTTCCCTCCTCTGAAGCAGCATCAAGTGCACCTGAAGCATTTTTCAGTGAGGTTTGCCCCAGCACCACACCCAGGGACCCACAAACTTCCCCACATCATCTCTCCAGTACTTGGTGAGTCAACAAGGATTCCTTTGCCACTCATTCCCTTTAGAATAACCCCCCCAGTTGCATATGTACCACCCCAAAGCTTCCCTATGGCTCACCCACCCGTGAGCTCCCAGAACCCTCACCAGGGCTGAATCAGCTTTTAGAAAGCATCCTGCTGCCAAAGGTGAGGCCACCAGGAAAGGCAGCCAGATCCAGGTCTCCCTTCCCAGTAACAACCAGGATCACCTTCCCTGATGCACCAAGTGTTTTAACAAGTGGACTGGTCCCAGTATGCATCCTCCCAGCAGTCAGGGACAACGTGTGTGCAGTGGGTATCAAACATGTTTTGGACAAAATCAGCCCTGTAGCACAGCCAACATAAGTGACAGAAAAAAGCAGAGGGAGTGAAACCCTTCTGAACTGCTGAAAGAAAACAGTCTCAGCCCCAAAACACTGCCCACCAGCAAGCCACCAGTGTGGTCCTCACACTGCTCTGGGAGCTGTGCCTGCCGGGAGGGCAGCAGGGACAGTGACAGCACTGGGAAGCTCAAGGTCAGATCTCAGCCAGGCCAATGTGAAGCCAAGGAAATGGAAGTGATGGCTGTGGGAATTCAGCTGCAAGACATCTGCATATCCCTTATTTCCAAGAGGCTTTAAAGGTCTGACTCCAAGAGTCCTGTTGGCACAGAGTCTGGCATCATGTTTGGGCACTGCCCTGTCAATGGGGAGGGCATGATCCCACCTCCATCAAGTTACTCGGAGCACCCAACACAGAGTCTGTCCACCAGCAGGACACACAGTAACTGCCCAAATGTGTGAAAGCTCACTGAGCTCAGCCATCATCTGCTCTTAGCAAATCTGTGCTGGCAGAGTGACTGCATGCCAGGGAATCTGCTCTACATGAGCCAGCCACAGCACGGCTGATCTGAAACTGGGAGCAGGCTTTGCATCCCAAAGCTTAAAAAACAAACAAACAAACAAATATATAGCCAAAGTAATATTTGCTCAAATTGGAGGAAAAAAGCAAATGCCTGGAAGAAGCCAGCTACAAACTAACCCTTTCCTCTCAAGCAAAAACTTATGATGTTGTCAGAAAATGTTATTCTGATACACAGGAAATCGATGACAGTGGGTCTGGACAGTGAGATGCCAATCCCATCCAGACCAGCACCTCATCCTGACAGCAGCTGCTTGGTATCTGCTTTGAAAGCTTCCTGCCTGAGGATTCCCAGGAGAAGAGCAGTCAAGTGCCTCCTTCAGACTGACATGATCCTGAGGGTTTTCTCTGCCAACAGCAAAGATCAATCCCAAGGATGTTCCTGCTCATGGAAGCACCAGCACTGAAAAAGAACAAGCTCCATAGGTAGAGCAGCCTCAGGGGGACACTACTTGGGCTATTGTTAACTCCTTGTTAAAGGCACTTAAGTGGATATAACAAGTTTTTTTCAGGTCTTTGGAGTATTTGAGGCTCTGGCACAGATTGCCCAGAGAAATTGTGGCTGCCCCATCCCTGGAAGTGTTCATGGTCAGGCCAAATGGGGCTTGAAGCAACCTGGATTAGTAGAAGCCTGCCCATGGTAGGGGGTGGAGTGGAAAGAGCTTTAAGGTCCCTTCCAAACCGAACTCTTTTGGGATTCTATGATTTGCCAGAGTGTTTAAACACAGATTTGCTTCTAAGCAAATGTGCCAATGCTGCCACAGTTAATAAAATATTCAAGTTTGCTGAACTGGATGTGAAATATCCAGATATATTGTAATGCTGGCAGCTTAGTGGAGACACTCTGAGACACATGAACAAACAGCTCAGCAGGGCTACTGCTTTCTGCTCCTGCTCTGCTCAAAGTGGGATGACTTTGTTTCAAACCACAGAGTGAGATGTCAGCAGTCACCCTGGTGTTTCCTGAAAAGCAGCGGCAAAACTCAGCTCAAAGAACCAGACAAAGACCTTCAGCACTGGCCTAGGAAGGCAAGGACCTAAAAAGAGATAGGAGAGAAACCAAGAGCAGGGAGCAAATGGGAAAAGGAAAATAATTAAAGAGTAAACCAGTGGTGACATCCCAGGAGACATGCAAGAAATGTTTATGTCTGGCACCTGAGGGGATAAACTGTCTGCCTGACAAACCCTTTGCAAAGTGGCTGCCATCCAAGCTTAGGCATGTTATTTATGGATCAGAAAGCAATAAAACCTGTTGGGATCGCATAAAGAGTGTTCCAAAGGGCTAAGAGGCCATTGCTGCAGCTAATCCCCCCCCAGGGAGTGGATATTTCTCTCTGTGGAGGGAGCAGGGACTGACTTGTAGCAGTAGCTGGCGTTGTGCTTGTAGTAGCGGCAGAGGTTGCCGTCATCGGGCGGTGTCGCGCAGAAGAAGATGGTCGGGGACAGGTTGTAGCGCCCAGATTTGCAGAATTCATCCATTTCCCTTGGCACACCCGGCTCGATGGCCACACGGTCACCTGCCAGGATGAAAGCAGGTGGAGTGGGTCAGGGACAGGGTGGCACACAAGCAGGAGTAGCACCAAAAGCCACAGAAACACTGGCACCATACAGGCTGGAGGGACGTGAGGAAGGTCTTGCTGCACACACCGGGCTGGTTCCCAATGCTCCCTTCACAGCAGCCTCATGTGAAAAATGCCAATCACTTGGTTTTTTTAAATTTTAAAAGTTTAATAGTAACAAAATGGTTATGAAAATAGTAATATAATTAGACTAATAAAAATTTGAAAAATTGAGATTTAGGACAATACAAGACAAGAAGAGCAAAGAGTTACGGATGGTCCAGGTACCTTTTTCTGGGCAAAATAAGACCAAAAAAGGACCCACATTAATGGAGGATTAACCCTTAAAAGCAACAGCCTGTTGCATGTTCATACACTTCATACATGATGCATAAATTCCATTCAAACAAAGGATTCTGTCTGGGCAGTGTCAGCTTCTTCCTCTGAATCCTGACTGCATCAAGGGCTGAGCGAGGCAGGAAGAAGTTTATTTCTTCTGATAATGGGGCAATAAATTCTTTTTCTCTGAAAGATTTAGGTGTCCTGTGATTGCTATCTGGTGCAAGTACCTCATTCCTTTCTTTAAAAAAATATCTCACATAGCATAGTTTCTATTTTAATATTATGTTATAACCTAAAACTATATTTAACACACTACTTAAAAATTAACACAGCAGAACTTTCTATCATAACACATCTAATATTCATTTTAATATTTGCAAAAAGCCAATCTTAAAATAGGCATTTTTCAAACTCATCACTGAGCTCTTCCCAGGTGCTTGGGAAGAGATGGTGTTTCAGAGGCACAGATGGAAGCTCAGCCCCACACACACACACCTTCCACCAGCTGCCACCTTCCTCCTTGCAGCCAACCTCAGCAGATGAAGGGGCAGCCCCCAGGCAATCATACTGTGACCAGATATTTTGCTGAATCTATAGAAGAGGAAATACTGAGGATGGAGCAGGTGAGCTTGGCTAGCTACCACACTGCCAGCTGGAAAGGGCTGTTCTTTGGGAATCATAGAATCATGGAAGAATTTGTGTTGGAAGGCACCTTAAAGCTCAGCTTGTTCCACTCCCTGCCGTGGGCAGGCACACCTTCCACCATCCCAGGCTGCTCCTAGCCCTGTCCAACCCGGCCTTGAACACTTCCAGGGATGGGGCAGCCACAGCTTCTCTGGGCAACCTGTACCAGGGCCTCAGCACCATCAAGGGAAGGAAGCTTAAGGTGCAGAACACCCAGGAGTCTGGCAGGATTTATCTGGGTGTGGAGACAGTTTGGTGCTACAGCAGGGTAGCCCAGGGTGCTGGAAGGACAAATGCTGCAGGACAAAGAGCTATTACTTAATTGCAGTCACAAAGCAGGATGGACCAGAGAAAACAGTGTGAGCATAGTACAACTTACAGGGACACAAAGGACACAAAGCCTCACATTTATTTGGCAGAGGAATCAGAGCCAAACCTCTGAGCAAAGCTCCCCACCAACAGGCTTTCAGGCAGACACAGGGATAGGCAGGATGGAAGTAAAGAGCCATCTAGGCCACTGCATGCCCTCTGAGCTGGCCAGCAACAGGTGTCTGACAGGACAGAGGCAGGACAGGCACACATTGAATACTCTCCCATTATATGCGGCTGTGAGGCTGCACGAGTCACAGGTGGTTTGTCTGTATTTAGTAACACTCAACAACTTCTCCTCCTTCCACCACGTAAACTACATGGTCTGCTACATCTCAGGTGAATGCTGCACCTCACTGTGCTTTGCTCTGATGCTGGAGCAACCAGAGAACAGGCAACCTGCTCTGCCCTCACATCTTTGAGTTGTCTCTTTAGCTCTCAGCTCGAGTTCCTAGCTTGGACATTTGTCAGAGATGCTGCTCCACATGTTGTTATCTTTCTCTCTTGTTTTACATCCTTTTGGAAAGGAGGAGAACACAACAGCATGCAGAGTTCCAGATGTGCACTGACATCCTCTGAGTCTCCATCCTCTTCCTAACAGTGATTTGCATTTTCACTGCTGGGGAGCCAATGCTGCTATGCACAGTGTCAGAGCCAAAGGTCTCACCCCTCAGCAGTGATGGGCAGCACAGCATTTTAGATATGAAGCTGGTTTTGCTTGTTCTGTAGTGGATATCACTTTGTGTTTGCCTGCATTGAATCCCACTTGCACCTCTCTGGCCTCTCTGTAACTCTTGCTGGCTCTCCCCGACATCTCTCCACCTTGCCTAAGTTGCTGTCACCAGCAAACTTGACAAAATTCCCTGCTCAGTCCATTTTTTAGGATATTCGTGAGCACAGTGAGCTGTGGAGGTCCCACCACAGGGCCTGGAGCAGTGGCTCCAGTGACCTCTGCACTGCAGGAAGCCATTTGCTCCTTCAAGAGCACACACAGAGAAGAAACACTCACAGCAGGTTGCTGGCAAGAGCTATAGATGTGGTTTCTGAAGCTTTATCAAGCTTCCTTAAAAGGCACCTTGTACCAGATACACTTTGCTCTGATTTAAAATATAAAATACAGCCAGGCCAGCTCAACACATCCCAGCATAAAGCTACCTAAGGAATATCACATACCAGTGGCCAAGATGGGTGACTAACAGCAGCACAGTGACACTTCTTGAAAGAGGTCACACTGTGAGTTCAGAACTTCAGATAAATTTACATGACAGAAAAAACCACAGCCAGTTATCGACACATTCTCGGAACTGATTAGGAGGAAAACAAACAAATGGGTTTGGTTCCAGATACCTGGTTTCAGATGAGTCACCCCAGAGCCCACTTTTACGACAGTCCCGGAAGCTTCGTGTCCCAACACCATGGGATCCTTGACAACAAAATCCCCGATCCGACCGTGCTGCCAGTAGTGAACGTCGGAGCCACAGATCCCAACGGAATGCATGCGCAGGAGGACCTCTGCCAGGAAAGGAGAGAAGGTTCCTTGTTGGAAAATCAACCTTCTTAGGCACTGGGAGAGCAGCACGTGGGCCCCAGAGCAAAGGCCGAGCCAGTATGGACACATCCAAATTTACTGGCATGCAATGAACACAGCAGAACTGTGCGTGCGCGCGTTGGGAGAGCGGCACGTCCGTGAGCCACCTGCTGAAACACAGAGCTACGCAAAGAGTCACAAAGCAAGAAGGCTCAAAATAGGGTAAGGCAAAAGCTGATGTCCATAAAAATACAGTCAACAAAGTCATGCAATTTAAGAGGGATGTTATTATTGCTGGAGCAGCAAAAAAAAAAAATAGCAAGTCCATTTAATTTTCCCTTCTCCCAAAGCTATGATTTCAGCCCCAGAGAGTCAGTGAATCGAATTTCTATCAGCCCATGTGCCCATTCTATTAATGTTTAGTCCTGCATAAGATCATCTGGAATGTCCCAAGAGCCATTTACTGTGACATACATGAACTGATGGAACAGGAAGCAAAAAAAGCCAGATAAAGGGGTTTATCTGGGGCTGCTCCAGGTCTTCTTTTCAGCTGGAAAAGCAGCATTATCTGTTTCAGTCACACAATTGGTTTTTGGATAATTTTATACTTCCTCAGAAATATTTTATATTATCAAGGAGCAACAAAAGAGAATGAGAAAACAAAGAGAGAAGTAAAGGAAGCAGCCAGAATCAGTCATCTATAGACCTACCATTAGGACCTGGTTCTGGGATTGGACGGTTTTCCTATGGACAAAAGAAAAAAAAAAGCATTTAGCTGCTTGTTCATATCCCTGGGAATATCTCTGGAAGCTTAGCTCTGGTGAGCTCAGGTAAATCCATAAGCAGACAAGGTTTTTTGTTCTGTCTGCTCCATAAGACACAGCTGTGCCACACGGAGCCTGCTCCTAAGCTCCCCTCATTTTCCACACTGAGTGGATAACACAGGTAGCTGTAGGAGTAAGCACACTGCCAGCTTGTAAATCCACCCTCCAAATTATTTTGTAGTAAATTCCCTTTCCCAGCCCAGATAAGAGACACATACTAAATTTCCCTGCACTGGAGCAGCCCCAAATTTCAGCTGAATCCTTCATCCATCCCACTGGCTGACAAAAAAAATCACCTTTTGCAACCAGGAAGATTCTGAACTACAGGTTCTGTAAAGCCTTAATATTGCAGGACTTAAATTATTATTTTAAATAATACAAAACTTTTTTTATTACATAATGATAGAATAACAGAATCACAGAATGGTTTGGGTTGGAAAGGACCTTAAAGCCCATCTCATTCTACACCCTGCCATGGGCAGGGACACCTTCCACTAGACCAGGTTGCTCCAAGCCACATCCTTGAACACTTCCTGGGATGGGGCAGCCACAGCTGCTCTGAGCAACCTGTGCCAGTAATACACAACTTACACATAATATTTTTACATAATATAGACATAATGATTTATACCTGTTAATGTAAACATTCACTTTCTCTTTGCCATGGCACGTCTTTATGGGATGAATGACAAAACCAGAGTGAGAAAAGTGCCCCATATCACCCTTCCACCCTAAAGGTCTGCAGGGCTTTTGCCTTCACTGAGCTCCCTCAGCTGCCTCAAAAGCCAAAGGAATGATTTTGCTGGGTTTTACAACATCAGGACAATCCAATACCCACCCTGAGGATTATGTCTTTAAGAAAAGCCCCCCAGAGTAGAGCCAACAGTAAACCCTTAAAAATTCATTTGCTGCTCAAACTTTGAGGAGGGTTGTTCTGAATTTTAACTGTTTAAATCCCAGCATATTCCTCAACTCCTATTTTGTACTTCGGCATTCTAAAGATCATGGAAAGACCAACTCTGGAAACATGTTCTCATATGACTAAACTGACTGAAATTTTCCATGTTCAGACCTGTAACTGCAATTTTTCTGTGCAGGGAGGGGGGAGGTGGTGGTTTGTTTTGTTGCACTGAGGACACAGCCCAGAGCAGCATTATTTCTAAAAGAAGTCAATCTAGATGCAACCTCTTTTATAGAAATGCAACAAGCTCAGGATGTGGTGACACACCAGAGGTACAGACCACCTCAGACTGAGCAGAAAGTCCACAGTGAGAGATAAAGCCAACTTTTAGCTGAAAATGTGTGTGTGAAAAAAAAACCCAAAACCACTTTTTTTTTTCTTTTGGCAATAACAACTGTGCCCAGAAAACCTAGACACCTTGGTGGGAAGTGAATTCTCCAGCCTGATTTGGAGAAAATAGGAGTAACCAAAGTGGAGAGCACCAAAGACACAAATTCTGCTTGTTGTCTGTTGTTCACTGAAAAGTTCAGAAAATGGTGACTGGTGAAGTAAACACAGCAAATATTTTCTGTGAAAGGAGACATGGAAAGAGAAGCCATGGTACAAGTATAAAGCCAACAAATCCTCAATGGGCAGCAAAGAGGAGCCTGTGCAACTACCTAAGGACGAGAGGAAGCGCAACAAAAACAAAGCAAACACATTTTCACACAGCACAGGGATCACAGCAACTCTGCCCATGGGAAACATGTCCAAAAATCAAGAAAGGTGTGGGAATTACAGGAAGATGGAGTCACCCAGCTTTGGGTATCAATAACATAACAAGTTCAGAGTTCACAGCTGAGACTACTCCTACCACCAGTGGGTCAATACAGTGAGCACCATCCACATGGTGGGAAGAAGCTTCAGGGAAGCCCAGGAGGAGCACACAAGGTGCTGCCAGTGAGGCAGGAGGGCACTGGTGACCAGCCCTAAGGTCTCCAGCAGCACAAATATCCAAGGAAAACTCACACATCCGGGTGTAAGCCACTTTAGAGACCAGCCACACAGAAGTGATGGAGCCAGTGTCCACCTTCACAAGTCTGAGACACCTTTAAATCACAGGGGTTTGGAAATGCACTCCTGAGCTCGAGGAACCACCTCAGTCCTCAGCCCATTTTGATTTCTTTTGGTAGTCAGCCTACATGTGACTGCAGGGAAAGCACAATTGTGTCAAAGGTGCCTAGGAGCCACCAGGAGCCACCTACACGGGACATGTGGCTGCTGATGGGTGGAATTGGTAAAGAATCAACCACCTCCCTGGTAATCATCCCCTAAACAAAGCGTGTGTCCAAAGTCTGTGTGCTCCCGAGAGCCCTCGTGCCAGGGCTCTGTGAACAGAAAGCTGCCTGCCAATGTCTGCCCGTGGAAATCTTCCTTCCCCCCTTTGGCACTCACCAAACGGGAACACACGGCTCTCCAGCAGCGCCATGGTGATTCAGCACCCAGAAAGAGCCGAGCATTAGCAGCCAGAGAGGCAGAATGAACTTAAAGTATTAAAAAAGTACAAAATAAAAGCTCCTTCTGTCCAGGAGGGTCCTCCAGCTTCCCCTGAACCCTCTGTCCTGCTGCTCACCTGGGCTCTGTCAGAAAACGCCCTCCACCTGCTCCCCGGGAGGGCCCATCTCAGCTGTGAGAATGGCTAATTGGGCTGGAGGGAAAAGTTTTTTGGGGATTCTGGGTTTCAGGGATAAAACGCTCTGCACCCAGAGTTGGCAAAGTTATAAAGATTATCCCCTCCCGTGTCCCCAAAGCGCAGCCTGTAGCTGAAACCTATCCAAGATCGGAAAAACAGAAAATATACACACAAAGTTGCCAGTACTAGCTAAAAATAAATCCAGCTTCTGATACTGTGGCATCCTTCTAGCAGAAGGAATGAACATGCTTCTAGCATGCTTGAATGAGTGTATCTATGAATTTATTTCTCTTGCAAAAATGTTGCACCTCCCAAGCACACGAGGGCTGGTGCTTTTTATTATTATTATTTCCCTATCCGGGTCATTCCCCCTAACGCTGTGCAGAGCCCGAAGCGGCCGCGGGCTTCCCCGCCGAGGGGATGGCAGGGAGGGCCCAGCCATGGGACACCCCCGAATTTGGGTTCCCGCGCCCCCCGGTCACCCCTGCCATGGCCGCGGGCAGCTGGGGCCCGTTCAGGCTCTCCCGGAGCCGGAGGAACCGGGAGGAACCGGGAGGAACCGGGGGGAACCGGGAGGGTTCCGAGGGGTCCCGGCGGGGCCGAGCCGCCCCCGGCACGTCCCGCAGCGGCTCGGGGCCACTCCGAGGCGGCTCCCGGGGCCGGTCCCGGTGTCGTTCCCGTTCCCGAGGCCGTTCCCGGTTCTGTGCCCCGGTGCGGCCGCCATGGGCCGCCGCAAGTCGAAGCGGAAGCCGCCGCCCAAGAAGAAGATGACGGGGACGCTGGAGACGCAGTTCACGTGTCCCTTCTGCAACCACGAGAAGTCCTGCGACGTCAAGATGTGAGCGGGGGACACCGGGCACCGGGGGGACACCGGGGAGACACCGGGCACCGGACACGGGGGTGGGCGGCAGTGCGGAAACGGCGACGGAGGAACCCGGGGGGAAGCGGAGAGGGAGGACATGGAAAAGGACACGGGGCACCGGGGAGTGCCGGTACCGGGGGGGTGAAACCGGGGGCGCCGGGTGGCCCGGGGGGGTTCGGGACAGAGCCCGGAGGGGTCACGACCCCTCGTGCCCCGCAGGGACCGCGCCCGGAACACCGGCGTGATCTCGTGCACCGTGTGCCTGGAGGAGTTCCAGACCCCCATCACCTGTATCCTTACCGGGACCCCCCCGTGACCCTCCCGGGAGCCCCCCGGGATCCCCCAAATCCGCGTTGGAGCCTTAACGGCGCCCCCAGACCTGTCGGAGCCCGTGGACGTTTACAGCGACTGGATCGACGCCTGCGAGGCGGCCAACCAGTGACACCGGGACGGGACACCGGGACGGGACACCGGGACGGGACACCGGGACGGGACACCGGGACGGGACACCGACCTGTCCCCAAACCCCTGCGGGGTCACGCCCCCCCCGGGCCCCGGTGCCACCCCCAGAGCCGGTGTGGGGGTGACATTCCCCCCCCCAGCCCCTGAGACTTGTCCCTGTCCCCACGGGGACACCGGGCCGGGGGTGACGCCCGGTGTGGGACAGCAGCGCTGCAATAAACGGCCCGAGATGGTGGCCCCGGTGTCCCCCGGTGTCCCTCCCGTGTCCCCCCGTGTCCCCTCACGGTCCCTCAGCGCTGTCACCTCTGCGTGTGGCTTTTATTGTGCCTCGGTGGCTTCACACGTGGCGGGGGCCGAACCCGCCGGGGCCGATACCGGGACTGATACCGGGACTGAACCCCCCAGGGCCGATACCGGGACTGAACCCCCCGGGCCCTATCCCGGGGTCATTACCGGGGCCGATACCGGGACTGAACCCCTTGGGACTGAACCCCCCGGGGCCGATACCGGAACCGATACCGGGACTGAACCCCCTGGGACTGAAACCCCGGGGCCGATACCGGGGCCGATACCGGGACTGAACCCCCTGGGACTGAACCGGGACCAAAACCGGGGCTGATCCCGGGACTGAACTCCCCGGTGCCGGTTCCCCGGTTCGCCCCGGCGCCGGTCCCGGTGCCGGTTCCCCGGTTCCCCCCGGTGCCGGTTCTCCCGGCGGGGTGCGGTGTGGCTGGTCCCGGTGCCGGTCCCGGTCCCGGTGCCGGTTCCCCCCGGTGCCG
>JAYDZK010000025.1:17464167-17481383 GCA_034509185.1 Euphonia xanthogaster
CTCCCTCCAGGGAGCTGCAGGGAGCAAGAAGGGCACCTGGGAGCCTCCTCCTCTCCAGGCTGAACAGCCCCAGCTCCATCAAACCTTCCTCACAGGGTTTGTGTTCCCAGCCCCTCACCAGCCTTGCTGCCTCCTCTGGATGTCCTCAAGCATCTCAACATCCTTCCCAAACTGAGGGGCCAGGTCTGGACACAGCCCTCAGTTCTGCTCTGGAACTGAACTGAGGTGAGGCAGAGCCTGCCTCACCTCCTGACCTTCCTCCACTGACCTTCTTCAGGTGGGATTCACCTGGTGGGCTTCATCCATTGGGCACCAGCCCTGGGCTTTGCCCTTTTGGCTTCACCTGCTGGGCTCAGGTGTGGCTGATCCATTCCCAAATGCTCCTCTGGGTGCCAGGAGTGAGTCTGACCTCCTGAATCTCCCCTGGCTTCCAAGTGTCCGTGCTGCTGACCCAGGACAGCAGCTCCAGCTGCTGCTCAGTTCAGGCCTGGCTGAGCCTGCCTGTGCACCTGCCAGCCCAACCTGCCTCTTCCAGAGGTGCTACCAAGTTCATCCATCATTCCACATCTCAGACAATCACTTTATCTGCCCCACAGATGTGTGATGCTCCCTGCCCACAGGAGATCTGCTCCTCACCCTCACAGGGATGGACAACACATATTTGCCTGGGGAATCCCAGCAAGCTTGCATGAGATGCAGCTTCTTGCCACAGCTCAAATCCTGTGTTCAGCTTTGGGCCCCTCCTGACACTGAGGGGCTGGAGAGTGTCCAGGGAAGGAAACTGAGCTCTGGAAGGGTCTGGAGCACCAGGAGCAGCTCAGGGAGCTGGGGCAGCTCAGCCTGGAGAAAAAAAAGGCTCAGGGGGGACCTCCTGGCTCTGCACAACTCCCTGACAGGAGGGGGCAGCTGGGGGGAAGTTGGGTTCTGCCTCCAGGGAACAGGGACAGGATGAGAGGAAAAGGCCCCAAGTTGTTGGGAAAAATTTGTCCCCTGAAGGGGTGATCAGGCATTGTGAGGAGCTGCCCAGGGAGCAGTGGAGTCACCATCCCTGGAACTGTTCAAAGATGTGGTGCTTGGGAATGTTGGTTTAGTGGTGGCAGTGCTGGGGAATGGATGGACTCGATGACCTTAGAGAGCTTTTCCAGACTTAAAAATTCTGTGATTCTATGATCCATGGAAATCAGCAGGGAGCAGTAGCTGCTAAATCCTGCTGCAGGATGGAGCTGGGGCTCTCTGAGACATTTCCCCACAGCTGTGGCCATTGTTCTCTGCCTGATGGACAAACATCAGTGATGTCCAGAACGACCTCTAGCCATGACAGCTTTGGCCTGAGAGAGGACAGGGAAGGGGACAATGGCAGCAGGGCTGGCACAGACCGGCAGATGGGAATTGCTGGCGTTTGATCCGTTACAAAAGCCTTTGAGTTGTTCTTCATGGCATTTTCCAGAGAAATGGGTGGAAAGCACTGACGTGACTGAGCTGCATCTGGGGACCCTCAGCCATCAGCAGAGGTGTGTGGGGCAGGAGGGGAGCACCAGTGCTGTGGGATGCCCCTGCCTCAGACAGGAGCTCCCGTGAGCAGCACATCCCTGGATGAGTGCTGGTTGAGATGACCTGAACCCCTTCCTACCTCTGTGGGTGCAGCAGGGACAGAGTTTTGGATCTGTCTCCCCTGGCTGGCTGTGATCACCTCCAACGGGAGCAGCTTATCCAGCACAGCCTGCTGAGAGGCCCTTTTGCATCACAACAGCTGGGTTTTCTATTCCCAAAGTGTTCCTTGCCTCAGTGCCCAGACCACACACTGTGGCAGAGCACAGCATGCTCAGGAGAAGAGAGTCCAAAAGCTCCAAGATTTATTTTCTGTCCCACCGTCAAAACAAGGAAAAGAGGAGTTTCCAGTATAGTGTAAAACAAAAGCATGACAAAAGCAGCCTTTCCCCCCTATATTTTCCCAGCCTCAGTGTCATCTTCTCTATTCCCTGGCAGGTTTGTCCTTTGGTTATGGGCTGACACGCCCAGGCAGCACAAGGACCAAAGGTGCCATAGACCTGCACCCTTTCCCTGAGTTTCCCCGCACCTCGAGCTTCATCCTGACTGGTGATGAGGATATTTTGGGGACATCCCGTGTCCCCAGATCACCTCGCAGAGCGTCTCTCTGAGCGGGACCCCGTCGGGAGCAGGCGGGCGGGGCCGGGGCAGGGCACACGCGTGTCCGCACGCTGGGGAAGGGACGCCCGGGGACCCTCGGAGCAGACGTGACCTACTTTAGCTCCGAGGCGAGCGAGCCGCAGTGTAAAAGCTTCGTAGAGCCGGGTGTAAATTATTCATGGCCTGGCCATGTTAATGCATGTGCTAAAGGCTTTTGAAAAAAAACACAAAAAAACCAACCCGAACAGGATAAAGTCTGCTCTATAATTTAAAGCCTCGCACGCTCGCGTCACCATGCCCCGCTGCTCTCGGAGTGTTTCCGCTCAGGTGAGCAGAGATGCGAGATGCGGACAGAGGCAGCAGGGAAGGGCCGGCCCGCTGGAGCTGGGATGGGGGCGGGAGCCGGGATGAAGGCAAGAGCCCGGGCGGGGGGAATCCCACGGGAAGGGGCTGGCAGCCCTGCTGTGCGCGGCCAGCCCGCAGCCCCACGGCGAGTCACTTCCCGGAGCAGCAGCGCTCGCTCCAGTCCATTCCCAGGCACAGCGGCCAGCCCGGCTATTTTTAGAGCTGCCTTTTTTTCTTTCGCTATTTTTTTTCCCCCCTTGCTTTCGTTCAGCGCTACCCTCGAAGGCCTGGGGAGAGAGGAAAACACTGATCCCTGGGGCGGGAAGCGGCGTGGGAGGGCTCCGGAGTGCCCCAGCGCAGGGGTCAGCCAGCCGGGCCATGGGGACGCGGGAGGCAGCGCAGGGAGAGCCCCGGGCCCCCGCACGGAGATTCCCACCGGGACAAGCAGCCCCTGGCCCAGGGCTGCCATTCCCAGCGCCGCTCGAGCAGGTACAGATAAGGGCACGGGAAGGATGGGCAGCGCAGGCAGCAGAGCAGGAGCGGGGCGGGCGCAAGGGGAGCGCTCCAGGCATGGAGAGCGTTTGCCTTCTATGGAGATCTCCTTCTGCACGGCTGGCACGGAGGAGAGGCCTCAGCCTCCACAGACGCTGGGAAGGGGGAACAAAAACATCCAGAAAAGCTCGGGCTGCCCTCGCAGCGGCCTCCGGCAGAGCTTCACACCGCCAACCCCCCCACAGCACATGCCCGTCCAGGCGAGGGCTCGCCCTGCTCCCGGGGGGGAGGGAAGAGCCCAGCTCCCGCTCCTCAGCTGCATCCCAAAGCAGCCCGCATCCTTCCAGCCTGGGAAACGGGGCCAGGCCAGGCCTGAAGCATCCCACACCATTCCCACAAGAAAACACCCAAGACCACAGAAAAAGTCACAGCAGCCTCTGGGTATATATATTTTTTTTTTTGGTTGCATTTCATATATTATCCAGTTTCACATTCTCATAGGATCAGCAATTATAGAGCAACTTATTCTCAAATCTTTTAATACAAGCGAGACAGCCATGGTCAGATAATACTTAAAGCACTTCAATACCAAGCAAGAAGATGCTAAAACAAAAATTGCACAATTTCTTGTTTACTATGCCTGACTGAATCATTGGTACAGAAGACAACCCTTCTTTTTCAAGCTTTTAACTAAACATTAACTTATCTTACAGGATTACAATTTCTCTTTAATAATAATAATAATTAATTGCACACAAACACACAAGAAATTCTTTATGATGCATAAATATTTCCTTATTACACATGGTACAAAAATACTCGTACTTTTTTTTTTTTTGTTCGGTATTCCCATAAGGATGGCTGATTATTTGGCAAGACTGGATGCTCTCCAATCAGAAGAATGTGGGGGGAAAAAAAAAAGAGGTTAGATATTTTACAGCTGTTCTATATATAGAAGTTTGAAGAAGGAAAAAAATAATATAATAACCCTGACTTTAAAACAAGCAGAATGGATGAGAACAAAAACCCAGTGCATCATACTTTAAGAAAAAAAAAAAAAAAAAGAAAAAAGGCATTTTTCAAATTTTTCTGGTCATCCTGGGGAGGGGAGGGTGGAGGTGGGAGAAGGGGTGAGACAAGGACAGTTAGTATTTCTCAAAGCCAAGTCTTCACCGAAGCAAGAGGAAAACCTTGATGGATCAATCTGTTGGGCCAAGACCTGTTGCTAACGGTTACACAAACGCTAGAACAAACAAACTTACACTCACACAGACACAAGTTAAGTGTTTTAATTCATGCCAGAAAACATGCAAAACCCATGTTGCCTTTCGATTCCTTCGGCCGAGCTGCCCCTGGGGCAGGGAGAGTCTGGGGAAGCCCAGGACCCGGCCCCCGGCTGGGTTTCAGTGCAGCCGGATGGCAAAGCTCAGGCAGGGAGGAGGTCCTGGGGATGGCTTGAGGGAGGGATGGAGGGAGGGATGGATGGAGAGAGGGGTGGAGGCAGCACACAGCCCGTGGCTGGGGCCACGATGGCTTCACAGTCCAGGGAAAGGGGTGCTGGCAGCCCCGGGGGCAGCGCGGCGGCGCCGGGCGCGTTGTCCTCTGGCCACGTACCAAATCCAGAGGAGGGGGAGCGATCGTCCCTGGCACGTCCCTCTGGGGAGAGGCAGGGAGGAGGAACACAAGCCCAGGAGAGACACTGTGGGAGAGGAGCACGGTGAGCAGGGCCAGCTGGACCCGTGTCCTGAGGGTCCCCCGCAGCCTCTGCCCCAGCCCAGGGCTTGGGGGTCTCCCTGTTCCCGTCCAGGAAACCCAACCACATCCTTGGGTGGGTGTGTGGGGCTGAGCCCAAGCTTCCATCCCTCCTCCCCACAAGAGTCCAAGGAGCCCAAGGAAGAGCAAGACAAAGACCTGACTCCAAGAGTAATTAATTACTTACTAATGAACTAACAAAACTGACGAGACTTCCATCCTTGCTGGGTAGCTTCAGAGGGAGGATACCAGCGCATCTGGAAAAGAAAGCCACGGCAGAGGTCCATGATCCAGGATTACCTCAGCCAGAGCACAAACCTTCAGCTCCTTCAAGCCATGTGCAAGGTCCATGGAGCAAGGATGGCTCCAGCACAGGAAAGGAGGCTCCAGGGTGAGCTCCAAATACTGCTTGAATAGCTCCACCCTCAGCCAGCCCAAGGAGGCATCTCAAGACCACACATTAAAACCAGACAACCTCTACAGGGCATGTATGGGGGAAGAAGGGGCTCATCCACTACCACAGACACCCATGGAGTTTTCCAAGCCCCAGCTCTGCTACCAGAAGTGGCTCCAGGCAAACCACACCATGGGAAGAACTTGGAAGAGCTGCAAACCAGCAAGACTTGGAGGCTTCCCTTGGAAGCCTTGGAGGCAGGTGCTCGCTGCCACATCTTTTCCTCAGACCTGCTCCTTGCCAAGAAAATGGCTGGATGGGGACCTAACAAACAAACAAGGGACAGTAGCTGAACAGACACTTTCCAGCCCCTTAGGAGACACAGCGAGCTGGCAAGACCCAGCCCCACAGCCTGGGACACCCAGATGATCCCATCTGGTCAGCAGGGACACTGTGTCCAGCTGGGCTGCATCAGCAGCTCCATGCCTGACAGCAAGCCCATGCCACCTGACTGAGCACAGATCCAGCAGCAGGAGCAGCAACTGCAACTTGGAACTTGGTCCTGCTACTGGAGCACAGCAGCCACCCCCCACTCCTCCCTCCCCAGCTGCCAGGAGAGAAGCACAGCCTCAGCACGTGCAGGGCTGGGAACCAGCACAACGATGGACTTGGTTCTAAGATGAGGAGAAAAGTGGCAGGAAACCCCCTGGAGCCCTACGTGAGCCACTCCCTTGTCCCATTCATCCTGGCACAGATGTCCCCTCACCCAACAAGCCTGGCTGGATGCTCCTCTCCCAAGGATGTGCAGCAGACTGCCACAAGCTCGGCACTGCTGCCTGCAGTGGGGCCAAATTCTCCCCTCACAGGCATTGGGGCTGCAGTGCCAGGAACTGCAGCCACACCAGCTATGGGCCTTGAGTCCCTCTGCAGGAGGAGGCTCCTAAATGAGCCCTGCCAGTCAGCAGGAGCTCTGTCCTCACAGGAGCCTCTCATCAGCTCAGAACAAGGCCAGCCTGGACAAGACTTGAACAAGCTGGTCTAGTGGAAGATGTCCCTGCACATGGCATGGGGGTGGAATGGGATTGGTTTAAGGTCCCTTCCAACTCGAACCATTCCATGGTTCCATAACCTGCTGGACTCTTGCCAGACACCTTCACAAGGCAGGTGGATGCCCCTAAATCAGCTCCCAGCTGGCCCCACACCTCACTTCATGGCACAGCATCCCAGTCAGTCCAGCCGTGGGAATCAAGGGCATGGATGTCACCAAGCCCCTCCTCCCCAGTGAGGGGTCCCACGTAGTGCCAGCACCGAAGTGCCACACAGAGTGTCTTGTCACTTCTCCTTTAGCCTGGGAGAGGGACCTTTGCTGCCCAGTCGAGGCAGCACTTGCACAGCCAGCACCCAGGAAGGCTTGGCGTGGGCAGCAGCATCACTGACAGCTTACAGGGCCACCACAGCAGCTGCCGAGCAAGGACAGGGCTTTCTTGTCCCCTGTCACCAGGAGGTGCTTGCTCAGCTGAGCCACATCTCCTCTGCAGCCGTCCTCCCCCGCCAGTGTCTCCCACTGCACACTCCTCCCCTCGACAGCTGGAAGCAGTTTCCTCCCTCCCAGCAGGAAACTCCCCCTTCCTTCACAAGGCTGCAAGAGCTTAACCCTGAGAGCCGCCGCCACCCCACGCAGGCTCGGCCAAGCAGCACAGCCAGGCTGTCCATGAGCCAGCCCAGCCCAGCCCGGTGGCACTCCATCCTGCCTCAGAGCCACCTTCTGCTCCCCCTGCAGAGCCTCAGCACCCCCACTTCGAACAGAAGTGCTGTTTGTTTCTTAAAACATGCACTGTTTGTAGCTCTGCTGCTAATAAACCATCAGTGCAATGGAGCACCCTCCTTGCCTTCCTCCTGCAGGTCTGCAATGCTCACACAGCAAACCCAGCCAGCCTGACCCACCGTGGCCCCCACCAGCCCAGCCCTGATTCAGAGGGTTCAGCCTGGAGCCCTGCAGGAGCTGATACAGACGTGACAAGCCTGGGTACAGGCCAAGGCTCTGACATGCTGGCAGGGTCAGGGAATGACCTGCCAGGCCTTTCAGCCTACAGAAAGATTAAGGGCTTGATGGGATGAGGCAGGAACTCAGTAGGAGGGAGGTTCCCAAAGCCAGCAGAAAACACTGGAAGCTGTGGATCAGAGGGAGCAGATAGCCAAGAGGACACTCTAGGCACCTGCCAAGGCAGTTTTCTCTTCACACCCCTCAAAATACTGCATCTGTTAAAGAGGAAACTGAGAACTGATGGAGATGTTCAGCACTGGGTGAGGAAAGCACAGCAAGAGAGGCTTTTACTGGAAGAGACACTGCTGTTTCTGGAGAGGCATTAGCTCACAGTTGGAAAGGAGTCTGGTCACACCACCAACACATCTCCTGCTTGCAGGGATGAGGCAGCCACTGCTGGCCAACAGCCTCATGCTGCTGCCTTCAACATCTGTCCCAGAAACAGCTGGAGAGGAGAAATGTGTGCCTCTGCCTGCCACCTCCCAGGGGCCAGGAACCTCTCCCTTTCTGCAGCACACCACCAGCAGCTGCCTAAAAGTCACAATGAAATTATAAACGGGGCAGAGCAACAGCCCATCAGAGCTCCACTCTCCTTGTCAAAACCTCCTTTGTCTCTCCCAATTGCCCTCAGAATTTAAGTATCCAATTGTCCACCATCCTCAGGGAGAGCAAACCCTTCAGAAGAGGGGAAGTGAGGACCAAACACACAGGTCCCTCCTCAGGGCACCTTTGGCTTGGAGGACCTGCCTTTTCTCCTCAGTTACCTCTAGGTCTGCAGCCAGCCCCATCATCTTAGAGCTCTGACCTATCTCTACAGCTGGAATGGTCTCCAGGGATCTCTCCTGGTGCAGGCAGGCACAAAGCACTCCCTGTGCTCCTGGGAGCTGCTGGTAGGATCCAACCCACACATCCAAGAGCTGCATCTTGCTGCCAAGCTGCTGAAGTGCAGAGCAGCATCTTCACTGGTGCTGCTGAGATCCTCAGCAAGCCAAGGAGCACCTGGCAGGCAGCACTGCAGGTCACCAGGGGTGAGCCCTGGGCAGCCCCTGCTGAGCAGGGAGAGCTGCTCTGCTCCATCTGGACACACAGCCCATGGAACGGGACCCAGGCAAGCAAGGACAGGCAGCACCTCACCCACGGGTGTGTGCTGGACACACACCCACCCTGGCACCTGCTGGAGGGCCCCTCAGGGGCTGGCGTGGGGGCACAATGAGGTGTGGGACCAGAGCAGCTCAGCCCAGCACCAGGAAAACCAGATGCAGTGGGATCGAGCCCGTGCATCTCCCCCAGCAGCTCTGGTGAGGGAGAGCTGGAGGAGCAGCTCATCATCCCAGAGCAGGGCAAGGAGCATCTGGGACAAGGCAGGCACTGATCCATCCTCTCAGGAACATTTGAACAGGTGTGCATCCATCCATCAGTCCAACACCTGGTACCCTGTGGCTCAGGGAGACACACCCCTCTCTGAGACTGCAGCAAAGAAGCATTTTCCCTTTTCACAGCAAGTTGTGTTGCTTTCTTTGGTGTTGAGCCAGCCAGGGAGAGCCACTGCTGGCCACAAGTCTCTTCTGATGGCACAGCAGTCCCTTTCACCACCACTTAGTGAGGACAGCTGCTCAGGAGCACCCTCTGCTTGGAGGATGCTCAGAGCATCTCCTGCCTGCTTTTCCCTGCCTAGGAGGGAACTGCTGGCTGGGGGCTGCTTGGTCACCTATGCCACCACTGTCACTGGAGTTGCCACAACCATGAATGTCTTGAACAAGAGGCTTCACATCTCTGGGAAGCATGGAGCTTGCCCAGAGAGAAATAATCCTGGGAAGTCCCTACACGACAGCACCAACAGGCAACAAGTTATTAGGGACAGAAAACTCATCCTGTCTCCAGTCTAGGGTGGGTCTGTCAGCTTTTCCCCTGCAAGGGAAAGGGGGTTGGGACCAACCTATGCTTTCATCAATGGGATCAGCTTCAACCCAGCACCAGGAAGACCCAAGGTTCTTCCAGGCTCTCGCACAACCACACAGCCATGATCCACGACTGCTCCCTCCACCCACCACTCACTTGGACAGGTCCCAGAACCAGAGACCCACCTCTGCCATCTCCTCAAGGTCTCCAGTGGATGCTTCAAGGGAACCTTGGGCAGCCCCCTCCCAAAAAGACTGGCATCTCTATGCCCTTAGGCCTTGGCCTGGCTGACTGCCTTGGAAACACCTCCCAGGGACTCCAGGTACCCAACACATCAGCTCTGTCCCCAGCAGCACCATGTGGCCACGTTTTTACAAGCCAATCCTGCATCCAACCCCTGCTTCCCACAGCAAGTCCTGCCCAGAGCAGAGTCCTGCCCTCGTGGGTGCTGCCACAGCTGGAAGCATCTCTGCAAAAGAGTTCTAGAAGCATGGATAGCCCTGGCATCTCCTCCTGCCCACTCATGGCCTGGTTTAGAGGCACCCCAAACCAGTGGCTCCACCTCAGAGACACAACACAGCCCAACTCCATCCTCCCAGCAATGGACAGACCTGTCTACCAGGACCAAGCAGAACGAGACAAGCTGTATCATTGTCCCTATGCCTGTGTCAAGCTCTTCACATCTTCCCAGGAGGGGAAATTATAACTCTGCACATCTTTGCACCTCACAGTTTTCTAAGGGCAAAGGCTGACCCGGGCCCTCATCTTTGGTGGCTTCTTTTCTTATCATCACTTCCACAGAGAGAGGAAAAGGTCTGCTCAGAACCACTGCTGGACAACTGAACCAGGGCTCATTTCCTTCAGTCAAACATCAACCATCCCCCTGCCAACCAGACCCAGGCCCTTCCCTCTTCCCCTCTCTCCCAAGGCTGCCGATTCCCTCCGTTACAGCTCACACAACCTGTGTCCTGCCTGTGATTTCAGGTTACAAGAGAGAAGTCAAGCTCCAGGTAGGAACTGGCTCCGTTTCCATTACCAGAGAGGAAAGCAGTGAGATTAGACCCACGATTAGGGCAGGGTCTGTCCCGGTATGCGATTCTGGAACAAAGTGACCGGCAAGTGCTGTTGTCTAAGGTGCCCACTAAAATTTAGTCGTGTGCTATCAACTACCACGTCACTCACCTCCCCCACCGTGTGCCAGGAGTGAGGTCAAGGTGTATTTCTGGTTGCCCTCTAAGGGGTCAAGGTTGGGGAGAAACCAGGTTTCTTTCAGGCCGAGTGGCAGGGTGGTCTCTGCCCCAGCTCAACCGGGCTGCTCCCCTCCCAGGGGCAGGGCCTGGCCGAGCCTGGCTCAGCTGGGAGGAGCTGATGTAAGATGGTGCCATGCTGTGTGCGCCATGTCATGTGCTGCCAAGTTGGAGATGTGGGTTAGAAAGAAGGCCTGGCATCTCATTCCCCAGGCTCTGGTGGGTGGGTAGCGTGAGGCCCATGCACTGGGTTGCCAAGGAGATACGGGCTACAGAGATGGGCAGAAGCTTGCAAATCCCACAGTGCACCTTGGAGGAGAGATGGTTACCTTACCAGTCTTTCCAGACGTGGCTGCCATCATGCTTAACACTTCTAGGAATGGAGCTGTAGTACAGCCACTCCACTAGCTGCAATAAGGCATCACTAGGGCGTCCCATCTCCAGGGACAGCTCTGAGCTTCGGGGCTAGCCTGCGCTGGCATCATGGCTGGAGTTCACTAGGGACATCAAAGGAGGGATTTGAGAGAGGGTGGGAGGGAGGGAAGGCAGATGGGACAATCTTAAAGTCAGCAGAGTCCCCACTGGGGCAGGGTCGGGCTACAGTCACAGCTGCAGCAGCCTGGTGCCTGCCCGGAGCATCGCCAAGGCACGGACGTGCCAGGAGCTGCAGCCATCGGCTGGGAGTGGCTTACCAAGGGTTCCCGAGGCCAGGCCAGCCTCTCACCACCTCCTGCCCCTCATCCCTCCTGCCAGCCCTCTGGGCAGCTCTTCGGGAGGCCAGGCCAGGCCACCTCCTCTCCCCGCTGCTGAACTCAGCTCTGCAAGAAGATGAGCCCTTCACGTTTAAATCTCTTGTGACAAGATCTTGGTTTAGCTACATCCTCCAAATTCTTGCCTGCCTCAGAGCTGATCACTGTGGAGCTGCTACAGCTCTGGCCATCCCCATGGATGCCCTCCAGCCAACACCAGTCCACCAGGAGGAAGAACTGTGACTGTTCTGGAGAATAACCCATAAGCCCATCACACGAGTGAGCCAGCCCCTCCCAGCGAGGGCAGAGGGCTCAGCACACGGGGACTAAGGGCACAGCTTTTAGCCCAGCTTGTGAGCAAAAGTCACCTCCCTGTTGTGCTCCACCCTCAGCTCTGCAAGGGACAGGGCTCCAGCTCAGAGCTGCCAGCACGACTAATGTTTAACCCCACTAAATTTTATTGGTAACATATCCTGTGCCAGGACATGCCCCCGCAGGGTCAGCACTGGCTCAGCACAGCCAGGAACAGCTGGGACTGCCCAGCAGCCTCTTTGGAAAAGAGCTGGGTCCAGACACAGCCTGGAGGGGCTGCACTGGCTCCCTAAGGCTTGGAGCCCATCACCACCCATGGACCCCCTCGGGCAGGGAGCTCTACCTACACAGGGAGCTCCTCAGCTCTTATGATGAGGCTGGACGACCTCTTAAGAAACCAGGAGCTCACCAGCTGGAGGGCAGGAACTAAGAGCCAGGGGGAGAAGATGTAGCTGGAGGCCTCCTTAATACCCTCCAGGAAAGCAGACTTTTCTCCCCAACTTGGCACCATAAAGTTTGGGTGTCTAACCCTCACACTCAGGATCCCTGTACAGTCACCAGTGACCACCCTGGAAGAAACTGCAGTGAAAGTTTCATCTCCCTCAACCACCTCAGACAGGCCAGAGGGGTTGATTTTTCCTGGTCCTCCCTTCCAGGGACAATTCAACTCGACCACCACCCAACACACACAAGGGGCAGGAAGACACTTCTCTCCTGGGCCACTGAGGAGCACAGCACAGCCCTGTACTTGAGGGCACCACCACCAATTTTGGAAAACACCAGCAAGCACAACCTTCCCAGTGAAGAAGCAGCCTGGCGTTGGAGGTCCTTGGAAGAACATTCCAGTGCTCTTCCTGGCCCTGTCCTGAGCCCCTGTGTACTTGTCCCTAACTCCCTGGAGCTTCAGCCCAACAACAGCTCACCTGTAGAAGGGCAGAAGCAGGAGAGATCTGCAGGTGTGAGAGGGGCAGGACAGAGGACAGGAGTTGGCATCCACCCCACATGGCATTTGGGAAGCAAGCTTGGCTTGAAGCTGGGCAGTTACCATCACAAAGCTTGCAGGAAGCAACAGGATGCTCAAGGGCCAACACAGCTCACTGCCAGCCAGGACAGCAAGGTGAGAGGACACAGCTCCTCCTGCTCTCCACTTAAGCAGGGAAGAGTAGGAGTCAATAGCCTGCCAGGCAGGGCAGAGAGCAGAGGTTAAGCCCCAGTGCTCAGTCCCACTGCCCCAGTCTCCCACGGCACCACTACAGGAGCAGACACAGAAGCAGGCAGAGCACAGCTGGCTGGTCACACTGAGCAGGGCAGGGACAGGGCTTCCAGCTTCTCCTGGACAAGTGCTTCAAACCAAGCACCTTAGCTTGGAATTAGGACACTGCTACTCTGTTTTGACTTTCCCTGTGCACGTTCACGGTTTCAAGGCTTACGTGGTCTCTGTACATTAAAGCATCCATGTCAGATCAGCACAGGCATCCCTACATCCTCAGCTGTCAGCAAGCAAACCTGGGGACACCAGGCAGCTGGCTGCACCACCACCAGCACTTCCAGAGGCTCATGCATGGAATGACTCTCCTCACTAGCCTGTAGAGGGTGGCTAACACCCTGCTCCAACACAATTCCTCACTCTGGCAAGGCTCTAGTCACTTAGCTCCTCCAGGACACCTTCCTCCAGCTTTGGAAGTGTTTGAGTCATTAGGCTGAGCCCCTCAATTTAGCTATGTTGCTTTTGCTGTGACTTGGGATGACATTTCATAGCTATGTTACGTGCAGGAAGTGTTTCCTCCCAGCAGTCCCTCAGTGGAGCTCTCTGGCCATGGGGAGCAACAGGACCAGCCAGAAATGGAGCCCTGATTTCCTCCCACCCGCCTGCCCCTTGCGGGAAAGCAGGCTGGACCTGCAGGGTCAGAAATCATCAGCCAGCCCTGCCTGCTCTGGGCTGCACAGAGCCCTCCTCGGGCTGCCCTGCAGCGGGAGCGGGCTCTGCCCGGGAGCCAAGGTGCAGAGGGCAGGGCCGAGGCGGCCAAGCGGAGCCCCGGGAGCAGAGCACCGCGGCGGGGAGACGGGAGGGCGCAGCCCCGGCACGGGAGCTGGGGAGCGACTCACCTGAGCGTGAAGAGCGGCGGCCGCGGCGGCAGCCGCCGGGTACGTGAAGGCGGCGTGGGGGATGGCAGGGGTCAGCTCCGTGGTGTACAGGGGGTAGGGAGCCCACGCCTCCGGCGACGCTGGGATGAGAGCCGCTCCAGTCAGGTCATCTAGACAGGAGGAGGAGACAAGGGGACAGCGTCCCAGTACTGGCCCCGACAGCCTGCTTTGGGGACAGGCTCCGGATTTCCCAGCCCAGGCTAAAGCGCTGCCATCTTGATCAGGTATAAAAATCTGTGTGCACAGCTGCTCCTCCAGCCTCCCAGCCTCGACAGGAGAACCCAGGAATGTGTCGCAACACAGCTCCACGCGGGCTCTGGACACTGGTCCACACAGGCAGCAGAGGGGTGGTGCCACAGGATGCAGGACAGGGGGCTCAGAGCCACATTGCAGGTCACCCCATAAGCCTCAGCAGGGCTACTCAGCCCACCAGGCTACACAGAGGGTGACAGCACAGGACTCATCCTTTATGCTCCACATTTAGGGATGCTTTAAAAGATTCATAGTGTCACTCGAGCTACCAAATCTAACTTTCATGTCTCAACAGTTCTGTGTTGCCCAGCTGCCTGTTACTCTCCTGTGGCTCCAACATCCTGCTGGCCTCCCTGCCCCAGGCAGATTTCAGGCAGAGCAGAGGTGGGTCTGGGCTCCTTTCCACTGTGGCAGCATTGGCAGAGTTGGGCCTCTCTCAGGTCAGAGCCATGACCTCCAAGCCCCTCCCAGCATACTCACAGGGGTCCCGTGCAATGAAATGTGCACCCAAGGCAGGGTGGATGTTGGTGGGGTTCGGCGTGGCCATCAGCTTGCTCTTGGCCATCTTTGTGTTGGCTTTAGCGAACTCTAACCGCAAGGTCTGGGGGTTCTCAGGGTCGAAGCGGATGCCCTGTCACAGGAGAGAGCACAGGGGCTGCTCAGAGGTGAAGCTCCAGCCCAAGCACAGGCTGTGGTTATTCATGGAGCAAAGCCCAGCTGAGGAACCAAGGCCACCACTCTGCAGTCACATGCCCAGATTTTTGTCACCTCACTGCAGCACTCGAGTTCCCACATGCTTTTATTTTTACATTTAGCTGGCCAGGACTAACGTTAGACACAGAACCACTGTTTCCAGCATGAGAGAGACACAGTTCTGCTCCTTATGTGCAGTTCACCAACCACTACAGCAGGGATGGATATCAACACGGGTCAGGAAAGGTCTGTCTGCTGAAGCTGGGGTAACTGTCTATACTGGAGTTGGAATAACCCCCATCTGTGTGGGAGCTCCCATCTACACCTTCTGCCAAGCCTGAGCAGAGGCACTTGCAGATGTCAAAAAGCCCAAGGCAAGGTCTACAGCACAGCAGAACCATGTCTTGCTGACCAGATCCCACCAACACTCATGGAGGATGGGGATCATTTTGGGTGTCCTTTCCACACTGACCATCCTCATGATATTTTATTGAGTCACAGCTGGTCCCCACACCCTCAGAGTTGTCTTCCAGTGGTCAAAATCTACATAGAGACAGCTTGCATCCTGATGTCAGCCTTGAACAGCTCTCCTGCCTCCCTGGAGGGATGCTGCAGGACCATTTCACTCCCATGGTGCGGGGCACAGCTGGTAGAGGACCCTGCCCTGTCTCTGCCCTCAGCTCTGGGCCCAGCTAGGCACGTGGCCCCCAGCCCCTTCAGCCCCCCAGCACTTTGGGTACTCACATTCAAGGCGTTCTTGGCTGCTTCAGCACCAGCCCGGCTGTCGAAGGTCACAAAACCCACTGGCTAAAAGAAACAACACCCATTTCAGTTTGGAAGATCCCTCCAGCTCCTCAAGCTGCCTTGCCACCCCCTCTGCCCCAGACAACCAGCAGAAGAGACCATCCAAAGCTGCACAGGGGCTTCAAGCAGAGTTTGGGTCACTGGCTCGAGAGTCCTGCTCTGATCTGCTCCCACCACAAATGCTTTGGTGCTCTTATGTGTGGGGACACTGCTCACCCTGACGAGCCCCCAGCATGCCCACCCCTGCCTTGATCAGCATGGCAGGGGGGAAGGCTGGTGGCAGCACGAGGTCTGAGGCTGAAGCCTCAGCTCTCACCCAGGGCAGCAGGAGAAGACATGGAGACATTCAGAACATGCTGGGTCAGTAGAACCCCGCTGTGTGGCTGGTGCTGGCCCAGACAGTGCATCACACAGTGGAATGGGATCTTTCCCCTCTCCCCTCCTGGCATGTCCAGCTTGATAGCAAGAGCCAAAAATACACAGGCTGGAAGGAGGTACCTGCTTTGAAGTCAGCTTGATCAGTGACCCCTCATAACCCTGCAGGAGAGAAGAAAGCAAGTCAGTGTCAGGCTCCTGAGGAGGCCATGCTACAACCAAGACACAACCAAGACAGCTCCAAGCCCTCCCCAGGGCAGGGGCCACAGTAGAAACAGGGACAATGACACTTCTTTTCCACCATTAGAGAAGACTGGAGGCAGAGCAGGCATTTTAGCTCTTGCATCCTGGCCCTTTGGAAAGGAATCCCATTTTCTAGCTCTTCATCCAGCTACAAAGATGAGCAGCCTGCCCTGGCTCGTGCCTAGAGAAAGCAGAGCACCCTCCCTGTGCTAGAGGAGTGCAGACAAGGGAACCCCACTTGCCCTGAGACAGACAGCCTGGGTGGTTATTAGAGAAGGATGGAGAGTCTGGGGCATGAGGACACATCCTCAAGGAAGGGCTGGTCCAGCTGAGCAGCAGGGCTGACCAAGCAGGTTTCATCAAGCTTTGAGACAGCAATTCCAATGGCAGGCTCCAGCTGGAGGCTCCCAGTTGAGCACAAGTCATGGATCCCGTGCTGGCATCAGGTTCCCATGTCATCCCTACTTCCCCTGACAGACCTTTGGTGCCAGGTCATCCACAAAACAGCATCTTTCCCTCCAAAAACCAGATCTGAAGCCCTTCTTACCTTGAATGGCCGGAAGAGAAGGTAGAGCTCCCTGGGTTTGATATCCACAGGAAGGCCACTGACAAACAGCGTCCGTACCTAGGGGAGAGGCCAAGCAGCTGTACTGACAGGAGATGTCTGGTGCCCAAGCAGGAGCACAGAGCACAGCTCAGAGGTGCACTAAGAACAGGACACCTTCCATTAAAGGTCCACTAACCATTCCCTGCATTGGGTGAGTGTTGTCCAGGATAAAACACACCTCAGCCCTTTGACCTCCACCTCAAAGCATTGATGCCTCTACAAAAACTGAGTCCCTGGCACCATGGCCTGGGCTGCTGGAGGCATGGACACCAGCCCCACAGCCTGACAGCACCTTGATGCCTAAACTGGCAAAGGCCACACACTGCCACAAGAACTAAGTTTGACACATCCCAAAGGTCCAAAGGGACCAGTACCAACCCCAGATCTCTCCAGATCTTTCTACAGATCACATACTGGATCTCCTCTCCTCAACCGACCCTGGCACTTTAATTCCATCACCAATTCAAAGGCAGCCCTCAATTTTGAGAAACACCTCACTGCCCCACTGGTAGCTTTTGACTCCTGCAGCAGCCCCAGAACATCACTTCAGGAAGACTTTTGGGTCCGTCCCAGCTCCTTCCCCAGCACACCTCAGACCCTTCAGAAGGTGCTCCCCAACCCACTCTCAGAGCAGATATTCTGCTGTGCCCAGCCAAGAGCAGCTGTGCTGGGCCAAACCCCTGCAGCCATCTGCTCTTCCCAGGCTGTTCAAGTC
>JAYDZK010000025.1:17481483-17492675 GCA_034509185.1 Euphonia xanthogaster
CTGTTCAAGTCATGGACCAAGTCCACACACACTCATGTCAAAGCAAAAAAACACAGGGGAGGGTTTTCAATAGATAATCCATTAAAATGATAGATAATAGTTCACTTGAATAACCAGGAAGAGAAAGTGCTGAAGGCTGATGGCCTGGGAGAACTCTGCCCAACAAGTCAGACTCATCATGAGCACCTTCTCCCCGCACACTGGCTGGCAGACTATTTCCATAGCAAGCAGCATGATGAAGCTGCAGAGGCCTTTTGTAAATCAGCACAGAGCTGGAAAGGGAAGTTATGCACAACCAAAGTCATGAAGACCCTTGTCATTATTAACAAGGAGCAGGAGCCCCAAGCCAGAGCTCATCTCCTGGCCTGCTTCCAGCACAGAGTGAGCCCATTATGTCTGAAGGGCAGAAGGGCTCTGCTCCCTTTTTTGTTTTGCTCAGCCATTTCTCCTTCTCCAGGCAGAGTGGGCTGTACCCAAAACCACTTTTACCAAGCATATGCTTGTCCTGCTCCTGGGCTGCAGGCAGACCTGGAAACACAGGAGCCCCTGCCTCTCTAATTCTTTGGGGGCAGCCAGATAGAGACTCCACCACACAGGGAAGTTTCTCTTACTTAAAGATGAAAACTCATCTCCTTGAGCTCCTGTGCCCAGCACAGTCCTGCCAAGGCAGAAAAATCCCATTCCCAGGGTAAAGCCCCTCAGGATGAACAGTGATTGTGAAAGGCTTGGGGTGCTCCTGCTCTCCTGTGCATGCTGAGACTAAAGGCTACCACTGTTCCCCACTAGACTAGTGTGAGGAGCCCTTCTCTGGCCCAGCACAGCTCAGGAGCAGAACCAGAGCACCCTTCCCATCCCCTCCCCTCACCCTTCAATATGGATGCCTCTACCACACACTCTCGCTTTGCCCTGCCTTGGGAAGCAGGATGCCTTGTGGAACATTCAGGAACACTTTCCAAGCCCAGCCTCAGTCTGACAGGCTCCCCAACCATCCCAGCCCACATCTGATGCTTTAAGGCACCACTCCAAGGCCACCCCATGCCTGGACAGAGGGGACAATGCCACTGTTTCTTAGCTTGCTGCCTACCTCGAAGCCCTCGGCGCTTGCACTTCAGCATGAGCTCCCCAGAGCGTTCCCAAAAGACCCACAGCCATCTCTTGCAGGGGAGGACTGCAGAGTGTGCTGGCACACATGTGCCTCAGCCATGTGAAAGCATTGTCCCTTTTCAATATTTCAGGATCCAAGTGCGCTCAGCCCCCAGAATGGATTTTTTTCTCCCGAGCAGACAGAAATCCACATCCCTGCTGGGTCTCTAAATGGCCCCGTGACGCGTCACTTGGTAAGTCCTTGCGACAGGCGTGACAGGATGGAAGATGCCTGGTGGCTCAGGGAAGGGGGAGCCAGAGCTGGAGCCCTCACATCAGCCTGAACACAGCAAGGCAGGTGCCCAGGAAAGCTCTTTGTCAGAGGTAACAGCCTCCCAGTGCCAGCCCCATAAGTTGCTGCTAAGGACAGGAGCAAGAAATCTCCTCTCGCTGGCCAGAAGTTTCCCTTGGCCTCCAAGTCCTGTTTGTCACCACCCACAGCATTGAAAAGGCATTGGAAAGCCAAGCCACAGCACCCAGCAAGGGTGCTCCAAAGCCTGGGCAATTCCAAATGCCACCAGCTAACCTCTCCAAAGAGGGTCTCAAGACAAACTGAGGAAGGGCCTGCTCAGAATGGCTTGCTGGAAGCAACAAGACCAAGCAGTTGGTTTTATCTCTGCAATTCAGCACATCCATAAGTGATCTAGAGAAGGGTAAGGAAAGAGGGAGACCAAGTTATTCAGTGAAGGGAGGGTGAGGCTGGTGAGAGACCTGTGCAATATTTTCAAGGGACAGACTGAGCTAAGCCAGAGGGAGCTCACTTCCAACACCAGGAATAAAGCAAAGGAGATTGAGGTTACCCCGCAGGAGAAAAGCAGGAGGCAGCTCACCAGTCTGAGCCTCTTGTGCACTGTGGGCAAGCTGGTCCAGTCACTTCCCCTGCTCCCAGAAGAGAGGAAGCTGTAGATGAGGGCAACTGGGTCTAGACAAGCATCTTCCAGTGGATTAACCAAACTGGGACTCTCCAGTCAGCCCAAGTCCTGCAGGCTTTGAGAGCCCAGTAGTACCATCCAGGGCTGACAAATCCAGGCATCCAGCCCTCACACTCAACATGCCACAACACAGGATAACTTCTGCTAAAACATGCCCTACTTCAAGTCCCTGCCACCCAACAGCAAATCCAGCCTCCCCATCTGGAAAAGGCACAGGACAAAAACCACCAAACCAAAACACCATCAAAAATATCCATCCACGGCTGGATCAAGAACTGCCTGGGCCAAACTACATGTGCAGACATCCAGCAGGAGCAGATCTCCAGGAATACCATGTTCCTCTGATCATTCTTAGGCTCTGATGCCAGGTGAGAGCAGTCACATCCCACCCAGGACTGACCTGAACTGGACACATGGACACGGGGGGAAGCAGGACAGGGAACAGCTCTCACCTAGGATAGCCCAGTAGGGCCACGCTGCTGCAGGCCCTGCAGAAAGCATTCTCCCTTCCCCATCCCTGCCCCTCCAGGGATGTCCCCAGTCCAAACACCTGACAGAGATGGAGGAGAGCCATGGAAAACAGGATTCATGGCAGGAGGGACAAGACTGTCTAGGCCATCTCAGAGAGGGAGGATCCCAGCACAGCTTCCCACACAGTGGGAGGAGGGACAGGAGAAACCATTTAGCCCTCGGGTTCTCAGTGTCAGTCCTTGCACAGCTGCATCTCCCCAAAGAGACACACACCCTGGGCCAGCACAGCCAGGAGCTTCACACCAAGGCTGCAAGAGAGCCAAGCAGCAGCACCTGCCTCGTGCTGCCCCAGCACTGCCAGGAGACCAGCACAGCTCCTGGCCACAGCTGCTTTGGAGCAAGAGCTCTCAAAAGAGAGTTCTGAGCTGCCCTGCAGCCCAAAAAGGGTCAAGTTATGTCAGAAGTGTCTGATGCAAGGGCGCAGGTACCCTGAGGGTGCAGTGATTGGGGATTTTTTGTTAGAACACTGCTCCTAATCCCCCTCCTGGAGCCAGCAAGGCCAACCCTCCCCTTTGGAGGAATCAGCCCTTTAACTACGTCACCCACAGCACAGCTTGGGCTACTCCAGCCCCCCAAAACTGGCCTGGTCCTGGATCTATACTTCCAGCACCTGCAGCACGGCAGTGGCTCAGAGACACCTGAGCACAGGTACAGCAGGGATGTGCTCTAATGCCTCCCCCACACCGTGCCGTTTGACATTCCTCGTCTCCAGGAAGCCACCCCAGTCACACCCCAGTTTTTCCTAGAAACGAGCCATTTCCCACTAGTTCACACCAAGATGTCCCCTGAGCCTTCTTCCTATGCCACCAGCCCCCTGCCATCCCGCTCAGGACAGGGACAAGCTCTGCCACAGCATCCCCAAGGCACTTTCCACTCGTGGAAAGCTCAGGGACACGGACCACAGCTTTTCCCATTGGAAAGCACCTCAGTGGGGTGGCTGCCTGCTATCGGGGGTCACCAGCGAGGCCAGAGGGGGGCACAGAGCCCCGGTCCCGGCCACTGCGATGCAGCCAGGGCCACTTGACGCGAGAGCGCTGGAATGCAGCGCGGCTGCGGCTGCCCCCGGAGCCGGGACTTATAAGGCACGGGAGCGGAATGGGGCGGCGAGCTTGCACAACAGGGCAGCGGGGAGGGGAGCACACGGAGTCCAGCGGCGGGGCTGAGAAACGGGACAGGATCCTCCCCTCGGTGTCTCACACGGGCCGTGAGGCTGCAGAGTCCTGCCATGGCAACCCGGCGCTGCTTTGGTCCTCAGCGCAAAGTCCCAGGGACAGCAAGGGAGGAGAAAACTGGGAGAGAGGGATGTGTGGTCTGTGCGAGGGACAGCTCGGCAGGCAAGCAGGGCAGCCTCCACAGCACGGGGCAGGAATCCCGAGAGAAGGGGCTCGGGACTGGCTACTTCACTGCTCCGTGCCTCAGTTTCCCCTCCACCAGTCAGAAGAGAGGTGGCAAGAGCCGGGGGCTGCTGCCCTTGCAGCCCCAGCAGAGCTCCAGAGTCCTCGGGCAGGATGGCACCGAGCCTCGGCAAAGGATCCGGAGCCGCTCCAGCCCGGAAGCCCAGAGCCTCCCACCCACTGGAAAGATGTTCACCCATCCCCAGCGGGGAAAGAGGGCCTTGAACCTCCCCCAGCGCCTGAAGCAAGGCAGCTTCAGGCATTTCCCTCCCAAAACAGCCTTTTGCACAAAAGGCACACGAGGACCAACGTCCCCCCGGCCCAGAAGGAAGAGGGCTGACCACAAACCAGCCCAAGTGCACCAGCATTGTGTCCCCAGGGCTGCGGGGGAATGTGTTCCACACTGCTCTGAGCCAGAGCAGCCCCTCCCCAGCACTGCTCTTCCCCCACATCAGGCAGGGGATGTCAGCGAGGCTCAGCCAACCCTGTGGTCAGGGGAGGAAGACACTGGCAAGGGGGAAGCAGGGAGAGGCACCAGCCCCACTCGGGGAGGGCAGGAAGCACATGGGAGCTGATAAGTCCAGGCACAACAGGACAGCACCCAAGAATAGACCTTGGGCCTGGCAGAGGAAGCTCTGCTGCTGTGGCTTTGCCAGGGGTGCCTGCTCCTGCCATCAAGTCCCATCACCTCTGTCTCTGCAGCCTCTCACAAAAAGAGCAGCACCCAGATGGATTTGGACCACAACAGGGGCTCAAAGCTGATGAAACATTTGGAAAGGTCAGTCCCACAATCCCCAAGGCATTGCTGTCCAACAGGGCAGCTCCCCAGCACAAGGAGGGACTGGCTGAGCACCCTCAGGTTGCCTCCATCACCTTTCACCTTGCCAAGAGGTCCACTAAGCCAGAGGGGACAGGCACCAGTGCCACAGCCAACATGCTAAATCCATGCTGGCCCTACCCAGCCACCACACTGAGCCCCAGGCTCCAGACACCCTCTGGTGTTGGGGACCCACAGACACCTGTCACCATCGGCTGGAACCATGGATTTTACCTGCTATGGACCAACTTTTCCTGCCCACACACAGGCACCTGCTCCCCAGGCAGGAGAGAGTGGTGAAAAGGGTTCATCCCCAGGGTAGAGACTGGCAGGAGACATGGGTCTGGAAGCAGGACCCCCTCCCCCCCCAGAAACCTTCTCACCTCAGATCCTTCATTGAGTACATTTGTATCTGCTTCACCCCACCACACGATGATTCCTGGGCACTCTTCAGTCCCGTGCCTCCCAGGACACATCCAGAGACAGAGGAATCTCTCCTCAAGTCAACCCAGCTTGGGGCAGCACACCGATGGCCATGCCCCAGCCCCATGCAGCGTGTCAGGTACCTCCACAGCCCAACAAGCAACTACTCCATAAAACCTAGGTGATGGAGAGCTGGAAGCTCACAGCAGCTCTTCACTGTGGACAGCAGTTACTGGAGTGTCACCCCCAACCCTCTGGGGACACCAGGAGGATGACAACCACCCACAGGACTAAGCCAACACTGCATCAGCCCAGCTCTTAGCAAGGCAGTGCCACCAGACAGCAGGGAAGGGCTGTGCTACCAAAATGTGGACCAAAAGTGCCAACCCAAACCCACAACGTGCCCTCTGGCTGCTCTCTCCCAATCCATGGCCCGTGTTGCACTTCAGGCCATTGCTACAGGTGACCCAGGGCAGCTACATAATGAAGGAGAGGTAGGACTTCTGTCCATGGAAGTAGATGGGAAGGACACACATCCCCAGGCCAACAGCTTCTGACCCACAGACACACCCCACGACTGACCCCACAGCAACGCAAGAACCTGTCACCACCTGCAGCACAGGAGGGAAGGCACCACTCCAAACATCTCCACAGCCTCTCCTGGGCTGTGCAGCAGGGCTGGAGAACCTCCACAAGGGTGAGGCCACCCACTGGGCCCTCAGGTTTCCAGCCACCTCAGCACACCAGGAGCCTATGGGGCAGTGGCCACAGCACCCTTCCAAGCCTGCAGCATCCACTTCTGCCATGCCAAGGGCAGGGTCACCTGGTGCCACTACTCCCTCCTCATCAGATGTGCTGCCTGGCTCAGGATCACCCCTCAGTATGGGCCAGGTGCAGCAGCTCCAGTGTTGGAGCTGTCCCACACTGCCCTGCCCCTCATCAGGTCCCTTCACAGCACCAGGCACACAGGGGGAACTTGGTTGCCACTCTCCCACAAGGTGCAGGAAGATCCTGAGTATTGTAGTGAGGTCTAAACACCTCACTTCTGCAGTCATGCCACAGGGAAGCTCCAAGCTGAAGCCTTCATTTCAGGCAGAGCTCCACAACAGCAGCAGTGTTGCTCTGTGGCCCAAGCAGCAAATTCTCCAGGATTTGGCATGGCCAAGACCAGCAAAGTCTCCAGGATTTGGCATGGCCAAGACCAGCAAAGTCTCCAGGATTTGGCATGGCCAAGACCAGCAAACTCAAGGGATCTTTCACTCCACAACCTTCCACATTAGTTCCAGCAAGAGTCTTGAATTCCTACAGTGCCAGATCCTCAAGCAGAGCTATGAGGAAGGACAACAAAGCCTGAACTACTCTTAGCTACCTCCCAGACATCTCAAAGGGCATCCTTCCTACATTTGGTGAGGGTAAAGCAGAGACATAGAAAGGGAGCCATTGAGTTTGGCCCTTCCTACCTTCCAAAAGCACCACCGAAAATCCATTAACTCTGAGGCTAAGGAGGGAAAGTCCTGCTCAGAAGCTCCTCAGATTAGCCAAGGAGGAAGATCATTTCTGAAGCAGGGTCTCATTTACTAGCCCAGCTGGCAGGAGAAAGAAGTTGCCCCATCACAGGGACTAGCTGAGTTGGGATGTCGACGCTCAGAGTCGCGTCTAAGAAATTTAGATTTGAAAGAGTGAGAAAGGAGAAGGAAGCTCCTTCAGAGGGTGTTCACAGGACACAAGGAGATAATGGGCAGATTCCCACATCCCCCCTCCTGTCAGAGCAACTCAGTGCTCAACCCAAGACCAAGAGGATGTCTGGGAACACATCAGTTCCCAGAACCCCTGTGTGCATGGTGACTCCAGGGTGTCTGCTCAGCCAACAATCTGTCACTGACAGAAAGCTGCATCTAACACTTAGGGGGCTTTTAGGATGCATGAAAACAGCTCTGAGGCACCGTCCTGCTTCAGCCAGGCCAAGTGCAAGAGGATTAGCCAGCGGTGACTGTAACTACCACAGCTTCATGTGCCTCACAGTGAAGAGCAGCATCAGAGACATTTGACTCCAGAACTTACACTAACCTTATTTGTTTGCAGCTGCAGAGCTGGAATCCACACATGCACGAGGTATCTAGGTCCACTCAAGCAGAGATTACAGAAGTCAAGAGATGCCTGGCACCAGTCCATGAAGTGCTACAGACATCCAGCACATAACACAGCCCACTCACCAGCAGCATTCCCAGGCAGTTCCAGCAGCCCTGGAGTGCAGCAGCTAAGGAAAAAGGGATGTAGGATTTGCTACTGAGGAGGCTGTGTGGAAGACAAGAGTCTTCTGCCTCTCCAACATAGAGTTTTCTAACTCACAGCCTTCCATGGACTAACAGGAAAGATCACAGAACTACATCATGATTTGGTTTAAAAGGGACCTTAAAGACCATCTCATTCTACCCCTTGCCATGGCAGGGACACCTTCCACTAGACCAGGTTGCTGCAAGACCCATCCCCCTTGGCTTTGGACACTTCCAGGGATGGAGCAGCCACAGCTTCTCTGGACAGCCTGTGCCAAGGCTTCACCCTACCACACGGAAGTGTTTCTTCCTGAGATGACCCTCTCTGGCAGAGCTTAGCCAGGTCCCAGCACAACTTCACATTTAACTCTTCCCACCTTCAGCAGTCCAGGATCCCCAAGCTGTACCTCACGAGCAGCAGCCACCAGCCATGGAGCTGCAAACAAGCCCTTCAGACCAGCCAGGACATACAGGATAACCACAGACTTCAACTGCCAGTTTGAGCATCTACTCAGCCAGCTCCAGATTCCTCCCACTCCTGGCAGACCTACAACTTCCCAGTGACTTCCCAGGAGAGCAAGAACTAATTTCTAGAGTAGAACCAACATATCTGCATCGGGCACTCCACAGAGCAGGGTGAACACAACAGGTTTTATTGCTATGAAGCCATGGACACAACACCCAGTGTCCATGGGAAGCATAAGAGCTCCTCCAGCTGCTGGAAAAAGCTCTGCCTGCCACAGGGGTGGGAGTGCAGCACCTAGGCAGCTGCCTGTCCCACACTACCCTTCGGGGCTGCCAGGAGAGATGCAGCCACGCAGATTGGTGGCTGGCTGGAAAATTAAACAGAAGATAGCAGCAAGTGGGGAGGGATCGCGTTTGGGGAGGTGTCTGGTGAGGAACAGCAGGGACTGACATTAGGCCCTGTTTGTTTAACATTCCCGTTAATGACCTCGAGAGGAGCGAGAGGCATTCCTGTCCTCCGCCTGTCACCAGCCAGGAAGCGGCTGCGAGATCCAGGGGCTCACAGATAAGATAAAGGGAAAGGCTGGATTTGGGAGCTTCGCCCCGCTATATCTGGGGCACACGGCGCCCTTCTGTGAACGCCTGGGGAGGCAGGGAAGGAGGTGCGTGGTGGGGGGGAGTGGGGGGGGTGGAGGAGTGTCCACAGCGCCAGGATCTGGCAGTGTTATCCATGCAGTGTGGGAAAATATTCCAGCACACTCTCCTGCATATGTTGGGACTGAAGGATTCCACTTTGCACCGAATGTATTTATCGCTCTGTATCAAGGGGAGCTTCTGGGCAAGAATTTGGGCCCCCAGACCGTGCTGGAATCCTGAATACAAGGTCACTCCTTATGCCTCCACTAGCCTCTGCAGTGAGGAACAGCTCCTGGTCAGCCAGGAGGTACTGGAAAAACAAGCATTCAGAGTAGGCTCAGGGTAGCCACCATGGAGCTCAAACTGTGCTCACCAACCACAGCATTATTTCTGTTGGATTCTGGTGGAGAAAGGACTTTCCAACGGCAATCCCACCAGGGATGGGGACAGTAACCCCCCACCAGTCCCAGCCTAACCCAGGTGGCAGGTCTTTTGCTGCAGCCCTGGGTGCAGGGTGACAGACACACCCAGTGAGGCCATGGACCATCCAACGGGGCGGACAGACCGTGCCCCTCCCCGCACGCCCCTGGAGGCTGCACAGAGGAGAGCAGGAGCCCCTTCTGTCCAACCCCTACACACTCCCCAGGGATGCCATCTTTAACTCAGTTTTCCAGCCATCAAGCTCCACTCCTGGGAGGACCAGCCTCTCCAGAGGGTGAGGATTTCCTGAAATGCTCCAGCACCCGCTTTGCCAAACAACCACCCGGCAGTGGGGAACAGATTGGCTCTTGCCCAGCACCAGGAGCTCACCCGACCACCACCTGTGAGGCACCAGCCCAGCTGGAGCAACGCCACTGGGATGGGATGCACCAAGTGGCACCAACCTCGGGGACCTCTGCAAGCCAGTGAATAATTGGATTGAGGAGCCGCATAGAATCTTCTGCGCACGCATGCACAGCCCGTGAAACCCCCAGGTACCGAACCTCCCTCCATCAGGAGTGGCACAGGGCCCCAGGTGCTCAGGCTCTCAGCCCACCCTCCCCAGTGCCACCCGGTGACGCTGGGACACGCCACCCGTGCATCCCCATCCCATTGCATCAGCGCATCGCCTATGCCCCGCTCCACACTGCGGACAGAATCGCTCCAGCCACCACCTGCCAATCCATTCCAGGCCATTACTCGGGTCCCCCTGGCCGGGGCTGAAGCCCAGGGGACGCGATGGCCCCAGGTCAGCTGGCGCGCAGGGCCCGCGCTGCCCGGGGGGTGGTGGAGCAAGCCGGGCGCCATGTTGCGGCGGCGAGAGCGCACGGAGGACAGCGAGGGGAGGGAGGGGACTGAGCACCTCCCCGGTCCTGAGGGCCAGGCACGGAGGACTGCAGCAAAACGTTTCCAAGGCCGGGCATTTTCCAGAGCCCTCTCCAAGATGGAGGGCAGCTAGTAACCCACTATGGCAATACCTGCTCCAGGGGTGCAGCGATGACATCAGCCAATGGCACCAACAGCCAAAGCGCAAACATGGAGGGCTGCAAGCTCTGGCATGTGGCTACAGACAACCGACCCTTACTAGCCTTCCCAGCCCCGAATCCAGCAGCATCCAGGCTCTGGCTTGCAGTGGTATTTGGGGGAAGGGGCTGCAGGCAGGTCAGCTCAGTCCTCCAGCCCCAGCCAGGCTGCCAGCACACACGGAGCGGAGCAGAACAGGGGCTCCTCCACTATTGTCCAAGCGTCTCCCTTGGAGCTCACACGGGCAGAACGGTGCTGGATCCAGGAGCCCTCCAGCTACAGGGACGTGGCAACAGGACACCATGCCCACGGGCGCCGGCAGCGCTGGATGGAGCAGGGACCTGCCAGCCCTCTGCCCCACAGGGCTACAGGGACACCGGGATGAGCAGGGGACTCGCCCTGCCCGGCCCCAGCCCCTCCTCGGGGCGGCCCGGGGACTCCAGCACCAGCTCGCCACCACCTCCGTACTCTGGCGCCCACAGCCTAGCCCCGGCTTCCCACCCCGCAGCAGCCTCAGCTTCCCACCCCGCAGCAGCCCCGGCATCTGGGCTCCGGTTCCTCGACGACCCGGGGGTCCAGCCCTGACACCGGGTCCTCTACTCCCCAAAAGAGGCGCTGCGCTCCTGCCCGGCTGCCCCGACGCCCCGGTGCCGCTTTCGCGGTCCCCGATACCGCCCTGCTCCATCCCCAGTACCCCAGCCCCGGTTCCCCGACGACGCTGCGCTCCACCCGCCGTCTCCCGACACCCCGGCGTTCCACTCCCGCCGCCCCGTCCCAGGTCCCGCCGCCGCTCCCAGTTCTCCGCCGCCGTCGCGACCCAGCCCCAGCCCCGGCCCCGCTCCCCAGCCACTCCGGTGTCCCAGTGCCGGCACCGCTCGCAGTTCCCCGCCGCCCCATGGACCGTGCCCAGCCCGGCGCCCACCTCCTCCTCGACGGTGCCGCCGCCGTTGGTGTGCTCGGTGTCCTTGTTGAGGGTGCTCATGGTGGGGTCCCGGGGCGGGGGGTGGTGCCGGCTGCTCCGGAGCTCCGCGGGGCCGAGCCGGGGTGCCGGTGCGGTGCTGGTGCGCGGGGGCGG
>JAYDZK010000025.1:17492956-17518131 GCA_034509185.1 Euphonia xanthogaster
GGGAGGTTTTTTTTTGTTGTTGGGCTCGAGTTATTTTAATTATTTTTTTCCCCTCCTTTCCACGAAAAACTTTGTCAACTTTGATGAACTTTCGGGTTTCGACTTTCTTAAAGGGCCCGCCGGGCTCTGATCTCGCGGCGAGGCTGTGCCGTTCTCTCCGCGCATCCCCGGGGCGGAGAGACACGGCTCAGCCCCGCGGGGCTCCGAGAGCCCCGGGACGGCACCCTTGTGACCCCCGATGAGAGCCCCGAGCCCCAGGAACAGCAGCCCTGGGAGCTCAGCACGGGGGTCCTGCAACTCCGGGACAGCCGCCCTGAGCCTCGGGGGAGCAGCCCCAAATCTGCCCCGGTCCCCTGGGGACAACAGCCTGGCTCCTCCTGCCAGGGCAGCCCCACAACCATCCTCACGGACGTCGATGTGTGCAAAGCCCTGTTCTTGGGCCTGGGAGGAGGAGCAGGGTTGAGGCACAGAATCATGGAATCCATGTGTGGGGTGGATGGGAAGGGACCTTAAATTTCATTTTATTCAACTCCCCTGCCATGAGCAGGGACACTTTCCACTAGATCAGGTTGCTTCAAGCCCCATCCAACCTGGCCTTGGACATTTCCAGGGATGGGGCAGCCCACTTCTCTGGGCAACCTGAGCCAGCGCCTCACCACCGTCATGATCCATCTGCTTTCCTTTCTCCCTGCCCACATGGGTGCCCAGTTGGCCACATCCTGAAGCACAGCCTGCAGCTGGATAACATGAGCAGAAAATGGAATACATAAACATTCCTCCATAGGGCAGCCCCCAGCTTGGTCTCTCTGTGAGGAATAAGTGTAAAACCCCAAGAGCTTGGGTCACCCTGCCAAGTGAGATGCCCAGGGATCTGAGCCCTGTTATCTTAACCAGCATTTCTTGTGCCCAGCCCGTGCTGCTTCCCCAGCACCGAGGCCAGGTGAAAGAGGGGAAACATCAGCCCTGCCCTGCCCTGGGGGTCCCACAGCCGCCTCACACTGCAGAAGCCAAGTGTGTTCCCTGTCTTCCACTGGCCTGGCTGGAGACACCAGGCACTGAATGTCACTCCAAAGTCAAACTGAGTCCACACCTGGCTCTGAGTGACTGTTTCACTCCAGCAGGAGCTCAGGGATATATCATTTTGCTCATGTGAATGGGTGTGAGCCTAGCTGGGGGTAAGCACAGCTGAGTTCCCTGAGTTCCCTAGCTGGGGGTAACTGCACCTGGGTCCACTGCCCTGACTCCATTTGCCACCTGGCTACACAGAGGCACCCTGTGAAAATGTAACCCCAAACTGAGCCATCTCCATGCACAAGCAAAGTCCAGCACAACCCATGGCACTCTGAGCCTGGCACCAGAAAGGCAATACAGGAAACACCATCACTGGGATGGTGCCCACAGCCAAGTGCATGTGGGGCCAAGTAATCCCATCATAGGAATTAGGAGGTGTATTGGAGGGGATGAAACATCCTCCTGGGAGCAGCAGCTTTATGTTCCCCTGCTTTCCAGGTTCTGGCTTTTAGCAGCAGCAGCTGTTTGCATGCAGCACAGAGGGTTTGTGTATGGAGTCCTCACACAGTAGCAAAGTGACCACTTCTTTTTTCAAGGCTTTGTAATGAGCTGCTAAGCCAGAGAGCCTGATCCCTGCCAGGTTCTGCATGAGGGGAGAAAACTCCCACTTTTTGACTAAAAAAACCCAATTTATTTATTTAAAATGCTGTCCTACAGAAGGGTTTTGGAGAGACTTCCAATACCAGCTGTGAGCACCACAGCAAGAGCTCCCCCAAGCCACCCATGGAGTTCAGCACAGACAGATCCAGATCAGAGCAAGGACTTTCTCCACTCTTCAGGGATACTGCCCTTCACCATAACTTTGTCCCCAAGACTGGGGGACAGTCCCATAAGGCTGTACAGGAATAACTCCCAGGAAGAGTGTTGCCTAGCATTGCTCAAAGACTCTAAGAGAGCCCACCCTCACAAAGACCAGGAATATTTGCTTCCTGTGCTAATTGAGCAAAACCCAGTGTAACCTCACAGTGCCTTCCCTGTGCTTAGGTTTGGTGTTTCACTTCCTACAGACTTTGAGTGCAGAGCCTGAGGCAAGTGGAAGAAGGCACAAAAGGAGGGAACAGCAGCGGGTTTTCATCAGACTCCCAAGGACCCCAATGCTGCACACACATGCAGAGGAGACATTCTGCCTCTTCCAGAGCAGGAAAACCCTGGCCACAAGCAGAAGAGTTTATGTATCCATCATGCTGGGGCAATAACAGTGGGTCCACCACCTCCCTATCATACTGATGGCCACAACCTCTGGTTTATTTTGTAGGCAAATCCATGGCATTGGGATGGAGATAAGTATCCTCCTTGCACACCCACCCCTCAGAGCTGTATGTGGTGGCAGCATCCCTGCATCCCAGTGTGTTGTGTCTCACAGACCCTTTGATAGCTTCATAGACATCACACCCAGGCAGCCTCTCCCCTCCCAAAGCACTGCAGCACATGCTTCAACACATGGAGCCCTGGATGGTCCAACCAGCTGCACATAGAGGGGATGTTTTCCCTCCCCAGGAACTTAAAGGGATGGACAGAAGGTGGGACAAATAGAGCTGCCACTGCTACCAGCTTGTGCAGGTGAGCCAGTCCACCAGAAAATGGTGATGTCCCTGCAGAGATTTTGGCTGAGGATTCCACTTCCACCTGGAGATGCTCAGCTTTAAGTATGTGATCCAAGGTCACACCAGCTGAACCAGTGCAGGAGCAGGAGACACTTGGGTTTGGATTTTGCTCATCCATGCCTTACAGCAATGTATTTTTACACCAACACCTTTCCTCCAAAAGTATCACTCAACAGCATCTGGCTCTGCAGCCTGGCCAAGGGCTGCAGCGGAGCTTTATCCTTGTGATACCATCTCCACTAAGATGGGATGGTTAGAACAGCAGACGTGATGCTGTGACCCATTCAGCATCCACTTACCTCTCCCACATCAATTCCTCATCAGGGTGGACATGTGGACAGTGAACCCTGTGATAATGTCCCACACAAGCAGTTCCAACCATGCTGTCCTGCCTGTAGAGCCTCACCAGGGAGAAGAAGCAAAAGCTGTGAGGTCCACACAACCAACAAGGTTGGTCTAGCAGGCCTAGAAAGTGGGTTAACAAAGTACCTGAGACAGAAACAGGTTGAAATCAGCTGAGAAATCAAGGTGAGGCTTGAAATGACAGCCAGTTGTGGACAATCTTGTGTTTTCACAGTTTCTCAGCTTTGCATTGTCCAAGGCCTCTTTCTCATTCTTAAAAAACCAGGTGACAAGCTCAGGTGATAACGAGGAATGTCTCTCTCCAGCTGGGCTCCTGCATCCTGCCCACTCATTCTGTGATCCCAGACCTCCTTCACCCACCTGTAGAAAGGCAAAGGATTTTATTTTGGGCATCCTGGTGGTTGTCATAGGGGGCACTTTAGGCCCCTGTTTCTGCTGAGCCCATCACAGGCAGTGCCACACTATGGCTGAGTAGCTGGATTGTTTTTGCTGTTCCTCACTGCTTATCTGGGGCAACAACTGAGCCTTGGCACTTGTCCCAGGGCAGAGAGGATGCTCCCATGCCACTTCCAACATTTCTGAGGTATGTAGAAGGGAGGGTTTCCTCTGCTTGCCACTGGCACCAATTTCTCCTCCTCCTGTCCTTGTCCAGGAGATCCCACATCTCCCCAGACTGCTCTGCTGCTTTCCTCCATCCTCTGCCCATTCCAGCTGCTCTTGCCTCATGCTCTTAGTCTTTCTGGTTAGTTATCCTGGACTGGGATTTGCTATGCTGGCTAGAGAGAGGCCACCAACCATGGGACATGGAGGAACACTGATTTCCAAGCAAGCAGTGAGACCAGACAACACCCTGTCACTGCTCAGACCAGTGATGGGCACATGCAGGCTGAGTGCTGGTGCCACCAAAGACTCTTTACAGGGCCTCAGATAAGTTCTCAGAGAGCCTTCTGGCCACAGGCAGGCGAAGGCTTTGGGGCTGCTTTTGGTATGGATCAGCATCCAAACATCTGGAGACTTGTTATAGCAAAGGTGGGAAGGGACCTCAGAACTCACCCATCCAACATCCTGCAGGACTGTCACTACCACTGAGTCAGGTTGGTCCTGCCTTGAAAAGCCCTAAGGATGGACCAACCCCACCTCTCCAGGTGTCCATCCCAAAGCTGCACCATCCAGCAGGGAAAAAGTCTTCCCTAACACCTATCCTGACTCTGTCTAGCCACCATGTGTGGCTGCTGCCCCGTGTTACATCATCTGCTGCCTCTATCAAGCAAAGTGTAACTCCAGCATCTTTGTAACTTCCCCTCTAGGGAGCTGTAAGCTCCAACAGACCCCTGTTCAACCTCTTTTGGCCAGACTAGCCCAGCCCAGGTCCTTGCTGACCCCTCACCAGCACCTTCCATGCTTTCCCCCCTCCCAGTCTGCATCTCTGTCTGACACAGAGCCTACTCAGCCATTCCTCCCACCCTGCAGCCTCTTTTGGTCTGTCTCCAAACAGCAGGGATGACACTTGGCCAAGGCCAAGCTGAAGAGGAGCTCCCAACCTCTTCCATGGATTTGTTCCTTCCATTGGACCAAACGCCAAGTGGCTACAACAGCCCTAAGCACCACAAAGGGAAGAGGATAAAAGGTGTGGCAGAAAAATTAGTACCCGAGACCGCTGATATTTGGGTACCAAATGACAGGATGCAGTTGGCCCCATCCTGTGAGCTGTGCAGGACTTTGGGTGGCCCAGTGGGTGCAGGGCAGAGATGAGCAGCGGTGGAATTGCAGAGTTCATCCAGCATCACATGCCTGGAGTAGCTGCTTTGAGGACGGCAGCAAGCGCTTTCAAACTTTAATTCCTTTCCGGACGTCACCGCTGGTCTTCTCCAGCTCCTCCTTCCCCCAGGAGGACCAGCTGAGGCTAAGTGAGAGAGACAAGGGCTCGGAGGTGTGCGCAGACGTTTGCTCAGACGCGTCGCAGCGCCGCAAAGCTGCTTTTATGGGCATTTCGGAGCAGCTCCTGGCAGCGCCGCCCCAGCCGAGCTCCGGGGATGCTGCAGTGCCCCCATGACGTGAACCACCGAGTGGGCTTCCGACCAAAAACGGGTGAGGAGAGCTTGTGTTTACACAATGTGAATAAAAAGATAGCGCCAAACAGAAAAGCCTTTCAGGAGACAGGAGTGGGAACAATAAACCCAAACGCTTTCTCTGATGGGTTGCAGATGCAGCATTGCTGGCGATCTGGTGGAAAAAGCACGGCTTCGTGGAGGGATTTGTCACTTAGTCACCTAAGAAATGAAGACAGGACTTTAGTCTGCCCCAAGACTCATACTTTTTTTGCCTAGAAGATGAAATACAGGGAAGAAAGGAGGCAATGCTCCTCCTTGCTTGTGCAGCACTGAAACAGTGCACTCTTATCTCTTTACTTTCATAATTAATGTGTCATTTGCACTGCCAGGCATATTAATTATGAGAAAATTAACCAGGGGGAATGCTTTGTAGAGGTTTTTTTAACTAAAGACCCCAAAGCCAATTCAGCCCTCTGCATGGGATGGCCACACACCTGGCTCTACCACTCCTGCACTGAACTGCTGCCCAAGGGGCATCCGTGGCTGATTTTTAAAGAGGTCTTTTTGAAGTGTGGGGTGTAGGCTCTCTCAGCTCCAGGTCCAGACCTGGTGGACATGTTGGAGCATCGGGGCGCTCCCTCTGTGTCCATCCCCTGCAGCTCCCTCCACCATCGTTTAGCCATGAGAGCAGCTGATGCCACCACCATGGTGCTCTTGTGGGTTAAAATTCTCATAGTGCAGCTGGACCTCACCGAGGACAGGATCATTCCATCGCCTCACCCACAGAGGAGCTGGGAGCTGCCCGGGTTGCAGTGGTCCCGTGCCAGATGTAATGGAGGGATTTTTGCAGTTGAATCTGTCCTTCCTCACTGGAGCGGTGTTAGGAGCTGCCCCACTGGCAGAGGGACTGGCCCAAGGCTCCCCAGCCCCACTATCCCTGCCCCTGTCAGCAGACACAGCTCTACTCCAGAGCCAAGCATTCAGCATTAACAAAGTGGCACCAATGGTCACCAGACCTGTCCCAGCAGCAGGGAGGAGGCACAGCACCTCTGGCAAGTCCTGCTGGGCCAGATCCTGCCCCTTCCCTGCTCTGCAGTTGTTTGAGTGAGGGTTTGACCAGGTGCTCAGTGAGAACTCAGCTTCAGTGCCAACAGGGATGTGGAGCAGAGGGACGGGACCCAGAGCACTAAGAGACAATCAGTGTTATTGGTGTTCTGAGCCCTCATGTGTGGTCCTACCCCCAGGATCTGGCCCAGGCCCCTCAGGGTGTCAGGAGATCCAGCTTTGGATCTCTCAGCCAGGTGCCACGAAGTAGTTACCATGTCCCATCCTCTCCAGAGCCACCTCTGGCCATCAACAGGGCTCTGCAGGCCTCATCCTCTGCTACATCATCTTCAACCCTAATTAACAGACATTATGGATCATATGGAGGGGAGAACTACTCCCAGAGTTTGCCATTAAGTATCTGGGCAGCCAAAGAGGGCCACCTCTGTAAGGGAGGAGATGGGCAGCTTTGAGCTGTGCCATGTGATGTGTCCCCTGGTCACAGCAGAACGCACCAACCCGAACTCCCCGAGAGGAAGGCGTCCCATTTTCACCAAGGTCATTAATGTCCAGCCCCTCTGCACACTGGAGACCTTGTCAAACAAAACAAAAAGACTTGTTGTGGAGGAATCCTTGGCAACACGACCAACATACACATGACCTTCCGACTTGGAAAACAGATTGTCAAAAACCCAAGTGAGCGCTGCCACCACACGTGGCATGGCTCAGCTCCCCAGCCACTGGCGCCAGCCTGGGATGCACCACGAGTCCCAGAGCCTGCTGGAGCATGCCAGAGAGCAAGAGGGGATGAACATCACTCCAGCCTGGATGTGGCACTCTCTGGGGCAGCTGCAAGCTTGGAAAAGCTGTTTATCAGCTCACTTATCATGTCCTTTCCCAGGACACTTGCAGCTCCCATGGGTGCCCCTCAGGCAGCCCTCTGCACATCCACCCCAGGTGAGGTGTCCATGGGTGCCCTCAAGGATAGGAAAGAAATCTCCTTGCAGCTTCCTCCCCTGCTGTTCTCCTGGTGCTGAGCACTGTGGAGGACAGCCAGGGACACCTCCATTGTCCGGCACCCTGTGTGATACTGCCCAGCACGGGGGAGATCCCAGCATGGGTGTGGCACAGGGGAGACTTCCCGCTGACTCCAGCTTCACATCTCCTCTGGCCAAGCAGGGTCCATGCTCCCCTCCTGGAGATGACACTGCCCATGCAAGGGTGCAACCTGCTGTGTAAAAGCTGCTGCCAGAACTCTGAAAGCTGTTCCTCAGTCATGTGAATAATGAGAGGTGTTAACGAGTTGGGAGGATGAGGGCTAAATGAAGCATCGCCTTGCAAGGGGCTGCTCCATCCATCCTGCTTGTCTTTGGGCAGAGAATGGAAGGTGGAAGGCAGCACTGGGGCAGGCCAGGGATGGCAGCAGGGCTCCACTGCTCTTCCTGGAGCTGTGGGTACACTGAAAGACAATGTGCCACAGCAACACCCTTCCCAGCGCTGTTCCCACATGGGGAATGCACCACAGCCAAGGCTCCTGCACCACCTGGGGTTTTCACACACTCCTCAGCTTGGCCACAGCCCAGAGTTCCCCACAGGCACAGTTAGTGGCTTGTCCCCATCCCCAGGGCACCCCAAGTCTCACCCCTTGGAGTTTCCAGCCTTGGCAGCAAATCAACATATCTTCCCAGTTTTCAATCCCAACAAGGCCAGACTTGTTTAAAGTGGGATGTTTAGATGACTTGGTGTACGTTGGACACCCAGCCTGAAAGACTCAGCTCATGATGAACGTTTGGCAAAGCCCTAAAACCAGGGAAAACAAAGAATTTTATCATGGGAAGTACTGATCCCTGAGATGAGCTATAATTATTTCTGTTCTGCTTTGACCATAGTGCATAAACACCGAGGACTGACGGCACAAGGGCTGATTTTCCAGAGCTGATCCCTTCAGCTGATGGGACAAACCGTGGTGCAAAGTGCTCGTGTTCCTGCAAGGAACATGCTGAGCTCCCATCTGCAGTCTAGGCATTTCCCCCCAAAATCCCTATGAAACACCCGCTGCATCACTGACCATCACCAGCGCAAACTTCCCTGGAAAAATTCATTTTCACGCAAGGAATACAGCTTGGAAAATTCCAGCCTCAGTGGGGAACAACAAGCAAGGGGCTGTGATGGAAACTATTTTGCAACCTTAATTATTTTACCCCAAAGCCTGGCAGCCTGTAATCACATTAGTCTCCTTGAGAAAGCCTGCCCCACCAGAGCCCCTCTTGCCCTCTTATCACTCCCCCCAGGCCTCAAAAAGAGCTTGCAGGGAAGCTCGGGGGCCTGGTGAGCCCCTGCATGCAGCCTGCCAGGCAGATCCCGGGAATGCCTGATTTATAGTGTTATGCTTCATTCTGTTTACGCCAGGCGAGTTATTTAAAACGAGGAGAGTGAGAGGAGCCCGGGTTTTGTTTAAAAGTCCAGCAAGGAGATTTGCCTTAAATAGTCAAGAGCTGAGGTTGGAGGGGAAGCCGCCCAGCAGCATGGACCTCCGGGATGGGAGCGGAGCTGGCACCCGCGGGGGGAGCTGGCTGGCTGCGGGAGAGGTGGCAGGAGCCTCACATTTAACCCCGGGGAGTTAAACCATCCTCACAGCCCCAGCTTTGAGTGGCCTGTGGCACCGGGGGTATGGGTCACCTCCAGAACATGAAACAGTTTCAGAGGAGAAACAGCACTGGTCTCACAACACTCTGAGCCCTAGTGATGGCAATCCAAAAAGCTGCTCCACAGCCAGAACTGGCACAGTCATCCCAAAGGATGCCGTGCACAGACTGGCACAGCCCCAGCTCTGAGCCCACTGGGCAGCCCCTGCCAGCCCTCGAGGCCTCCTCCTCCTCCTCCTCAGGGCAAGGCTCAGTGTGAGGCCACACTGCTGAAGGGCCTCCCTCGGGGGACCCACTTGAGCTTGGTTTGCTCGGTGCTGAGCACAGATCTGATTGCTCTCTATAAATACATCCGGGGTCAACACCAGGGACGGGGAAGAGCTATTTAAACTCAAGGGGGACGCTGGCAAAAACAAAAGGCTATATATAAACTTTCCATGAGCAACACCAGGCTGGAGGGAGGGTTTTAACTCCTAGAGCAGGGAGGTGGAGAAAGAGCCCCACCAGGAGTGGGGTGAGGCAGTGGGATGGGGCCAGACATGTTTCACTGTGTCCCCAGGGTGAGTCACCTCGGTTTGCCTCCATCCTCAAGACCAGTAAAACCAGCTGAGGGGCCAGGAACCACATTGGCATCACAGAGAGAGCTCCCAGCCCCATCTCAGGCAGGACAGCAAGGGGCAAGAAGCTCTTCAGATATTTTTCAACTTTCTTGACTTATTTGGTCAAAACTGCTGAGGAATTAATCAGAATAATGAGTAACTCGGGTGCCTCAATACACTCAGCAGCAAGGGTCGACTCCTCAAAGGCTGAACTGTTGTACCAAGCCTGGCACCCCTTGCTAAGCCCTTCACTGCATCACTGCTAACGCCTGTATCCCACATAACTCCTGACCCTCCTGCCCATCCTGCACCCCAAAATTCTGCACCCACTGTTAGCGCATGCATCGTCTGCTAATCCCTAACCCTGGCAACCTTGCCCACCCCTGAACCTCTCTGATCCCTGCACCCCAAGGAGCCATGATGTCTGCTCCCAGCGTACCCATTGGATCCACCTCCCAGATCCCTGAACACCAACAGTGCCTTGTGGGACCAGCATGGGTGAAAAACATTGTGTTTGGGAGGTGTTACGGAGATGGTGACGAGGAGGACAAGGAGCTACATGGTGGGGCAGGCTGGTGTCATGGCCCCAGTTAACAGGCAGGCTTGTGAGACACTAACCTGACATTTTTTGGAACTTGTCTCAGATGGAACTGAGGCCAGGATATCACCAACCCCAGCAGAACCATTTGCAGGGCGGGGGATAAAATATTCAGAGAGGTTAAAGCAATTCAGTGTCTCCCATGGAGCAAGGATGAATATTTCAGAGGAATGGGCACCCTGAAGAGGTCTGGGAGCCAACTGAGCATTGCAGCAAACAGTCACCTGGTCACCACAGCGGCCATGGGGTGTGGTCTGGCAGGGATGCTGCTGGGGATCAACCTGGAGCAGCCAACTGGAGCATTGGCCAAGGAGGACACGTCTTCTGGAGGTGTACCATGTCTTCCTGCTCTGCTCCCAGGGATGCCACAGCAGTGAGGGATTGTTCCCATGCACACTGCCATCCATTAGGTATCCCAGTCACTGCAGAGTGGCTTCCTGGCAAGCATCAAGGCAGATCCCATCTTCACAACTCCTCCCAGCTCCCCCCATCTCACTCATCCCCTCCAAGCAGTGTGGTCACTGTGCTCCCACACTGTCAGCCCACATGCTGGGATCACTGCAAGGGGAAGGTGACAACATTGGTTCAGAGGACATTCATCCCATCACGGGAAATCCCTCTCCTCGCCCCAGTCCACACAGTCTGGTCCTTTCCAGGCTGTCCGAGGAAGGATCTGACTACATGGACAGTGAAGTGTGGGCTGTACATAAGGCCCATAAACACTTATCACTGTAAATTAAAGCAGACCTGCCCATATCTGCCACTCTCCCAAATCCCCTAAGCCACAGCCCCGAGAGCAGCCCCACCTGCGCCGGTTTTGCAATGACCAGGGGAGTGTGAGGAGTCACGTCCTGGGTGAAAAGTTCAGGCCCAAGCCAGAAGAGCTTCTGGGGTAAAGGCTGTGGGATTTGGGATGCACTGCCAAAGGATGTGCTGGCACCTCACTGTCTCTACCTGGCATGGAACTGCAAGCCACCAATGGACACATGCCCTCTTTGCTCTCTCAGAGTCAGCGCAGGGCAGGACTCCAGTGTACTGGGAAGGGATTTTAACTCCTGCTACATCCCCCAGGAATGGCAGCAGCAGGTCCAGGAGCCAGCAGAGCAGGGATGTGACTGGCTGATGGGAAACTTTGGGGTAGCAAGAGGCAAGGCAGCATGGCTGTCAGCATTGCTGCCACAGTCTCAACCAGCACTGGGGCCACACTCCCCAGGGAGAGATAAAAGCAGCCATAAAAGGGGAGAGCTGTCACTCAGGCTGGCCTGGCTTGTCTCAGCACAGCAGGGAGAGTGGAGCACCACTCAGCAAGCGGGTGCCACCACAGCTCCAGGGGCTGAGGGCCACCTTATCAGCTGCATGCCACAGCCGGGTGCTCGGGGATTGCTGAGTGGTGCCAGGGAAGGCACCAATTCACCAGGCACCTCTGAGCAGCCTCAGCTCTGGCCCCTCTCTGATGGCAACCTGCAGCCTTATGCCCAGTAGCAGCCATCACATCCCATCCAGCTCCACTGGCCACCTGGTCCATACACCGTCCCCGTGCCACTGCAGCCCTTCGGTGGGAAGTTGGGATGGCTCCTGGGTGAGCCCAGGGTTTTCAGGGATACAGCCATACCCTCTGCACACAAGGGAGAGGGAGCTCAGACAAAGAGAAGGCAGGAGAGAGCAGCCCCCTCCAAAGGAGTAAGAAATGAGACCCTCGGCTCTCCCAGTGCAGAGCATATCCAGCAGGAGCTGGGGGAGAAGCCACCGGCTGCAGCAACTTTTGCTTACGATGAGCAAAACACTCAAGATCCATAAGCAGGAAGAGGCTCTTTTGGAGTGAACTGCAAAATATTGTCTTTGCACAGCGAAACTCCCCCGCTTGTGCCTTCTCCTTGAGGCCTCAGCAGCTCTCGGGGAGAAGGTTCCTTCCTGCTCGCCCTGCTCGAAGGGCAGGGTTCCTCCTCACAGTCAATTAGTGAGCTGGGGTCGGGGGTCAGGGGGCTTCCCGAGTTCACGGCGCCTCTCTTTGAACCGCTGCCAAGCGACGCCAGCACCAAGTGGCACATGCAGGGCAGTGCCCATGGCTGTCCTGGGACACTCTGGGTACATCCAAATTGAGTGTGTGCGTCCTGAGGTCTGAAAATTCCCCTCCTAACCACCAGCTGCTGGGTGTCCCCCCCCTGCACCCAGCTCCCTGCTTCATTCCTCCCTCAACCTGACAGCCTCCAGCTGCCGGCCCGGCCCCCACACATCCCTCTGCAGAGCACATCCCACCACTGGCAGGTTTGCTGGGGTGGAGGAGGAGCCCACATCTCTCCAGCCCCATCTCAGCACCACCAGCCTGACCTGGGCAGCCCCACTGCATGCCAGCCCCATTGCCAGCCCCCTCCCCTTCCTCTGCAGGCCAGGCTGCAGCAGGCCAGTGGCCGCTATCAAATATTGATGGTGCTGTGTGGTGAATAAGCATTATGAATTTATGACTTGCTGAATTAAACAGGCCCTGCTTGGGCTGGCTGCTGTTCAGCGAGGTGGAAGGAGCAGTGGCACTGCTGGCACATGCAGCAGCAAAGGCAGGGTCCCACAGCCAACCACGTGCAGACCCAAACCAAGCCCAGGCTCTGGGAACACCCAGAGCCCTGCAGCCCTGGGCTGCACCAGGCAAAGGGTTCCTTCCCCTCCTGCAAATGCCTCTCTGCCCTCTGTATTTCAGCTCTCCCCAGGGCAGCTGAGAGTGCAAACTTCCCCTCCTCGGAGCTGCAGTACCTCGGAGCAGAGGGAAGGAGTGAATTGAGCTCAGGTTCACTGGTTTAAACAACAGTGAGTCCAGCACTATGGTTATGTGAATAACTGGGTTAATTAATAACATGGCAACTGTTGCCTGACACAGGAAAGAAGCACAAAATGATTCTGCTTTGTACCAAGGGGCTGGTGGAAAGTCACCTGTGGAAACCCCAGACAGTGGGAAGGAGAGATGTCCAGCTCTGTTGAAAGAGGCTGGTTTGCCACAGCCAATCCAACATGCTGGATGCAAGGAGAATCATAGACTGGTTTGGGCTGGGAGGAACCTTAAACCCACCTCCTTCCAATGCCCTGCCACAGGCAGGGACACCTTCCACTGGACACGTTGCTCAGATCCCTGTCCCACCTGGCCTTGAACACTTACAGGGATGGGTGTGAGAGGGTGGCATGGCTTGACCTCTGAGCCTGGCTGCCTCTCTGGAAGATGTTTGGGTGTCCTTGTGAACATCTTCACAAGAAGCGAGATGTAAGGACAGGATGGTGGGAAAGGAGATGGGATAACACTGCAGCAGCATGTGAGACATCACCTAATGTGGGCCAGGGAGATAAGTGCCAAAGGAAAAGTCAGGGGATGGGATTTCCAGGATTGACACAAGAGGGAGCACAGGCAAACATAAAAGCATCGAGAAAGGCTCCCTGCCAGCACCATTTCCCAAGGGAGCACCATGCAGGGCTGGTCCTGTTTGTCAGGACCATAGAATCACAGTTTGGCTTGGAAGGGACCTTCAAGACCATCTTGTTCCACCCCCTGCCATTGGCTGGGACACTTTCCATTAGACTAGGTCACTCTAAACTCCTTCCAGCCTGACCTTGGATCAAGCCCAGAGAAGGAAATATTTTTGCCCATCCAAATATGGTCCTTTACACCTCCCTGCCACATGACAAATTGGCCACTCAGTTAGGCCTGGGACATTGCTGTCAGCATGTCTGCTGTGAGGTGGCAGCAGGGTGTCACCAGGACTGGCTGGTCTCCATTCTTAGCAGAAGGGACCCCCACCCTCGCTGTTAACACAGCAAATGATCTCCTCAGCCCCCTTGGTGTGCCAGGCTGGGGCTGGCTCCCAGCACGGGGTACATCCTTCAAGGACCAGCGTGGCCAGGCCCTGGTGTGACACCACAAAGCCACTATCCTGGAATTGCAAAGTACCCTCCTCTTCTCAAATCAGCCCTGGCATGTCTTCTCCAAGCTCCTCTTCCTTAAGTGACGGTGGAGCCACCAAGGAGGATCAGCAAAAGGGCTGTCTGGAGTTGCTGCTTTGGGTCACTGCTACCCCCTTCCCACCCCATCTTCCTGTCCCCATCGGGTGTCCAGGACTTTGCCACCCAGTGACAGCAGGAACCACAGACACTCCTGGCACACTTGGCTCATCACACATCAGGCAGAGCCAGCTGGGCTCTTTCACCACCACTGAATTTATCCCTGAAGCCCCCCTCCATGGTACAATCAGTTCCCATCACCGAGTGATGCTTCACTCCCACCCCCGCAGTTCCCCCCACCTCCTCCCCCAGGGCAGGACGTTCCCACGTGGCTGGGCTGGGAGCAGCCACATTCACACGGGACAGGCACCAGAGGGGATTTTGCTGTGCCCCCCAGAGGCCAGCCCCATGCACCACCATGGCATCAGCTCCTTTTCCTGGCTGGGCAGGGGGCTGCAGGGTGTGCTGGCAGACCAGGCATGGCTTCTGTGGGTCAGTGCCCTGCTCACACCGGGAAGAGGGGAAAAGCAAACATGGGATAAGACCTCCTCACCGGAAGCCCAGCAGAGTCCTGACATCACCTCACACTCCCTCTCATGGAACCATGGAGGGTTTGGGGTGCTTAAGAGGCTTCAATGAAAGTCATGGCATGTGCTCACATGCCAGACCTGGGGATGACACCGTGAGCTTAAGCCACATCACTCCCTCCCCACTGATGACAGCCAGGAATGGCCAGACAAAGAGCAGACTCCAGCTCCCTTGCTGGATCCACACCCCGAGGAGCCCAGGGAGCTTGAACACTAATTTATCGAGCTTCCAAGACAACAGAAAAAGCATATTTCTGTATGGCTGCAGTATTAAAACCAGAGATATTGCTGACCCCGTGTTTGTCCAGTGAAGAGTCCTGGGAGCTTGAAATTCCAGCCAGCACAGGATGCAATGCTCAGAGCTCGTCCTATTGGAAAGCGCAACCGGAGCTCAGGAGGAAAACGCTCGTTGTGAAAGAGTGACCCCAGCTGTCGTGATGGAAGGAAAACATTGCTGGTAGGCTCAGCTGGGAACCTCGGCTGCTGCTCAGCTTTGTGACGCCAGAGAGAGATGAAATCTCTGGGGCAAAGCGTGAAACCACTGCGGGGAGACACAAGACAGGAACAGAAGTTACAGAGTCTCACAGGGGACTCAGCTCCCTGTCCTTCTCCAGCTGCAGGGACAGTAAAGCAGGATGGTTTGCCATTAAAACATTGAGAAATATATTTGAGTCCCAAAAATTCAGCTGGGATTTAAATGCCCTGAGCTCTCCATTTTCACTGCCAGCAACACTGAGACACAGCACTGTTCCTGGTGTCACCTCCTGGGACCGAGAATCCTCCTGGCCCACACCAGCCACCTGTGCCACAGGAGTTGACATGAGCCCCAAAAAGGAGAATACAGTCACTAGTGTGGATGTAGGGGACAAGGACCAAGGGAGGGACAAAAGACCAGTAATGGATGAGGTGACAAGTGACACTGACAGGGGCTGCCTGGAGATGTGGTGCAGCAGGAACAGGTGGCTGTGGGGTGAAGATGAAGCTGGGGTTTGGTCCCAAGGACCCCTCACCCCACAGTGCTCCCCTCTGGCTGCAGGGGAGAGGGGAGCAGCCCCCTCAGCATCACTCTCACACCTGGATTCACTCCATCACGGCCTGGGACACCCTCAGCAACTGACACAAGCCAGGGAAATATGGACTAGCCTGGGAATGCTGCAGAATATAACCCACCAGCTGCCTGAAAATCCATCCCACACCTCCCAGAGGCTGTGATGATTGTCCTGTGTCCCAAGAACCAATGAAGAGGGCAACTACAGCTTTGGGTCGGAATTTTTTCACTGCCACAGATAAAAAATTCTACAGGAAAAGCTCTGCATCTTGCCACTGCTTCCCTGCTCTGCTGTTGCTCGCGTTGGCTTCCAAGCAATTCCACATTCCTGTCCCAAATAAAGCACCTTCTTCACATGCATCCAGCCCTGCTGCAAGAGAATGACCTGGAAATGCGTGGAGAAAACAGCTGGAAGATGGTGGCTGAGCTGAATGTCCCATAAAAGCCCCACAGGGCCGTTGGTGGAAGCAGGCCTGGCAAGGCTGACCTCGGGAGAGGGCACAGCTGAACTGATGTTTCTGGGGCCTTTCCTGCAGGATAATGGCCCCAGCAAGTCCTGGGAGAGATCTGGAGGACGAGGACCTCCAAAACACAGCCCTTTTTGAGCAAGTGAAATGAAAACTTGGCAAATCATTTTAAAAATACTATAACAAATATGCTGTCAGGGCTAAAAGTGATGCTTTGAGCAAGCACTCTGAAGTTTTAGTGTTCAGAGGCAGCTCCTCTCTTAACAAAAAGAAGGAAAACACTAAAAGGCACGTGAGGCATTCCAGCTGGTCCATAACAACCTGCCCAGCTTCACAGAGCACCCAGTGCCTGCTCAGACAGGGGTAGTGATGGCTGAGGAGGGAACAGGGCGTGCTGGGCACCCACACTGGCGAGGAGCACAGGGGGTGCAATGATGGGAACACGAGGCTGGGCAGTGAGGGGCCGTGTGCCCGAGCTGGAGGTGCGTGTACCCCATTCACCCCAGCTCCCCGCGGCGCTGCACGACTCCTGGCCCGGGGGATGGAGGCAGAGCGCCGGGCGCTGCTCCCGGCTCCCGGGCCAGTTCCCACGACCTGCTGCACTTCCTGCGGCTGCCGGCTGCTGCACGGCTCTGGGACGTGGTGGCGGAAGCGCTGCGATTTGGGTGGAAGGAGAGGCCGAGAGCCGGGAACAGCCTGGGAACGGCCTCCATGTGATGTTCCCCACGGCCGTGACACCCGGGGTGGGATCCGCTGCCGGCCAGGAGCCGCTCTGCCTGCCTCCAGCGGGTTAGTGGATGCCCTGGGAGAGCAGCTCTGGGAAACTCGGTCCCGAGTGATTTCTGCTCCTTGTCCAGCACAAGGCTGTACCCCAAGCAGAGCCATTACATGAGTTTGTAAAATGCCCGGGGGTGGCTCCAGCCCCAAACCACTTCCCCTTGCACCAGACGGGCCGGCTGGAAGGGGGCACTCCAGGAGGCAGGTGCTCCCAGCCTTGCGGTGTGTTCCCAACACTTCTTCGAGAGATGTGCAGGGAGCAGCAGTGCTTCCCTGCTCAGACTGGGCACCAGAGCTCATAGAGGAATCTATCTTAGGTATGTTCCACACCGACCCATCACACACATGGCAGGGCAAAGCTATCCAGAAACTGAATTTGGGAATGCCCTCCATGTATGTGTCTTGGGAAGCTTTTCATCAGTGTTCCAGAGCACTACAGATGGCAGCTCATGAATCCCTGACTCAGCTGTTTGATGGGCATGTTATCAAGTTTCTTCTTGCAACATATTTAGATTTTCTGGAGCGTAGGATCACTTGGAGGTTAGAACTGGACAGCAGGCTGCCCCTGCACGTGGTGACAACAATTACAGCTGAGTCTGCACCTTGTTTGGCTCTCCTGAAGGAGGGAGGTCTCTGGAAATCTGTTTAGCTGTGGGCTCTTGAAGACAAACATTTGATTTCTTAGGGACTCCTCCTGATGGTCAACTCACCAGGATGCATCCAGCTGGAGTCACCTGCAACTCAAAGGTGTTCCTGTCCCAAATCACAGGCAAAGCCATGCAGAGCCTGGGAGGCCCTTTTCCTGTCTCTCTCTTGTTTCTTTCCTCTCCATTCTTTGAGCAAAGCTGTGTTGGAATAACACTTCCGTGGGACAAGGAGAACTGCAAGGTAATTGGGATGAAAAGGTTTGGCATCTGGCCACCTTCTGAGCTGACAAGCCCTCACCCTGTCTCCCAGTGCAGTTATAGCAATACTGGAAAGCTGCACTCAGAACACACCCCTGCCATAAGCCCCAGGCCCGAGAGGCCACAGAACACAGGGCTGCCCAACAGGCAGAGGGGCACAGAATATCACTGCAGGCACCCACAAACACTCACAAGAGCTCTGAGAATGAAAGATCCTCCTCTCCTACGTCATGGAGGCACAGAACCCTCCCAGCTGTGTTCCCTGCTGCCAGGCAAACACACACACACTCTCTCTCAGCTTGCTGTGGATATGTGCCAACAACCCCCAAAAGATTTGCAGTCATCTTGGTGAGGTAAAAACCAAATCATTCATCATCTGTTGTAACAGGAAACTGCATGAGGAACCCTGATTTTACTTTCTTTGTATCAGTTTGCCCCCAGAGTTCCAGGTGCTGGGAGTTTTGAGATTTGAGTCTTCTATGATGGTAGTGTAGGCCTTTGTCTGTAAAAGAGCTCATGGCATTTTGCTCATTCTTTTCCCAAACTGCCCCTCCTAAATTAAACTTTCAGCTCTTTCAGAATCCAAGCTTTTTCTCTCCCTCTGCGTGCCCAAGCAGTGGTTTCTTGGAGAGATTCAAACAAAGAATGTAATTTTACAAGAGTAAATTAATTGAATCTTAAAAAATCCAAAACCACAGTAACTTTGAATCACAGGAAAAGGCATGTTTGGTGGGTTTGGAACACAAAAGGATCCTAAGTTTATATTAGATTAAGATATTTAGCATATTGTGAATAAATAAATGAGCTACATCACTTGCAAGAATATCCATTAGACCAAAAAGCAGAAAATGCAAGGAGACAAGCACCTACATACACAGACATTCATAATAAAACTATCCAGAGGACAATTTTAACAGCATTAGGGTATTATAAAGGAGCTCATTTCCATAAAATGAGCAACCTGAGGAATAGCAGCACCTTGGCTTGTGGTTAACACACTGCAGCTGCTGACAGGAGCCGGAAGCTGGAGCAGGGAACTGCAGCTTTGCAGAAAAATTCTCTTCCATCAGCCCTTTGCCTCTGCTTGCAAATGATGCAGAGGGCTAACACCCAGCCAGCCTCTGCAGGGAGCCCCCAGCAATTTCACTGAGCCTGCAAATTCCTGTGGGGCTGCAAAAACAGGAGCTTTATGAATCCGACTGCACTGGAACAGAAATGTGCCCAGCAGACATCTCACACACACCGAGGCACGGAAAGGAAGAATCCAAACAGATTTGGGTGTTTTGCAGGGAGAGCATCCCCAAACCCAGCTGGCAAAATACATGTTTGCATGTGTGGTATGGAAAGAGAGAAACAACACTGCTTTTTTTTCCCCAGAGGATGGGACAGAGGCATGATCATGTTCTAGAAATATCTGGATCTCAGGATGAATCCTCTGAGTGAAGCAGTACAGTGAAACAGGCCTGGACTCATTATTATGGGGGTGTAGAATTGAGAAAAACAAAATTATTAAAGCAAAAGGAGGCGTTTTGCCTGGACAGGTCCTTGAGCTTCTTGGCTCTTTGTTTCCAACGGCTTCAGCACCAGCACAGGAGGTGTCAGCAGACAGGAGCTCTGCAGCCAGGGGTGAATCCTCAGCCCTGAACCACTGGTGCTGCCTTGCAGCATCCCCAAGACTTGACACGAGTCCCTCCGGAGGATGGAACCAAGCTCCTGTGTTGGATCCGTGGGCCCCACTCCTTGGTTCACTCCTTAAACATGAAGGGAGAGCGAGGCTTTGGGTGCTGCTGGTGTCACCTCACCAGGGAGCACCCTCTGCACCCTCTGCTCAGGGAGCTTTGGGGCAGCACTTTAAGGATTTCAGATCTGCAGGGACTCCAGATTTCCAAATCTGAGGTTTCCAAGATTTCCTATTTTATGATACAGCCATAGGTTAAGAGGAATGCTACACAAGAGGCTGCCCCAAGACACAGTTCTGAGTTCTTGACACGTGAAAATTCTAAGAAGCCTCACTCAGGTACTGTGAATGCCCTGGGCAGACACAAGCCTTTAATTTTTTACTGTCCTTGCAGTGTGCAGTCAGCTTGTGGCCTTAAAAACGCAACTCCAAGAGGCCTTTTGGATTTTTGGCTGGAGTAGCAGTGGCTCATCACGATGTACCAACACACCACCCAGTCTGTTCCACAACTCCACCTCTGTTCATGGGAACTTTTCCTAAAGTAATGACCACAAAAAAGCAGCTTTTGGGCAAGTCCCACTGCTCAGAGGAAGCGCACAGGCCCTGTTTTGGCTAAGTTCAGGCAGCTCCATCAGAAACACCTCCAGCTCCATCCATCCCACCTTCACACAGTGCCTACAAGCAGCCAAGACAAGACCTCCCCTTCTCCAGGGACAAGCAGCAGAGCTGCTGGTCCCAGCTTATATGTGGATGACTACAGAGAGGTGAACCACACCTGCCATGCCAGTTTGGAATGCACAGGGAGCAAGGATGTGCCAGGAAAGATGAGCTCATTGTAAAAATAATTGAATGAGCTTTTAAAGGAATCAATACAAAGCCCTGGCTGGATTCAGATGTGCAAATGCCAGCAGAGAGGCACCTCCCCACCACCCCAGGGCTTTCTTGTATGCTCCTTTTTATCAATTTGTCCTTGATTTTATCCCTTTTTTGTCATTTTGTGCCACCCACCACACCTTGCACTGAGTATCGTGGAGTGTGTTGTACTCCACAAGCCACCAAGGAAAAGAGCTTCGGGCACAGAGCAGCAGGGGTGATGCAGAAAAGCTACAGGCAGTGCAAAGACGGACAGGGAATCACTGAAGTATTTATTTTGGCCAAGGAAAAGGTGACCTCCGGAGCAAACCCCAGCTCCCACAGATATTCCTCACTGCCAGCTCAGCTGACGCAGTCCAGAGCCAGGAGCTGTGTGCCTGAACCTCCCATGCACACGTTCCGGGCTGGCTGGAGGCCCTGCACTCCATGGATAACGTTCTCCACCACACCCCATTCCCAGGTTCTGTTGTGCCAGATCACCACAGGTTAAGGAACTGCCTTGTTTTCCAGTGTTTGCCAGTAAAAAGCCTCAGCCTCTTCAGGGAAACACATTCCAACACTCATTGCTTGGAAGGACAGTCAGGGACTTGCTCTGGCATGTCCTCCCCATGGCCATCCCATCATACTAGCAGAGCCCTTTCCAAAGGCATTGACACTGGCCCACAGCATCCTCCTGGAGCACAGGGCTCATCAATGACACAAGCTTGTGACAGACCCCTCTCATGGTGGGCCATCATGTCATGTCACCAGCCTGTCCCCGTGACACCATCCAGCCAGCCCACCCCAATACCACCCAAATTCAGGCTGCACAGGAACAACCTTTGCTTGGTGCTGATGCACATCCCACTGGCATGAGGAGGGACAAGGCCTCCTCAGGGCACAGCAGTGGGAATTCATCCCTTGTCATGATTTGTAAGTTTTCTTCTGCCCACTCCCTGGTTCCAGGCTTTGGACACACCAGTTATCGCCATTCCCTGAAACAAGACGTTCCCTGACCTCCTTTTCCCTCATCACTAATTCACACCGAGCAGGTTTCAGCTCAGCTCATGCATGAACTCCACGCTGGCACCACTTAATGGCTAAAGAACGAATTCTGACAAAGCTCATTAAAAAAGAAAGCCACTGATGTCAGCAACATGCCTTAAATGTGACCCTCAGCTCCAGGCAGGTCTGCCAGGAAATCAAGTCATCCTGCTGGAAATATAAAGGGAGAGCAGAAAACGATCAGCACGGTGTGGAAGGAACCTCATTTGTTGTTACAGATGTGAAGCAGATCGAAGACACAGGTGAGTGACACCAACCAATTTGACTGTTCAAACAATTAAAACCCACCTGACAGATTTACAGATGGGCTCTCGAGACAATTCCAGACACACTGATGGGCCAGCTTTAGGGAATTTATGCACAGCTCACCTCAAAACACAGGGAGCCAAAATCCCAGGAATGCTCCTGGTGCTGTTTTGGTTGTAACAGACACAGACATGTCAGCACAGGAAGGCCGAGCTGGCAGAAGGGCTGGGACTGAGGTATGAAAACAAAATTCTCTGGCAGGGTTCACTTTTGTTTTTTCCTCAGGAAAACAAGATCCTCACATTAAAAGGAGAATCAGTCATAGAAGGGGGATGAAAAGGCACTGTTGAAAACTTAATTACACCCCCAGATACATGTCCAGCCCTAGAAAGTTCTGAATGACACATTTCTAACAATGTTTTTAAATAATTACAGGGTATTAATTACAATAAATCTACCAACCCTTTTCCCTCTTTGTCTGGAAACCCGTGGAAGTGTTTTCCATTAGGCAACACTTCTAAGCAGAGCCAGCTGTGCAGCGCTCCTGCAGGTACCGAGGAACTGTCTGTGTGATGTGATGCCCATTACACACCCCAACGCTGCAGGGAGGCACACATGCAGCACTGCCTGGGGAACACACACAGGGAAAGGCTGCAGACATCCCAGTGCTTCCCTGGTGCAATCCCCTCTGCAGCAGTGCTCTCTCCCTTATCTGAATGGCCACAAGGGCCACTGTGACTGCATGGCCACGGAGCCACTGAGCTGGTGAACTCACTCACACACAGGCAGGGCCAGGGCTGAGGCCAAGGAAGAACCTGGAGCAAATGTCAGAGGCACAGCCTGTCCTGCAGGAGCCCCACTTGCCTCCATGGCCCCAAACATCTGGGCAGTGTCTCTGCTGGCAGCCCTGGGCTCAAGCAGGCTGTGACCGAGTGATCTCGCCTTGGCCTCGCCTCTCTCCCATCTAGGAGCTTCTGTCCTGGTGGCAGCAGCTCTGGGAGGCTACAGCCACCTGCCCAGCCCCAGGCCACGAGTGTCACCAGCTCCAGGCACAGAGGGGCTCTGAGTCTCCATTCTCCTAGCTGGGGAAAAATGTATCACTTCTTTCCATAGTTTGTCCTCATGGGAAGTATTTTTAGGAGCTACATGGTCTACATTTAATCACAATAATTAAGGAGATGCTCAATTAGTGTTTGCAAGCTTCTAAAACAGAGAGGCTGCAGATTGCATCTGTTTTGCATCTAGAGTTTGGGATAGTCAACCCCAGAAACCAGTGTAACAGAGCAAAGCTATTTGGAGGTGTCTGTCCTTCATCAGACTGGCTGTGGCAAAAAGAAACTGTCCAAAAAATACAGTGCAACAGCTTTTCTCACTGCCAAAATCCTGGGCAGGGTGATAAAACCCAGGGAGAGCAGGAAGGCCCCAAGGCACAGAGGGAATGGAGCGGTGCAGGACCTTGCAGAGCAGGGAAAGAGAGAGCCAGGAGCACTGCAGGCAGTGTGGCCAGGTGACAGTGACAAGGGACAGGACAGGCAGGACCTGAGTCCAAGCAAGGTGGTTTTTGCTCTGTGAAATACCTGCCTGCCTGGGGGCATGGGAGCTCCGGGGCAGCCCAGAATATCCCACAGCAGCTCCGTGCAGGGAACAGCCTCACATGGCCAAGAATGGCAAATAAAGAACCTGCTGGCCTCTGCTGGCACCAGCACCACACAGTGACCCTGCAGCCTGGCTGTCAGGCCCAGCCTCATGCGACAGCTCTGCCACCCCAAAACTGTGGCACAAGGGCATGTCTCAATGCCAAACCCCAGGCAGAGCAGGAATGATGAGCCCATTGCCCCCAGCAGGGGTCTTGGTGTTCTCTCCTCCGCACTCAGGGGACACTGAGGCACAGAGCCAGCAACGTGATGGGTGTCCCTGGGTTTGGCACTGAGACAGGGGCTATTTCTTGAGGGCAATGCCCCTCTTTGGCCTCCATCTTCATGGCTTGTCAGGACACCTCTCAGTGCACCCACCACCCTCCCTGGGTGGGCTCGTGGGCACAGACCCCTCAACCAGCAGTGGCAAAGCATTGGAGAGCTGTGAGCAGCACCAGACACCTTGTGCTTCACACACTCTCCTCCTCAGCACAGATGGGGACACGGAGTGACATGCAATAAAAAAATAAAAAACCCTTCCCAGGGAGATGCAAAAATAATACTATGTACATTCCAGCTTCCCAAACAACAATCGCCTGAGAAGCCGGCACTGTGGGAAAGTCTCAGTTCGCTTTTCCTGGGCATTATAAATAGAATCAGGGCTTCAAGCAGGGCTGGAAATGCGAAGGAAGGGGGGAAAGGCCGTTTAATGGGCTCTGTTTGAACTTGGGCCCTGGCTGATGTCCAGCTTTCTGCAGAACATCTGGTCCTTTCCTGCCGAGCAAGGGGCAGCACCACTGCACTGGGAAGCGGGAGCGCCAGCCCAGGGATGCTTGTCAGAACCCAGGGCCCCTGAGCCTACTGGGGCATGGCGCCTCAGGCTGCTGCATGTGTCACTCAGGAGCTGCCTCTGCCATGCCCAGGTGTGAGACCTGGTGGGTCAGTGTGAGATTCTGCAGGACTCCAACCCTGGGGGCTGGACTGGCATCCACAGGGACTCCCTGTGGAGCTTCTCTTCCAGAGGGCTGCTCAGTCCCTGACGCCATGTGAAGGCTCAGCATCCACCAAGCTCTCTTGCAGGACTGAAGCCCACAAGTCCTTCCATCTGCCTGGTTCTCCAGGAGCCTCATCTTCGGCTGTGTGACTTCTTTTCTCTCATGGATACAATTGTTCACCAAAAGCCCCTGCAGAACTCTGTCATGAACAGCTTCACATTCTGTTATCCAGGTGTTCATTCTTTACACTGGCTACCACTTACCTGGATTATGGCTGGCTGCTACTTACATGTTGTATTCCAGGCCACATTTTATGCACCAGCAACATACTTTAGGCAGGATATAGAATCATCATGACAGGAAATGGGTTGGGTTGGAAGGGACCTTAAATCCCATCTAGTTAAAACCCCTCTGCCATGGGCTGGGACACCTTCCACAAGCCCAGGTGGCTCCAAGCCCTGTCCAGCCTGGCCTTGAACACTTCAACAGATGGGGCAGCCACAGCTCCTCAGGGCAACCTGTGTGCCAGGGCCTGCCCACCCTCACAGGGAGGAATCTCTTCCCAATCTCTTACCTCTGCACCAGTGGCTTCTTCTATGTGGCTCTGCTACCCATTCCCTCGGCCCTGTTCCCCAACCTCTCCTCCCACCACCTCCCCCTGCCCCTGTTCCTGCCTGGGCCTTGTCACTACCGGAGAGAACGGGGACCCAGGAGATAAACGGGAGCCCGAGGAGAGTGGGGAGCCTGAGGGGAGAAGTGGGACCCTGGGGAGAAACAGACCACGAGAGCCGGGAGCATGAAGGGAGAACCGGGACCATGGGGAGAACTAGACCATGAGGAAATCTGGGAGCCTGAGGGGAGAGCCCGGGCCCTGTGGCTGACCGGGAGGAGCCAGGGCAGAGCCGGGGCCCTGTGGCTGACCGGGAGGATCCAGGGCAGAGCCGGGGCCCTGTGGCTGACCGGGAGGA
>JAYDZK010000025.1:17518396-17576373 GCA_034509185.1 Euphonia xanthogaster
CGACGCTCTTCCGATCTGGGGTCAGTCGGAGCGCGGCGCCGAGCGGAGCGGAGGCGAGGAGGGGATATCTGGGGTACAGCCGGGCACCAGCGCCAGCAGCGCCGACAGCCACCGTCAGCCGCACCGGAACGAGCACACGATGATAAACACCCAGGACAGGTGTGCAGCGCGCTCCCCGCCCTCCCTCGCTCCTTAGCGCGGCGGCGGCGGGCGGGCCTGGGGCGCGGGCGGGCGCTGAGGCGGCGGGGAGGCCGCGGGGAGGCCGCGGGACGTGGGGAGGCCGCTCCGCCTTTCTCCGTTTAAAATCCCCATCGAGGCGTTGCTTCCCCCTGGAGGAAGCCCCCGGGGGTGGGTCTGGGCTCGCCAGGGCCTGAGCACCTCTCGCTGAGCAGCCCTGGCTGCGGCGGGGTCCGAGCGCTCCCTCCCCGCACCCCCCGCGCCGCTCTCTGCCCGGAGAAAGGTGCTTTTCCAGGCAGGTTGGGCGTCAGCAGGCACGAACTTGCAGGATCTGTGTATTTTTCTCAGCCGACCGATTTATCTTGTGTGTGTGTTCCTTGTTTGGAGTCCCCAGAGTGTCATTTCCTGCGCCTCTGTCGCCGATAAGAGCCCAGAGGATGCGCATGGAGCAGCCTCGGTTCTTTCCCGTTGCCTGTGTGGGAGATGCTTGAGCTGTGCTGTGTTCATCAGATGGTTATTTACAATTTACTCTTCAAATCGGGCTCCTGGATATGTGTCCAGCAATAATAATAATAATAATGTGATAATAACTGTTCTTATTATTGTTGTTATTAGTGTTATTATTAGTATTCAAGTGCAGCTGCATCTCCGGAGCCTGTTTTGGGAATGGGCAGAAAGGAAAACAAACAAAACAGTCATTTCTCCAACGTCAGGAGAGCTTTCTGGATCCTTCCATCTGGTCTAAGTGTTCAAAACAAATAAAACACCCAAAACACAAGGAAATGTGTCGATTTCGGCCCCTGATGTGCTGGTGGTGCTCTCAGCCTGGCTCTGTGTGCCACGCCTGCCTAGGGGCAGCGGTGATGGGGTTCTGAAGTTGCTGAGCTGCCCTTTGCACTTCCCAGGGACAGGGCACAGGGTTGGGATCGCTGGGAGCTTAGCGAGTTAAAATTACACCCGCGAGATGAGAGCTTAACATCGACTTCCAGCTCCCCTTTCGGGCAGGGCACAGATGAGCAGCTTGTACTGAGGAGTTCCTCCACGGAAAGGCCTTGGTGATCTAAATGCATCTTAATTTCAACCAAGCTGCAGGAAAGTAGCTTCTCCAAGGAGAACAGACGCCAGAAGGGAGCACAAGCCTAACTTTTAAGCTACAAACAGACCTCAGGGAGAGTTGCCGTTTGTGCCAGGATGGATGAAGGGATCAGATGCTGTTGGCATGAATTTCTTCCCAGTGAGCTGAAGCACAGCTGGAGAAAGCAAAAGCCCTTTTAACCTGTGCCCCACACACACAGAACCCCAATCCTTGGTGGGGAAAATGGTGGTGTGCAGGGACCCTGATTTTTGGGAGGAGGACAGTGGAGGTGTGCAGATTTGGGCCAGGGATGTGCAGGCAGCAGCTGAAGGGGGCTGGTGTTTTGACTTCTGCATGTGCCAGAGGAAGTGAAACCGGGAAGTGTCTTTGGCTGCCTCTCTGTTTTAATTTTTTTTTTTTTTCCCACAACTCCACTTCATTATCCAGTTTCTCTGATGCCTTGGCCACAAGTTGGAAAGAGCTATCAATAGTACATTGTTGGCTGGAGGGTAGAGGGAGGAGGGAAGGGAATAACAAAGCTGCCAACAGCTTTTGGGGGTGGGGACGGCACAAAGTGCTTTGTCATCCTCTCGACATCCTCTACTACTGAACACACACTGGCCCATTGATAGCCCCAGGCACACCAGGGAGCAGGGAGCACCCTGCTTTGTCTCCAGACATCTCCTGATGTATTGAAACTGCCTTTTCTCCAAGAGGTGCCTGCTCTAGCAGGTGGGAATGCTGCCCCAGTGGCCCATCTAGCAAACCTGGGGGAGGGAATATGTGGAGGAAGAATATTAGTGTTTCCTGTACAAAGATGGTTTTGGTGGTAGGTGGTAAGCAGAGATCTGTGGTGAATTTTGCCTTGTGCGTTTGTGAGTTGTTTTTGGCACTCAGAAATACCAACTTGTAGTAGTTTGTTTGCAACTGGCACAGACAAGTTATGGGACCGGGTTGGATGGGGCTTGGAGCAACCTGGTCTAGTGGAAGGTGTCCCTGTCTATGGCAGGGGGTGGAACTGGATGGGCATTAAGGTCCTTCCCAGCCCAAAACAGTCTGATTCCCTGTTTCTAGACATTTGAGGTGGTTCTGACAGTGCAGCTCTGTACTTGCTGTTTGGATACTTAAGCCTGTCTGCCTCGTGGACAGGGATTAGAGTGGAAAAACACTGCATTGGGAACCACTTCAAGTGAGAAGTTTCAGAGCAGACAGTGGCTGTCAGAACAGCTGCAGGATTTATCCACTTCAGCCTCATTCCTCCCTCTGTGCTCATGAAAACCCCCCCTCACAGAATTGTTTTGGTGGTGCTTCCATAAATTTGTGCTGGTGTGTTTCAGAATGGGAGCACAGAGAAGAACTGTTTTCCCTGCGTGGCCTTTGCAGGCTGTGCTAGAGGAACACTGCTGGGCCTCAGCACAGAGCTTTTGTGGTGCTGAGAGAGGAACCAAGGCAACAGAAGTAAAATAATTTGCTTTGATGAGCTTCCTAAAAACCAGAGCCTGTGTCCAAAGCGATTCTGGAGGACCATGTGTAGGACTTCCAAACAAACTTGGAAACTGCAAGGGAAATGTGTTTTCTTGCTGTTCAAAGTAGCTCTGTGGGGTGAACTAGTAATTTTTAGGGTTGGGGTGGAGGATGCTTGCATGGTGCTTCATGTGTGTGTGAAAATATTGCCATGGATGTTGTGGAGCGTATTGAAGAACCAACCCTTTCACTTCTCCTGGGTTTGAAAATGTGAAACTTAAACCTTCTCCTCCTGGGCCCTGTTGATCTATTTGTAGATATTTGCCTCTAGAAAATGTGCGCTCATCTGGTCATGTGTTCCCAGCCATCTGCTCTTGGCAGCCTTCCAGGCCTCCCTTATTAGCATGAGGTTGCTCAGCACTCTCTGGGTTCCTGGCTCTAGCCCCTCCTCCATTCCCAACAAAATACGCTGGGTTCTGGTGCCACTGGGGCAGTGGGTGGTTTCTGCCTTGACATCTGGGTGCTGTGGAGGAGCAAGGATACAAATGATGTGAGGTTTTGAGAAGCTGGAGCCTCCAGAACATGATCCCTGCGAATGTAACATGGTGTTCTCTCTCTTTTTCTTGCAGTAGTATTTTACCTTTGAGTAACTGTCCCCAGCTGCAGTGCTGCAGGCACATCGTTCCAGGGCCTCTGTGGTGCTCCTGATGCCCCTCACCCACTGTCGAAGATCCCCGGTGGGCGAGGGGGTGGCAGGGATCCTTCTCTTTCAGCTCTGATATATAAGGTGAGATACATTTAACATCTAAACATTGACCTGTACCTGTGTTACAGCTCTGTTCAGTTCCTTTCACAGTCTGGTGGGAATAAATGCAAAGAACTCTGAGATAATAAGTGGGAGAACAAGTAATTTTTCAGGGACTGAGCTGCAGACAGGTCTCTGCTGCTTAAATATCACCTGTTTATTAAGACATGAGAGACCATTGTGCAGCAGATCATTCACTAGCTTGTCCCCAGGGGCCTGCTGCAGCTATTGTACGTGGAGCCTGCATTATCAAAACGTGAAAGGGCTTCTGAAATGCCTGGCAGAGAAAGGAAGGGAGAAGCAAGAAAGGTGAAATGCAGCAAGGGATGGGTTGATAAGCTCCTTCCTGCACCCTGGTCTGGCAGGTGAAGCTCTCAGGGCCTGGGGGCTGCCTGAACTGAGGTGCAGATGGGAGAGGCAGCTCCCAGCTGTTTCTAGAACATGAGCACAGGCAGGGCAAGATCAGCAAGGGTTTGTGTCTGCAGGCTTGCAGCTGTCTCATTTTGTGTTCCTCTTCATTCCATGGGACCTCTCCTTTCGAATGAGACCTGGCTCCTCCTCCCTGTGGAGTGATTTGTGTGATTGGCTCAGATCTGTCTCCTTTCTGGGACAAGGGCTGCTTTTCCTTTTAGATGAGGCAGACTGAATTTATGCTGACCTTGCAAATTTGGCTGTTGAGCCAGGGGTGTTGTCATAGGTGTTAGACCTGATTTTAATTAACCCATGGGCGGCACACAGACGTCACCTGATGGAAAGACACAGACCCTTGTGGGCCACAGCTCCCAAAGGCTCCTCTTGGAGTTCCTGAGAGAATCACAGACCTCATGGTCGCTCTCAGAGTTTCCTTTGGTGAGTTTTCAGCACTTTCCTCACCAGCTTCCCTTGCAAAATGTCAGTCTCTGAGCCTCCAGTGATAAGGTCCCATCAGTTTAATGCTTCGGGTGAATTGTCACAGATGTTTGGGGGGTACAAACTCCAGGGAAGCAGCACAATGGGCTTCCTGTCACAGAAGAAAGATACAAAAATAGCTTCAAGAGGGCTCAGGACAAGTAATGAATCCCCTCTGGGTGGGAAATGGGACCCTGCAGCCTGAACTCCTGCCAGCCAGCTTTGCCAAGCCTTGTGTGTGCACCAGGCAAGGCCCAGAGGCAGAAAATGGGCTCCGCATGGAGGAGGAAGGTGGAAGGAATCATGATTTGGAGACTTTTGAGTGTCTGATTCCAGTACAGCCCCGAACTTGCACAGATTTTGGCAGTGGTGGGATGTCATACAGATAGCTGCATCCCAGAAATATGGATGGAATTCCTCCTGGATTTATTGCTTGACAAAACTAGCAGAATCTGTTAGAAAATCAGCCCCTTCTGTAACAAAGAATCACGGAATAGTTTGGGTTGGAAAAACCCTCTAAGGTCATTGAGTCCAACTGTTCCATCAGCACTGCCCATGTTCACCACTAATCCATGTCCCCAAGTGCCAAATCCACAGGGCTTTTAAACCTCTCCAGTGATGGTGACTCCACTTCTCTGGGCAGCCTCCCCCAGGGCTGGACAGTCCTTTCAGTGAAAACATTTTCCCTAATACCCAACCTGCTCTAGCCTGGAAATGGTTGAGGTAATTTCCTCCCATCCCATTGTTCCCTGGGAGCAGAGCACGACTCCCACCTGGCTGCACCCTCCTGTCAAGGAGCTATAGAGAGCAAGAAGGGCCCCCATGAACCTTCTTTTCTCCAGGCTGAGCCTCCCAGCTGCTCCTCATCAGACTAGTGCTCCAGCCCCTTCCCAACTCTGTTCCCTTCTCTGGACACGCTCCAGCCCCTCAATGTCTGTCCTGGAATGAGGGGCCCAGAACTGACCCCAGGGTTTGAGGTGTGTCACACCTTGGAGTGGTGACTGGTTCTGTCTGCCCCTTTGGTCACCTGCTCAGTCTGGCAGCACTGTAGTTAGAGCAGCTGAGCTTTTCAGCCAGCAGCCACCAGCATGACCTGGAAAGGCATCTGGATCTGGAAGTGCAAGTCCTTTTCCCAGCTGTATCAGCTGTTCCAGTCCAAGGGATGACCTTTCTGAACACACCTGCCTCTGCCGGGGCATGCAGCACTCTGATACACCACTGCCATAAACTGGGGATCCCTTTAAGTGTTGGAATTTTTATATTAAGAGACTTTTAAGCTCAGCCCTCCATCCAGGGAGCCTTGCTGGAGCTGGGAATGCCACAGTGACCGGTGTGGGTGCTGCACAGCTGAGATGTGCCCTGGCTGGCAGAGCTGGCAGGAGGCTGCAGGTGTAGCACATGGCAGCAGCGGGTGCTTCCACAGCTTTCTCCAGCCACTTGGCCAGAGTGGATTGTAACATCCTTCCTTCTGACCCTGCCAACACACCAGGGCCTCCCCCCATCCTTCCTGGGACATCTGAGGAGCAGAGCGGGGCTGGGAAGTCTTGTGCTTGGTGAACTGGAACCAAGTGGAAGTGGTCCTTGAAACTTTGCATTGCTGAAATGGAGCTGGAGGGCTGGGGAGCCAGGGTTTGGGCAGCTGGGTAAAATTCAGTCTGGTGGCAGGGGTTTTGTCCACAGGAACGTGGCAGAGGGATTTTGTGTGGGGATTTTTCCAGGGTGAACTAAAACTGGGTGTTTGTTGTGTAAACAGGATTTTGCTTTGAGCGGCTTCCAAAGAATTTTGAGCTGCTGTTGCTGCTTCACAGGAGCAGCCCACAGAGCCTTTCTCTTCCCTGGCATCTCTGTTTGGATGCCTGGAAATAAAGTGTCAGCTGCCCCAGCCAGGCTGTGTAAACGTAATTCCCACTGAACTGAAGAAACTGGTTCTGCTAATCCCTGTGGTCGTGCTGCCTTTGGCTCCTGGGCTGTCACAGGGGGGTTCAGTGGAACAATCTCACTGGGTTTAGAGCACTGGACACAACTTCTGCTGACAAGTTCTCAACCAAATGTCTCCGAATGCTTTTCCCTTCCTATGGCATTGCCAGTCTTCCCACTCAAAGACACACCTCCTATGTGTCAATCCCAGCCTGCTTTCCTTGCCTTCCTCACCCAGTTTTAGTTTTGTGACCATGGGAAAAGCATGATCTGTGAGCTTTTCTGGAGAGAAGGATGTTTTCTGGAATAGAAACGCTTTCTGCACTGAAACAACAACTGTAAAGGGTCCTGTAAAGTCACTGCTGGAGGATATGCACATAAGCCCCTTGGATTTGTTTAAGAACCTCTGTATTCAGCCCTGCCTCACTCTGCTGGCTCCATCACAGCCACAGAGTGACCTCACTGGAACAGTTCTCAGTGCATTTCTTGGTGCACTCAGCCACTCAGACTTCCTTCATACTCAATGAATAAACTTGTTTCCTACAGGATATTTATTCTGGTGAAGTGTAAACTTGTTTTTCAGCTCAGCTTTGTGAGCTTTCAATGAAAGGCAACTTCCTCTGCTTGGCTTTCAGAGGCCAAGCAGCTCCCAATTTGCCCATGGTATTACTTTGTCACCAGTGTGAATGTCCTCAGAGGCTTCTCTATCATACAGTAGTCAAACCAAGGGGCATCTATTTTAAGACAGGAGATAATAGGAATTAAAGCACTGGGACAGTGGCTTGAGGAGCCTGTAAGGGCTTGTAAGGAGCTGCTGAATTAATCACCCTGTTAAAATAAAATATCTGGAGGCTGGACAGCGCTCACCCAGTGACCCAGAGGAGTGAACCACTGCCCACCCACCTGCTGAGGAGGGAGGTACACATGGCTCTTCAGGTGCTCTCATGGCTTTGGGTATCTGCTTTGCTTCTGCCCTTCAAGGCTGCCCAGGTGCCTGTGAATGTGAGGGACAGGGACACACAAGCTGTCACCAAGCACAGGGGACAGCTGAGCTCCACTGCAGTAACTGCGTTAACTCAGGGCTCTGCTTCTTTCACTGGGGCTCTTTGCACTGAAACATGGAAATCATTACTGGGCAAGCCAAGTGCCTGCAGGAATTGTCTGAAGGAATGGGGCTTTAACCACTGAATTGTTTTCTAGGAACTGCTGAGCTGATCCCAAGTAATCTGCATGCTTGGCATCCTCACGGGGCAGGACTGGGGAAGGACATGTGCATTTGTGGTCTCTGGAGAAGATCTCCTCACAAGCTTCAGATCTGCTCTGGAATTTCCCTACGCTCTGTGTTTTCCTCCCTTACACCAGGAGGCAAACCATAAAATCTGGGAAAGCAATTTGTGGTCACTCCTGGAGCAGAAAGGCTGTGCTGGGGATGGGGGAGGCACCAAACCTGGCTGGGCTGTGGTAGCAGAGGCTCTGTGTTGGGTGTTGGGTCCAGTTGTGTTCTTGGAAGGGCAGTTCATGAAGTACCACCAGATGTGGCTGGAGCCTGCAGTGAGGGAGTGGAGTCTTCCACTCAAATTTAATATTATGTCAGTATGTAAAACTACATTCCTTAACAAGAAAACATGGCTGGAAATCACTCTGAGGGCTGAGAACTGTGTGATGTGTCCCTGAGCCAGCAAAAGGAGAAGGAAAAAGCATGATCCTCTTCTCAGTAAAACCCCAAGACCATTCCTTTGCATTTGCTTTCTCCAGTTGTCTTCCGGCTGTTCAGGACTTTACATTTTTCATTTTCCCAGGATGAGAAGATCACTGTTAGCCAAGATGTCCCAGTGCATGAAGGGAAGCCTCACATTGTCCACTTCCAGTACAAGGTCACAGAGGTGAAGACCTCCTCCTGGGATGCAGTGCTCTCAAACCAGAGCCTCTTTGTGGAAATCCCTGATGGATTATTAGCTGATGGAAGCAAAGAAGGGTAAGTTCTGGATCCCAAAGGTGCAGCCATGGCTCCTGGATGGCAGGACTTTGTTTACATAAGTGATTATGGATGGACACCCTATCCCTGGAAGTGTTCCAGGCCAGGTTGAATGGGGCTTGGAGCAACCTGGGATAGTGGAAGGTGTCCCTGCCCATGGCAGGAGTTGAAATGAGATGTTTTAAGGTCCCTTCCAAACCAAACCATCCTGGAATTCCATGCTGTGTGTGGGGAAGATGGGCTGTGCAATAGCAGCTCTGATTGTGGTTTGTGCACATTCTGCTCCGTTGTCTGTGGAGTCCTCTATAGGAATATTTTCCCCCAGTGATATTCCAGATGAGTTACCATTTTCTGAGTCCCAAGACTAATGAAAAACGAGCAATAAATGAGCAGAGTGAATCTTTGTATACTTTGGTATAGAAAGCCAACAAGATTTTCTCTGATATTTTATTATTTTTTAATTTTATTTTTCTGCTGGCCACTTGGCAAGCCCATCTTGGCAGATTTTCCTCTCTTTGAGGGAACTAAAAACCCCTCCATCCTATTGATGCTCTCCTCCTCAGTAGGTGGATCTGCTCTTGGAGTGCTGCCGCACTGGTGCCGGGCTCTGCCAGGAGCTCTGATTTTTCTCTTGGCAGAATCCGGTCATGTTTTGTCCAGACAGCTCTGCTATGGGAAGTTTGTGTAAATGCAGCTTCCATAGCAGCTCCTTCCTGCCAAGTGCTGTGCCAGAGGTCTCTGCTGCAGTGTAGATGTGGCTTTGCTGGATTCCTCAGCTCCTCCTAAATCTCCAAGTAGGCTTCATCCCTCAGTGACACGAGCTAATTAAGGAAAAACCCACGGCTGGGCACCTTCAGGAAGTGGCAGTGCTGTCGCTGTCTCATACTTGTCTCATTTGACTCTGAGTCCAGATAAATGTTTGTGTAGTTTCTCCAGTTGGCCCGTAAATCTCTGGGCTCTCCCTGGAATGGGTCCTTCTGGGAGGGGATTTATTTGCCAGTGTCATTGTGACTTAAAGCGTAATTTTGTCAGGTTATTTTTAGCTGGGTGAAACAGCCGAGGAGAGGCCAGAAGCCATAATTAAAGTAGTTCATTAACATATTAACAGAACCCTTGCAAATTTAATCTCCTGTGCTGCGCTGACAGCTGGTTACTGAGATGTGGAGTGAAGGCCCGTTTGTCACTGCTCTGGCAGTGCCAGCGGTTGCAAGTGACAGCAGTTGATTGGTGTGCCACCCTGGAGGCTCCAGAGGGGTTACTGCAGCACCGCTTCCATCAGGAGGTGGCAGAAATAATCCAGCTGGAAAGGCAGGAAGCGAGGATTCAGGGGGCAGCAGCTGTGCCATCCAGCTCAGGAAATGGCTTTGCCTGTGCACGTGTTCTCTGGGGATGCTTTGTTCTCCTCTTCTGCCTGCCATGAGCTCGGTTCTGGGCGGTTTTCCTTCCTAAAAAGCACAGAACTCCCAGAGCCCCCATGTGCATTGCCAGGGAATGCAGCCTGGCCTGGGAGCAGCTGCGATATTCCGCTTCCTGACTACGAAGGCTTCAGTCCCAAAGCACCACGGGTGGGGAGGGTGTTTGTGGCTGTGAGGACAGGAACTTATCTTGACTGGGAGCAAGGACAGCTCTTGAATCTGCAGGGCAGGAAGCCCATTGTTTCAGCACCCATTGTTCGCTGGAAGGGTGCTGTAAACAATCTTTGTGTCCGAAATCATCCAAACAGTTGATAATTTGATAATGCTCAGAGGCTTCCTCAGGACAGGACTTCCCAGAGCTGATGTCCTTTTGTCTTCTCTCTCCTTGGCAGGTTGTCAGCACTGCTGGAGTTTGCTGAAGAAAAAATGAAAGTCAACTATGTCTTCATCTGCTTCAGAAAAAGCAGAGAAGATCGAGGTGAGGGCTGGCCCGCGGTCAGGTTCGCTCCTGACATCCCATACGGTGCTGCTGAGGCTGTAAAGAAACTTGGTCATCCCAGGGCAAGACCCATGGGACCCTCCCTGTGCAGGGATTGTTATGTGCATAATTCCTGTGGGAATAGTTTTGTGTGGAGGAAATAAGCCCTTTTTGGAGGGTAAGGGTGAGGGAGTGTTGTGGTTTCTCCAGAAGATCTGCTGGATAGGGCTTGGAGCAGCCTAGTCCAGTGGAAGTTGTCCCCATCTGTGGCAGTGGGTTGGAACTCAATGAGCTTTAAGATCCCTTCCAGCCCAAACCAATGTGGGATTCCATGGGATTCTGTTCATCTGCTTTGCTGCACTGCCATTAAATACTCTGGTGCAAAATGCTGCTCCTGAATGATGTGGGGTGACTTTTTCATCCGGTGTCAGTTAATATTCCCTTTCTGGTGAGCAGTGAAGTCTCTGTTTGGCACCAGGCTGCTGTGACATCGAAGGTGAAAGGGAGGAGTTATTAGATAGAAAACAAGCCCTTAGAGCCTGTTGCCCTGAAATTCATCAGCTTTTTAAAGATCTCCTAGCACTTCTGTCCTTTCCAGGCTTACAAGTAATCCTGGCCCCAGCTTGAGATCCTTATGGCTTTGGGGGCTGCATTAGGGTCTAAAGATAGACGTGCTGGGTGAGGATTACAGCCTGGGGGGCTGGGGGATGTACCAGGCTGGGAACAGGTCACTCTAAATCCCACTGAGTCAGGCTGTATCCTAGCGAGTAATTCCAACCCCAATTCTAATTTTACTCTGCAGCTTCATGAGCTGTCCCGGCTTCTCTGAAACGAAGGGCCTTAGTAAAGCTGAGCTGAGCCCAGGAAGATGTCATCATCCCTCATTACCATGCCAAGAATAATTTCCAAATCAAGTCCTGGCTGTTATGTCACCACTAGCACCAGTTGCATAGGTGGCCCCCACGGAGGTTGGGGACAGGGGACAGCCAATGCCAGGGGTTGTTTGTAAGAGTTCTGGAGTGGTCCAGATCCTGGGTCCTTGTCTATGCAGCTGAAATTCAGTGCTGCCAGAAAACAGCTTCAGGAGCTCCTCTGGTTATCACTCAGTGTCCTGGAGCTGATTGCCCGAGGGTGCCATAGGGGTGGGACCCTGCACCAGGGTGAGTGTCACAGGTCACAGGGCAGCCATTGCTTAAGTGACACAGGCACGGTGCCACAGAACCTTATCTGTCTGGGCTGGCTCCACTTCATTCCCACAGGTAACCATAAGTGGCTTTCTTGGGGTCTCACCCCGACCTGTGCAGAGCTGTCTGGAGTTCCACTGAGCTCCAGCACCTCCTTGTGGAGACAGCAAATGTTTCCCTTGTCCATAAGCAGATTCCTCTTTGCTGCTGTCTGTCCTGTCTCGGTGCTCAAGGGGTGCTGGGGCAGGACAAATCCTCTGGGATGGCCACCCGCATCCTGGGAAAGCAGAGATGTGCAGCTGGTGCAGGCACACAACCAATGATTGCTGTTTCTCACAGGGGATAGAAGAAACACTGCAGGAGAAGCATGGACAAAGCTGCTCAGCTGCACAGCTAAAATCCCTTGACACTTAGGAGCAGCTGCAATGAGCACAGGAGGAGACAAAACCCCCTGCTGGAGAGGGCTGTGCTTCTCTGCATAGGAAGCTCTGGATGCACTCACAGAGGGTGTCCCATGCACTTTGATACTGATGGCTCAAGGGAGAGGTAAAGAGGATTATTCTGGGTGGTAACACATCTCCTTCTCTTTGGTAGCTCCACTCCTGAAGACATTCAGCTTCTTGGGCTTTGAGATCGTGCGGCCTGGCCATCCCGCTGTCCCGTCGCGGCCCGACGTGATGTTCATGGTGTACCCCCTGGAGCAGAGCTCTTCCTCCGATGAAGAATAGCTGCAGAGGGCAACTCCAGTGGGACCCTAACATGCTGTGGAGGGGAGAGAGGACCACCTCCTTTCCTGAGGAGAGGGAAGCAGAGCTTCTGTTGGACTGCAAGCGCATTTCTCATTGTTAGATTGGGCTGTGTATCCCCAGAGTTGACTCTCATTGAAACATGTTGCCTAGAGAACTATCTATCACACATGTAATCATCACTAGGAAAAGGAAGATGTTTATGAACTGGCATAGGAGCTCTTCCCATGCAGCTGCATGGTGTGGGAGCCCCGGGGTCGGTACCACCTTCGGGACTCCTCCGAACCCCACTGGTGCCTCCTGCCTGCCCAGCGTGTGCTCAGCTGGGACACGACCCCTTCATGTCCCACTCAAGACCTTACAAACAGCCTGGCTTGGTGTGGGGCACGTGCAGGAGACACTCAAGTTTATCCTTTAACACTACATTAAACCCCCCATACATCTCCACTCCAATGCTGGTTTAACTGGTCTAACCTTTTTTTTTTTTCCTTTTTTTTTTTGAAATTTCTTGCTCTTCCAGCTTTTGTTTTATGCAGTCTTAACCCTGTTCCGTGTTCCCACTACACTATCACAGCATTCAATAAAAGGGGCATTCAGATGAACTTCACACACCTGGGGCTGCTTATTTGGGAGGAGCAGTTTCCTGACCTGCACCATGCTGGCTGGGATGGTCCAAAGAGCCAAGAAAAGCTCCTGCCTTTACCCTCTGCCCAGGATGGGTCTGGAGCAACCCCAAGCCCTCACCTCTGCTCCTACTCATCTTCCCACAGGGATGAGCTCAAGGCTTCAGATGCCACCAATGGCTGTATCCAAACCAAAGGGTTGTGTGGAGGCAGGTGCTGGGATATTCTCCCCATCCAGGGGCTTTTCCAGGAAGGGGCCCTGGTGCCAGCAGTAGGTCATGGCTCAGCCCTGTCCCTGTCCCATGGCACTGTCCCTGTATCTGGGCTGGCTCTCTCTGGCAGGCCCCAGGGAATTGGGCTGTGCCCCAGAGCCATACCCTCAGCTCTTCCTGGCCTGGCTCCTTATTGTGGGATTGTTCCTGTTGTGCCATTGCCCTTCATGGATGATTCTATTGGGAAGCTGGACCTGTGTCATTCCATATCCACCATGGTGAGTGGCTAGGGAGAGGTGGGGCTGGGATATGAGTGTGTGTGAATAAATAATCATAAATTTGGGTCTCTTTTGCCCTCCTTCACCTCCATGAAACCAAGAGGGAAAGGAGCTCTGCTCCCTCCAGCAGGGCATGAGACCCTCTACCAGTTTAAAATCAGCCAGGCTGTCCTCTGAAAGAGGAGCCCTTGGGAATGGGTGTTCCCTGCCTGAAACTGCTGAGTGCTGCTGCTGGCTTGAGAAGGGTGCAGTTTTATCCCTTCTTGTAGCTGGAGACTGGCAGGTGCCTCTTGGGTGTCCTGCATGTGCCAGTGACTGGCTGCCACCCCAAGGTGCCCCAGGCTGGCACATCCCAGCTGATGGGATGGGAACCACTTTGCTGCTTCTTACTGGTAAAATTGACTGGTAAAATGTAGGATTCTGCCTCACTCCACAGGAGCTAGAGTGTGACTGCTCTGAGCTCTTCATTTGCTGGAGATAGGAGGCTGTGCCACTGCATGTGTTTCTCTGACAGTTTCAAATCCTCTCCTGCTCTGTCTCAAGTAAAGGAGGGCAAATGTGGATTTCCAAGATCGCCAAATGCCTTCCAAAACAACCTCTAGAAAATCTGAAAGGTGCCTCTGGTGTCCCTGAGTGCTGCAGCCCACACGGATCGCCTCCATGGCAAAGCTGGAGGAGCCAAACCCTGCCTAGTGCCTGCCCAGTACCTCCTGTACCCTGAGGCCATGGTGTAGGGCAGGGCGTTGGTGCCCAGGGGTTCAACCCTGGGGGGTTCTGCCTCCAATTACCAGGTCTGAGCTCAGCTGCAGCACCCACCAGAGCCACGAATGCTGTGGCAGAAGCGGATCCAGGGGTGAATGAGCACCAGGAGCCTTCTCAGATGCCCGAGATGGGGAAACCCCCTCTCCCACCCCTAAGAATAACTGTCCACACTCTTTAGGGATAAAGGACCAGACTTGGGGGAACAGCAAGAAAAAGCCACCCTCACAGGTTTGTGATTGTCTCTTAAAAAGATTTATTCTCCCTCCTTGCCTAAATGTACAAAGGCAAGAAGAGTACAGTTTGTATATATATATATTTATATATATATATATATAAAAAAAACAAGGAACTTGGTAATAATGTACACTTTACAGAAGGGCAGAGTCAGGAAGACTGAAATGAAACCCAACACAGCAACGCCAATGGAAACGAGCTATAAACACCAACGGTCTGACACCGGGGCTGGGGGTGGCCCCGTGGGCAGCAGCTGGCCCAGAGAACCCGGAAAATGTCAAACCTCAAACCTATTCTGCATAAACTGTTGTTTCATTTAACACCTAAAGGGAGACTCAACTGGGACCCAAGTGGGAAGGTGGGGAGCAGCCCCCCGAGCCCCTCCGCCTGCCAGCAAAGCCTGTGGCACCCCCAACACCCCCAGGCACTTCCTCTGCGCCGCTGGAGCCGCTGTGGGCCCCGGCCATGCTGGGAGCCCGGCTGTGCCGGGCCGGCCGAGGCTGGAGGTAGGAGCAGCCAGCGGGACACTCCTCCACGGGTGGGATGTGAGGCTCTCCAAAGCACCCCAAGCCCGCCAGTCCCCGGTCCTGTGGCTGCACGTGGCTCTGTGCCGGGTGCGGGTTGGGTCCATCAACCCACCATGTCCCTGCGGAGTGTGCCGGGCCACGCGGCCCCATCTCCTTCCAAACACAACAAAGAGTGGAAGAAAAATGAGTCAGACAACAAGAGCAGGCTGGGGCCACTGCAGCCCCGGCACCTGAACTGGGCCGAGAGCAGCCAGCACCTCCTTTCCAACTGGGTACAGTGGGATGGGGAAGAAACAGGGAAAGAAAACAAAACCCAAAACAACAGCTTTCAAACAATTGCTTTTTACAGTATGTACAGAGCCCAGCAGGCAGAGCATCCCCGTACAGCGGCCCTCGGGGCCGGGTGCAACACGGACACACACAACTGAGACCGATGGACCCCCTGTCCCCCGGCCGGGCAGCGGGAGAGGCGGGGCAGAGCGGGGGCGGCCCGGCCGCTGCGGGGCCGAGGTAGAGTGTCGGCCTGGGGTGAGCCGCTCTGGGGCTGGGGGCAGAGGACCAGAAAGCCCCTGTCCTCAGAGCTGGGAGCATCTTCCTCCAGGACCTGGTGCCCCCAGCCCTGGCACGAGGCTGGAGTGGGGACCGGCATGGGCCCACGTGCCTCTGGCAGAACCTAAGTGTGCTTGTTTCTTGCTGCGCCCTGCGTGCGGCCTGGGGAAGCTGCCCTAAAAGCAAAAGGTGGATGAAAAGGGGAGCTGCAGCCCCCCACAGCAGGATGTGCTGCCCCAGGGTTTGGGGGGCACTTGACGTGATAGTGGGGCAGAGAAAAGGCTGGGATTTGCAGAGTTGCAGCTCCAAAACCAAAGCAAATGCCACAGGCAGGAGGCTTCAGGCAGGTCTGGACCGTGCACAGCCTGGGGGGCCCTGGCAGCCTGTGGGGTGACAGACACAGCCCCCAGCTCTGTCCCCTGCTGCCCCCAGCCCCACAGAGCCCCAGCCCCCGAGGGCAGAGGCTGCTTTGCTGGGGCCAAGAGCTTCCCCAGCCCCACACTGGCCATTGGCTGGCGGCTCTTGCCCACAGGCACAGAGTTGTGGGTGCTGTGGGGTGCAGGACCAGATGAGGGACTGGGAGAGCCCCACAGGTGCCTCCAGCCAGGCTGCCACCCACCCACCTGGCTCACACCAGCCCCCTGACACCCGCCAAGGCTCTGTGAGCCAGTCCTTCCTTCCTTTCCTGAGACTGTGGCCACACGGCAGGCTCGGCCCCATGTTCCAAGTCCCCGCCTGCCCCCAGTCCTATCGTGAAGCAGCAGCTCACAGAGACACGGCAGGGTCCCAAATTCATCAAGAAACCTCAGTGCTTCTGTTTCCTCTTCATATGCACCAGGCAGGTGAGTTGCCTCCACCCCAAGTGCTGGTGCTCAGTAGAATAAATATATCCGCAGGTACCAGCTCACCCACTCCCCAAAGAGGGGTGGGGTGGGGAGTCAGTGTGTGTCCGACGAGGGGAGAAGACAGAGTCTGCCTCAGATCACGGCAGGAACGTCAAGCAGTACAATTAACACCATTCAACTGATGTCTAAAGGAGTCTCCAGCGCTTCTCCATGTGAGCCAGTCACACGTCTTGTACAGCCCAGGCATCCCGGTGTGTCACATCCTGCCACGACCCAAGGGCAAGTCAGCTCCCGCGAGCCCCAACAGGCAAACCCTAAACCCTGGAGGGCATCCCGTGAGCGCCCATCCCGGCCACCTCGGGCCCAGCCCGGCCGCGCGCGGGGCGGTGCGGCGGGAGCGGAGCCTTACCGTTCTCACCTCCGGGGAGGCGGGTAGAGGGAGGGAGCGGAGCCTTGCTGGCTGGCAACGATGGCTGTGGAGGAGAGACCTGCCAGGGAGAAGAGGGGTCAGCAGCTGGTAGGCAGGGCCCTGGGGGACAGTGTGAGGGTCTCATGGCCCAAGGGCAGGTGCAGCTCCCCCCCAGCCCAGCCCCACTCTCACCTGTTGCATAGGGCAGGTTGTACTGTGCTGGCAGCAGCGAGTACCCGAGGTGGTGGTGGTGGTGATGCGTCGAGAGCAGGCGCTGCGAGGGCGACGTGCGGGGCCGGTCGCCGCTCCTCTCCCCCGCACCTGCTCCTCCGACGCTGCTGCAGCTCCCGCTGCCCCCCACCACCCCACAGCCACTGCGGTCCCGCTCCTGAGACGTCTTCTCGCTTATCTGGAGAGGAGAAAGCAGACACGTGCTGAGGGACATGACCAGCCACCCTGGGGCACATATTGGGATGTTCCCTCTGCCTTTGCCCGAAAGGTTCCTATGGGGGGAGATGGCCAAAAGCCATGTGGTGGACACAGGGCCTGTCTGAGGACCACTCTTTCCTCACTGTGTCCAAGCTCTGTCTCCCAGCTCAGCCGAGGAGGAGCCACGGGATGGAGACAGCCCCCACATCCCACCTGCCAGCTCCAGGGCTGAGGACAAGTGTCACCTGGTTGCTGCAGGGCCTGGAGATGCCCCAGCGCGGGGGCACAGGTTTGGATGGTCCATCCCAAAGGATTTGTAATGTTGGAATCCATGGCTGCAGGTCCCCCACAGCAGCAGAAACAGCAAAACCACACAACAAACGGAGCTGCTCCCACCTCATTATAGGATCTAGGGACTATTCCACAGAGCTGGGCGAAGCCAGCGCCCTGCTGATGCTCACCGTGGGTGATTTGCTCTTGTAGTGGCTGGCATGCTGCTGCAGGATGTCCAGGGCCTTGGACTCCGAGCTGGATTTACAGCTCACACTGGGGCTGGCTCGGGACTTGTCACTGTCATCACTGCCGGATGCCTTGCTCCCATACGGAGAGAAGGAGTAGCTGGAGGGTAGGTATGATCCTGGGGGAAGAAGAGCAGTCAGGACACCAAAAGAATTCAGGCAGCACAGTGAGAGCATGTGACTCTGTATGTGTGTGAGAGGATGTCCCACAGCCACCCTCCACCCTGAGAGCAGGGACAGCTGGGAATGGACACCTTTGAAGCCCCCAGCTCCCTACCTGGGTAATTCTGCATCATGACGGTGGGCATGGCACGGTAGCTGGGGTGGTTGGGGTCATACGACTGGCTGTAGGAGTAGCCGTGCATGTACGGGATGTAGGACTGATGCTGCGTGAGGGGTGAGGACACGGGGACGTGGACACTGGGCCTGGGGTCCTTCCCCACCATGCGAGCCTCCTCGGTGGGGGTCAGCTTGCACTCGGAGCTGGTGCTCTCCTTCCCGTCCTCCTTGGATGAGGCTTCTTTGCTTCGATTTCTTTCTTCCTTCAACTTTCGGTCCCTCTCCTCTTTCCACCGCTCATCCTCTGTCTTGATGTCTGAGTACTTTGCTGGGTACACGTAGGTCCACATCCGGGGCTCAGCTTCCTGCAAGAACAGCCAGGCATCAGAACAGCTGCCTCCCCCTGATCCTGCCTGACCCAAAACCAGCCTGCGTTTGGAGGAGGCTGGCAAACCCCAGTCCCCTTCCCTGGGCTCTCCTTGGCCCACCCGCAGCCTCTGCTTCCCACAAGAACAGCCAACCACCAGAGCAGCTGCCTCCCCACAGCCCCACCTGTCCCAAATCCAGGCTAGGTTTGGAGATCAGCAAACCCCACTCCCCTTCCCTGGACTCTCCCTAGCGCATCTTTGGCCTCACAGCCCCACCCTTTTTCTCTACTGGAGTCCCACCACAAGCAGAGGACAACACGTGCTCTCTGAGGTGATGGCCCCAGCAAAGCCTGGTGAGCAGCTTCCTCCAGGAGCAAACCCAAGGAAGGCTGAGCTGGCAGACAGGGCAGGGCATTACCTGTCTGTACCAGAGAACAGGGTCCACCTCCGCTTGCCGGCCACACTCGGAGCCAGCCTTCGTCTCAGCCGTCTCCTTCCCTAGGTGACCAGCCTCACTCAGCTTCACCTTGAGCCCCTCGGCGACCTGGCTGCTGGATAGCTTGGACGAGTCCTCCAGCTTGGGGATGATGACAGATTTGGCCATATCAGGACCTCCCTGCTCCTTGGGCTTGCTCAGCCCTGACTTGACGAGGTCCGTGAGGCTTGGGGCTTTGGTCAGTGTTGGGGGCATGGGTGGCTTCTGCTTCCATTCTTCTTTGAGTGCCGCCTCCCTCTCTTTCAAGCCCAGCTCTGCCTTCTTCTCCAGCCCTCGCTGCTGCTGCTGCTGCTCCAGGCTCTGCCGCTGCTTCTGCTGTTCCTCGTACTGCTGGCGGTAGGCAGGGTTGGTGCTCAGCAGGTGGGCATGGTAGCCCTGCTCGCTGTAGCCGTAGGGTGGCACGTAGGCGTACTGGTTGTAGTAGAGGGACTGCATGTACATGTTGGGGCGCTGCTGGATGACCGAGGGCTGCTGGCTGGAGCCACTGCCGAGCTCTGCCTTCTTCTCTTCACAGCCTTCGCTCTTCACCTTCACCTCTGGGTTCTCCTGCTCCTCGTCCTTCTTCAGCTTCAAGGTCTGTGTCTCGGCTGCAGACTGCCCACTGGGGTTCAGGGGTCCTGGGCTAGCCTGGGGGTAGCCAGGGGAATAGTAGGTTTCAAAGCCTTGGTAGAAGGGAGACTCTTTGCTCTGTGCTTGTGGTGGGAAAAGAGCTTTTTTGGCGCCTTCCTTGACCAGCTGCTCTGGATCCTTTGTCTTCACGCTCTCCAGCTTGCCCTCCCCATCCTCCCCAGCATCAGAGATGTCTGAGTAGGCCGGACTGTTGGTCTTCACAGAGCTGGCCTCTGCCCCATTTTGGGTGACAACGTGCAGTGGGGTCAGGGGCTGGGCTGGGTTGGTGTTCTCCAGCCTGCTGGCACCGCCGATGGAGGGACTGGGTGCGTTGTCAGTGAAGCTGTAGATTTTATCTGCCTCGGCCTTGATGCTGGCGAGCCGGCTCTGGTGGGGGTCAGATGAACCGTTCAGCAGCCCCTCGCCTTTCATCCCCAGCTCACTGGATTCCCCCCGGAAAGGGCTCTTACCTTCCTCCGCTCTGCAGGCTTTGCCAGGAGTCAAAGGGTTTTCCACCTCTTTGGGCTCTTTTTTCTTCTTGTCTTTCTTCTTCTTCTCCTTGGAAGGGGTGAGGGCAGGATTGACAGCGAAGGGCTCTCCCATCACTGTTGGCTTGGGCTGGATGGGTTTGAGCTGGGGGCTGTTGGGCATGGTCTGGACCACAGTTGTGGCAAGGCCAGCGGAGGAGCCGGGGCTGGCTGTGGTCAGTGTGGCAGTCTGGAAGGTGTAAATCGGCTGCGGGGGGATGGCTGGTGCAATGGGTCTGGCGGACTTCAAGCTTTTGGAAGGAATCTTCTCCTGTTTAGCACCAGAGGCCTTCTTTGACTTCTCTTTATCAATGCATCGCTTCTCCAGAGAGTCAAAGTCATCGTTACTCGTCTCATCGGCCACCGAGGGACCATCCTCAGAGCCATCATTGGACAGAGCACCCAGGTCTGTGTCCCCTTCCCCACCCACCTTCTTCTTGCAGGGGACCTTGGCGCTGAACTTGCTGGATGGGGAGGGGCTGTGCGGCTCCATCAAACGCACCTTGGGGGTGGCCGAGCGAGCGGGCGAGAGGGAGCCCTTCTGCGTCCCGGCAGCACCATTGCAGCTCCCGATGTCGGCATGCAGGGAGGGCTCCTCGCCATACTCGCTGTCCACATCTGCCTCTAGCTTGCTGTCATCATCCGTGTGTGCGTGGGCCTGGTGGTACTTCAGCCCATTGATATGCTTGTACTTCTTGTTACAGTTGGGGTGGGGACAGTCGATGAGGATGGGAGAAGGGCAGTTGCGCTCCAGGACAGCTGGCTCCACCTTGACCGTGGCAGGCGGCACTGTGGCCGAGCCCATTGAGTTTGTGCGGATGCGCTTGCTGCCCTTGGAGTCCTCCGAGCTGGAGTTCAGATCCATGTCGGAGAGGGGTTTGCTCTTCCGCTTGGTGACGGACGAGGGGCTGGCCTTCACGTCCTCGGCGGTGCCTCCGGGCGGGGTGCGGTGGTCCGAGGAGTTCTGGCTGCCCCGGCGCCCCTTGCTGTTGGCTCCCGCCCGGGTCTTGCTGCTGTTGCTGGTCCCCTTGCTGTCCGAGGCAGCGGCCGTCTCGTTGACCGGCGTGTTGCTGTTGGGGCGCATCCGCTTGCCCCTGCCCCGGCCATTGCGCATCTCCAGGTCACTGGTGGGAGAGTCACAGAACCTACAGGCAGGAGGACACAGAGGTTTTAACAGAGAGATGGCTGTGCTGGGCTGTGCTGGCCCCAAGGCACAGGGGGACCCCCTTACTCCCCTCACTACCAATCCCATACACTTCTCTCCCCACTGACCGTTAAAGAGGAACCAGAGAGGTCCCCTGGGATGTGCCAAAACGTCTCCGGTCCCCAGGACAAGGGACGTGTGACTGCAGGGGCAAAGAGTCATGGGAGCAGCTGGGTTGGGCAAGACGGAGATGCCAATCCCTGTGGCAGCCCCATGGGCACAGGGCAGAGTGTCCCAGGTGCCATGGGGGCCATAAAGGGCCAGATCTGCCCTCAGCACTAGGAGCCCACCACAGCCCCCCACCCACTTACCGGGGAGGTGCCCAGTCATGCTGTGTGCAGTCCAGCAGTGTGCCCACGTACGTCTTGTTCCTCCAGGTGACGTTGACCACCAGCATTCCTGCAAGGCAAGGGGAAAGGGTCAGACAGGGCCAGATGTGATCCCACGGTGCCAGGAACCTGCCCCTCAAGACAGGCAGGAGGAAGAGATTCGCTCTAGAGTTGAAGGAGGGTGGACAAGTCATCATGGGCTCTCAGAAGAGGTGAAACATTGGGCTAAGGGCTGGAGGGGCACCAAGATGGGAACTGGAGACTCCCAGCTCATCACTTGCCCTTGGCATGTCTCACCTAACCTCTCTTCCCATTCCCTACTTTCATGGGATGTTAAAACCCAGTGATCCCCAAAGGGCTGTGGGATTTCAGCCCTTTAGGGGGGACCCAAAGATCCACATTGGCTCCATATGTGCTCAGGTAGGGTAGGGAATGTGATCTCCAGGGAGAAAGAGCTGGGAAGACCCTGGGGGAAATGCAGAAAGCTCCTATCAAGGCTGTGGACCCCGAAGTGGAGCTGCAGACCCCTCAGCAGGGCTATGAACCAGCACGGCCATGAACCTCATGACTCTCCGGAAAAAGCTGCTACTGCCACTAGATGGCAAGCTGAGCCCAGAATTCCTGCTCAGGCAACTGTCCCTGGCAGGAAAACCCAATGCTGGCAGAATAACCTTCTGCTGCCCCGGGCTTCAGCACCTCCACGGGAATCCCTCTGCCCTGTATTTCCATCTGGAGAACGATCCATGCAGCCACAGCCTCCCATCACGGAGCAAAGTCACCGGGCATTCAGAAAATCTTGGAGTTTCAGCTTTTCCACACTAATTCAGAAGAGGAACTGCCTGGCTCACACCCACGCCGAGGCCGAGGACCCTCAGCACCTCTTCTGGGAAGGAGAGGGGTCCTCCAGAGCACCCCTCAGCATCGTGGTGTCTCCTCCTTGCCACAGATCACTGGAGCAGAGTGTGCTGTGCCAGGCACATTTATCCAAGCAAGGTAAAACTCGGGAACACGTTTGCAAGGGTTGATGAGTGCAGCAAGATATACGGCCCTGGGAGATGGATGGAGCCGAGGGAGCCCGGAGCAGCTGCGCCTGAAGCATGTTTATAAATCTCAGCCCACATCCCCCGTTGTGCTATGCCAGCAGCCAGCTGCAGGCTTCAGCATGGATAATACATGGAGCCAAGGCCCGACACGTGGGGCTCCTTCAGAAAGAGAAATGAAATGCAGACCTTCTCTTTCTCCTTTTCCTCCTGGAAAATGTTGCGAGCAGATCATGGGAAGAAATGGCGCCAGCACGTGGCCAAGAGCCACAACTGGCTCATCCCAGTGAGCAAGACTCCTTCAGAGGAAGGTGCTGGGGACCTGCCTTAACAAAGACATGGCCACGCTGCGAGGATGGAGACAACCTGAGGGAGAAACCAACTGCTGGGAACCCACGGCCCCATGCATGGAAAGATAGTGGGAACAGTGGGATGCTGGTTCCAGGCATCCCAAAGAGAGCACATGGAATGTGGCTTTCTGTTCTTCCTAATGCAGCAGTTTTTGGCAGGCAGGAGCTTGTCCCCCTTTCCTTAAAATCCAAAGAAGCTCCTGCACCCCAACCCAGCCCCACCATTCCCAGGACACCTCTGGGGAGCTGCTATGGGATCCTCCCAGGAGCTGCCTAAGGACCTGGGAGCCACTGAGGAACATGCAGCACTAAGCCAGACCCAATCCCTCCCAGTCCCTCTGCTCCCCCTGCCAGTTCAATCCCTCTGAAGGCAGAGAAGACCACGTGAGCCATAGGAAGTTAATTGCATGGCAAGGACGATTTTTACAGCAAACCACTGGAGTCTCTTGTGCATCCCGGGGCCAGTGTGTGATATTAGAAAGAAGTGCTGGCATTTTTCATCCCAACCACCACAGTCACAAGAGAAAGAGGAAGGGGCAAAACGAGCTGGCACTGTGTCTCCTTCCCTGTTGGAACACCAGACCTCCAATACACACCAGCCTATATTTAACCCACTGCAACCAATCATACCAAATCCCCTCCTAATCCTCCAACAATAACCCAGGACAATTTAAACCCCAGGATAGATCCTAAGCAGCTTTTTTCACCCACTGCGTCCCCCTCCCACGGCAGGATGATGAGCAGGCATGACAAGGGCAGCAGTGAGGAAGCAATGTTTTCACATCTCCAAGAACACCGATGCTCTTGAACAGAAGGAATCCCACTTGGGTAACCCCCACCCCACCTGGTTTCATGGGAAGGTGAAATCTCTGAAGCTCTTAAGGAATCAATATCACCCAAATCTGGGTGCAAACCACTCAGCATCCTGCTCACCAAGCACTCACATCAGAGCTGTGTCCTGGGTGGAAAAATTAAGGATTGGTGATGGTGCAAAGTTGCCATTCAGGAAGGCAGTGTATGAGAAAATCCTGGGATTACGTGGGATGGAGTACAAGGTGCTGTAGGCATCAGGAGCCATTCTATTGGGCCACATTTTCCCCCTTCTCAAAGGCGAATCCCCCAACCCCAACCAAGAACATCTCCATTAATTCCTCCTCTACCTGCATCAATTCCAGGATGCCCTGGCTTTGGGATGCCCCTTCCATTAATTTCTTCCCCAGCTGCATCATCTTTAAAATGATCTTTGTAATTTCCCCTCCAGCTGCATCACTTTCAGGATACACCAGCTTTTCCATAAGCCCAGCCCATGTGCAGAGATCCTGCCTGACCTGCAGTGCCCAGGCTTTGGGACACAACACCAAAGCTGCTCATGGCCACCATGCTCCTGCCAGGAGACAGGGGACACCATGGGGCTGTCCAGCATAATTGTCACCTCACCCAGTGAGGAGACATCACTTACCAATTACCATAACAGGCAAAAGAGACTCACCCTGGGGAAACTAATTTAATTTATTACAGATCAAGTCAGAATAGGGTAATGAGAAATAAAGCCAAACCTTAAAATACTTTCTCCTGGCTTCTTCCCAGGCTCAACTTTATTTCTGATTTATACATTTCTGCCCTTAAACAGCACAGGGGGAGGGGGAATGGGGGCTGCTTTTTCTCCCCTTCCTAAATACATTATCCTAGAGGTGCTGCCCTCGTCACCAATAGGCTCAGCCTTAGCTGACCTTGTCCAACATGGGGGAAGTTTCTGGTGTCTTCTCTATCAAACTTCGACAGGCAACATGAACATGGTTTCCCTGGCAGGGCCAGAGGGAGACAGCATCATCCCATCATACCATGCAGAGTGGATGCTCAGATGGTGCATGACTGTCCCTGGCCATCCAACTGCTTTCCAGGGACTGCAGCACACAGAAAGGTCACTGCCCTGGACTCCAGGAGAGAAGACTATGGCCTCTTCAGAGAGCTGTTTGACAGAGTGCCATGGGACAGAGCACTGGAGGGGAGTGGGACCCAAGGAAGCTGGGTGATGTCCAAGGATCATCCCTTAATTCAGGAGCAAAGCATCCCAACAAAGAGAATTCAGGTGGAAATGCCAGGAGGCCTGATGGATTAACAAGGAACTCTTGGAGAAATTCAAACACACAAAGGAAGCCTGCAGTTGGGGTAACCCACAGCTAAGGGGCTCAATGACTTGTTTGCCTTAATCTTCACCAGCAACACCTGCTCCAGCCATGCCACTTGAGATGGAGGAGGAAAAGACAGGGACCAGGAGAAGGAAGAACCACCTGTAAGAGAATTTCAAGGTGTGTAAGTCCATGAGACCTGATGAGACCTCAAGGTTCCCACGGCAGCTGGCAGAGGAAGCATCTAAGCCACTAACCATTGTATTTGAGAAGTCTTTGCTCTCACCCTCCCATCTTCTCCATTCTATCCCTATCTATTGCATTTCCCTCCTGCTCCAAGCAAGGACACATCCACTGTCATGTGCCAACCCTGGGCAAGCTTGTGTTCCATCATACCCTCATGAGAAGTTTGCAAAAGGACAATCCAAATGTCCAGAGTACAGAAATCTGAGCCATGGGTAACCTGCCACTAACATCCCAGCAAGGAGCTGGAGGAAGGGATGTACAGTGTGCTGATGTTTTCCAGGTGCTGCCACACCATGATCCTCATAGCTCAGAGGGTTTGTGTTTGTTTTGCTGGGATCAGCACTGGTGTGGCACCATGGGGAGGTGACAAGGTGACATGATCCAAGCCAGGTGACACCAGCTTCACCTGGGGGATGGAGGAGAGCTGGCAGCTCCTGAGGCAGCCAAGACAGCAATGCTTCCTGGTGTGATCAGATCAGTTAATCTGTTCCTCATTTCCTCAGGATCAGAATTACACGTAACAGCACCAGGGGAGCTCCCAAGACAGCTGCTCCCCACTGAAAGTGTCCTGATAAAACACATCCCTGTGCAAGCCAGACTCAGCAAAGGGACAGTGTCACCAGTGTCACCAGCATGGCTGCAGGAGAGCATGAATAAGTGTTCACTACCAGCTAGACCAGACCTTGAGCCAACACCAACCTGGAATGGTGGAGGAGAAGGTGGACCCAAAGCCTGGAGCCAGATGGCTGGGAGCCCTCTGAGATGCCTTTAGCAGGGCTCATGGATTCATGGCAGATTTTCTAGTGGGAGATGAGGACGAAGTTGGTTCAGGGAAGGAAGGACATCATCAGGTTCACTGGAGCTTCATGCTCAGATGGACTTGTCCTTCTTGTCCAACTTATCTTTACAAGCATTGCCAGGCTTTGGCTTGGGCTTTAGAAGCTTTTCTCCATGATTTTGCAGACCCACATGGAGAGGAGCAGGCTGGCTTCAGGGAGATCTTAAGAATCCTTTCCAGTGCCTGAAGTGGATCTCTAAAAGAATGCTGAAGAGAGACTTTTTGCAAGGCCAGGAAGTGACAGGCCAAAGAGCAACGGCTTTAGCTGAAAGAGGGGAGATTTAGAATGGATATTAGGAAAAAATTTCTTCCTGGCAGGGCAGTGAGGCCCTGGAACAAGTTTCCCAGAGAAGCTCTGGCTGCCCAACCCCTAAAAGTGTTCAAGGCCAGGTTGGATGGGACTTGGAGCAACCTGGGCTAGTGGAAGGTGTCCCTGCCCACAGCAGGAGATGGAAAGAACTGGGCTTTAAGGTCCCTTTCAAATGAAACCATTCTTCAGTTCCGTGATTCTAAACTTGATGCAAGCCAAGAGCTGCTCCACTGCTCTGGGGTCCTTCCAAGCAGTCCAATGAGGCTGCTACATCCCAAGGAGCAAGGGGAGAAATTGATCCCTCTGGAGATATTGAGGAGAGTCTCCAGATACTGGAAGCACCTCTTCTGACTTCGCAGACATGCCCTTGGTGTAGCCTTCTCCTCTGTATCCTTTGAGCAAGGGGAGATGGTTACTGCATCCCTGAACATTTCACAAGCTCCATCTTTTGACTGCCAGATCCAGCATCACCCTTGACTCCATATTTGACAAGGGGAAGGCAAGGGAGAGATGCCAGGCAAAAAACAGGGATGGCTCCTCCCTGCCTTTACACTCAAGGATGAGAGATGCCATGTGACCGGAGCCAAGGCACGCAGCAGACCAAAGAGACCAAAGGCAGTATCAGGGCTTTTTGTGCAGGACTGGATGTGAAATCCTTGCTCCCAACAGTGGCAACCATCAGCAGCTGGCAGAGAAGCATCTCTGTGCGAGTTCACTGAATTACCACAGACTAAAAATATCCGGGCTGTGGGAAATCACAGGACACCTCCAAGGCATGCTCAGCAATGGTGGCTGTGGAAGCAAGGGGTAATGCAGACAGACAGGCAGACAGGCATGGAGCTCCACGGTGGGGTGAGGATCAGGAGAAAAGAACAGCAACCACTCCTATGGCAAGGCCTCTCAAGCAGGAATTGGCAGGGAGGAATGTTCCTGTGCTCCCTGCCTCACAGATGTTCAGTTCATCCATCCTGGCACGGCCACCGTGACCCTCTCCTGATTTCCACCCAAAACCACCACACAAGGTCCAAGCTCTTATCAGTTTTGCTTCTGCCCAAGGGGCTCTCCAGCAGCCCCGGGATTTTCAGGGAACTCTGCACCTTCAGGGCTTTTGGGTTGAGGGAAGTCCCACCAGAACAGCAGGCTGATGGAGCTGGGGAGATGGGGAAGCCCCACAAGCAGAGGGTGCCAATGCTCTTCTGTGCTGCTGTGTCTTCCAAAACCCAGCCCAGCTGTGCCTCAGTTTCTCCAGCTGAAGGCAGTGTATCCTACCAAGTGACCAGGCTCTTGGAGACATTGATCACGCAGTGCTGGGGAGGTGAGTGCTTCCACAGGTTTCTTTGGAGCAGATCCACCCTGCAGATCCCATGACCCTGGGATGCGCAGAGCAGGACTCCAGAACTCTCCTGTTTTGTGTTTCTTCTCACAGGTCTTACATGTGACATTCTTCTGCTTTGGAGCAGCAGAAAAATCACACTTTCAGCTCCCAGCTGCCTCAATCAGGGTGAATTTTTTTCCCTATGGAATGGATGGTAAAGGGGAAGAGTGTGGAGGTCCCCATCCCAAGCTACACATCCCAGTCTTCCCTGGCATGGTCTATCCACTGCTCTCTTCCCAAACAGCTCAGGCACTATTTATCAGTATTTTTTCCAAGGGGAACAACTTCGGTGCTCACATCAGCAGCCACTGCAGCACTTGGTCCTGTGCCAACCACAGTTTCAAAACCAGTTTGCCAGCAGGAAGAGAGAAAAGGCAAACTGGGCCCACCCCCTCCTTCCCAAAGCATGGGACAAGAAGAGAACCTCACTGGAAGCAAATAATGGGAATGGAGATTTCAGCTCAGCTTCCATCCCCAGTAATAGAGTCTCAGTGAAGAGTGGCTGGGATAAAGGCCAACAGCTCCATTCTCTGCACAGAACAGCAATGGAGGAGTGGGAGCAGATGTCCAAGAGGAGCACATGGATGCCTGGCTGAGATGACCCACCAAGCAGCCTCCACCACCACCACTGCCCTCTCTCACCTTTGTGCTTCTGGACTGTTTCTGCTTCCAGACACAAACACAAGGACCTGTGCCTCTCAAGGCAGAAACCTCCAGCATCTCACTCAGGCTAGAGGGAAGGCCAAGTTCCAGCGCTTGCCACGGGCCACTGAGCCACCTATTCATCCCTGCATTCCTTGGCAGAGCCCCAAGAGCAACGAAAACCCATCAAAGGACCTGGGAAAGCAAACCAAGCTGTGCATGGATGAGATGAGCTCCAGCGCAAAAAAAAGATTGGATTGGCTTGGCAAGAGAGCCGAGAGGCTGATCTCCCACTGAGTCGATTTTGAGAGCTCCATTGGGGTTTTTTAATCCAGCAGGAGATTTCTGCCACCTCCCAGGGTTTGAATGTTTTTGTGACAGACCTGTGGGTTGCCAAGCAAAAATGAAGTCAACTCTGTCGAATTCCCGTGCCGGCTGGCACGGCCTTTCCCCTGGCACCTCCGAAACAAGTCAGCTCTTGTTGAAGGGCAGAGAAATGGCAGCTTAGATTTTCGCCTGCTGTCTGGGCAAAGGGATAACGCAACACATGAGGCTGATGCAAGTATTGGCCCATTACTCCCTTTACTGGACGGATTATGGACTGCTCTCACACGGCTCCTCTGTCCTGACCACCCAATTGGTGGCAGGAAAGCCCAGGACATGGCAAAGAACAACACAGCAGGGACATGGGAAGGAAGGGACTGCCACAACTCCCCTGTGACACTGTCAGAGAGCAAGAGGCTCCGTGACACTCACCGTCCTCCGTCTCCTGCCAGACGATGCCCTCCAGGTTGACGCTGGTGCCAGGCTCGCAGGGGCCCAGGCACTCGGGCTCGGTGGCCAGGGCCACATCGCAGGTGTTCACCCCCACCGAGCGGGTGCGTACCATGATCTGCTCACACGGCGACGAGATGTCGTTGTTGACGACGGGGACAAGAAGATGCAAGGGCAACACTGCGGGCGTAGAGACTGGAGATTCCATCTGTGGGGAAAAAAGGGAAATGTGGTCACCGTTGGGAATACTGTTGGCAACACAGAAGGGAGAGCAAGTATCAACAGACGTTTACATTCCTGGAGAACCTCAAGCTCAGGGCTGCCACCTTCAGTTCACATCCCACACCCCATCAGAGGACAAGGATCTCGCAGGGCTCTGCTGCCCTGGCGTGCCCATACCCATGTAACCCTGGGGAGCTCTGTAGTCACAGAGATCACACCCAAAAGTCCTGGTGCAGGAGATATCTGTGCTCCTGCTTGAAAGAGCTCGTGGCAAGTTCCTTCCCTGACGGCTTCTGTAATCAGGCCCGGTGAGGATGCCTCTTGGCTATGGCTCAGATGTTAATGCAGTCAATGACTTTGGACCCCATGGCTCACTGGAAGAGCTTCTGCTCAACCAGCAAGACAGGACAGACGAGTAGCAGACTCCCTCCGGCACCCATGAAAACCAACATCCTTCTCCTTCCAGAACTACCCTGTGACCACCTGCAGACACAGGCACTTGGATCATATCCCTCTTCCCTATGCAAGTATCCGCTTCAGAGCCTGATCCAGCAATTGTGCTCTCTTTGCACACAGAAACCAGATCCCACAGCCAGAGCCGGGCTTGGAAAGCCAACAAGCCAACATGCCAAGTGGAAGCCCAGCCAAGCAACCCTGCTGCTGAGAAGCCAAGGTCCTTGGCCGCTCTGCCACGCAAGCAGATTACAGCAGTGTCAGGGGGAGGATGGCTGATGGGCTGATTCTGTGGCTGGCCAAGGCAAGGTGGAGACCTTCTCCTCCTCTGGGGTTCATCAGCCAAGCCAGCCACGGCCAGCCACCCCCGCGCCTTGGCTTGTGAGGACCTGCAGCAAGGGGCGAGCGGCTCCTCTTCAGCTTAGACTCCCTCTCTTCACCATTTGTGATCTTTAGACACTGGGCTATCTCAGAAGAGAAGCAGAATGAGGAAACTGATCACATCTGCAGCAAGTGCTGACCTGGGTTCCAGTTTCAAGCGGGAAAAGACTCCTCTAGAGCACCCAGTTGTACTCCCAGACCCTCTAAAACTCTGCTGAGGGAAAACAATAGACCTGGAGAGCCCAAGTTTGTGGTTACCAAGTGTGGACACAGGCACCGGCCCACAATCCCTTCCAGTCTTGCTGCTGACTCCCATCCTGGTCCTGACCAGCTGCCAAATTTGCCCGCTCCCTCTCTTGCTCACACATCTCCATCCTTCAAGCAAGGGAAACAACTCCAGCAGAACCCTGTATGTCCAACCTAGCCTGCACCACCCAACAGGGTGCCCACAACCATGCAAGTGCCTGGAGCATCCCACCTCCCTACCAACTCCTGACCCACAGATTCTCTCCACATCCCTGGTGACACAAATCTCTAGACAGAGGAGCAGAGATGAGGATATCACATCCTGGTTCTGATAGGGCAAGTGGATTTGCTTTTCCAGCAGAACACAAAGCATTTTCTGTCTGCAGCCCTCTCCTTGTCCTGCATCCATGCTCTCTCTAGACAGCTCATCAGAGCAACAGGCAGCCCACTTGGCACTAAAGATGGCCTGGAGGTCTCGAACAACAGTGGCTGGACCCCACAGTCCCCTCCCCAGCAGCACAGCTTGTCATCCACAACCACCTCCAATCTCCCAGCAACAGAACCAGCTCTCCCCCAGAAGCCCATCTCCAGACCATCCACCTCCAAGGCTGCCATAGGGCCAGCAACCCAACTGCACCCCATGGGATTCAAGAAGGGTGGTTTTGGCACAAAACCAACCCAGATGGCTGCCAGAGGAGCTTCCAGAAGACTCCCACAGGAAAATCACCCCCCAAAACACAGCAACCTCATCAGAGCAGATCCAGAGCAAGGTACCCCAAGGAAGCATGAGGCTTCTTTGAAGTGGCTCTTCAATGCCCCATTCTGCAAACCACAAGGCAGTCTCCAGCAAAGGAAGAGCCAGGGAAGAACCAGGCAGGGCTGCCTGGCTTGGGTGGACAGCAGGAAGAGCCCAGGGAGTGGCAGGGATCACCGGCCCCCATTGTCTGGGGAGTGGAGGCTGCGTGTGCACGTTGGAGACCTGCTGAGACCATTCAGCTTCCTTCCACTCTGCAACAGAAACCACAGCGCAGCTCAGGAGCGTTTAATTACAGTTCCAGCTCTGCTAATTATCGCCCGGTCACATTCGTAATCTGCATTATGCCATGGTGCATAATAAGCAGCTCACTGAGATCTCTAATAAGCAAGGCGGCTTGATGGGATTTCATATCTCACCCTGCTCTGTAATAAACAGCCTCTTTCAGCAGCCGAGGGGAGACAAGGCGGCTCTCCTGCTCCCTTGCCCGAAGCTCCAGAGCAAAATACAAAGGTTCAGGATGGTTCTTCAAGGGTGAGGGCAGGAGCAGAGCCTCTCCACTGGGACACAACCAAAAAAAGCTGAAAGCCGTGCTGGAGGAAAAGACATATGGATCAATCCCTGAAATTCACCTCCCCCTCTATGTGTGCCTTATCTCCCGTTGCCATGATCTTTTCACCCTCCTGCTTACTGAGCAAGGTCAGGAGATGCAGGATGGCTGGGAGAGCCCTACATATCATGGGGTAGCTCCTCTGGCTGCTCTTTTCCTTGGAGGGAGAGGGAGCCTGGGGCAATGCTGGCCTGGGGGTGGTGGGCAGCACTCACACCCCACAGCAGTGCGTTTCACATCACCTCCAGGGCTGTGCTAGCTGAGATCCCTGGCTCCAAAAACGAGCCTTGTACCTTCTGGCCACCCCCCCTTGCCAGTTTTGGGCCCTAAATACCCCTTGCAGAAATAAAATCTATTTCTCTTTCCATGCTGGGAAAGTTTTAAGATTAAATACTGGCTGCACTCTGACTGCTGGAGGAACCTGGTGTGTCTGCAGGCACCCCTGTGGGAGTTAGACGGGGTGAAGCTTCTGTGTGCCAGCTCTGGCCATCCGTGTCCGCCCGCCGCTGCCTCCCCTAATGAAAGCCCTTTGTGTTTCTGGCAGAGGCTTTCCCATCACGAGGAACGTGCTTTCACCACCGCCGAGGACAGAAGTGGAACGGAGCCAAGCCTGGGCGGCAGCGGCCAAGACAGGCTCTGCTCGCTGGGGGAAAAGCAAATCCACCGAGAGTCCCGAGTGATGCCAACGGCGCCACGGGATGCCAGGCTCTGGGGGATAATTAAAACCCACCCCTCGTTGCAGGCCCCCAGGAAGGTGGAATGGGGTCCCACATGAAGGGAAGCATGGCAGTGGGTGCTGGCATGGAGAGATGCACACAGAGCAGTGCCTGCCATCTTAGCAGCACTGGGTCCTTAGCATCAGCTGCCCTCAAGGGGACATCAAAGCAGCAATTATTAACGAGAGAGTGAGAAGAGGGCAAACCAGAAATAAAAACACCCCACTGGGTTTAATGTCACTCCCTGGACCATCTAGACCACCCATTCATATTTATGAGAATTTTGGTTTGTCCCCAGTAATAAAAGTCAGGCAAGAAAAACGCATTTTGGAGTGATAAAAGCCAAAAGCAAAAACCCCCGAGAAGAGCAACTAGCAGAGATATCTGTGGCACATTTCCAAGGGCAGAGAGGGTGTGAAGGTGTAGGGCATCCCCAGATCTGCACCCCATCTGTCAGCCAGAACTCAGGGTGAGACCACCACAGCATCTGAGATGGTTCTAGGCTCCAGTGTATCTCCATCTGAAGAAGCTATACAGCACATGTACCATTTTTCTCACCTACAAGGTCCTTTCACTCCTGCAGACACAGAGACAAGAAAAGCCAAGAGGGAGCCTTGTTACTAGTCACAAACTCATGACTGTGTCTATCAGGAGATAGAACATGGACCAAAGGTGCTCCATCACAGGAGCACTGCTCTCATGTCACTGATAAGCTCAGCTCAACCTTTGGGTGCTTTGATGTTCTCAGTCCTGTTCTGGTCTGTCACTACATGCCCCACAGCTTTGCTTTTTCAGAGTAGGAGCTGGGAATGTTACCTTCCAGCTCCTTGGTGAGAGACCCCCATGGAGCAGATCCACTCAGGTGACAAGCATCTTCAGTGGGCACCTCTAGACCCCAAAACCACAGCACCACGGTGCCTCTTCCCCTCGGCTGACCTTGGAAGGAATTTAGAAGAGTCTTCTCCAACCTGACCCCCAAAGCTGGGTATGCAGAGCCTGAAGACAAAATCCCTTTGTTGGCTCTGGTGCCCACCACGTCCATAATTCCATTTTAAATCCACCTGCAAGCAGAGCTCCCAGTCAGAGCCCCCAGCAACATCATCCCAACACACTGGAGGTACCTAACTCCAGGCCACGTGCAACTGGCTCCAGAAGATCCCCTCCCCAAACAGTGCAGGTGCCACTTAACACTGACTGTTTGCTGGCTGGATTTCTCCAGCAAGAAAGCAGCCAACAAGAGCTGCTAACAAACACCCACATGCAGGGAAATAATGGTGGCACGAGCGTCAGGTCCAAGGATGGAGCCAGGAGCACGGTCTGGGGCACTGATCCCAATGCTGTTGCCCACTGCTCTCCCCTCCTGCTACAGCAGGAAGTTGAGGTTGCTGACATCAAGATGTGAAAAAAGGATTCTGTTCTAGACAAAAGTCTCCCTTCCTTGGATAAACACAAGCTCAAATAAACAAAGCCAGTTATTTCTACAGGCCACAGGAACACTTGGGGAATAGACTGGGTTCCTTAGCTGGCAAATCTGAGCCCACAGGGCAACAGCGCAGTTGCTCCAAGAAAAAGGGATTGACATTTGTGACAGCCCTCCCTCACCAAGAAGCAGTAAATGACACAAGGAAGGATTAATGCTTCCGTGTGCTTCCATCTGTGCAGAATGGAGTGGGCTCAGCATCACACTCCCTGAGTTTGCTCCCCAGAGAAGACAAGTGAACGTGGGACCTCCTGGCCAGCACCACCACCAAAGAGCCAGGCAATTCAGATGGGAAGTAAGGAGTTTTAAGGAGCAGAGGTCCCAATTTCCCAGCCCCAGGGCTCTTAGCATCCACCTAAAAACAAGCCAAGAGAGGCCAATTCCCCACCACTCTCCTTCACAACTTGTTCCCAGTGCTCATCACCATCTGTTTCCACCCATCAGACTTGGGATTCATGGCATCTCCCAGCTGTGGGGCTGTTGATGCCAAGGTGTAATGGGAATGCTCCACCGACAAAAGGTGCCTCTGTGTCCTTTCCTGGCCGTGTGTTCCAGCTCTGAGATCCAGCAGGGGGTTTGCCTCCATCCATGCAAACACCTCCCCTGGCCAGCAAGTCCCTGCAGAATGGCCAGAGCAGATGGTGGCCAAAAGGATGGCACAATGCAGCACAAGGCTGGGCTTGGCAGCACATTCCCAACTCAGACTCATTTTTATCTGGGCACTTTGGGGTGGTCCTGGCTGATGAAGTCTGTTCTGGCCACAGGTGGGTGGGCCACAGGAACCAAAACCTGGAAGAGGATTATTTGCATAAAGCTCAGAGCCCCAGCACCAGCACCACCAAAACCAGACCTGGTCACAGTTAATGGGAATATCAGGGTGAGACATCCCATCCAGTGACACTGGAGGTACAACCTCCCACCATGCCAGTGATGGGGGACTGATCCAAGTACCCAGTTGATGCAGACAGCCGGATGCTATCAACCTCAGCCACACTGCTGGAGAAATGCAAATACAACCCAGCATGACTTACGAGGAGCTGCTTTCTCCCTGCAGAGGAGAGGGGGATAAAATCACTGCTTGAACACAGCCTGTCTTATCTCAGTGCTTGCAGCGTTTTGAGATCAAGAGGAGGCAGACACCGCAGAGGCACAGTCTTGCATATTACCGTGTCTTCAATAAAGCCAGGAATAGTATCCAAGGCAGACGTGCTGGCACCAAGTCACCTGCTCCAACCACTTACAAGACTATCAGATCTGCTCCTGGAAGGGAAAAAAAGGTGTCTCCAGCAGGAGAGAAGTAGTGACGAGCAGTGATGAAAGGGGACAGGTGACATAAGTGAGAGACATGGGAAAGAAATTCAAGCTGGGACCTCTGTGCATCGGTCCCACCACACGATACTGGGTCCCCATTCAGCCATCATCAAGCACTGATATCCCACAGATGGGCCACAGGTCTCCTCATTTATTGAATTAAAACGTGAAGCAGCTCAGTTTGTGGGGAAAAAGGGAAAGATCCCATGTGGAAAAGCAATGGAGATGCATCTGGGTCATGGGAGAGCAGAGACTATCAGAAACATAGAGCCTGACCACAGATGGCTACAAGCATCCTTCACAAAGACCAACCCAGCCTCCAGCTCCTTCTTCAGCACTGCTGCTGCCACAGTCACCAGCCATCCTCACCTCTGGCAGTGCTGCCTGAGCAGGAAAGCTCTGATGACAGCAGGTGACTTCCCAGTGGGAACCCAGGTCTCCCATCACGCCCCACAACCTGTACCCACCCTTCTATCAACATAGCCAGCCATCACAGATGCGTGGTTGGCTTCTCATATTGCTGCTTCCTGCATCTCCATTCTCCAGCATCCCCTGCACTGCTGACACCAGCCATGTCTGCTGCAAGTCAGGTTTCTATGTGGAAGAACCACTGTGAGGGAAAGTCTTGCTTTTGCTTATTTTCTTTCCACCAAAATACCCAGGCAGCTGCACCCGAGGATCCGAGCAGTGCTCAATAGCTGCCATTTACAGCACTTGCTGACCAGCACATTTAAGCAGGCAAAGGAGAACATAAAAGGTTTCACAGTGCCTCAGTGCATCAATCTCCTGGAAGGAGGCTACAGATCTATGAGACCTTTCACAAACCACTGGCAGCTCCAGCCACTGTTAAGAGCCATCTGACAACCACCAGCTCCACAAACCTGGCCAAATGACACAGAGGCTGAAACAGACAAACTACAGACACCCCTAAAACCCTAATCTGCAAGGCAGGCATGAGAAATCAGATGAAAAAGCAGGATTTTCGTGGCAAGCGGCTTTAACTTGCTTACAGGGTTTGCCTTTTGCTACATAGCACACTGGCCAGCATCCTGAGCACCAAGCACGGGCCCCACCACCCTAGGGATGGTGGCCTAGGGATGAAAACCATATTGCAGAGCTCGGAATCTCCATTCCAACAGATCAAGAGATGAGTCTGAAAGAGGCTGAAAAAGCAGGCTCCTGGAGACAGCAAGAACACAAAAGTTACCAACAAACCTTGGCGAGGATCACCAACCAAGGACTGCAAGCCAAAGCTGACACTTGGCAGGTCAGGGCTGAGCACAAGAAGCTGGCACAGCAGCTCAGCTCTCTGTTAGGGAATAACACGGCTCCACCTGCTTGCCTCAGCTTTTCCTTCAGTTTTTTCACCCATTTTTTCCTCTACCTCAGTCTCACCAACCTAAACCCCTAAAACATGGACAATGTGGCTGCTAGGCCTCCAGCAATTCATGTCAGGGCACAGCCACGTGTGCACACACACCCACAACCCTGCATGCAAACTCAGAGCATTAATAATTCAATCACTCTTAATGAATGCTTATCCAGGCACAGAGTCCTTACCTTTGAAAAGCTGCAGTATATAGGAATCAGTCAGAGGGGAGACAGCTTGGGATTTACAAATCATTTCAGTACAAAATTGGATTGTTGTAAATGTAGGAGGGAGAAGATGGATCCAAGCCTTGAAGTAAAAATGAGCTGGGCTCAGACCTGTCTCATCTAGGATGGGTTCCTCTGCTTGGTGCACAGTCCAGGGACCAGCTTTGTCCACATCCATCCCAATAGCCAGTGCCCACTTCCAGGTGAGAATGGACAAAGCCACCACAGCCACTCTGTCACTGTGGACCCATGGTAGACAATGCAACCACGTGCAGGGATGTGGTTTTATTACACCACTAAGAAACCAACTTTTATACTCATAAAGCACAAGAGATGATGTAGTAAAAGACCCTGGTGTTTTCATAGCAGAGCTGAGAAAGGAGAGATGGAGTGTGGGGTAAAAGATGGGCTTTGTTTGGGGGTCTTTTGATCAACCAAGCTGTGAACCAGCTGGACCTTCCACAGCAGCTAAAGCTGTGCCATTGGGCTGTGCCTCCAAGAGGGCCAAAAGCAAGTCCCACTCACATTCAGAGTCCCTGTGCAAGAAAACTGGGGGAATATGGAGTTACAGACATACATAAAACTGTCAAGCACCACCCAAAGGTGATCCTTTCAGTGACCTAGAGGGGATCATCTCCAAGATGCCATCTTAATATCCCAGAATGGTTTGGCTTGGAAGGGACTTTAAAACTTATCTCATTCCATCCCCCTGCCACGGGCAGGGACACCTTTCACTAGTCCATTCATGACAGAAAAGGACACAAGAGACAAACTGAAGGAAGTTCAAAGAAGAGGCACAAAAATAACAGGCTGATAGGATTGGTTTGGAAGAAGAGATTAGAAGAGCTAAATATGGATAGCTTGGTTCAGTGACAGCTATGTGGGGACACAGCCATAATCTACAAATACATGGGGGATGAAAACATCAAAGGAGAGAGAGGAATTACGCAGAGGATGATGCAGAGGAGCAAGGAGGAAATGGGATGAATCAATGAGAGGAACGTTTAAGACAGACATTGGCCACAGCTTTCTGGCAGGGAAATTGTTCCTAAGTATACCGGTATTTTCCAAGTGAGAAAATCCTTCATCCTTCCATTGCTCTGCTCCTTCTTTCTTTCCTACAACCCTCCATTAATATCACACAACATACATCACCTCCCCACAGCACCTCCTAAATGCTGCTGACACCCCAGATCCACCCCAACAAGTTACATTCAAGGTCTTCCCAAGACACAGCAGCAGCCCTTCTCCTTTTAGAGAGCCAACATACAGCAGCTTTGGAACTGCCCAAGTTCAGATTAGATTTGCCAGGTTTTGGCAGGGTTTTACTTAAATTTTGGCAGAGTTATCTTTTCTTGATGTTCTTCCACACTGTGACCATGATAACAAGCATCTCTGACAAGAGAGCAGCTTTAGCTCTATGGTCCACCTCCATGGCTGGACCAGGAGGTTCATGGCCAAGCAGATAAGAAAAAAAATCCTTCTCTCATCCCATCCATCTCCCAGCAAATGGCAGTGGAAAGATGGAGGGTTTTCTAAGCAGTTCTCCTGCACAATAAGCTGTCTGCCCACGGCTACAAACAGCATTTGGTCCTGAAGGTCCTGTGGATCACAGATGAGAAGCCAAGCCAGGTGCTCAGGGCGCACACCTGTAAAATTTGTTTAGGGCAGGGGTGGGAGGGAAGGAGAAAATGCTCAGCCCCTGCAAAGCAGGGTGCACCTCCTGAGGCACCCACACAGCTCCTGGAGGTGATTTAGCACTGGGAGGGCACCAGAATACCACAGCTGTGACACTTGCTTTGGTGGCACCATGAGAAGCGCCGTGTCCAGACCATGGGGTGCACATAGCTACGGACTGGGGAAAAAAGAGGCAAATCCATTCACTGGATGCTTCTCCCAGAGACTTTCCATCACATCCCACATACACCACGAGCACCAGAGCATTTTTACACATGGGTTGTAGCCAGGTATTGGCAGCTCCTGGAGAGGCTCTATTCCAGGGTGAGACACACATATTTCAGATGCAACAAGCAGCAAAGTCTAGGATGAGTTTCAGATCTATTTATCCCTCAGGCAAAAGGAGACATCTTCCTTCCATCTATTTAATATTAAAAACCTGCTTTGGTATGATGTGCACGTCCCAGCCCCTGCAGGCTGCACGTTTAGGAAGCCGCCCACTTGGCTCTCATCTCCTCTTCTTTGTAGGTTTTGCTCCAGTTGCCAGGAGAGATCCTGGTGCTTTCCAGACACAAAGCCAGCTCTGTTCCATGGCCTGATGGGGAGGTTACAAGAGAAGAGAGAGCAAGAAATGAGCCTAATCACATGATACACAAGAATGCGGGTGAGGAAGATGGTGTCACCACATGTGTCTCATACCAGTGGCCACAGAGAGGGCACTGGTGTCTGGAATGTGCCTCTGTCTCCCAGCACACAAGACGGAAACCTCAAGCTAACACAGGAATGACAAATGTGCTGTGTCCCATGACTGCATCACCCCCACTCCCCAAACCCCAGTGTTTCAGCAAATTCTTTCAATCATGCTGGTTTTAAAACAGCACAAGTCAATATTCCTGTTCTGACCGACAAATGCTGGGCTCATCCCAACCCTTCAAGCAACAGTTTGCACCCATGTCCATCAGGAACATGCAGGAATCAGTGCCTGCAGGACACAGCAAATTCTACAGGAAGTTTTTAAAGCCAATTCCCAAGGTTTTATTAATTACTGAAATCAAGATGCTGCCTCATTATCCCTGCACAGAACAGTGCCTGGGCACCGACCCCCAAGCAGCACAACATGTGCTCATATTGCCATGAAATCTCTAGATGAGCTGCAAGAGAAGCAAGAATGAGCTTTCCACGTGAACCCACAGGCTCCCATCACCAAGCCTCACTCCAGACTTTAATTCCAGCCTCGAGGATGAAAAGCAGTTTTCCTGTCTTTGGCTCAAATGCCTCTTGGTGCCTCTGCTCTGATCACAGAATCACAGACTGGTTTGTGTTAGAAGCAATCTTAAAGCTCATCTACATCCAAGCCCCCACTGCGGGCAGGGACATTTGCCAGGAGGAGGCAGAGCCTGTGCTCCTGTGGGAGCCAATGCCTGGCTGCTGGACACAGCTGGGCTGTGCTGCCTGAAGGTCTCACCTGGCAGGTTTTGTGCTGACGACCAGCAGCCGCCAGCGGTCGAGCAGCAAGGCTGGGGAGGATCAATCGTTCCCTGCAGGGAAGCTGAGCAGCCAGGGAGAAGAGGAGCTGAGCCAGAGCCAAGCCAGAGTGTAACTCATCACCTGCAGGCCACCTACAGCCAGGGAGCAGTGGAGCCACAGTGTGGCATTCAGCATATCTCAGGGAGCAGAGGGAGCTTCGTGATTCGCATCACAGGACTGTGCCGCTCGCAGCCATGCTCCTCCTTGAGAGCACTTCACATAAAAATAGAAAAATAGCTTCAAGTAGCTGCTTCATCAGCTCCTCTGGACCACACCAAGGGGAAGAGCTTGCATTGAAATCCAAATCAGCCTCCACCAAACAGGGACGGATGCTGACACCACCTACGGCTGAAGCTTTCTGCTAGTCCAATTAAGTTCCAGGAAGGTTTTTAGCCTCTAACCTCACATTTCTCAGGCTATATGCTGGGACACTCACGGGTCACCAAACTGCAGCTAATGAGAAATTGCTCCTCTTTGCCACAAAACAAAGTAAAATGAGAGAGAAAACAGTCACCACCGAAAAAACACCATCCAATGCCAGCAGTCACTATGCTTCCTTCCACCCAGCAGCACCTCAGACAGCACACAGACATGTAAAAATGAGATGCCAGGGGCTGGTGGGCACACAGATCAGGGAGTAGCAGGGCCAAGTTTATATTCAATCAACACTGGATTTTTAGCTGGCATCCCTAAAATAAGGCAAAGATACTGCTGGAGTTAGACCCATCATAAGCAAGCCCAGATCTACATAAATTTCATTTCTTGCCCTGCCAAAATTTCTTTGATTCTTCAAATTACCAGCCAACTATGGCAGAGAAATCCTAATGGCATGAGGAAGAGTGGAATAATAATAATAAATAAGGACGTTTCAGCCCCAAGCTTGAGTACTGGGGTTTGCAGGCCACCACAGACCCAAACCTAGCCAAGCATCACTAAAATTCAACCATTCCCCTGGGGGCCAGAGGGACCACAGTGCTCCCAGCTCAAACAGGCAGCCCATGGAGGATAACACAAGTCCTGTTTGGAAAGACACAACAGAGTCATAAATCAGAGCCTGGAAGGTTCTTATACTCAGCAAGGGGGGCATAAATAGAGGGCAGGAATGGGGAGCCAGTGCTGCACCCCAGGCATCCCAGCTGGCCTGAGAAAGCAGCCATGAGCTCAGCAAGGGATTAGCCCACAGTGGTCATTAAGCACCCCCTTGCCGGCATGCAAAGGGCCCTAGCTGCAGAGAGCTCTTCCAAGGCAAGAAAAGTCAACAAGGAGCCAGCACTGGGCTCAACAACCTGCTGGGTGCATGTTTCCATCTCCTCCACCTCCCCTCCTGCTTGGAGAGAGGTGGGAAGGGATCAGAGAGCTCCACAACCCCTCTCCAGGGCTCTCCATGCCCAACAGTTGGCTTTGAGGGATGATAAAAGAGTCATTTTGACCAAGAAATGCTGGGGGCTTGGGGTCATATCCATAAAAAGGATGTCCTTAGCACAGGAGAAGCCACCACCCCACAGCTCCACATTTTCAGGTTCTTTGGGAAGATAGTCCCACAGTGTTTCTGGGCATTTAATTCTTAAATAGTGATAGAACTCTTTTTTAATAGTCCAGGATCTTGGAGAGTTAAAACAACAAAAAAAAGAACAACAAAAGTACAAAGTCAAGGTGAGTAGGACAAGCAGGACACCAGAGTCCCCCCCAGGAATGCCAGTTGCTCAGTGTCATGATCTAATGGAACTCTGTAAGAGACATTCCTCATTACCAGTGGGACAGTCTTCCAGAGCCTACTCTGGCAGTTCCAGAACCCCCACAATGGTTGTCCAACAGCTCTTGATACCTCTACTCCAGCCTGAAGCAGCCAAAATGCATTTCTGTCTGTAATAAACCCATATGACCTTTAATCACACCGTCTCTCCTGAAAACACACAGGCAGCATGTCCATACACATCCTCTACTGCTGCTCATACCTGAGGAAAAGGAACAACAGCTTTTTATTGATAATAATCACACAAGGTGTTGTTTGGACAGAGGGAGAAGGTTCCCACCATGCCAGTCAGCAGCTCTGGGATGGCCAGGACATGCTAATGAGCTGCTGGTCAGCAGGCTGGGCTAGGAAAGCAGGCACTAGCAGGGGAGAACCAGGGCTTTGTGCAGCTCTACAACACCCAGGAGCAGGCAGAAAAGTGTGCATGAAGGCAAGATGTGGATGGATGGATGGATGGATGGATGGATGGATGGATGGATGGATGGATGGATACTTGTGCAACCCCTGTGCTCAGAGTGGTGTTGGCAGCAAAAGTCCTCCTTGCTCACCCTTCCCATCATTTGGGATCTCTGCCAACATCTGACCTGATGCTGGCTTTTACCAAGCCAAAGCAGGTGACTGGTGCCTCTCTGAACACCACCCACGTCTTCTCTCAGCAGAGACCATGGCAATGTCCCCTAAACATCAATGAGCTCATGTGGGGACAACCAAAGAGCTTCCCAAGGGCCACCAAGAGGCTGCTGGTAAAGGAGAGGGGCACAGCTGATACGGCAGATCCCAGAGATGCTTCTTGGCCATGGAGACTAAAAACCAAACACTGGCGTTTGAAGGGCAGTGTCTCAGAGAAGGAAACTGATGGATGAAAGCTGAGAAAAGCTGCATGGGCACTAGGAAAGGACCTGGAGCTGGGAGGGGCTCAATGGGATTAAACAGTTGAAACTTGGTAAAAAGCCTGGAAATCACTCCTTTCACATGGAGGAACACCAAGGGATAGGAGGAAGAAGGGGACCTGAAGAACACTCCTGGACATGGTAACAGTAGCTAGGCAAATAAGTAACAAAGAAGCATGGGAAAAGCCGAGGGGACACACCAAGCTAAGTGGAGAAGTACTGACATCCCAGAGGAGCAAGTGAAGAGACAGAGCTGGCATGCAGCTGGAGTCACGCCGAGGACACTGCCTTGGGCAGGGAGAGATGTGGGAGGCAGCTTGGCAGAGGGAAAAAGCCTTTCTCCATCACAGCAGCAACTTCCCTTCCCACCCAGAGCGGAGCAAGTGCCCTCTCTGCCCTCTGTGCTGGCAGACTCCACAGCTGCCATCCTCAGAGATTGCTGGGCTGGGGTCCTGCTCCTTTAGCTGCACATCTCCCATGTCCTGGAGCAGGGTGCAGGCAGCAGTGACTCCTCTCTGAGGATACCTCCAGGAATGGGGCATTTGGCACCCACAAAGGATGCTTTCACTGCTTCTAGAAAAAGGCTAAGCAGCACAGACCTCATTTCCAGCATGTGGATGCTCCCAGGGCAGTTTGGGAATGAGCAGAGCAGAGCAGTGGAGACCTGGATAAATTTAACCCCCATGAAGTAGAAACCTGATGCATCCCATGACTGAGCACCAGGCCTCAAAACCCAGAAAACCCACCCTTTATCATCAATCCTTGGCTTTTAAAGACTCAGGCCATTATCAGTAGGATTGGGCAGGAGTCCTGGTGTCCATCAGGAGTCGTGCTCCCCAGCACAAGGAACACAGCAAGACAGCAGTTTATCCAAGTTATTTTCTCTGTCTGAGGAATGACATGAAAGGGGGCAAAGGGACTGGACAGAAGCCTGCCCTGCCTCCTTGCCCTGCACAGACACTGACTGCATGCAAGTCAGTGGCAAGGAGCCATCCAGAGCCCCGCTGCAGATACTGAATTTGCCAAGAAGCTGAAGAGAGGCGCAAGGCACGGGCAGCAGCAGGCAGTGATTTATGGAGCTGACGTGCCTTCCCAGGTCACACATCCATAGGAGCCTCACCTCCTCCATGGGCCAGCAGCCAGGCTGATTATCTGTCATATGCTACAGGATGCAGTGCCAACAGCCGAGCGCAGATCACCCAGCTTGTTTGCAAAAAAAAAAATAGTAATAATAATAAATAAAACCCTGTAGATCCAGGTGACTGGCTTTTGCTCAAGCCCATGCTTGCTGGTAGTAGGTGATCATCCCACCAGCCTGCAAGAAAGCATGTAATGCCTGGAGGCTGACCCTCACCAGAGCTCCTGGAAAGCACAATGGCAGCTGGCAGCAGGAGCAGTGCTCCTGGGAGCAGCTCTGCAGCTGCCTGGCATCTGCCTGTGGGTCTTCTCCCACCTCGACTCACCCTATTTGGCCCTAGGGTTTTCGTGGTGTTACAGGCATCAGGAGAGAGCTGATTGCTCCATGAATCCTGACACTGGTGCAGAGCTAAAAAAGCAGGAAAACAGCCTGTGCAAAGAGTGTGCTCACAGGGCTGTGTGCACAAGCCACGTGCCTTTTACAATTAGCCCCTGCTGACAAATGCACTTTTTTCCTAAAAAATCAATTTTAAGAAATCAATTTTTCAGAAATTTAGATTTAATATGGTATTTCCTCCAAATCCCTTTTCCTCTGGCAGACCTGAGGGATAAGCTGAGAACCACCTGCACTCAAGTCACCGAGCTGAATCACGGCAGCCTGAAGGACACGAGCTTCTGGAGCTGCCTGCTGCCAACACTGCATTAACCTTTTTTTCCCCTTCCTTCTGTTTTATGGAGTAATCCCCAGATGCAGCCACTCAGCAGCAAGATGCCATTCAACACTCCTGGGGGAGTCTCAGAGCCTTTCCTCCCACTGGGATCAACAGTGGAAAAAGGTTTGTGGTTCTGGTATGACAGTCCTGTAGTGAGAATCCCAAAAATTCTAAACTGTATTTCATCAGGAGTTTTAAGGGAGAAACCAAATTTCACAGAAGAGAAACTCAAGACATGGACTGAGACTTTGAGAAATCAATTTTTTGTTCTCTTGGATTCTGCCAAATGCCTTGGACGTCAACTTTTGAAGGAAGGGATATTCAGAGATTCTCCAAAAGAAGATGTACAACACCTGAACTCGTAACCTAATCACCAATGAAAATACAGCCCAAAACAGTGACCCAACCTTGTGTTTTTAGAGGAACAAACAAACCCAAAAGAGCCAAACAATCATGACTGAGAGCAAAACAGCAAAGATGTGAGAATTTGGGTGCGGACAAGTGTGCATGACCACAAAAAAGCTTTACTCTTATTTTTTTTAGACCATTTTGGCCCCATCAGCTGCATGTCGAGCTCAAGAAGCTCTTGTAGAGAAGAAACAGGGCCAACACACTCTGTCCCACAGGACAGGTGGCTCCTCAGAGAGGTGAGACTTCATCCACATGCAATCTAAGGAACATACTCTCACCTGTGACTTCAAAGCACCTGACACAGCTGGACCCCCTCATTAGGTAATCCAGAACCTGAATGCTTTTACACCTCAGATATACCATGGCAGGCCACACACATGCGTGAGCCATCCATTGCTCCACAGCCACAGCGAGAAGCCTGCAGTACCAGCCAAAACTGGGACCAGGAAGGACCAGAGGTGATAATCTGGGAACAAAAATGAAACTTTGGGGTTGTGAGCCAGGCTCTGTCCCAGACAAGCTTGCGTGCTAGAATTTTAAGAAGGGGGTTGTTTGCTGACAGCTTAAAGGATTTATGGGAAGGATTAACCATGGCTTTGCTGATGAGGGAACTGGTGGCAAACTTGGAGCAACCCCAGGAGCATGGGGAGAAGCTGGAAGAGGACAGGGAAAGGGCGGATGAGCCTACAACAACAAAAACAACAGGGACAATTTGTTTTGCACAGTGAACTCAACCGAGAGCGGCTCTTCCCAGCATTAACAAGCTTGGTTTGGTGCCCACCAAACACGGGACAGGCAGCTCTGGAGTCCTGCCTTCACAGCACTGATCACTGGGGTAACTGCAGGGGCCCAGGAGCCATACAAGTGAGAACATCACAGACCTCAGCCATGAGGAAAGGTGCCCAAAAAGAAGAGAGTGCAGAAGGTCTGGAGGGGAAGGACGTGGTGGTGTTGGGAGTCCTGCTCTGGAGGTGGGCGAGGAGGGAAATCCTGCTGTGAGCAGCAGGCAGCAAGGAACTGCAGATCCACAGCACTGGAAAGCTCTTGCTTAAGAACTCCGTGAAGTGTCTACAACTGAATTGGGCTTATATCCAGGTGAATAACACAGATAAAAAGCAGGAGGCTGCAGATCTGCTCCTGACTGGCAGAGGAACACGAACCTGGAGGGGTTTGCACCAGGAAGCACGGGATGCTGGTTACCAGGAACACACATAGACAGATCAATGGACTTGTCTGGCAGGCTGGAGCCCAGCAACAAGGGCATGTTCCAGCTGTGAACAGCTAATCCACCCTCTCAACCCAGTGCAGCTGCTCGGCAAAGAAGCACGGTCCCCTTAAGAGAAAGCACAATCAGCCCAGATTTAGCTGGAAGAGGGTGGGGATATCGCTGAGCTCCAAGCCATGGTCTGAACCTTATCTGCTGCTTTAATACCTATCAGTGTTGATACAGATTAAAGGATTAGTCAGGATTACTGAAGGCAACCCCCCTTCGCCCCAGGCAGTGAGGATGGGCATGGGTGCAGTGCAATTCCAGTCTTCCCCTGGGACCACAGCCCTTGGCTGCATCCTTGAAGAGAAGGAGCCTGAGAAACATCTGATGCGAGGCTCTCCATGAGCGATGGCAGCCACAAAACAGACACAAGGGAGTGAGACTGGGCTCCCTGGGAAGAAAACAAAGACTCACCAGCCAGAATCCAAGTGGGAGTTGGGTTTGTTGTCCCTACAGTTGCCTACCAACATAGCAAGCCTTCATGGACCAGCACCACCACCAGAAGAAACCATCCCACTACAATCCACCACCCATGGTTGTTTATTTCTGCTGTGGTCCAAAGCCCTCTTTTCCTAACAACAGGCATTTGTGGACTGTCAGGAAACTGCCTGGTTAAAACCTGCTTTCGATGTCGCTCAGCACAGCTTTTAATTGGATCATGTCCCTGACCCAATTCCCCACATGGCTGCACAAACCTTCGAGCGTTGATGTGGGAAGGGGTGGCCAGGAGCAGGCAGGACACCTCCTGGGGGAGCAGCAAAGCTCCAATGACTGCACAAGGAGGCAGGAAGGCTCCTGTGCCCACGTTTAGGCTGAACACAAACCTGTGAGGAAGCTCTCCACTGAGATCTCCCATCTTCCAAGAAATCATCACCAAATACCACCTGTATCCAGAGAGCTTGGTCCTAAAACCTGGCTGGGCTGAAAGTGGTTTAGGACAATGGCAAGATGATGAGGTGAGTTTAAAAGACCCTTCCAATCCAAAACAGCCTGTGAGTCTATGGAACACTAAGATGGAACCACACCTCCAGCTTTCTTGCTTCTCGCACCAGGACAACAGCAGGGAATGGCAGAGGCACTGAAGCTGTCAGCAACAAGAAGACAGGCAGAGACCTGCAGAGAAGGACACCACTGATCTGAAATGATCACCTGCCAGAGCCAAACTCAGCTTATAGAACCACAAAAAGTTTGGGTTGGAGGGGACCTTAAAGCTCATTCAGTTCCAAACTCCTGCCATGGGCAGAGACACCTTCAAACTTCTCCAGGTAGAGCACTCACATCCATATGTCAACATCCCACATCCTGCAGTGATTCAGGGATGAAACTTGGCATCAAGCCTCAAGCCTCTGCATCCCCACTCCCCCCAAACCATCTCCTCTGCAGGGTGAAGCCCAGGCACCTGCTTCAGCCATTAGTTTCTTCCCATTAAAACACTACCAGGCTACACATGGCTCAGGAAGAAATGTGGAGCCCTGGCCACAAAAAATACACCCAGATTAAAGACTTCTTTCCCCTGTGCAGAGAAGACCAAAACTTTCACCAAATTGGTCACACTTCACTCAAAAGCACAGACAGTACAATCACCTCACCGTAAGAAACCAGCTGAAGACCTGCAGTGTTGGACATTCAAATGATACTAAAAAGTCTAACTGTGCTGAGATGTTAATTTTGGTCCCATAAAAGCAAGCAGGGTTCCATAAAAGCAAGCTGCACTGGGCATTCAGGGGCCAACAGCAGTAAATCTGACACTGGAAGAGCGTGCCAGCCCAGTGCCAGGACAGGGTGATTAAACCCTTACAAATTCTTGGCCCAGATGGAAGAGTGGCTACTTTCAGCCTCACTGGATCACAAGCCAGCTGGAACCCTTGAGTGAGTCTCCAGAGCCAGGGCCCCCATCCTGCACCATGACCCCAGGCAGGCGCCAGAACAGCTCCCAGCCAGCACTGATGTGTTCAGCCATCCTGGGAATTTGAGGAGCTCTGCAGGCAGAGACACCAAGGTGGTTTTTGATGATGTTTTCTGATGGTGCTTTCCAGAGTTCCTGTTTCTAGAGTCAAGAGAAATCCCTGAGTAGGAACCAACCCAACACTGTCCCCTCCAGGTTAATACCATAACTGTTTATAGAGTCAATGATCCTTGTGGGTTACTTCCAACTCAGGATATTCAATAGGTCATGACTTCAATCACCCGCTCACAGGCCATGGTGTGATTCCCAGGTGGGATACACAAGCCACTAGCCAAGAGTCTCAGAGAAAGTCCTCCTATGAGCATGCTTTTAATAGTGACTTGTTGATTGAGAATTAACTAAACTGTCCCAGAGCAGCCAACCCCAGGTCCTTTGGGAGAGGCACGAGGCAACATACAGCCCTTAGAAGTGTGCTAAGCTTCCTCCAGCAGCTCTAACTCTGCCCTTTAAGGAAGCAGATGGCATCCAAACCATATTTTGCTTCAGGGCCATGCAAGTTTGGAGAAAACATGCCGTGTGTACCTACATCTCTCATCAAGGAAGAAGTTCAGCTCCCTGTCACTGCACAAGTTGTCAAACAAAGTCACAGCATAAGGACATGCAATTTTTAGCAAAAACACTGCCAGAAGGAGGATGACAAAGGGGGCAGCATTAAGGCTGCTGTGCTCTGCTGAGCTCGGCACCTTGGCAGGTGCTGAGAGCCAAACTCCTCCAATGCGGCACCAACCTACTTTCAGATGGATCTTCATACAAAACCTCACGGATTATCTGCATCACACTGCCACCATCACATCCTCAACACCTAAAGTTACAACACTTATCACCCTCATTACATCAGCTCCTCACAGGAGATGACAACCCATCCATGAGCAATCCATTGTGGGGTGTGAGGAAGATGGATGCGTGCATCAGCAGTGTTCCCATCAATCCAACCACATTGCATGCAGATCTTTCCTCTCAGGGATTCAGTCAGTCAGCCACAAACTCCCAAAACTTCCCTGACTGCTATTAGATCACCTCAGGCAGCATGTGACAAATTCAAACACTCTCGTGAAAAACTTATAGTCCTCCAAGCCCCCAGCAGGAACAATGATCTGGAGCATTTGGGGCTTCCTAGGATGGTTCTTCATGCTCACCCACAAATTGTTTTACAAGACAAAGTCCTGAGAGTGATACTTAGTCTCAAGCAAAGATTATTTTTGGCAGCTTTATCAGAACAGTTCTCACTCCCTTAATCTCTCCTTGGATGAAAGCACATTTAGGAAAACAGTCCAGATGCTGGAATATCAGTAAAACAAAAAGCAGTGGTACAATGCACTCTTGAAAAGCCCTTTACAAATAAACACAACTTGGGGGAGTTTCTGCTCAGCGATTTCTGGTTTCTGCCAGGCCCACACTCATAAACCAGAACTACATGCTCCCCTCCCCAGGAATCAGAAAACAAAAGCTGGTTTGGGTTACCCAGCTGCAGGACACACACTGCTCTTGCAACTCTCCTGCCCCTAAATGGTCAAGCTACTCATACCACTCCATGGATTTTTAATCAAATATTCCAAAATAACAATTTACAAAAGGAGTTACAGCTGAGACAAGAAACTTGGACTAAGAAGATGTTATGGGAAACTCGCCATGAGCTCTAAGTGAGGATCTGGAGAGCTGATGAAATCTCCCATCACAGCAACAGGTTTGTCCACTCCTCACACATCTTACTTTGAAACCAGACATCATCCACAAGGGCTTTGAACCACATAGCAGATTTCTCACTCCCAACAGCACTCACCAGCAACAGCTTAGCACCACTGAATCACAGACCAGTTTGGGTTGGAAAGGATCTTCAAACTCATCTCTTTCCAATCTCCTGCAATCGGCAGGGACACCTTCCACTATCCCAGGTTGCTCCAAGCCCTGTCCAACCTGGCCTGGAACACGTCCAAGGATGATGCAGCCATATCTTCTCTAGGCACCCTGTGCCAGGGCCTCACCACCCTCACAGGAAACAACTTCTTCCCAATATCCCATCTAACCCTGCCCTCTGGCAGGGGGAAGCCATTTCCCCTTGTCCTAGCACTCCAGGCTCTTGTCCCCAGTCCCTCTCCAGCTCTCCTGGAGCCCCTTTAGGCACTGGAAGGGGCTCTGAGGTCTCCCTGGAGCCTTCTCTTCTCCAGGTGAACACCCCCAGCTCCCCCAGCCTGGCTCCAGAGCAGAGGAGCTCCTGCTCTCTGAGTATCTCCATGGCATTCTCTGGACTCACTCCAGCAGCTTCTGATGTTGCACCTCCAGACTGGAGGCAGCTCTGCAGGTGGGGTATCACCCGAGCAGGTAAGAGCCCCCTCCCTCCCTCCCTTGCCAGATCCACTCCTCTGGATGCACCCCAGGTTTGCTTTCTGGGCTACAAGCAGACGTTGCCAGGTCACATCCAATTTGTCACCCACCAGTATCCCCAGGCCCTTCCCCCAGGGCTGTGCTCAATCTATTCTCCACTCAGCCTGTTTTTGTGCTAGGGATGGCACCAGCCCAGGGGCAGGACCTTGTACTTGGCCTTGCTGAACTTCATGAACTTCACACAGACCCACCTCTGCAGCCTGCCAAGATCAACCGCTTGAAGAAATCCAACCATACCACAAGACTCTCTCAAACTCCAAGGCCACTATTAGTAAAAATTACACCAACTCCTCCTCCTGAACCATGCTGGTCATCTCCAGCACGTCTGGGATGACTTTCATCATCTACTCCCAGAAGACTCAGCCTCATTTCCAGCTGACAAGTCTCCAGCATTTTGAAGAAGGTTTATTTTCCCCTTCGCCTCCCAGCCAGGGAGGGCAGGAATGCTAATGGCATCCCATTAAAGGAGAAACGAGCCAGAAGAAACCCAACCCACCTGAGCCAAGGCCCTCTCTTTGCCCTTCCCATTCACTGGCAATCTCAGCGTGAAGTGCGGTTGTCAGAAGATTTCTTGGGTTTCCTTAAGTTCTTCTGCCAAGTTCTGATTAAAATCCTCCTAAGTGGTTTTCTCTTTATTCCATTTCCTAGAACTGAGAAGCAAAGCAGACCTGAGAGCAGCTCTGAGTGCTGGAGCTAACAGCCCCCAACACAGCCAAGCCATCTGAGTCTCCCACACTGGCTCATTAGGATCAAAAGGAAATTGAAAGCAACCCCCCTTCCATCTCCCATATCAGACCATCAGCTCCCAGAGGAGACTGGGTTTTAATGGCCTCACTCCCTGGCAGGAGGCTGGGATTGCTCAGCTGACAGGGGCTGCTGAGCTACCTCACTGGGTGCTGCTTCAGCGTCATGTTTGAAACAGGTCAACCAAGAAGGAACATTCCCAATGGCTTTTGGGTAACACACAACAGTGGAGCAGTATTAAGGAGTAAAGCACTGCACTGTAACACATCTCCACGCCCAAAAACATCCAATTTACTCCAGTCTCTCAGCCCTACTTGACATGCTGGGGCTCGTGATGGTGACTTCAAAAGAGAAGGTAATCTCTCATCACAGGCTCCTTGCACTACTGCCTTGAGATCTGCACCAAACTGTGCCCTCTTTGCCCAGAAAAAACTGCCTGCTTTGATGGCCTGGAGGACAAAACCATTGCTTTCTTGCCCAGAAATAGTCACCTGCAAGCCTAGCCACTCGTTCCTGCGGCCGAAGGCTGGAGGCCATCAGGTCACCATGAAGAGGGCTCCTGCTCCCCCAGCCAAGAGCTGAGGAGAGCCCCTTCCCTGTCAGAAGGCAGATGCATTTGGTCCTGGGGCTCAAGCACACTGAGAACACTGTACAGAGGTGGTGCAAGGGAACCCCAAAACAGCCTCTGTTCATACAAGAAAAACCAGAACCAGGCCCTCTCTGCTGTGTCTTCCTCCTTCGCAGGGCCTCACACAGGGAGCTGCTCCTGCCAGAGCCAAGGCATTACTGATGAGTACACAGCCTGAAAATCCCAACACTTCCATTTTTTAATGCCAGGAACCTCCTCATGGTCCCTGGGAGAACAGGAATACACTGACCCTACAGAGAGACCATGTGGACAGGACACACACTGATCCAAGCTACTGTTGAGGGATCTATCACAGGGAACACCAACAGCTCCTGTTTTCTTGGTCCAGAGGAAGCAGCAGAGGGGAGCACAGGCAAATATGCCATTGCATATTTGGTCATGTCTGGGTGTGGTTTCACATGCAACCTTGGCTTTTTGTATGCAAGATCCAGACCCAGCCTGAGAGCTAAACCACCTGCTCTCCTCACTACCCAGGGGCTTTGACTCTTCCCCCAGGTCCAGGCAGCTCTTCCCATGGCCATAGGGATTTGACCAAAAGGCTGGTTTCCTTCAAAGGGCCATTCACCACTCAGCCCCTCTAGCTCCCTCACCCTACCCACAAAGAATAGCAGTAATAGCCAGCCTGTGAAACCATAAAACACTAATGCCCAAAGAGTTCCTGCACCTTGAAGTGTTAATGCTGAGCAAAGAAAGAAACCTTCCTGTCAGCAAACCAGGTCCATGATACATAGACACAGTCACCTTCCTCCCCTCCAAGCCACAGAACAGCAAACAGCCCTGGAAACCCTGAAACCTCTCTCTGTGTACAAAGCCCCCATAGATCCACTAGTCCCACCTGGGCAGGAGAGGCTTTGCCAGCACAGGGCAGCTCTGTTTGATGACCCTGTCACCACCTCCAAGAGCTGCCTGGAGCCCAGCCATCCTCCCCTTTTAGCCTTGGAAAGCAATTTTCCCTGGCCTCTGAGCACATAGAGACAGACCCAGTGCTCTTCTGTTCCTCCAAGCCTCTCTCAGCCATTTGATCCCCAGAACTTGGCTCCAGCTTTCATAGATTCATAAAGTCTGAATAAAACCTCCAGTGGCTGGACCTTTAGTCCAGTTATTAACCCAGTGCCACCATGTTCACCACCAAACCCCAGGTGCCACATCCACACACTTTTTGAACACTTCCAGGGATGGTGATTCCACCACTTCCTTGGGCAGCCTGTTCCAATGCCTCACCACCCTTTCACTGAACCCTTTCTTTGTCACCTTCTCCTTGCAAAGGGACATCCATTCTTTACACCACGGTGGGTCAGAGGGACACAGAAGTGCAGACCTGGGGCTTGGTCAGGATCCCAAGCTGGCAGGACAGCACCAGCTGGAAATACTTGCTAGTCACAGTAGCCATGGCTCTCAGTGAGCACCATGTCTGGTGTGGGACCACAGGGACATCACAGCCCTCCCTCTGCACCACAACGATGATGGAGCATCCCAGCTGCAGTGGTACCAGTGATTTTTGGGATGGCCTTCCCTTTCAGACAACAGACCCCAAGATTCCACTTGCCACCAGCCACAGACAACCCACTGGGTGGCTGCAGCTCTCCCTCCTCCAGTCAGGCCAAGACCCAGCTCCAGGGTCCTTTTTCTGAGGGCTGATCCGAGGATGGTGACCACCAGCCACATGGCAGCATTTGACTCCAGAACACGCCTCCGCCATCTGTTAACCAGATGAGAGGGCCACTCCCAGTGTGGGAGGCAGGGTACCTGCACCCCAAAGAGTGGAGAGAGGAGTGGGAGGGTGAGCAGGGGAGTCTGGGAACAGCATTTGTTTGCATTGTACCTGGAGAAAATATCACAACACTGCATTTCTGGGGCTAACTGGGGGAGAGAGCGAGCTTCCCAGAAAGAAATTACTTTCTGCCTTGGGAAAAAAACAAAACCACGACCTGTGGTACAACAACCACAGGATTTGTAGCTGAAATGGTCCCTTCTCTAGCCAGAGCACCCTCGTGCTCCCCCAGCAAACCCCACGCTCAAGCCTAACAGGAGCAGCCAATCCATGCAGAGAACAGGGGAAACTGAGACACACAGGCTCCAGCATTTGCATTAAGGGAGGACAGCCCAGGGGGTTCTCTTACTCCCTCAGCACCAGACAAAATCCTCTTTTGAGCTTTATCACATCCCATCTCCCACCAAAACATGGTGACCTCCACATCCACATCCTAACCAGAATTCCAGCTCAGGCCTGCAGAGCAGGCATGCTCTCTGCACTATTCACCACAACACATTCCAAGACATCCCAAGTGAACGAGGGCCAGACAGTACTTTAAAGTAAATCTAGATACCAAGTTTTAAAGCCACTTCAGTGTCAAGGACAGGGGAAAAGCCAGCAGATGTGAGTACATGCCATCACCACACAGTACAAAAGCTCCATGGTAGCATCTTCCTGCAAAGGGATTTACCCTGCCCACAGAACACTGGGATGGAGCTGGCACCATTCAGCTGGCAAGGCTGGGGGCACAGGAGGAGGAGGGATGGGGAGCACAGGCACCATGTGCTTTCCTGGGTTGAGCAGAGCTTGCCAAAGCTGTGAGCCCTGTGAGAGGCCAGTGAGCCCCTAAAACCTTTACACCACAGCATGGCCCCAGCAAAGCCCCGCTATGTCCAGCCCCAGGTGCCACCATCACTGCCATGCCCCATCTCCAGCCCCAGTGCCATCACCACTGCCCATGCACCATCCATCCCAGCTCACCCATCCATTCCAGCCCACAACCTGAGCTCACCCCAGAAAACCCTGAGCACATTTATTTACATCAGATCAGTTCCCTGAGCTGGTCCGTGGGCAGGAATGAGTAACAGGGACAGGAATATCTCGAGCAGATGTTGTCACCGAATACAACATATCGTCAGGCTGCTGGTGGCTTTAAATCATTCCGGAGCCTGGCAGTTGCTTCCCAGCCCTGGGCTGCTCTCCCAGCTGCTGCTCAACAGCTCTGAGCCCTGGGGTGGCTCCTCCTGCACCCAATGAGCACTCAAGCTCCAGGCATTGAACACCACGAGGTAGGAATGTCACAAAACCACCCCAGAAAGCCCACAGCAATCAGCAAGCACCATTGCCTTTCCTCCTGCCCAACTTCAGCTCTGGGGATTTAAGTGTCCTCTTGCCCAACACATCTCCAGGGTTGCCTGCACACAAGGATTCACAGGGAAGATGGATTTCACAGCTCCAGCACAAAGCATCCTCGAGAGCAGCAGAGCAATGCAGCACTGTGAAAGCAGTGGCACGGAAGATGTCGTGCCTGCAGCAAACAGGGAAAAGGCAGTGAATCCCCAACCAAGCAGCCTCTAAAAGCATAGGAGGGGAAATGCAGGCAGCCTGTGCTCTGCTGCCCTTTCCTGTGGCCTCCCTGGCTGCCGGGTGGAGAAGCAGCTTTGCTCATTAGCGGGTTATTCCTGGCACACTCCCCCTGCATCAGCTCCCCGGCAGGGCTGCGGGAGCAGCTCGCTGGGTTTTGAAGCCTTCAGGGTTGCACAGAGCTCCAGAGGCGCAAATCTTCCTTTAAAGAAATCTCCCTCGGCAGATAAATGGTGCTGGGTAACTGGGGTCATTAGGCTAATGAGCAGCTACCGCCAGCCTGGAAGCAAAGCAAAAAAACACCACAGAGTCTACCAGAGCCCGTTAGCCTCAAAATCTGACCCATCTCCAGCAGATGCAGTCGCTCTCAAGGGAGGAATCAGGCCCATGAGTCAGCAGGATCAATCACCCGCTGGCCTTCCCATCAAAATCTCTCATCAAAGCACTGGGGGAGCAGATTTGCAGGTCACTTGCACCAAGGAAGCCGAGAAGGGGCTGTTCCACCTCTGTCTCCCCTCTATCAGCCCCTTCGTTACCACAGTGTCATTCCACTCTCACTCTTCAGGAGCGGGAAGGTTTTTTCTCTTCTTTCCCAGCACTGCTCCATTTCCTACCACCATGTCCTTGACAGGGAGCCACATGTCCTGCTGTCCATTCTGGTGGAGATTGAGCCATCTTTTGGCATAACAGCCAATTCACAGCGATACAGCAGTGCTGATGGGTCGGGCATCAAAGCTAACTCAGCCTTTTAGTCCTTCCTAACACGGCCATCTGGGAAAGCAACCAGGGAAAGATGCAATTTTCCCTTTGCAAAGCCTTCAGAGGTGGGATCAGCTGGAACTCCCAGCCTGCTACATCCAGTGGTTATAAAAGAAAGCCCACATATAAATAACCTCTCAGCAGGAGCCAAAACTCCAGCAGTAACCCCATGGTTTGAAGTGAACGAGGCCAATTTCCTCCTTTGTAGCTCTTGACACATGTTGGCTGCGTGCCCCCTTCTTGCCTTGTTCCTAGAGCAGAAGGCTCTGGGCTGCAGAGCTGGGGACAATAAGGAAACGAGTGGTGTCATTCCCAAGGACTCCCAACACAGCTCTGTCAGCAGCTCTGGAGGCAGCCAATTCCAGCACGGCTGGAGAAAAAGAACCACGGTGAGAGGATCAGGCAAGAGCCGGTAGCTGCCTGCACGTCCCTGCCACCTCCCTGAGCTGCCCATGTCACACTGGCTGCCATTGCCTGGAAAGAAACGAGCCCTGCAGAGCAAGGGCTGGGAAACAACTTCTCCCCACAGTTTTGGGCACGAACAGGTCCCTACTCAAGCACTGGGATTCCCACATGTCCTAAAAATCCCTGGGGAAAACAAAGAACAGGGTGAACACTAGCTCCAAAGCCAGCTTTGGAGGGGCTGAAAAAGCAACAACTGTTTTCACCAAAACAACTCCACTGGGAGTTTCTCCATCCAAACTCTGGCCTTAAGACAAGGAACCTCACAGGAGTCAAAATCTCAAGCATGTCTTCAAAGCAGAAGGCTGGGACCACCCCCCACATCTCATCCTGGTTCTCCCCCACATCAAGAAACATTCCTAAGAGTGTCTGTGGCCATCTCCTGTTGGACTTGGACCCAGTAGAGGGACTGGGAGATCTCACCCCTTCGAGCTGGGGACACACAGGAATCCCTCACCCCAATCCTTGCCGCTGCATACACAACCAAGCTTCATCCCTTCCCCCAGCAGTGGAAAAATGGCTAAAAAAAAGGCAACCATGCTTTCACTCCAGGTAAAGGATTAATGGTGCAGGACACCTGGCACCTGGGGGTCCCACTGAGGCTGCAGGACCAGCACTGGAGGCACCATGCAGGTCTGCAAACCTGGATTAGGGCAAGAAAGTCCACAAAGGTGATACCAAAGCCATCATGCAAACTGCTGGATAAGCCAGCAGCAGCAGGGACAGCGCACAGATGTATTTTTGGGGTGTATTTCTTTTTTGGCAGCTGCCATTGGTGTGGTGTCACACCCCACTGTCTCCATTGTCACCTGACCCCAAGCACTCCCTCTGTTGCCACACTGTCCTCCCACAAAACGGCAGGGGCATTTTCACACCAGTTTTGGTGTGAACACACTGCAGTGACCCCCATCTTACAACAGCCCCTTCTCTATCAGGTCGCCCACAGCAGGGATGTCTGCTCTGAGCACGCACAGGGCATCACTACACTGTGCCAAGGGAGAAATTCAGGAGAAAAAAAATGCACCGGTGGCTTGCACCCTGTCTCCCGCAGAGGGACACGGATGAATCCACCCTCCTGGCTGCCCAAAACCGCAGCACACGTGACCCAGAGAGGCTTTTCAGAAGAGCCGAGTCTCCAGCGGCTTCTGTTTGCCTTTCCCTTGTCTGCAGCAGCATCACATCTGGATGCTCGTCAGAAGAGAAGGGAAAAAAAAAAAAAAAACTCCTCCCTCCTCCTGCTGAACAACCTCTCAATCAAAACAAAGCCGGAGCGGCAGCCAAGAGCTGGGAGGTTCTTTTGTTTAATGCTCAACATCCCCCAGCTGGGCCAGCACGCCCCAGAACGCCGGGAGCGGGTGCAGGGGCCCGGTGTGGGCAGTGTGGTGGGTGCAGGGCTGCTGAGGAAGGGGCCAGCTCTACCACCAGCCCCAAGGCCAGCTCGGCCATGCCACGGCAGCTGGTGGGGCAAAATCAGCGCTGCTCCTCCGTGCACGGCCATTTTGCTG
>JAYDZK010000025.1:17576396-17594641 GCA_034509185.1 Euphonia xanthogaster
CATTCAAGTGTAGCTTGTCTAAAGCAGAGCAAATCAAAGCAAAGCAAACTAAACCTCAGCTCAGCTCCAGCCATCCCCAGTGACTGACCCAGCCACTGGTCACCATGCTCATGAGTCCACCAGCACAAGCTCTTTTCTCTCCCTGCTGCAAGTATTTTAAGCTCCCACTGCTGCCCCTCCAAATATTTTTTGGAGCTCTGAGGACCTGCCCAGGCACTGACCACAGCCAAAGGCAAACCTTCTCAAGGGGTTCAGTCCATCCCATCCCAGAGACCCTGGAAAGTCTCAGCAGGTTTACCACCAGTGGCTTTCATCAAGATCAGCCCCATCCCTGGAGAAGTTATCACCGGTGCCCCAACACACTGATGGCTTCAGGTTTGAGAAGAGCACGTAATAAGCCAGGACACAGCCAAGATCCACGCCAAGAAAAAGGATATTTGGGATATTCAGCTCCTGAGGCTTCACCCCAGAAAGCAGCAACCAGAACCATGGGGTCACACTGGCAAAAAACATCCAATGGAGCCCAAGGGCCATGTCCATAGGCTCCATCACTGCTGTGTCAGACACGGGAGCAAGGGTGAACTCGCCTACGGACAGAGCCATGGAGCACTGACTGATGTGGGAAAGTGTCTGGCAAAACCCAAAGATCCTTCCTACACCCAACATGGCTGCCAAACCCTACAGCAAGATACTGGAAGAACACAAAAGCAGAAGTAGAGGCAAGTGGGGCGAGCTGGTTGGGGCAAGAGCTGGCTGTGGCATTGAAGCACCTCATCAAGGAAAAACTCTCCCTGCCAAAGTGCTCATTATTCCAACCGCAGAGATACAACAGAGCCTCCTGGCTGGCAGCTACTGGCTCAGCACACCTCTCATTTGTCTGACCTCCACAGAGGTCACCCACCCCAGGCTTCAGCAGTGCAGGGACAGACAGTCTCCCTTTCTTCATCCGCAGATGGAGACCAGCTTCCCTGGCCGAAGCGGAAGTGGGAGCAGTACAGGGTTAAGCAAAGGACAAGCTGAGGGAGACCAAAGGTTGGGCTGAGTCACACTGTGGCTGTTCCTGTTTCAGTCTGAGCAAGTTTCTCACTTGCCAAGCAGGGTTTGTCCCCAGGCCAGAATGAACCTGCCACCTTAATTCTCACGATGCACTGCCCGGAGGAGCTGCCCTCCCTCCCACAGCCAGCACATACCTCTGCTCTTGGCTTGTCCTTTGGACTCCACATGCAGTTTTTGGGACATCGCTGCAGCTTTCAGGAGACAGGACGAGCCCAAGCCCACATCCCCCACTGCATCCCATTGGTCCTCCACCCTGCCCCAGGCATCCACCCAGCCTCAATCTTCCTCAAGACACAAATCTGCTTTCCCACCCCTTACCATGCAGACACCTTTCTTCTCCTCGCCCACGGCTTTCCCGACCCAAAGGAAGCCATCCAGCTGCCCCCAGGAGGCTGACGAAACACAGACAATGCTTCCTCCTAAGTGACACATGTTCCTGCAGATCCAGACATCAAATCCCTTCTCAAAACAGGGATCAGCCTTCCAGCCTGAGCTTTCAGAAAGGGGGTTATGCCTGAATCTGGACAAGTAAAATGGCAGAACCATCCTCACCAGATGTCGGCATGGAGAAGATAGAATCATTTGGGTTAGAAGCGACCTTAATGCCCATATTTTTCCACCTCCTGCCACGGGTAGGGACACATGCCACTAGACCAGGTTGCTTCAAGCCCTGTCCAACCTGGCCCGGAACACTTCCAGGGACGGGGAAGCCACAATATCCCATCTAGCCCTGTCTTCTGCAAGTGGGAAGCCACTGCACCATGTCCTGGCACTCCTTGATCAAAGTCCCTCTCCAGCTCTCTTGGAGACCCTTTAGGCACTGGAAGGGGCTTTGAGGTCTTACTGAAGCCTTCTCTTTTCCAGGTGAACACCCTCAGCTCCCCCAGCCTGGCTCCAGAGCAGAGGGGCTCCAGCCCTCAGAGCATCTCCGTGGCCTCCTGTGGACTCACTCCAGCGGTTCCACGTTTCTCATGTTGGGATGCCACGGCTGGAGGCAGCTCTGCAGGTGCAACCTCACCTGAGCAGGGCAGAGAGGCAAAATCCCCCCACCTCCCGTGCTGCCCACACAGGAGGAACGAGCCCAGGACACTGAGGGGTTTCCAGGTGCCAGCACACATGACTGGGGTGTGTGGAGCTTCTCATCCACCAACATCACACATCACATTGGTATCTCCAATTGCAAAGAGTTTCTGCAGCAGTATCAGTGGAAGGAATAAATCTTTAATTGTAAGAACACAGCAAAGCCGTGCAGGGTATGACCCAAGGTCCAGCCAGCTCCAGTGTTGGCTGTCACAGCAGCCAGCACAGATGGCTATGAGAGAACATAACAGCCAAGCATGTTGAGGTATTTCCCAAACCAATTCCCAAGCTTCTGTCCTCCTCATGCTTTTCCCAAGCCAAAACACATTGCCCTGTACACCCCTCTGATGAGTTTCTCCTCTACAAACCCACTCAGCTGCCCCAAATCACAGGTGGACTTTCAGCATCCACAGCTTTTAGCAGCAGCATTCCAGTCCATCATGCAAAAGAGCATCTGCTGCTCTTCCTGGTTTCATCCACTTTGGTTCCACTGCCAGAACAGACAAAGGAACAAGTTGTCTCCACACCACTCCTGAATTTTACAGGCTTCAATCACCTGCCCCAGGATGCCACTGTGCCCCCCCCACCCATCCCAGTGCCCACATTGTGATCCCCATCCCAAAGCAGAAATCCTCACAGGGAATCTCTGGCTGCAAACACGGTGATGATGCTTTTCACACTCCCCAGCCACCGTCCTGACACCCTGGCACATGTTGATGGCAATAGGGCCAATCCGACCCGAACGCACACACTTGGGATGTGACACACACACGGCTTCACAGGCACATACCAGCAACACCCCGTGTGCAGCTGGCACGGAGGAAAGCATAGACCTCTACATGCTTAAAGCCTTCCCCATGTGAACCAGAATTCACATCAGCCACTGTGATTCCTCAGAAACCAGAGAAGAGTCCTGAAAAGTGGCCACATCCAAACACAGAGTAGCCACCCAGATGGACAGGCTCACCCCATTGGCCATCTGCCACTGACAGGGCTTTTCGTGCCTCTGGTGACCTGGAAGAGCAGCTTGGCCAGCTCAGCATCACTGCCACGTGTTAGCAGAGGAGTGACACGTCAAACATCACCCACAGCCACCCACCAGCCCTGGATAACCACCACAAGTGGGACAGAGCCCATGTACCATTGACAGACCTGGGAAAGAGGCGGTGACTCCTGTCAGCCCTGCTCCTTGTGCTCACCCACATGCCCATGCAGATCCCACATCCACTAATGTGTTAAGAGATCCTTCTCTGCACATGATGCAACTGGAGAGAAATACATTCCTTTGGGAGCTGCAGGAAACCTTGACACACAAGGTGAAGCCAGCATGACACAGAGCACAGCATACACTCTTTGTGTCCCCTTGGGATATGTAGCAGACAAAGCACTAGGACATCACCTTGATTTCAGAGTGACAGAGGCCAGAGAGGCCTGGACCTATTCCACACAGCCAAAGCACTGAGGAAAACCAAACCTCAGCAGGATGGCACAGAGAACACAGTATGCAAGTGATTTGCTCATACATGGTTACCAGAAGCCAAGCTTGACCAGTCTCAGTCCACTGCCATGTCCAGACACCAGCACATCACATGGCCAAACCACACTCACACCAAAATCAGGAGGCACCAGCCACATGTCAGTGCTGGCCCCAGCAGCACAAGACACACAGTCCCATCCCTTTGTCACCCACAACACCATTGTCACAGCAACACCACGTGAGCAGCAGCAATGGCCCCCATGCCCCAACACCTTTCTTACCTTTTCTGACTTCACCTTTTTCAGCTGCCGGCACTCACTTTCTCCATCCTCCAGCTCCGACTTTACTCCCAAGGGATTGAGCGCAGCTCCCGTGTCAATAGCTATACTCCCAAGCTGCTCAGCAGCAGCAGGCTCTGTCCCCTGGCCCCCGTCATACTGTCCCACCCTCACTGCCAGGGCCAGGGGCTGCAGCACGCTGGGCTCCTTCTCTGCCGCAGTCCCCGCGCCCTCACTCCTTTCCTTCTTGCTTTTGGATGAGCCACCCTCCTTCTCCTTCTTGGAGCCAGCCACACTGCGAGATGCCTTGGCTGACTTCTCCGAGCTCTTCGGGGTGACGGTGGGCACCAAACCACCCGAGTTCGCACCATCCCCAGAGCGTCCTTGAACCTCCTTCTTGCCACCAGCTCCCTCACTGGGAGTGAACAGGGAGGACCCTGGGGTCGGCTTCCCACTGTCCTTACCAGTCTTGCTCCTTTTCGACTTTGATTTGCCCTCCTTGCCTTGCGGGCCTGGCACTGGGCTCACGAACTTGATGTTATCCGGTAGTGTTGCCACGGCGTTGGGTGCCGGGAGCCCCACCTCCTTGGAGCCCGACATTTCCAATTTCTGCTGATCCTTCTCCAAATCAGCGTCCAGGTCAATGATGAGATTCCCTACACCAATGTCCCACTCATCCCCACTGTCATACGTCTCAACCGGGTTCGCATCAATTCCTTTCCCTCCGGAAGCTCCGCTGCTCAAGGACATCTTAGAGTTAACGGCCCCTCACGATTCAAGGCTCTTCCCTGCCTCTACGCCCTGGGGGTCACCTACGTCCTTGGGGGGCTTCCAGTGGTCCGGGTCTGCCCAGGTGACGGCATCGCTGCTGGAAGGGAGAGCAAAGAGAACAGGGTTACACGTGAAGAGCCATGGACAGGCACACCTGCAGGCAGGGGAGATCTGGGCAGAGTGAAACCCCCAACCTCTCAAATCCCCCTCGCAGCATCCTTCTGCCACCCCCTGGGCTGGGGCTGCTCCACAGCCGTCCCCCGCAGCAGCGGCCATCTGGCACCGGTCCTCGATCAATACCAGCCCTGGCAGGTCACGGCTCTCGGCTCCAACAAGACATTACTCACACATTTCCCCGCTCACCATTTCCCTCTGAATTATCGAGCGCTGCCCCTGGGAGGGAGGATTGATTCCTCGCCTGCCAATGCCACCCAGAGGGAGGGCTCCTCTCCACGCCAGCCTCGCTGCGAGGGACAAGAGCTGCTCACCAGGGAAGTCAAGTGCCTTGGTGGGAAATAAATCCCAGGCTTTCAGAGTGCCTGTGACACTTGGGACGTGTCAGAGCAATCACCAAAGGCCAAATTGCAGTGGGAAGCATAAGGGTCCCCATCCCACACCTCTGGGCAGAGCAACACAGTACCCAGATTTGGAGCATTTACCGCCATGATAAGCTTCCAATGGGAAACAGAGATGCAATTGTATAAGTAGCCAGTCTTAAATGGGAAAAGGGGGCTCAGCCCTACCTGCCCACGCCACAGCTGACCCCGGTGAGCCCAAAATATCTACTCCCTGCTTCCCAGCCTCGCCCCCAGGGAGAGAAACAAAAAAGACACCCACGCGCAACCTGACACAGCACCCCAGTCACGGCAATTACCCTGACGAGACATAATTAACACATGTAACAGCTTCTTCCCAGCACCACCCAGCAAGGCCACCTGCTCTCCAGAATCCTTAAGAAATCCTTGACCACCCTTTTGGATGAGGCTTCTCTCCAGCAGCACTGTCTTCCCCTTCCCCACCAAGCTCCAGACCTGCCTGCTCCTGGTACTATTTACAAGTGACACTTCAAAAACAGGTGACTAAAGAAAACTGAGAAGTAAAAAAACCCAAAAAACAATTTAAAAAAACCCCACACCACACACACACAAATTTCTTCAAACCCCGGCAGGCAGGAGCCTGGAAAGCAGCTTCATGGTGCGTTTCCAGAGACGCAAACACTGTAAAAATGCCAGGGATTCTTTCATCAGCCAGGCTGCCGCAGCCAGACCATTTTCCATCTGCTCCCCACAGCATCCTCAGCTCTGTACAGCTAATAATCCGCTCTCTGACAGGTCATTACGGAGATTTTTAACCCCAGGAGCTGGGGGGCTTGCGTGCAAGCTGGAAATGAAAAGCACTGACCTCTCATTTCAGCGGCAGGGAAAGTGCCGAATCAGGAGATCACTTTGTGCACCGGAGTCGCTAACGGCTTCCCAAAGCTGACCTGCGTGTTTCTATGGCCGCCTCCTCCTCCTACTCCAGCACCTGCTCCCCAGTTCCAAGCTGGTGTGCCCAATCCCATCAACCTGCCTCTCCAAAGCCTCTCTCCAAATCACCAATGGGGCCAGCAATTGGCAGCGACCACCTCACCCCTGCATGACACTCTTCGTGCCATGGATCCAAGGCAATTCCTTTGTGCAGGTGGGCAAAGCCAGTAACCAGCTGGATGAACCAGATTTTTGGCTGATAGCAGTCCCTTCCCAGCCCCAAGCTGAGGCATGGAATCCAGGAACAATCCCAATGAACCAGTGGACCACTGGTCTCCACCGATGACCACTGGTGAGCAGGAAAAACCCACAGGAGATGAAAGCAGAGGATGAAATTCAGTCTCTAAATCTAAGAGTTGCCAACCCAAAGCTGGAGCAGACAAAGAGCCACGGTGAGCTCAGGTCAGGGGGAAAAGCAGACAAGGATCTGACCTTGTAGTGACAGGAAAACAACAGACAATCCGCAGGGTTGTACTGCAACATCACCTGCTTCATTCAACACCTGCACAATGCCAGCTTGGCCAGCTCTCCACTCCCACCACGGAATTCACCTTGCTGCTCCAAACGTGCACATACACACGCACACACATCTCCCTAAGTATATTTATACATGTGGAATAAGGACAGCAGATGAGCGGGACTTGGGTCTGAAACTCTGCAAACAGCAGCAGCTTTTGCCAATTCCTACCACAACAAAAGGAAAAAGGAGCCCAGAAGTCCGCTGGGTCCCTGGCAATTGGAGAGCCAGGAACAATCAAAGGGTTAGAAAACAAGAGGAGAAAAAACCCTCACCCTACGGAGGAGGTGCCGAGGGAGCCCCGGCTCTGCTAACGCAGACAGAGGGAACCACAAACAGGACGGACAGGAACATGCTGGATTGGCAAGAGCAGGGTAAAGGCACGTTGTGACGAGAGTGAAGCAAAGAACTCAAGACATGCCACCACAGGAAGAGGGACTGGGGCAGGGATCAGCCCTTTCCAGAGCAGAGCTGGAGGCTGGGACCCTGGAATGTGATCTGGAGGGGATCTCCTGAATGTGCTCTATTGCATGTGGTTCTAAAGCATTTTCTACAGCTTTTTCCCTCCCCAAAACTCCCATCCCAGTTCCCCATTCCTCTACTCCACTACTGGAGGCTCAGACTCTGCAGCCAGAGGAGCATCTGGAGTCCCTCTCCCAAGCCAGACCCGCAGGGACCCCAACCTGACACACCATCATTATTTTGGGTACATAGGAGCCCCTGGCTACCACACCCCAGAGAAAGAGGTGCCTTTCCCACTGCCTCCTTTGCCCAAGCTGGAGAAGCACCGGGTGGTATCCAGATTCTTCCCACTCTCCTGCCGGGGGAGTAACGCTGCCACAAATCACAGCCTCTCAGAAAACAGAGCAAGGAGATTGATTCAGCTGTAAACGTGTCCTTCCCCTTACCTCCTGCCATCGCAGGATTGATCCCCGCACAACATGAAAAGCATGTGCTCACTTGTTGGCCTGGAGACCTGCCAACAAAGCGTTTTAAGAGCAGTCCTGGAGCGCAGATCCTACAAGGAGACAGCTTTCTGCTTGGGAATGCTGCACACACACAGCACCAGACATGAATAATTCAGCTCCATTAGGTGCTGAGACCTCTATAATCCACATCTACGGGCTGGGACAGAGCCAAATCCTATTCAGACACAAACCTGAAAGTTCACTTTCAGGGCTGCACACACACCTAGAGACAGTTCTTCCACCAGAACAGCTCCACTTCCAAAAGGCAGCAAGGAAACTGCGCCAGCCCCCGGCTCTATGTGCTAAAACCAGTGCAGGATGCTCACAACCTGCCGAACCCGCACCACTCCGGCTTTCTCTGCTGGTTGCTGGAGGCCAGGAGACCAAAGCTGGGAAGGACTGACCGCCCAAGGGCGACAAGATGTAGGAGAAAGCTCTTCTCCTGGCAGCAGCCAGCCCACACATAGGGAGACTGTCTCATAGCCATGTGCTCCAGCCTGCAGCGCTCCAGGATTAGCCTCTGGTGGCTTCCAGACATGACTGACTGCAATTTTCACCCTGATTAACTTTCAGGAATGCCCACAAGAAGGAGCGGCAAAGAGGATAGGGAAGGGGAGAGAAAAATCTGCAGGATGCAGCATTTCCTCCAGCAGGCACAAGGCAGGGAGCAGAAGGTTTGGTGAGATGGTTGCTCTGGCCAGCGACCCAGGAGAGCAGAGCCCTCTGCGTCCTCCCTAAAGAGCTGAAGGCAGTGGCGTAGAAGGGATGCTGCCCCCCCCAGCTTGCCAAACCCCCAAAGGGCTCCCCACAAGCCCCCAGCTGAGGCAGCAGCACCAGGGGCTGCACTGCTGAGGCCCTTCCTCCAGCTGCTGGCAGCCAGTCGGCTGCTCTCCCCATCCACTGCCTCTGCATGAGATCCCTTTTTGTTTCCTTTTACGACGAAAGAAACTCGGGGCGGTGGTGGGGGGGACAACGACACACTGCCTTCCCCACGCTGCTGCACTCACTCCCCACTCAGCTCCTACCACCGTGCCTGTAATCCCCCAGCTGGGCTTGTTTGGGTTGGATTTTTGTTAAGTAACTCCCATGTCTTTTCTGCAGATTTCTTTTTAAGATGTTCCCTTTCTCCCCGCCCCCTCTCTCTAGAGCTGGGGGAGAGAGGAGAGAAAAAAAGAGAGAGAGAAAAAAAGAGAAATGTTGAACGCGAGCCAGCTGGCACGAACAAGAGGAGACGGAGAAATCTGCACAAAGGAGCTTCCTCACTCACTTGCTGCTTTCAGCTCAAGAAATCACGCAGGGGAGGAGGGTTCACTCTCCCCCAGACATCAGTCAGGCTGTAGCAGACAAAGGAGATTTGCCATGACACCCTCCAGAACTGCCACCCAACGGGGGCAGGATCCCTCCACCGCCTGCGCCCTGCGGGAGTCCGAGCTGTTGCAAAACACGCCAAGGCGCAGAGCTTCAAAACAGGCTGCTCAATGTGGAATTAAGCAAGATTTTGAATGGAGGAGTTGTGCTCCCGCCTCTGCACTCACACAAGGCGCCCGCAGAACTTCAGTGGCTCTCAGGGCTGAGCGGGACAGTGCCAGCAAGCTGCCAGGAGGGAGAAGGCTGAACCCAATTTGAATAAAATGGAGCCACCCTTCTTTTTTTAATATGGAGGTGCACCCCACCAAGACTACATCTTCCAGCATGCAATGCAGCCAGAGCGCTGAGAGAGACACCAACAAACTTAGGCCAGGACTCCCAAGTTTCTGAAGGCTGAGCCTTGACACTGGAGATGAACCTGAGACAGGGCAGCACTCGAGAGATGAGAGTGAGTCATTTGTTGGCATTCTTGAGAAAAGCTTGAAATATTTCAGTACAGGCATGACAAAAGCAGGACATACAAGGTCCCTGGAAGAGGCTGGAGATGGAGGAAAGCGGAGAGGTGAGCAGAGACCACTTTGGTGCAGGGCAGCCAGGCAATCACCCTACCTGAAGCAAAAACCCCAGAGACTTATCAGCCACAACACCCACCTGCTCCCAAATACACACTCAGGCCTCAACTTCCACCTTAATCATCAGGCAAAAGATGTTCCTGTGATCAAAATTCAACCTCACACCCACTCCCATTCACTCATAACCTTAAAACATGACTTTTCTAGCAAAACTCCACAAAACTGCAGCACATGTCAATATCCAACAAAGCTGTCAATACAAAAGATAGACACATGGTGCCAAGGTGTTTGAAGAAAATACCAGAATAGCTAAAACCTAGCATGTGCTTCTTATTGACACTGCCATAGCCTCAATACAATGAGGATCAACTCGATGTAGGGCGGAAAACCCCAGGGTTCTTGAACATGTCTGACTAGCAAAGACACCCTCTTGAGAACCCCTCACTTCCTTCAGCTCCCAACAGGCTATACACAGCCCTGATACATGAGGCACACAAAGAGGACCAAGAGTTTCAGGTTTTCCTTTATATCACTGAAATGGGGAAAACTGGAACAAGTACCTCTTTAATCCTCCCATAAGTTTTGCAAGTATCATCAAAGTCCAAATTTTTTGTCTATTCATGCTGTGAGACTCTGCAGGTCAGATTTGCAATTATTTGATTTTGATGTCTCCCAGCTCATGCATTTTTTTCAAGGTACCACTTCTGTATGTACTTCTGAATAAAACACAGCTCACATTTCTTCCACCAACTCACAGGGAAGTCCAGGAGTTTCATATTTCAAGAAAATTATCAGCAAGAGAACCATCCCATGGTCCTCAGCACACGGTTCTCAGGCCAAGCAGGAGGCACATTGATACCTACACCAAACCCTCCATTCTGTTCCTGTGAAGGATGGCTGGCAAACAGCACCTTCTCAGAACATCTGCTCACTCTCTTCCAAATTGCACTGCTGAAGTCACTTCTCCTCTGGGAAGCCGAGCAAGGGCCATTGTTACACACAAGCTTGAACATGTGTGTCTACATGACTCAGGTCATAGAACCATAGAGCAGAACACGTTGGAAGGGCCTTGAAAGGTCACCTGCTCCAACCTTTTGAGAAAAAGGGAGATCAGGTGAGACTACATACCACCATGTCCAGTCACATCTTGAAAACCTCCACCAGCATGGACCCTTACTGTCCTGGAGGGGACTGCTCCCTGGACTGGCTATAAAAATTTTTTCTTATGTTGAGATGAAACCTCTCTCAGTACAATTTTTATCTGCTGCCCCTTGACTTCTCCATATGGCTCCTCTCTGTAGATGCCCTTAAGTCCAGCAACGTTCCTGCACACACAGCCCCCCTGCACAGAGCTGACTGACCTCCTGCCAGGCAGGAGCCAGATTTGCAGGAAAAACCATGGTGCTAGGATAACACAGTGGCATGGACTGGAGGAGCATCAAGCACAGCATGAGCAGGCAAGAGTCATCATGCCAGTGCTTTGTGTGCCACATCCCCTTCCTGAGCCTTTGCCATGGAGATGAGCAGGGAGTAGCAAGGCTGAGGCTCTGGATCACAGCCTGTTCATCCAAAAATGCCAGCATAGATATCTTCCAGCAAGCATGACCTTGCAGACTCAAAAATCTCAGGCAGCTGAATATGGCCAAGATTTTTCTGAGAGATCCCAAATCCACACACACAAACTGGTGCCCAGTGTCTAAACTTTCTGTTGTATAAAGAAAGAGGAACTGAAAAAATCCACAAGTATGGGAGAAAAATTATTCAGTAGGTAAAAGGACAGAGCAGCTTCCTTCCAGCAAGCTCAGCTCTCAGATCTACCATGAATGGGGGTTGCCCAACAAGGACTGGGTCAGACAGCCCTCACTCTTGTGTCTGCACGCTGGAAGACACCCCTGTGTAACTGCCATGCCCAGACCTGCACATGTTGGTTTAACAAGAATCAGAAACACAGCCCCATCTTCACCCAAAATCTGCATCCTCTGCTTGCCCCATGATCCTCATGTGCCACCCTGTGGGTGGCACGGCATCACTGGCACCCAGCAGGTGCCCGGCAGGCACTGGCAGTGCCAGAGGAGTAGAGCAGCAGTGCCACAGGGTTTGGCTGTTGAAGGCTGACACACAGACCACTGGCAGCTACACAGCACCAAAAGCAAAGCAACACCATGAGCAATAACCAGCCAGGATTAACACAGAGGCCCTTTGGGTGAGTGTACCCCAGACAAGCCAGTGCATTCCAGCAGCACCAGACACGGCCCCGGTGTTCCTCTACCACCACAAAGGCCATTCTTGTAGAGCCCAGCCAGCCGTGTCGCTGCTGGCTGCTGCCAAAAATAACATTAAACACTCAAAATGAGACATCTGAGCCAATCTGCTTGGCACTGCAATGCTTCCTATAGTGATAAACCTGGGGAATGACTGCCCCTTGAACAGAGGTGGTTTCGACAGGGAAAGTGGAAGAGCTGGGTGGATTTAAAACCAGTGCAGTTACATCCTTGCTAACCCCAACACAGAAGTGAACTGATTTATGAGAGGCTTAAAGGTATCTGAACTGGTGGCCTGCCTTTTTGCACAGCCTAGAAGGGGGTAGAGGGCACATAAAAATAACCCAAGAGGTTCCCAAACTTCAGCACTCCATGCAGGCTGGAAGACTGCCAGCAGTGAGAGGAAGCAGCAAGACGGATGTGACCAGGAAAGATCCTCGAAGCATCAGTCACGGAGCTGGGAGGAAAGAAGAGCTGGCAAAGACCAAAGACAACCAATGGGTGTAAATAACCACTGGAATAAGTGCCAGAAAAGGGAGCTTGCCCTTTTCCCCTGCTCACTCAACACTGTCAGCAGGGATGCAGGAAGACACCCAGGTGCTGGCAGCATCCCGAGCTCAGGGTGTTGTGGGAGCAGGGCTGAACCAGCCATTTGCTCCCCTTCCTTACAGGGCTCTGGAGGCAGCGTGGCTCCTCACCTCACTCCTGGTCACCCTGCTGTCCCCCAGGTCCATCGCTGGCCCAGTCCCAAACTGGGTTCTCATGGTCACAGAGATGCAAGTATCCAACAAGGATCACCCTCCACAGAGGCACAGCAGAAACAGCAAACCATTGGCTGCACTGCCACTCTGCACTCAACATCTCCTTTCCATCTTCTCCATCCAAAGGAAGAGCACTGGAGTGATCCCAGCCAAGCAGTGTCCCACAGCCACAGCCCTGCTCCAACAGGAGAAGGGCACAGCATTGGTCAGAGATGACAGACAGCCACTGGTTTGCTTGCTCCCAGGGAAGGGAGAGCTTCTGGGCTTTATTTTCTTTATCCTTCCTTTTAGGAGCAGAGCATGCAGCCAGTCTTGGCTGTTTCCCAGCCTTCAGAAGACGATGAACATCTCTCCACTGCTCCAAAACCGAAGGAGCTGCCACTTCACCTATTAATGCCTTTAATTCCCTTCATTCGATAACCAATTAGGGCACCTTGGCTCCCAAAGCTGAGGCTCCCTTTGTAGCAAGGCCAGTGCGTGCGGCTGTAATCCCTCTTCCTGTCACATCATCAGCCTGGGAACACTTTGGGAAAAAAAACAACCAGACTGTGAAGTAAAGGAGGAGGGAAGGCAGATGCAGACAGGGACAAATGCAAGCAGAGCAAGTACCATGCCAGAGAAAACCCTTTTTTTTTTCCCTGGGAGGGATAATAAATAGGTGTATCTCTCAGATTAATACGGCACATTTGCACAGCTCTGATATCCATCAGAAAGTTGCTAATTCGTGCTAATGACCCATTGCAAATTGCCGAATTTTGTGAATTAGCCAGTGCACAGGAATACAATAAAACCCAATGAAAACCATGCATCAAAGCAAGCTGGGCTTATTTGGGGAGTCCTAGTGCACGTGGAATTACTTGTGGCAATGGATGCAGAGGGAAGGTGCAGATGAGATGTGAAACCCCCTCAAAGATAAACAAGAAATCCTCAGGACAAGAAGAAATTTCAACAAGGCTACTAAACCTTTGGGAAAGGAGAAGTAATTCTCACAGAGATGAGTAAGAGTCTTCCTCTCCTATTGGATTCATAGTGTTTATTGTCAGTGAAGTCATTACACACCTCCTTTTCACTACTTTAAAGCCACACAGCACACTACCCTCATCCACCCTTCATCCACTTGGAGAAGCACCAGGAAAACTCCAAGTCAATTTTTTGGACCCACTTGAACCAACAGTGCTCTGCCAATCCAAAGCACAAATGGGCTCAGCAAATCCATTAAAATCATTTTTTTTATCATTAAATCAGCGCAGTCCTATCACACATGACAGTGCATGTAGAGATCTCATCATTCCAGCCACTGGAAGAATGAGTGGCCCAAGAACAGCTTAGAGGAAAAATCCAATGCCACAAAACCTTTCTGTGCTGGGGGAAAGAGGAGCATAAAGCAACATCATCACCTCTCCTTTTCTTACACCATGAACATGGCAATTGTAGAAGTTGGACATTTAATGATTCAATATAAAATATCAAGGTTGTCCTGAAATTATCCCTATTCATCCACAAAAAACTACACTTGGATCCTTTCATACCCCTCACACCACATCTGAGCTGACGCTCAGCAGCTACGTCAGTGGGTTTTGTGCATGTGAAGGACACTCAGCTGCAGCGAAAACAAAACAACCTCTTGGACTCATCACAAAAACTGATTTTTCACCCAAATGCAGATGGGAATTGGCTTTCTTTAAAAAAAAAATCAATCACAAGAGCAACTGGAATCCCAGAGCAAGTTTCCTGGTCGGGCAGCCATTCCCTGTTTCCTTACTAAGACTGTAAGATTGTTCAAGCTCAACCTCACTCCTTCCTCTGACACAATGTCATACCTCAAGGCACTGACCCTTGGTAGCAGGAAAGCGTGTCTGCATGGCAAAATAGGCCATATCCCAGTGGGATCTCTTTTCCTGCCCTTTCCCAACATAAAGCAACACCCTTCCTCATCCAAGTCAACCCAGCATGGGGACATAAAGCAGACTGGTTGCTGCCAGGGTGGCCAAAGCTCCGGTTCAGAAGCCACACGTGATCACCGATGAGCTCCCAGGACAGTTGCACGCTCTAAGACAGCTCATCTACTTACCCCAATCTTAGAAAAGGTCCTTCACACCCACATGGGTTCCTCAACACACTCCCACCCCAACTCCAAACCCTGATGGAGTCAAGCACACCCATGCAATGCATCCTCATCCCTCCACCCACTGCCACAAGCAGGATCTTCCCTAATAAGCAGGCAAGACCCAAGAGAAAATTACAAGCTCTCCCCATGCCCAGAGAGCCCATGAAGCATCAGAAGAGGACTCACAGGAGAACTGTAAACAGCCTGGCCCATCTCCAGGTGCTTCAGAGACTTTGGTGCTTCCCAAAAAATATCTCCACAAGTCACCATCAGTTGCAATGGAACACAGGCTCAGGAACAGACATGTGACTCTCCCACCCCCCCAAGGTTGGAGAACCAGCAGCCCAAATCTTGCAGGAAGCCTGCTATGGTAACCATGGACTTCTCCATGACCTCAGTGGGCAACCATCCCACAGACTCCAGCACCAATCCACTCACTGTCTTCATCACTACAAGCAACTGAGCACGATGATACTGTCACCAGCTCCTGCCAAGGTCACCTGGAGCCTCACCTCCTCTCTGCAGGGAGCCAGCATGTGACAAATTCCCCAGAAGCACCTGCCCCCAGCAGGGCCCTGCCTCTGGCCAGGAACACCGGCAACGAAGCCAACGCTCAAAGGGCATCGCTGCGCACGCAGGATGTCACACAGCCCCGGAACAACATACCTGGGACCATAAATACCATCTTATTTACATAATGCTCTGGATAAAGGGGACAAAGAGGCTTACTGCATTACATCTGGGACTAGTATTGCATCAGCGCCCACAGGCCCTAATCCCAGTCAGAGCCGTGCTGCGCGGGGCGTGGTGGGACAGTGCTGAGGTGCATCCCCACTCCCAGCCCAGCCAAGGTCAAGCTCAAAACTCTTCCCACCGCAAGCATGTAGAGAAAGATCCCTACACCCTGGAAATACCAATTAAATCAGGCACCATAGGTGACTTTGGTCCTCAGACATGGGTGTCCCACCTGTTGTGGCCTAGACACAACACAGACATTGACTTTTTCTGGGGAATGATGCCCACATGGAAGCGCTAGAAAGACCAGGCAGCTCCTGGTTTTCTTTCATTTATGCAATCACAATTAAGGATACACTGTAAATATAACCTGGAGGCAATTTTTGATTCAAGGCAGCCCTGTTCTCCAAGAGAATAAACTAGACAGAGCAAACTCTGGTCTGCTCTTCTTGTTAATTCAAAATAAAGAGACACACAAGCTGTTGGGTAGATCCAACACCACGTGAGAGCACCTCAACTGCCTTTGTGAGCCCTTTCTTCCCAGAAATGCACCTTTTCAGCTCAATTTACAGGAAAAAGCTTTTGAGGCAGAAGAAGCGATGTCATCACCACTGACATAAGACAAGCCAGGTGCAAGGAAGTGTGAGGGGACTTTGCAACTGAGGTGAGGGAGGGATTATTTGGGGCTACCACCCAGCACAGGGCTCCAGACAGACAGATGGATCCCTCTCAAAACATCACACCACTTTCAGCAGAGAGATAACAAGTAGGTTAAGAGACACATCCATGCACACACACACTGGCCCCTGAGGCTACTGAGCCTAATGGTGACTCACCAAACACACAGACCAAGTCGGAGTGCCTGGCTTGGAGAAAGGAATAAAACCCCCTCCCCGCGCTCTGGCCATACTCAATTACAGGTCATTCCAACTTGCTTGATAATTAATTTCCTCCAGTGGCTCTAACCAGAGACAGCCCTTGCCCTCCATGCCAGGCCAGGCCAGGTGAAACATTAAATCCTTTTCCACCACAGAGACACCACGCTCCCAGTGCTGCGCACATTCCCTTCTCCTCCTCACAGGAGAGGGGAAAACCTCACTGGATGAACAAGGGTGTAAAAAGGCAAGGATATGTGTTTTGCGACTGAAACAGCTTCAAAATAATAAAATAGAAATTATTTTTGGTCAAGAGCTAATCAATAAAAATCAGCTGCCTGGATTTTCTGAGTGCCGTGCATGTGCGGTCGCGTACTGCCAACAAAGAGCTAGAAATGTGCGGCATAATCTGATGCTGGAGTCATCGCACAAAGCGTGGAAATAGGTTTTCCTGAGGATGTCCAGGCAAGGAACTGCCTGCACACGATGGAGCCCAAAAGCCAGCCCCAGCACCGGCATCCTTGGACATTCCGGAGGAGGGGGAAGAGCCCATGGGGCTCTTCAGAGCACACTTTGGAAAATGAGTGTATAAAGCCTCCTCCAAGGGAAAGGGCCTTCCCAGAAAGCGGGGAAAAAGGAAAGGAAAGGCAAAAGGAAGGCTGCTGGGAGATGGAGGGGAGCCAAGTCTCGCAGACCAGACCTGAACCTGTGACCTTCCCCGTGTACACAACGGGCGGGAGAGCACACGGCAGGAGCGCTTGCCCCGCCGGCCGCCCCAACCCTCGCGGGACACCCGGCCACGTTGTCACCGGAGGGGTCACCTCCAGATGGGCCCCGCTGGCCAACGGGGGCTGGAAGGACTGGAAGGAGGGCGGCTCGTACTGCGGCACACGGCCGCCGGGCACAGGGCCCGGCCCCGGGGGTGATGCCCGGAGGGGCTCCGCTCTCGGGGTCTGACCCGCCCCAAACTCACAGGGACTCGCTAAACGCGTTGGGGAACATTCAATCTTCAGGGATTTGTGCGGAGAACCAACCCCTCACCGGCACTACAAAAGAGCTGAGGTCCAGGAAAGCTCCGCTCGCGTTGTCCCTCTGCTCCTGTGCCCCCCAAACCCTCCCTGCACGGGGGTCAAGAGGGGTGACCCCCGCCTCCGCCCAGGAACACCGCCATCCTCTCGAGAACCCCCTCCCTGTCCGCATCAACCCCCGCAGCCCCGATCCTCCCCACAAAACCTGGCATGGCGGTGGCCCCACGCAGGGGAGGGACACCCCCGGCCAGCCGTGGGGACCCCGGGACTCCGAGCGCGACCCTCGCGACGGCAAAGGCGGCCTCGCACCGCCCGGGGGGACCCGACCCCCAACGGCCACAACACCCGCGGGGGCTCCTTCCCAACGGCCACGGGAGGGACCCGCAACCGCCCCCGGGCTCCGGCGAGGGGGGGCGAGGGGCACACAGACCCTCGTCCCCAGTGGTGCCGGGGGAGGCTCCGGAGCTCCATCCCCACGGCCAGAGATGAGGGAGGGGGAGGCACATATCCTCGGCCCCAGTGGTCGCAGAGGTGGGGGGGCACACAGACTCCCCATGGGTCCGGGGGGGGGCGCACAGCCCCATTCTCAGGGGTCACAGAGGAGGGGGGGGCACTGAAACTCCCGTTCCCAATGGCCCCGGGGTAGGGGTACCCAGATCCCCGTCCGTAAGGGTGCCGGGGGGGCCGCGGGGGGGTGGGGGAGGGCACAGCCGCCTTCCCAGGGGTCACAAGGAAGAAGCGAGGAGGGCACGTATCCCCGTCCCGGCGGTCACGGCGGCGGCCCGGGCCCAGCCCGTGCAGAAGGGGCGGGGGGGGTGCCCGAGGCCCGAGGGGAGCCCCAACCGCCCCCCCACACACACCACCC
>JAYDZK010000025.1:17594802-17622919 GCA_034509185.1 Euphonia xanthogaster
GCCGCCACGCGCTGAGGCCGCGCCGCGCAGGCCGCGCCGGGTCCGCCGGGCGGGGCGGGGCGGACGCGGCGCAAAACGCGGAGGGCGGAACATGGAGCGGCGTCCCCGGGCGGCCGGAAAACACGGAGCGGATACCCCGCCTGAAGCATCGGGAGCCGGAGACAGACAAAGCCCGGAGCGGAGCGTTCCCGGCCTTGGGAGCCGGAGCCGCCGTAATGCCGCCTCGGAAATGGCGGGGGGAATATTTCGGGGGTGATTTATGCTCTGAGTGGTGTCTTGTGAGACCTCAGGCCGGCACGGTCCCCCCAAGGCCGCACTTTTAGCTTCCAGAGCCAGCACAGAAAGGCAGGGGACGGGAATCATCACCACCCCGCGCATCCACACCTACCTCAAAATCCACACATCGTGCCCCACGCTGCCACTTTTCCTTTCCAAACACTCTTCTGGACGGAAAGAGCACCTGGGTCCCCAGCCGTTCTCATGCCCTGGAGGTGACATGTCCCCTAAACTCTCTACTTCCCACCTAAAGCCTCAGCACCCGCCCTGCGGACCAGGGAGGAAATTCCAGCTCATCTCAACCCTAGTCCCCAGACAATCCAAAACCTCTGCTCCTTTTCCCAAAGCCTCAGCATCAGCCCCACTGTTTGGTGAGGAAATTTCAGTTCAGCTCAGCGGGACTGGAGACAGACTCGTGTCCCAGTCCTGTCTCCATGACACCCCAAAACCAGGAAGGTGAAGCAGTGCAGCAAGCTGTGCCAATGGGAGGTGGGATGCAGGATCCCAGCTGGCATCTGTCAGGGCTGAGCATGGAGCAGGAATATGCACAAATCTGCAGGTCCTGCAGAGGGAGAGAGCAGCACCAACTCCAGCCAGCCAGCCAGGGTCTGCTGTAAGTATTCCAGCCCAAAGAGGTGCCACCATTCCTTGAGTGTGCCACCATCCAGTGTGGTTTCAGGAGAGCACCCAAGGAGATGCCAATTTCTTCTGATGCTTTGTGCCCCAAACAAGGACAACAAAAGACCCAAATCCCTGGCAAAGAATGCCAAGAAGCCCAGAGGTTTGGGTGTCTCACCAGCTTTTTGGGGCTGGGGAAAGTGGGAGGGAGCCATAAGATGTTTAAATCAAAATCAGGAGAAGAGGCATGAGAATTCTTAAAGCCCAAAAGAGAGAAAGAGGAGAAATCCTTCCTTATCCTGATGAGCAGAAACCATTCTCACAGAGTACAGAGCAAATGTTAGCAGGTTCCAAGAGAACCTGTATTAATAAAACCAGGTCTCTTTTTACTGAAGTATTTTCAAGGATTGGGTAAAAGGTTTTACGGGCATTTGGTGTTGATGTTCAGCAAATCTCAGACCATGAATGGTGCTTCCAAGGGTGGAAAAACCAGCGTCAGTCAGGAACACAGGATGAACCAGGGATGGGTCAGTGCATCTTTCCTGGCAAAATTGTGATGCCACTAACACAGGAGGAAAATAAAACCCCTGCCAGGCAAGGCAGTTCCACTGGGAATGATCTCAGCATCGCTCCAATGATGTTTTGCCACAACCACGAGCAGGGCCTGTGATCCAGCCTGCCTGCCTGTGCTGGAGATCCCACAGGATCCTACAGATGATGGTGGATGTGGAACCCTTAGGGATGAAACCTGCAGGCACCAGGCAGACGTGAGCTGTGAGTGACAAAGGACAGGGAGGTGACAAGGCAGCAGCCACTGTCAGATGCAGGAGATGGATCTGGTTTAATATGGAGCTCATATTAAAGCCTGGCTCAGGCATGGGATGGGTGACCCATCTGGGGAAGCAGTACCTTGGACTGGGGATTTTAACAGGCACTAGGTGGGATGGGAAGGTGGGATTTTATGGGATCACAGAGCTGGTACAAGATCCCACTCTGTCATGGTCCTGTCTGATGGTGCTGCAGTCCTGGGACAGGAGCAGGAGCTGGGGCTGCAGCACCTGGAGCCAGCCTGGCACCTCCTCCCTGGATGCTGACTTCCAGCCCTGTGTCCTGCCTCTCCCACACAGCCCACAAGGAAGGCCTCTCCTGCCTCCTTCTTCCGAAGGCACCAATACCCTGGGATGACTCCCCAAGTCCCCCATCCCTCTCCAGCTCTGCTCCTATTGGCACCATAGATATTCTCCATCACTCTCAAGGGACATCCACCAGGACAGCAGGATCTCCATGTAAGAAGAGCACAGGGAAGTCTCCAGGAATCCCAGCACAGCTGACTGGACCACAGTGGTGGGACACAAGAGACAGAGCGGATGGGGGGATGCAGCCAGAGGAGGAAGGAAGCAGGAGAATCCCATCACCCTTGGCCACATTGAACAACAGCTCCCACACCATAACCTCTGTGCCAATCTGAGCTGTGGGCAGCTCAGAGCTGAAACACCCACGAGGGTTTTCCCACCGAGGGATAACATGGGCGGGCGATGGATCCAGCCCCATCATTTCCAGCACCTCAGAGATCCCACAGGCAGCAAATGGAGCCAGAAGACAACTCCCAGGGCAAATGGCATGGGACGACTTCCATGCAAAGCATGAAGGCTTTGCACCCTCCTCCTCCTCCTCTCCCATGGGGCAGAGGGCTGGGGCAACCTACACCCAGGGACTGTGCCAAGCAGTCGAGCTGGCAGCTCCCACCACATTCCTGGGAAAGAGGAGGAAAAGGGATGGTGAGAGTTCTGGGGGGATCACTCCATCCCCACCAGAGCAGGGTGGGCTCAGGGTAATGAGGAGGAGCTCTTAGACCGTGGCAAGGCAGAGCCTGGAGCACCACAGCACGAAGGGATCACAGCCCAGCACACACCAGTGCATGATGAGCATGGACATGGTAATGTGGGGAGAGGCTCAGTGCGAGGGAGTAGAGAAAAAGGCAAAATTCAGCTTATTCCAAAGCTGTTCTACACACAGGTGCTGGGGGCCAGGTCTTGGGGGGGGCTGGCTGCTGCTTTGGTACCAATCAGCAGAAGGATGTAAGGTTGGGCACTCAGCAGTGATTCCAAAGGGCTGGAAGAGCACCCATGAGCAGGCACAGAGCCCACCTCTAACCCCAAACCTCCCATCCCCACTTGCAGGGCTCAGGCTCTCTGGCTGTTGGGAGCCATCCTCCTCAGCCCCTCAGCTTCTCACGCTTCTCCATGTGTCTGACCCCACAGAGCAAAAAACACCTCAAGGCACTTTTTGGAGAGGGAGATCCTGCCAAAGCCAGGATGGAGCTGGGCTGCCTGCTGCCAGAGAGCTCCCCATGCCCCATGCTGCTCCTGTGGGTGTCAGTGATTGTTGAACTGCCTCCTGTCAAGCTCCATCTCCCACCCACCCTTGTCTGCAGCACGGGACCTCCCTGGAAGCACAGGGCTGTTGGGCCAGGTCTTGGTGAAAACAAGTCTCTTTTAATACTTTCGGAATACAAGAGAGAAAGCAATACCTAAACACAATCTGGGATCAGGGATGCATCTTGCACCTGCTTTCCAGAGCTGAAGACCATCCTGGCTCCCTTCAGAGGCAGTTGGGTGCTTCATGGGAACCAGTGCTGCTCCCCCGGCGCTCACCCCACGGCTTTCTGCTTCATTAACCCCTTCTTTGCTCCCTGATGGATCTTTGCATCCAGCTTCCCTGTAAAGAGGGGATTAAAGAAAAAAGAAAAACACAACAAACCCTCATCACTCTTTATTTTTAAATGCTATTTGCAATGCAAATGAGCTGGAGGCAGCGAGGTCTCCTAGTTAGTGTGTTCCTGTCACATCCAATTATCCTGCTTGAGGAGCCAGGCGTTTCCAGCCGCCCTGGCCTCCCTCTGCAGGCGCGACACCGGGGAGCCAGGGGCGAGCGTGTCTGACGCGGCCAAGAGACACCCGAGAGGGGGAAATTCAGCCAGGAGAGGAGTGAATTAACATCCAGCACTCGCCTGCCACTACCAGGGGGGAAACCAATCACTGTGCCTGCCCACAGGATGCTTGGAGCAGGTGGGGAACCATCCAGCAACATGCCAGGGATGTGTTTTTCCACGGTGCGGCAAAAGGCAGGAGTGAGGACAAGAAACCCTCAGCTTGGGATGATGGTGCAATGGGTACCCGGTGTGATGGGGACACCTGCTCCACGTTGCTATGTGCCAGGGTGGTGGTCTCCAAGGCCATCTGATGCCTTTGCCACCAGGGAAAACATCAGCCAGCAGCCCCAGTGGGACCTGGAGAAAACACTGCCTTCTCCTTGTCCTTCACAGCCCTTAGGGGCTTCACTGCCAGCTCTGCTTTCCCAGCTGGGAGAGGAGCAGGACACCAGAAAATGGGATTTCAGATAACTCCTGCTGAAGAAGCCAGAAACCAGGCATAGTGATGTGCTTCCCCAGAGGAGTGTCCTTGTCCTCTTCTTCCTGTCTGTAAAAATGCAAGGATGCTCCCACTCTCCCAGCTCCAGCTTCCCAGAGAGGCTCTGCCAGCAGCCAACACTGGTCCCTCCTCTAATGCCACATCTCCCCAGGACTTGCCTTCCTGCTGCTCCCTTGGATCTTCCCATCCTCTAAATGCCAGCCTCATCCTGTCTCTGTAGCTGGGAACAGAGACAGGGCAAGATACACCAGGCTCCAAAGTCCTACTTCAGCCACTGCTCCAAAATCTGCTGGTAAATGTCCATGTGCCATAAGAAGCAGGTGCTTCTCCAGAGAAAATGGCTCCTAACCAGTCAGTGACCATCGCCTTCTCTTCAAACCAAGAAAACTTCTCAATTCCCGTTCAACAAAGAAAGTTTGCAGATCACAAATGCCACGGATCAATTAACTGAAATATGTCTTGGAAGATGTTCTGGGAGATCCTCCACCCCCTTAGCCATCCCAGAGAAGACTTTCCCCCCACCACCTTAGGATGGGGAAGAAGCCTCCGCCTTGCAATTACTGTTTCCAGTCACTGGCACCCAAGCAGGCTGAGCCAGCCCAGCAGTGTGTCAGACCACCCTGTCCCCACGCCAGGGGTGGTTTTAGCAGGAGAAAGGCAGTGAGTTCACATTCTCTCCATGCTCTGGTCCCCCAACACCACCTAAAGCCACCAGGGCTGTTGCTTTCCATGTGCCTGCCTCTTTCTCCTAGACACCAAAAACATTGGGCAGCTCCTCTGCTCTTCCAGCTCACAAACACCACACAGGTAACCTTTAAGAAAAGGCTAAAAATAAGGCAAAGCCCCAGGGTCCCTTGCTCTTTCTGCTCAATGATTCAAGGCCTCCTGTCTCACACCATGTTCTCTGCTCCTCTTCACTCTTCCAGACGCTGGCTGTTGGAGGGAGGCTTCTAATTGATGCTTCAGGGTAGCTTTGCCTGGATTCCAGGAAATCTCCCATGAGAAAGGCCAACGAGCTTTGTCCTCGTTCACTAAAACTACAAGGGGACATATTTGGGGGAGAGTTGTACTCCCAGATGCAACATTGTGCCTACCCCTTCCACAAAAACAATGACCCTGGCAGCAAAAATTGAGCCATGCTAGGGTTTTTTTCCCATCCCCAGGCTGCTAGAAACAATTTGCAACAGAGAAGCATCCGGATGTCACTGTGGCGAGGTCCATGCTGTTATCTGGCAAGGAAAACTGCCCTGGCTTGGCTTCCCAACAGGACAAACTGGCATTTTGTCATGGTTTGAGCCAGGTTTCAAGGAGACCAGGGCAGCCAGCAAGCCCAAGTGGGGATGTGAGCTGGCACCTTCCCTCTGCTCAGCTTCCAGCTGGGAGAATTAAGCTTCTGACTGCCTGGGATGCAATGCCAGCTTCTATTAAAACAGCGCCTTGCTCCGATGAAAGGTCAAAGGCTTCCCTGCTCCTTCCTTAGGCTGTCATAAATATCACCCAGACGGACCATGTCCCTTCTGGGAGGTGAACACATAGCTCCACAGCCCCCCTGTGCTGCTCCTGTGACAGCTCCTCTTGGGATGGAGGGCAGGGAAGGCAGGGCCAGCAGTGGGAGTGGGAGCACAGGCAGCCGCCAGCACAGCCGGCTTCCTTCCAGGCTGTTAGACTGATCCTTCTCCAAGCAGGAAAGTGTCACAACACAAAGGAGATGATGTGACAGATGGGGAGGGGACTGGCAGCACCTGCACCCGGCAAGGCAGACGTGCAGGAGCCGCAGAGCAGCTTCGCCCTCTCCCACCCACAGCCAGACAGAGGCAGAGGTGGGAGTGAAGGAGCACGAGAGCCTGGCGAGGGCAAAGGAGAGGTTAAAACAAGAGAAAAAAAGGATGCAGTGGTTGCATCAGCACGCAAAGACCACAAGGCTAACCCACAGCCAAGATTTGCATCCTAAATAACTCCTGCCTGCTCACTGGCACTCAGAATAACCCATCTAGGGGGAGGACCATAAGCGAGAGTCAAGCGCTTGCAGGTCTCCGAGCACTGGTCAGCATTGGCTGAATACACCTCCCAGCTGCTGCTCAAAAAGGGCAAGGAAGAAACCAAATGGTTTTGCAGGACATCCCAACACCCAGCTGTGGAAAAAAGGTGCTTCCCTGAGCAGAGAGGGGAAAAAGACCCTCAAAGCCAACAAAAATAACCTTCTGCTGTGTTTCAAACAGACCTCATTAACCAGTCCTGAGAAATCCCAACACTCCTGAGTCCCAGGTACTAGCCCAAGGATCCATGTGGAAAGGAGGGAGATCACCCAGTTGTCAGCTCTGCTGAATAAAGAGCCAGGACTCTTCCTGCTTCTGCTGCTTTTAGCCCGTCAAATTAATTTTTCACATCCCCTGCAAGCGCGTGCGGTGCCTTCCCCGGGCTGTGTGGTGGGGAGGCTGCTAATAAGGACGGAGCTGACTGCGGGCTCCCCAGCTGCCGCATTCCCTCCTCCATCCTTTTTATAGCAGCGGGCAGGAATAACTGGCAGCCTGCAGAGGGGCTGGTGGCTCGTAAAAGGGACTAACGACGCTGGCAAGCGGAGCGCGGACAGATGCTGCGGCGCTTCCCGTGCGCTCTGCCAGGACATCCCATCCCATTCCATCCCACTGGCCTGCAGATGGGGAACATCCACCTGGCCCTGCAGCTCTTGCTGTTCAAGCCCTCGCTGCCCTCAGGGGCGAGAGTGTCATTTGGAACTACAGGACACGGACGTTGCCTGGATCTGCCTGGGCATTGCTGCACCGACTCCTATCCTGACCCAGGCTGGTACCGGCAGCAGATCGGCCACTGACACTACTGCTCTTTGACTCCCCGAGTGTTTGCAGAGGCAGGAAGTACTTGGAAGGAAGCAACATCTGGGGAAAGGGGAACTGAAGACAAAAAATATTACAGATGTATTTGAGCCATTAAACAAACACCTCCAGATCAAAGAGCAGACGGCGAAGGTTGGGAACTCATCTGGCAACAGCAAGCTGGGGTGGCAAGGGGAGCCGGCTCTGAGGGCTGGGGGGGCACCTGGGGAAACGTTACTACTTACAGATTTTGTGTTTTCCTTTGATGGGAAACTTCAGAACCATCTCCTGGGGATTAGTGCAGATAAAGACAAATGGAGAGCCGGACTCCTGGCTCAGGTCCGGATACTGTGAGACACAGAGAGACACAGAGAGCAGAGTCAGGACGGCTGCATGGGCACAGAAAGAGCTCAGTGGGCAAGAACAGAGGGATCTTAGCCAAGACATGGGTTGTATGGAGGCTGTAGCAGCTCAGACCAAACCACTTCAAGAACTCCTAATGGAAAAAAAAACAACCATTCCAGGTTTGGGTCTTATTCTGCAAGCCCCTTGCTCAGGATCTTCTCACCATGCCTCTGCTGGAGCTCGCTGCCTCTTTGGATCTGCTCACCCTGGGTGTTCCCAAACCCCTTTCAGCCCCCTTTAGCACCGACCTGTGCTAACCCTGTGGTTTCACACTTGATTTAGGCTGATCAGAACCCTGGGCTGTTGAGAGGGAGGTGGTTGGGGCCCTACCATCACCAGCCCACCTGTTCACTGGGACAGCAAGGGACAGATTTTCAGCCTGATGCATCCCCAGATTCAGATCACTGGGAATGTGAATATTCACACTAATCCCTAGCTGGTCATGGACAGGACACCAGCACCACAACCAAAATAACCTGCCAAACCCAGCCTGAAATGATCACCAGAAAGGTGGCCACCACCAGCTGTCCCAGCTACAGATATGTCCCCAGATGTTCCCCACAAAGCTCAATCCCAAACACAAGGATTTGAGACTTGGAGAGTGTGCACAGTCCTGCTGTGGGACACACATTCCTTGATATTCACTTGTGTATAAAGGGTGAGCAACACACCTGCTACATACCAAGGTGATGGCTCAGAGGGGCCAGCTCAGGGCTGGCTCCATTCACAGAGTCAATGGAGGGATTTTAGCACACTGAAGACATGGGGGAATTTAATATAAAGAGAATAAACAGATTATAGAATCATAGAAGCATTTAGGTTGGAAGAAGACCTCTAAAATTGTTTCTCTCATTAACCATGTGCGGAAAAAGGAGAAAAAACCCACTCCATGCAGGAAGCACACCAAGATCCTGGCTGGCTGCAGCTCAGCCTCCCTGGCATTCAGAGGTGAAATGCAAAACAGTCATAAAAAATGTATGTCTCAGCTCTCACCTCAGATTGTCCATGAGCTGCAGAGCTGGTGCTGACAGGCGCTGAGGCCAGCACATGCCACGAGGATGCTCCAGCCCAGGAAACCCTGCTCAAACAGACTGCGGAAGTGGTTTTCCTTCCATGGGAAAAATGCCTTCTTTTTTTTTTCCTGCTCCCCTGCCTTCCTCAAGCAGATCCGTCAAGGCTGCTGGAGGGGACAGGATGCCAGAGCAGATGGAGCTGCGTGTCCTGGCAAATCCCCCATTTGTTACTAACAAATGACTCCTAGGCCGAGTGTTTGAAAAGCTCTCACCGACCTGCCAAAATGAGTTTGGATTTGCCCTGGAACAGCTGGGCACGGCGAGGGAAGCAGGGAGCGACCTGCCCTCCCCACACTGCAGCAGGGTTTGGCAGCACTGCCAGCAGCTCAGGGAGATTTACAGAAGCCCAACGCTGGGATTGGATCGACCAGGGGAAGCGCTTCCAAGCCCTCTCATTTCACAGCAGCCTGTAAGAGCTGTGCACTGGGAAAGAGAGAGGTACAAGCACTCAGCTGCTCCACGCAGCTCCGTGCCGGGGAGGAGGAGCCGCCCTGATCCGCTCCATGAGCCCATGCCCTGCTGCACCGACCCAGCCTTGGACAGCTTTCTTCCTCTCTGTTCTTTTTTGGCTGAGTCACTTTACTTGACTTGCTTCCACTGCTCCATGCCCATGCCAAGGATTTTCATCTCCCATCTGCAGGGAAGGAGGATCTTGGAAGGTTAGGAAGAGCCAATGTGAATACCCCAGTCAATGCCTGGAGAGTGTGAAATGCTGGCACTGCTTCGTCGCTCTCGGCATCTCCCGGGTGACCGGTGGCACCTCCATGGCTGGAGGACCTGAGGACAAGCCAAAGGACCAAGGTTCTTCCTGGAGGACCAAAGGCTACCCAAACCTGGCAGCAGAGGTGATCCTTCCTGCTCCACTACATCTGGTTCAGCCCATGGCTTCTTCAGCCAGGTGGGGCAGCTAGGATGGGTGTGCTGCAGAGGTCCTGCTGCTGGAATACAGCTGCTTCCCAAATCCCCTCAGCCACATCTCCCAAGCGGACCTGGACACCACCATGTCCCCACTCACACCTTTTACAGCCCCATCCTAGGGACATCTCCCAAACAAACACCAGCAGTGAAGCATTGGCCAGTTGGTTTCTCCACTGACAGCTTTCATTCAAAACCTGGATCAAGCCTTCAGCTCCAACAGTTCCCGCTCGAGCCGATCTCAAGGCCAAGGTGGATGCCACAACCGTGACTTGAATTCCTGCTTCTACACCACAGCCTTTCATCTTTGCTCCCTCTCTTCCAGAGACCAAGAATCAAAACCCAGCCAGGAGTCTGTTGGGGGATGTCCCTTCTTAAATTCAGCAGCACTTATTTTCCTCATATTGGGGGTGTTTGATAAGATAGGTGCTGGTACTCCAGGCTTTACACTGCCTCTACCTGGAAGCAACTTGGCATTTAGAAGGTGGATACAACAAACAGAGTCCAGAGACCAGACTGTCCCTCAAAAAGGAACAAACCTACCCTTCTCCAATCCTGCAGATGACCAGGGAAGCTCGAAAGAGAAAGGTTATGCAATGCAACTACAGTGTGAAAAAAAGATTCAGCCTCCTTTCAGACCTTCTGCCACCTCGTAGTCAGCAGGCAACAAGGCGGGTGGGAGGCCAGTGGGCTCTGTGGGCTGCAAACAGCTGATGTGGCTCACCAAGAGCTGCTCCTCCCACTGCTTCGCACCAACACCCCACAGACTCGCTCTACACACAGCCTCCACACAACCACTGCCCCCCCTGCTCGTCCCACCTCTCCAGCTGGGCTTCACTTTGCTGCTAACAGGTCTGGAAGACCCCAGCTGTGAGGAGATTAGGTGGGAGGGAAGAGAAAAGCAGATCTCAAGGCAGCTTAACACCTGCAGGAAGAGCTCGAGGTTAAACGAAGGTGGAAAAGGGAGCTGAACGCTGGGCCCCTCCAAAAACCAGCCACCAGACTCACCCTCACACCAGAGCCAGTGCTTTGAACATGTATTAAGTGGCTATCAGATGTCCCCAACAGCCACCCAGCTCAAGCTGCAAGCAGGGATAATTGCTAATGAATGTTCCATACACTTTGTTTTCACCATCCCTCGTCTCCCATCACCAGCTTGTCACCACCAGGAATAGCAGGAGGGCTGCCAGCCTCCCGCTCCACAGCCCACAGCAAAAGAGCAAAGGAGGGGACAAGACAGCTCAGAGCCAGCAGAGACACAAACCCACCTTCTCTGACATCTGAGGAAAAAAAATCCTGCTATATTTCCCCCCCACACCAATCTGTTACACTTTTTTCCTTCCCGATTTAGGTAAAGCCTGCAGCAGGATGCTGGGGCCATGCAGGCTCACCCAGCATTCCTGGTAGCAACACAGCATTTGGGACCCTTTGCTCATCCTGATTGAATTTCCACAGGAGAAAAAAACATCCCAAAGCCCTCGATTGCTGCACCCCTCCCCAATAAGCTGCACTGGCTTGAACCCAGCTGCTGTGACCCGAAGGCAGGGGAATGGAAAGAGCAGAAGGAAAACGTCCTGGGGGGAAGCCAAACCATCACTAACGAGATGAGCTCTGCTCGGGTGCATCCGAGGCAGGAACAAAGGCACCGCGTGCACGGAGCAGCGGCTCTGCACAGCACAAAGCCCCAGCGCACCCGGCAGCTTCTCCAGCGACCCTCCAGGAGCAGTCTTGCTCTCATTAAGGCCTGGGGACACAAAGGGGTGGGAACAGTCCTGGTTTCACACACGCCAGCCCTGCAATGCAGCCTGAGCTCTCCTCTGCTTTCCTTGCCATGGGAGTGCACATCCCGGTTAGCCGGAGCGTGGCGGAGAATTGCACGCTGGAACCTGTGGTCCTTCCCCTGGTCACTGCCACTCTCTCCATCTTACAGCTGCTGGGGGCAACAGCAGCCAGGAGGTGCTTGAGATGCTCTGCAAGGTTCATGATGGAAAGGGGTGAATCATTTTCCTGGCGTGGCTCCTCAGTGAACAACAGGGAAAACACGGCTCGCTCTGCCAGGCAGCGCCGGGCCAGGACACCCGCTCCAGCCTTCATTTCCCTGCTGCTCTCCAAGAGCCTTGAAATAAAAGAGACAGCACTGGAAAGCAACGCTGTCTGGAAAGAATAAAAGCAAGCAGACCCCATGTGTTGGCAAGAGAGTTCACCATAAAATGCATTCAAAGGGGAAAAAATCGTCCTGGTGGAGGCAGCATCTCTTCTGACAGAGCGGGGCTGCTGGATCCAGCAGCGGCAATAAATCAGCGCCCCCCAGCAGGCAGAAACACACACTGGGCTCGTCCCGGGTGTTGGAGACACCCCTTGGCCACGTGCAAAAAGAGAAGTGGGATGCAAGGGATCCCCTGGGAGCCCAACTTCCTTCACCCTGTTTTCTTGGTGATTTGTGGGAGAGGCGGATCCGCTCTTCTTTCATGCCTCATAAGCTTCATCGCTGTCAGAGACACGTAACAGGTAATTAACTACTAAACAGCCATTTTCTCCTCCTCTCCGGAGGGAAATTGCTCACCATCCAGCTAGAAAATGTTTCTTCGGTGGTTTGCAAGAGGGAAAAGAAAATGGGCAGCTTTTTGGGAGGGATGGGGGTGCTGCAGTCAAATAAGGGCACTTGCAGCAACGCCTGCACCACGAACACATGGATGCAGGAGAAATGAAGCCATCAAATCTGAGAGATAAAGCTTAATTGGATGTGGGTGCCACTGTGCCCAAGCCACATTTGGCCTGACACTTTCCCAAGGAGAGTGGTTTAGGAGCATCAGCTCCGGTCATTTGTTCTGACAGCAGTGGTCTCCATCATCTCTTTACAAGGACGTTCCCTTTGGGGAATTATCCAGCCAATTTTCCCAACACAGCCTTCACCCTGAGTGCTCCAGGGCACATTCACCCAAAGGCGACACCCAACTGCAAACAGCAGATCCAGGTTTACCACCACTGTGTCACCTCCTGATTCAGCCCTCCAGTCCTGAAAAGTGCTTGCAGAGCACCAAGTGCTTCACTCTGAGTTTTGATCACCCTCATGACACAGTCTTGCATCACACTTCCAACTCCAAGCACAGTCTCAAGCACCATCATTTAAGGTCATATGCCAGCCAGCCTTTGGCCCATGAGAAATGTAACATTTTCCTAAACAGAAACCCTAAAGCAGATCCAAGTTTCTAGAAATGCCAAATTTTCTAGCTCGAGGCAGAAACATCCAGAACACGCACCCGAAGAACACTACAAGCTGTCCTTGGCCATGGAAGAGCTCAGGGATGCAGCAGAGCTGCTCCACAGAGGCTGTGTTAGCAAAGGGATGCATGTCAATGTTCAATTCAAATCAAGAGAACACGAAAAGAAGGAAAAAAAGTAGGATCACAAAGAAATCCAAACAAAAGCCGTCAGCCAAACTTTTGTTTGAAAGCCTGTCAGGTCTAGACTGCAACGTGTGAGGAAGGAACAGCTCGAAACCACAGCTGCTAATGGTTATGGATTTGGCAATCAAAATGTCTTTGTTAAAAAAAAAAGAGAAAAAAAAGTTAACTGCCTGACTATTGAGGCTACAAACCGCAGCCTTGATGCATTGTTGCAGTCAACATCCTCCCTGCTGTTCCTGAGCACTTACAGCTGCTGCTGGCAGCTCGTGTGCTGGCACATGCTCCCTGCACCAGGATGCACAAGGAATTTTGTGAGCCTGCCTTCTTTTCCCCTTCTTCCCACCACAATGCCTGGCAGCCCTGGGCTGCTCTGCCCCTCGCATGCCTGGCTGGTATGCAACCAGCTGCAGGCTGGGATCGCCGCGGGATCCTTCCCTGGCGGGGCGGATCCACCCGGTGGGCGCTCTCTGCCTCCAGCCCAGAGCCCGGCTCCCATCGAGGTGTCTCTACACCACAGGCTGTACTTTGATTTGAAGGGCAGAGGAAGCAATTAAAACATAGTAAGTAATAACAGGACTTTGAAATGTAGATTTAAAATTCAGCCTTGTGCTGGTGCACTCCGAGCTGTCTGCCAGGGCTCCAGGAGCTGCACACCCCAGCTCTCCCTGAACCGGCAGCGCAGGACCTAGGGACACCAACACCCTCCTGCCCTCACATCCCAGCCCAGGACAAACCCTGGAAAGGCTGGAGATATTTAGAGAGTGCCTGACAACCAGTTCAGGAGAAACTGGGTGGACTTGAATAATATTTGGGAAGGCACTAGGCTGAAAGGGCTGTTTGCATGCCCCTGTGCCAAGGGACAGCAGGGGCAGGGCTAAGCTCAGCTCCGACGCGGCCCCATTGGCAAGGAGAAGGGAAAAGCAACAGGGAGGAGGAGATGAGGGGAACCAGGATGCCTCATGGAGCTGCACCTGGCTGGCTACATGCAGTCAGACTGCAAGAGCTCCACAAAGTCCTTTCACAATCAGAGCTGGGAAGCACAGGGGTAGGACACGCAACCGAGCCGGAAAAGCCAAACGTTGGGAACACAGCCCTGCCCCTGCTCTGGCTCACTTGGGCAGCTGCCTCTCCCCATGCTGACCCTTGCTGCTGCTCCCCAAGGAGGAATGGTGCCAGCACCTGCTCCCAGGACTGATTCAACCCCTCGAATGGGATGGGATCTCTCACAGGACCAGGAAACGCATTGGAGCGACCGGTCTGTTCAGGGTTAGGAAATCAGTGACACACCAACAAAAGCTTAAGCAAGCAGAGACCTTGGGCACTCTGCATGTACTGTGGGGGTTGCATTCTGCAGCTGACACATCATTTGGGGTCACCATGGAAAGGGTGGTCACGGCTCCACCTGGATGGGAAGGCAGTGGGGCACCCGACCTGGGGCTCCAGGTCAGCTTTATCTAACCCTCAGCTTCAGGATTAAATAAAACCCAAACACAGAGAAGGCAGCAAGTATCAGTGACCACATCTGAGAGAGGGAAAAGGCCCTGCCAGCTCACGAGTAGTTTGCTGAAATGGTAGCAAAGTCCACAGTCATCATTAATTAAGTCATATGCTTCAGCCTTGGCTTTGCCTTCTCCCTTGGGTCTAGGAAACCAGAGGAGAGGGCAAGCAGGCCTCTATCATTCGATTTCTTTGGCATGCTAATGCATTCCTAAATTAATCATCATCAAGTGACAATCTCTCCTTCATCTTAACAGCCTGAGCAGTGACCTGAGCAAACCTGCTGGCTTATGCAAGGCAGCTGGAGCCTCAGAAGAGCCTCTGATGAAAACCAAAGCACTTCCCATATGGAAAAACTCCCCCATCTCTTACCGTCTCTAATCCAAACCAGCTGCATTCCTGCTCTGCTCCCAGAACCACAAATCGGGGGATTTTGTGGGGTGAGAACCTGAATTAAAGAGATGCATCACCCTGTGAGCCAGCCTAATGCCTGACACCACTGGATCTGGCATCTGGCTACACAGAAAAGACAAATTCAGCTCAGGAGAATGCAGGGCCCTGTAAAGTTCAAAGGCCTTTCGTGGGTTGCAATCATTAACAACCACCTAGACTGCTCCAGAAGGAAGGATATCTGACCTAGCTAAAAATCCTTCACTGGGAGAGGTGCCTCAGGAATGAGAAGGCAAATATCCTGGTGGTGGAGGCAAGGAAGGGGCCAGGACAGCCACAGCACCACACAAACAGGCGTTTGTCTCACTCAGAGCCTGCACTAGCAAACCTTTCCCTCAGGGACCAGGTCCTCATAAAAAGTCTCTATGCATTTATACTGTTCTTAGAAGTACACATCAATGTCTATGTTTGTGTTTCTCCCTCCCATTAACTCCTTAGGAAAATACTCCCAGAGGGCTATTGTTCCTTTATTTGGAGATAATCTGAACAGGCACCTTCTGGAGTCTAAATATAGAAAGTCTCTACCCTTCTTCACTCCTATTTGAGAATCTAAACCAAGTTCTGTACACTGGGCACCTGAGTTCATTTTTTTTTTGTTGCTCTTTTCAGCAGGGAGGGAAGAAGAGGCCAAGAGTTTAAACCCAAATTTCCTGAGTGGGAAAGCTGGAGCCTATTTAAATGATAGTTGCAATCTCGTGGCACAAAAATAGCTTCTACGTGTTCCCTGAGCAGATTTAGGACACTAAGTGATCACCTAGAAATGAAAAATAAACACTTAACTCCCATCAAACATAATTAGCCAATATTTCAGCCTGGTATAATAGCTCCATCCAGGTATTGGTGTGTGTCTGCACTCAAAATAAGCCAAACACACCTATCAACCACCAAAACAGCAGCAGGAAACACTCTTTTTTTCCAGTTAAATAGCCTCTCAGATCAAAGCCATTAGCAAAAGGAACATGGACTTCAGAGCACATGGAAATGGCATCAATGTAAACACTTCCCTGCTGGCTTTAGTCCTGTGCCAAGACCTGCCTGCCCCATCCCACAGATCCCAAGTGGGAACTGCTGAAGTCACTGACACCTCGTGCAGGAAAACAAGAGCAGCTCCTTGCTCTGCTCAAGGTGTCAGTGACGTCAGCCCCAGAGCAAGGAAAAGCCTCAGTGAACACTTGGATCTCCAAGGAGGAAAAAAGTTTCCAGGTCACCTCTAGCTGAAAAGTGTAACAAAGGAATCATTCTGGTCTTGAGCAGGGATTTTTGGGCTGCTGCCAGGAAGAGAAGGAAATGAGCCCAGAATGTACTCTGAGGAGGGGCAAGATGTGCAAAGCTCAAGTGGAAATCCTGAGATTTCAGAAGGATCTCCAGGCACCAGGCAACCAGGGCTGAGTTTAGGCTGCAGCTCCTGCTGCAGTTCCCTGCAAACAGAACAAGTGACACTGGACACCTGGGCTGGACCCTCCTGCCTGAACACAACTTCTGCTGCCAGAGCAGCTTCAAGCCAAAGATCACAGCTCTGAGCAGCAAGATGTGGTGTAAATAACCTCTGACTGGAAGAATTGCTTTATTTTTCACATGGGAAAGAGACTCAGAGGAGCAGATTTAATTAGTTCATGCAATAGGCAGCATAACTGGGATTAGGGTACCTGACATGCCACTGATCCTAATCACAAGGACATCTCTGCTCTTCCTCTGCTCCCTGCCAGCTCCAGCACCACAGATCCTGCTCCATCATCACTTCCCACACATCCTCAGGATCTGCAAACCATCTCAACAACGTCAGCCGGGCCTCAAATCCTGCAGGTAGGGCAGAGGAAGGTAGGGACTGCCCCCTCTCAGTGGTGATGAAAGGCCAGGCTTACACGTGCAGCAACAATGTGGTTAAATAACCCCTCCCTGGTCATAATGCAAGAGCTCTGGCAGGGAATGGGTCTGACTCTGCTGGGGCAGCGTTGCTTAATTTTGGTTTTTTGATCACAAGTGTAAAAAAAAAAAAAATTAAATGAGGATAATGATAGAAAAATACCAGCGGGGTGCCACAACATCTTCATTAGCAACTTGAGAGAGGATGCAAACAGCAGGGAAATGAAATCTGCAGACAGTGCTAAACAGAGAGTGGGTGACAGCACTGAAAGGGCTGAGAGGTAATGGGAGAGTTACAATGGGACAGACCACAAGGCCATGGAATCACAGACCGGGTAAAGTTGGAAAGGACCTTAAAGCTCATCCCATTCCACCCCCTGCCATGGGCAGGGACACCTTCCACTAGACCAGGTTGCTCCAAGCCCTGTCCAACCTGGCCTTGAACACTTCCAGGGATGGGGCAGCCACAGCTTTTCTGGGCACCCTGTGCTAGGGCCTCACCACCCTCACAGGGAACAATTCCTTCCCAGTATCCCATCTAATCCTGCCCTCTGGCAGTGGGAAGCCATTTCCCCATATCCTGGCACTCCTTGTCCCAATCCCTCTCCAGCTCTCCTGAAGCCCCTTTAGGCACTGGAAGGGGCTCTAAGGCCTCCTCAGAGCCTTCTCTTCTCCAGGTGAACACCCCCAGGACGAAGAAAAACAGACCTAAGACCAGGAAGAGTCTCCCTTGCCTATGGGAACAAATAGTCACAAGAGTCAAACCAAACTTCTGTGGCTGCCAAAAAACACTGGATCACCATCAAAACACCCTGAGCAAGCCAGAAACAATTTCATCCTCGGGAGGTTGGTATAACCTGCAAGTGAGGCTCACCCTGCACTTGTGAAATGATTTCTTCTGGAACATGCAGGAGCCTCAAGCAGGAGGTGGCGAGGAGGAGAGGTGTGAGTCAAAGCACAGTGCCTGGAAAAGCTCCACCAGAGCTCAATCCCCGAGAGGTCTCTGCTCTGCATCACCTCCCCTCGCCTGCTCACACGTTCCTTGAAAATACCCAATGCTTCTGCAGGCCCTAAGTGGTGAAAAAGCATCATGTTCCTTGCCTTTCTGCCTGAGCTACAAGGAACCTTTGCACACTGGGAAATGGCTGGATCACAGTGCTGACACTGCTGATGAACCCAGGCTGAAACACCCACGTGAGCAACAGGAACTTCTCACTCCTGGCAAGACCCAACTCAGATTTCTGAGCTTTGTCATCTTGCTGACAACTGCAATTAAATTCAGCTCAGCTTCCTTCAGATGCACTTGCTGCTCCTGAGAGCCCAAGAAACCAGACATTTCCTCAGAAAGCAACTGCAGAAAGGCTCACATCTCTGGATTTTAGCTCACAAGCAAGGGAAATTACTGCTGCTTCAAGGAATCCTGGGAAAAACAGACCAAATCACCATAAAAAGGCAGGAAAATAGGGATTATAAGCAGTTTGGAATATGGGAGCAGCAAAAAGGCAGAGAAATGCAACCCAGGAAATGCCACAGTATTGAGGAGAAAGGGAAATCTGTCACTAACAGGTTGGATAATGGTGCTCCTGGAATACACTGCTCTGCCTCCAGCCCCTCTGCAGCCAAGCAGTGCCCCCAAACTGGGAGGGATTTCCAGAGAATGTGGCTACTTGTGAAGGTCCTCCCTGGGAAGATTCAAGCTGGTTACCTACAGCACAATTCCCAGATCAGAGATGCTGTCACGGCCATTCTACCAATGCCTGAACAACACATCCACAAAGGAAGAGGAGGGACTGTGACAAACAGAAAAGTACTTGTAAGAGACCAAGATCTATTTTCCCACCACTGCTACAGACAGCAGGAGATGGACAGGAACCTACACTGAAGTCCAAACTGCAAATTAGTGGATGCTACAAAAGAAAATCCCTACAATGGCCTCAGTGCCCCTTCCCCTCTCTCTCTGTCTCTCTCCCATGGCTTGTTCCCACACAAAGCCAAATTTTCCTGCAGGTTTCATGGTATTCCAGTCCCAAAGCTCCCTCTGCTGCTCATGCTCTAACTTGTCTGCCTTCCCCTGTGATTAAGAGATACAACCTCATCAGAAATACACTCCCTGTCTTTCCAGGCATGTCTCCCTGGTAAAAACCTCACAGAGTTTGGGAAAGCCAGAGGAGCACTTCCTGAAAAACAGCCTCAACTCCTGCTGCCTCTCCAGCTCTTCACAGCAAGATCATCCTGGTGGATTCCTTCCCAAGGAACTCATTTATTCCACCTCACAAGATGGTCATGGTTCACTATCAAGCCCTGCATGGTTTAGTGATTCCCACCAGACCAAACCTGACATGCACAAGGGGCAGTGGAGTGAGCAGGGATGAAATGGGATCAGGAACAGCCGTGCTGTGCTTGGTGCTAAGTGCAGGTTTTGGAAGTCCATAAAACACACCCCTAGGAAAGCTCCTGCTCCAGATTTTGGGAGCATGGAGTCAGCCACAGCATCAGACTCAGGTCTCAGAAGGTCTCTAGTCCAACCTTCCAATCAAAGCAGGGCCAACACTGAATTCAGGTGAGGCTGCCCACACCTTTGTCCTCTTGGGTCTTGAAAATTTTCCCAGGTGAAGACTGTTCAACCCCTCGGACAATGCTGGGCCATCCCTATGGTAATTTGTTTCCTTAAGCCACATTGAACCCTCCCCTTTCACTTTATGACCCTCCTGCCAGGTATGTCAGCACAAAGCCCAGCTCTATCTCCCAACAAGCTCCTTGCAGGAAGTGGAAGATCTCTGTGTCTCTCGCCTCTCCTCACAGGGCTCCAGCCCCTAACCACCCTTGTGGTCTCCATGGGATTTGCTCCAGTTTTTCAACAATTTTATGGTGACCCAAGTATTCTATACATGGTTTAACCACTGCAAAGAGGAATAATACTTTTACTGGTTTGGACTCCTCTGGGATTTGTGCCTACTCCAGGACAGCAGGTTAACAGATACCCTCCTCTCTATCTATTGGATCTAAGAAGGTCATGGGGTTAGTAAAGCATGAGTTTATTCTTAGGTAAATCCACACTTGCTGTTCCAAATGTCCTCTTCCTCCATGTGCCCAAAACTGGCCTCCAAGAGCCATCTCTCTACAAGGTTCCCAGAGACCAAGGTGAAGCTGACTGGCCTGAAGTGTCCAGATCTTCCTTCCTTCCCTTCCTAACCACAGGTGTAACAGTTACACAGAGCCCTCTCCTGCTTTCCAGTTACAAAGAGTCCTCTCCTGCTTTCCATAACCATCCCAAGCTAGGATTGGCCCCACAAGGTCACCTGCCAATGCTCTCAGCACATCTGGACACACACATCATCACCCATGGGCTTCCATAGGTTGAGATTTCTCAAGAGACTCCTGATTCCAGCCTTGCTTCACTGCAGGTAGTCCTCTGGCTCTCCTGTCCATCCTCCCTGGTGGGAAAGAGCTCACCTTTCCATGGCTCCATCTCGCTCAGTGCCTCAAACAGGGCACAACACTCACCAGCTAGGCCAGTGTGACATCACCAGTGAGGTCACTGTGACCTCCAGCTCCTGTAAGGAGCACCAGGCAGATCCAGCAGCTCTGGACCATGATCCCTCTGCATTGGCCAAGTCACTCTCTCCTACACCAGAGCACTCAGTGCCACTGGCACCACAGAGCAGGAACAAGGTCCCAAGGCCCAGCACCACCCCCACAATGTCCTCTGCCACATAAATCCCTGCAGTAACTTGTGTCTTCTCAACACAATCTAAAATTCCCACTCAATGTCTTCTCCAGAGGCAAGTTCCACTGCTTTAAAAGCCTGCTGGTTACTGCAAGCACGGAAAGGTTCATTTCTGTACTCACCTGCTCCTGAAATTGTTCCTGTGATAAACAATCAGTCACGTCCACACAGCCCAGGAGGCATCCTGAGGGATAATCACTTGGAAATTCCACATCTGCAGCAAAAGAAACAGCTCTTCAGGGAGCCCATATTCCCACATACAGCTGGGGTTTCCAATCCCCAAGTGCCCTTCCCTCTCCTCCAGGCACCTCTACTTTTTGAGGCACAAGAACACATACAGCAATTTTAACTTTTTTTTTTTGGTGCCTTTTCCAGGTCAGGATCTTCCTCATGAAGGATTAGGGCTGGGAAATTTAATTTTATATATAGCACTCTCTACTCAGCAGAGAGGGATTTCTGACATGGCTCATTATGTGGCTCAGTGTACCAAATCACTCCAAGAACCAAGAGGAGGAGTTCACCTTTCCGGTGCAGCATTCTGTAGGTGGCCTCCAGCTCAGAGATTTCCTGAGGGGAAGGTCTTTTAGCAGTAGCTGCAATCCATAACCTCCCTCGATGAGATGTGTACCAGGTCCTGCCCTCCACCCTAAAAAACAGAAGAAAATGTAGGACTGAAACTTCAGCAGAAATCACCCACATTTTCATTCAAACATAGTCAATTCCTGCTGCTAAGCTTTGCCCTGATTATCCCAACTCAAGCAATGTGTCAGGACCACAAAGAAAAGCTGAGATAGGCAAAAAACAATGTCACAAATAAAGCAGAGCATGTCCTCAGGGCTTTAGAGGACATCAATCCCCAGCAGGGCCAGTAGAACACATATAAAGGACAATCTGCTCACAGAAGTCCCTTACAAGCTCCCAAAGTCACACAGAAAAATCAAGGGAGCAATAAGGGATTAGGTCTCTGCATGGAACAGTTGTCTGGAGATCCTGGAATTCTGCAGCTCTACAAGAGTGGCTGAAGCATCCCCAGAAGACCTGGATGAACAATCCTGGCACATTAAGATTTACAGCATCTTTAGCTCAGGAAGTGAAAAAGCTTTGGTCTCCAAAATGAGAAATGTGGTGAAGGGGAAAAAAAGCTAAAGAAGATTCTTTGTTCACTATTAACAGTAGCAGTTCCTTTTTGTAACCCAATTCCCAGCCCGGGGCGGGGTGGTGGGGGGGAAAGCAGTGGCAAGGATTGGGTTTCCTTGAAACAAAGCCTGGTGCCACTGTTGCCTTCTTTATGCTGAACAAAAAACCCAGAAGAATATATTTCAAGTGATTACCTTATTTGCTTTTCAAATTCCACACAGGAATGCCCCAACTACAGCAGTGAAATCTCAGCCTCTCTCTACACTCACCCACTGTGAGGAAATTTGTCCCTTACAGGTTAGGTACTATCCCCGAAAAAAGATTCTCCAGCTCCTCAACCCACTGGAAGAGAAGGCACAACTTCCACACCTGGAGCTATCACAGGTATCAGTCATTGCACAGGGCCAGTGGGACCACAGAGATCCTCTGAGGAACACAACCTCCCACCTCCCCTGTGGAGCAGGAGCTGCCTGGGACACCTTCACCTTTTGATTCCTCTCACAAGCAAGGAAGCCCAAGGCTGGTGCAGGCTGAGGCACCAACCATCATCCGAGATCTCCTGCAGCTCCCGGTCCTGAATGCGCAGCCGGCTCCGCTCCAAGCCAGACTCACTGCCAGCCTCCATGGAATGAACAGTTTTCCTTTGTGGGAGCAAACCAGTTTGGTCCACCCACTTGAGAGTGTTCAAAAGAAACAGGAAAAAGGTTAGTACCTCTCCAGGAGTAATGTGTATCAAGAGCAAATCCTATCTGAAGTTTTCCTTCATTACCCTTATGCTCTTTGGAAAATGGGAATCTGGCAGAAAAGGCTTCAAAAAATAGAGGTGAAAAGGTGACACAGCCTTAGGCTGACTCTTATAAACTCTTCTGCATGCCTGAAAAGGAGGCAGGATGCTAAACTCCAGTAAACCAACCCACCAGGAGCAGGGCATTGTCAAACCTCCTCTATCCCAAACTGAGATGGCCAATGAGTGACACGGGGGAGGAAATAGGGGGTGAGAAACAAGGGGAAACAGGGGAAATGGCTTCCCACTGGCAGAGGGCAGGATTGGATATCAGGGAGAAATCCTTTACTGTGAGAGTTGTAAAATACTGAAACAGGTTGTCTAGAGAAGTCACCCCATCTCTGAAAGTGTCCTTGGCCAGGTTGGACTGGTGAAAGGTGTTCCTGCCCATGCAGGGGATGGAATGAGATGGTCTTTAAAAGCCCTTTCAACCCAAACCATCCTGTGATCTTTTCCCCAAAAGATCTCCTTCTACAGACGTGCTGGAATTGATAATTCTCAAGCTCAACTCCCCAAAATCAGTCACTACTCTGGAATAAACCACTGAAGCCCCACTGACCAAAGGAGCAGGCTGGAGGAGACGGGGATTCACCAAAACCCCAGAGTTTGGTGTCATCTCTGTCCCAGGGCTCCTGGCTGGCTCGCTCAGTGCACCACAGCTCATGGCTGCAATGGTCTCATCCAGTCTGCAAGCACAAATGAGAGGGATGAACATTCCCTGCTTCCCCTGGGAACATCTCCCTTCTCCCCACACACTCTGACTCAAAGCATTTTTGCCCCATTCCTCCCAACTAAATTACTTCCTTGCTCGGTCTGATTTCCAGTTTGAGCAGCCACTGCTCTCTAGTGCAGAAACTCAGCTTGATGTGAATTTGAGCTCAAGTGGTTCTGCTGAGACAGGCCTTCTGAAACACCTCTTTCCCAGGCAGCTCTAACAGGCGTGTCAGACCACTCTCCATAAGGATTTGCACCTCCTTGCTCTCGGGCACGCTGCCAGCCCCCACTCACTTGCTGTGGTACTCAGCCATGTTATCTTCCTCCAAGATCTGCCTGCCAGCGAAGTCGATGGTGATTTTCTTGGCCAGCCGAGAGGCGTGGCGCAGCTCCCGCAGCTCCTGCTCCCTCTTCTGGAGCGCTTCCCTCTCCTGCTTGGAGAGCCACTGGTTGGAGTCCGTGGCAAAGTAATCTGACTCGTCATCAAGGACCTGGGTCCGACGCACGCTGGGAGAGCAACCCCCACAGGAGAAGATGAGCACAGCAGGACCACGGCAGAGCCTCAAACCCACCCTCCGACCTGTGCAGCTCCACATTTCTCTCCTCAGAGAATAGCAAGGCACATTCCTTCCCAAGAATATTCTTATCTCATTTGCTGTGCCTGTGTTGTGCCAAAGTAGAATGCAATATGGAGATTGTTTACCCAAAGTGATGGTGTTCTGTCTCCTTGGCCTATCAGGGCCAGCCGTGTGTGTGTGTGGGGACTGTGGGCTGACAGCCATGAGATTCTGTGCAGTGTGTGCAGAGCTGAGTGCTTGGCAGATTCAGTTTAGATGTAACATAATACAGAATAATATAGTACAATAAAGTAACTAATTAGCCTTCTGATAGGATGGAGTCATAGGCATCATTCTCTCCCCCTTGTCAGGGCTGCCTGTGAATTTGATAAACCTGCTCTTTCCCATCCCTCTGGAGAGCTGGACTGTCAGGGACAAAAAGCAAGGACACCCAAAAGGGATCCATTGCAGAGACTCACTCCTGTCCCACCCAAATGCCATAGTTAAGGTGTCAGTGGCTGCCACCATGATATTTCATGATAAATCCCTTCGCCAGGATTTTTCTCCTGACAAGCTGAGAAGCCTCAGAAAAGAAATGTAAGCAATAATTATCTGATTGCTTGGAATGTGGTCTGCAGGTTGCTCAGCAGCAGGTGCATCTTTGATTGGTTCCATGTCAATTGTTTTTACTTAATGACCAGTCCCAGTCCAGCTGTGTCAGACTCTGGTCAGCCATGAGTTTTTATTATTTATTCTTGTTTTAGCCTTCTGATGTCTTCTTTCTCTTCTCTCTTTCTTTAGTATAGGTTTAGTATATAATTTTCATATCATATCATACCATAAATCAGCCTTCTAAGAACTTGGAGTCAATTCTCATCTCTCACCTTGTCCTAGGGACCCCCAACACCACAACAAGAGGCTGTGGGTTTTAGAAGGAATTCCCAACGTTTCTGCTAAAGGCACCTCACCTGCCAGGTCATTCATGCTATTCATGACAGTCTCCCACCTAGTATCTTACCTTGTCCTGTCAAACTCCAACAGCTTGTCTTTGTGCTTCACAGCCATCTCCAGGCCTGATTTGAGCCTTGCTTCCTGCTGAGGCAGCAAGCCTTTGCTTATGGCATCCAAATTCCCTGAAATTTCAGCACCTGAGGCACAAAATAAAACACAGCTCAGCAGTCAGTGTGTTAAAGCCATTTGGGTGGGCCAGGCTGCAGAAAAGCCTCCTAAACTAAATGCCATGCCAGGAGCTAAAAGTACAGCTTTGCAGCAAGATCAGCATCTTTCTGGGAGGTTAAAGCCACAATTTCCCCTCAAGTCCATTTCAAAAACTCCTTCCTTCAAAGAGGAGGAATCACTTAAATATCACAGTGATAAATTCTGGGTAGAGTTTAAGGAGAAGCTCTTGGACTTTGGTTTTCCTTCACCCTTCCCTAACAATTTGGGCAGTCAAAATCCCTCCCATCACCAACCACAGGCCTCGGGTCATAGCATCATGCAATGGTCTGGGTCGAAAAGGACCTTAAAGCTCATCTCATTCCACTCCCTGCCATGGTGGAACACCAAGGACACCTTCCACAATCCCAGTGTGCTCCAAGCCCCATCCAACCTGGCCTGGAACACTTCCAGGGATAGGACACCCACAGCTTCTTTGGGAAACCTGTGCCAGAGCCTCAACACCCTCACAGAGAAGGATTTCTTCCCAATATCCAACCTAAATTCCTTGTCTTTTCATTTAAAACCATTCCTTCTTGTCCTATCACTATCTGCCCATTTGAGTAGTCCCCCTCTCTCCTTTTCATAAGCCCTCTAGGCACTGGGAGGGGCTCTAAGGTCTGGAGGCTTTTCTTCTTCAGCAACAACCCCAGCTTTTCTAGGAGTCCCCTCCTAAAAGCCAAACCCTTCCCACATGCTGTTACCCCCACAAAGAGCTTCTTGCCCAGGAAGATTCCAGGGAGATCCAGAGCCTTCTGCTGCTGCTTGTGCCTCTCACAAACAATATCCTGTTCTGACACACCACACCAGATTCCCCAAACCAGCTGTTTCCAGAGATGGAGAAATCTATTCCCAGCAAATGCTCTTCCTTCTTACCCCTCCTGGCAAGGGGCCCAAACCCACCCAACCAACAGGGAGCAACCAAAAAAAGCCACAATAAAAGGCTTGAACCCAGGCCATGATGGAACAAACCAGTGCATTTCACCACACTGGGAAATGCCTTCATTTCAGGGAAACAATTGCCTGTATTTCCCTTTGGTCGCTGATCCACAATTTTTACTCCCAAAACAAACAGCAAACCACATTCCAGCTTTTACCTACACAGAGAACAAAACAAGAGCTGGCAGGGGCAGGAGGGAAAGAGATAAAACAGGAAAGAAAAGGGATCCTGAAGTATGCCAACATCTGTATTGGAAGGATAGAACAGACTGGCTGGTGCTCTCAAGGACTTCCATCCTCCTGCCATCTCCACAGCTCTAAGGAGAAGCCCAGGTCTGGAGTAAATATTTCCCCAGTTCCTCAGCAAAGTGTATTTTCCAACCAAGTACACCACGACCTTGGCTGCAGTTCAGCTAAACTCAGACAAACATCCCCACAATGCACAGGTCTTTGCTGGGACACTGGGTAGTATTTCCTCTTGCTTTCCTTGGCTCTGCTCCTATTTCTAGCTCCCAAGGTAAGTGAGACAAGAAGAGCCATTAGAAAATATTAACCACCACCTCTCTAAGCCCAGCAAATCAGACAGCAGCACTTTATCTTGCACAGCACACATTCCACAGGAGACTTATCCTAATTTTCAAGGACTGCTACAAAGATCCAGTTCATGAGATTGATTCTGGAATGCTGATTGAGCAGCCTTGGGGCCTCAAGGAAAGGACACCACACACTGCCATGTGACACTTGCCACTGTCACCTCTGCTGAAGCCTGGGAATGCTGCCTAGGGTTTGCAACAGGAACCAAGGAACAACTTCCAATCCATTCTTTTAATGCCAGACAAAGGGCAGCAATGAGGGCAAGTGGCTCAGTGAAGTCTGAAGGAAATAATGCACACAAACCATTTGGATTCATTCTATTCCAGGTGTGGAATAGCTACTGACCTGCCATGAGCTTCTTCAGCAGCTTCTGGCTCTTGTTGGAGTCCCGCTGAAGAATGTCCTGCTCTTCCTTAGTGCACACCTGAGGAAAAGAAGGAAATGAAGCCTTGGGAAGGACATCACATGGGAAGGATGCCACAGCTTGAACAGTTTCAGAGCCCTGGACAACAGTTCAGGCTGTTTAAAGTGGCAGTGCCAACCCACACCTCCCTCTCTTCCCCACTGACATGGGGAGAACCCTGGAAGCTTGTTCTTTACTGAAAGAGAAAAGTAGAGTTTGGTCTCTCCCTGTTCTGTGGGTGGACACGTTGCTGACTGAGCTCAAAGGACATGAGATGAGCTCAGAACCATCCCAAGCAGAACCACAACCCTTCACAGATTTTCTCTCCTTCTTGGCCACTGGGAGTTAAACTGGTCTTTCAAAATAGCAACCAATCTACTTTAAAACATTTTGCTCTACCCAATTAATATTTTCCTCTCACGTGAAGAAGAATTTCCTCTGCCATCAGTAGCTCGTCCCCTTTCTCCAAAAGGTGCCCTTTGAACTGAATCTGGTATCCCAAAGGATCCATATCACACAAGAGTTGAAGGAAAAGCAGGACACTGCTCCTGACAAGGTGACCAGAGCTTTGCCTGGGATGGGGCTGAAGCCTTGCAGAGATTTTGGACACTGCAGTGACACACAGGAGACTGTCAGAAGCCAGACAAGCTCCAAAGCCATGTAAATTATAGGGGAAACCTCCTAACAGGTTTTTTCCTTCCCTGATTTAGAACTCTGCAAGAGGACTGTCTATCTGAAGGGCTAATTCAGCCAACTTCTCCAGGTCCAAGCAGGGCACAGAATTTATAGAATTCACAAAATCACTGGTTTGGAAGAGACCTTCAAGATCATCGAGTCCAACCCGTGCCCTAACACCTCCAATAAACCATGGCATCAAGTGCCATATCCAGTCTTTTTTTGAACACATCCAGGGATGGTGACTCCACCACCTCCCAGGGCAGGCCATTGCAGAACTTTATTGTCACTCTAGGACACGAAACAACACGAGCACACACACCGCTGCTCTCAAGGAGAAGAAAAGGGAAGTTTATTTTCTGACTCTAACTTTTATCGTTTTCTAAAAGTGACAGTGGATTGGAGGGTGAAAGTGCCACCTCTCCAATGACACTAGACAAACCAACAGTCCATCAAATTTCCTTCATAAAAGAATGCAAAACAATAAGTTATTTACAGAAAGTGAGTGAAAAAGTTTGCTACAAGAATGTAAACATTAAAAAGCTTAAATAAATCTTAAAAAATCAAGACAACACTTTATCACCCTTTTTGTAAAAAACTTTTTCC
>JAYDZK010000025.1:17626750-17637983 GCA_034509185.1 Euphonia xanthogaster
GAAAAATCCTGGGAAGCTGTGTAGAAGCTGTGGGAAACTTAGAGGAAAAGAATTCAAACAATTATTATCTCTCTTTCTGCAGCCACTGTTTACAGATGTGGTTTTCTAGAGTGTGTTATTCATAGCCATCAATAGTGTGGGGGTCTCACTTTGAGACCAATCAGGTCTTAGGTCCACCACTGTTTCTTTAAGAACTGTAAATTTCTAATAATAAAGTGTCTTTCATGCCTTCTGGATCATGGAGTCAAGGCTAATTATTACCTGGCTGGGGGCTTGCTACCACAAAAACAGGCTTTAAACTGCCCCACAATCAGGAGTGGGACTGGTATCCACACAGGGATTTGTGGCACGGATTGTTTGTAAGCACAACAACCGGGTTTATTTGGGAGTTTCCCGCTCTGCAGCACTCACCGTCCTTTTTCCGGTATGCTGGGAAGGGCTCCGAGGGCAGCTGGGCAGATTTCCTCCACCTGCTTAGCAGCTCTTCCACAAACCAGCTCTTCTTCCCGTCCGTTCCCTGAACAAGGTCAACAACGTACTCCCGGATCTCCTCCTCGTTCGTGATGGACAAGATGTACCTGGGACGGGCCGGGATGGAGAAAAATGGGTGAGGGAGGGGGGCGGATGGTCCGCGCTGTCATCGCACAGGTGTGACATTTATCTTTCCTTTTCGCATCGGGTTTCTGTGGGAACCGTGGTAAAACCATGGCAAGAAGTGGAACCATATCACCTTTAGGATCCCTCCCAACTAAGAGCAATCTGTGATTCCGTCACCCCACCTCCCGCCACTTCCCCTCCCCAAATCTCCACCCGGGCAACAACCCCGGGCAAACTCCCGACAGCTGCTCTGACACATCGTGTTTCCTACGTGCTAGACCTAGGAGGCCCTGCCGGAGGGCAGGAGGGCCCCGCCCGGCCCCGACCCCGCTCACCTCACCACGTCCTCGCCCACGTCCAGCCCGAAGTCCCCGCGCAGGTGTTGGACGCACCAGGCCAGGAGCGCGCTGGGCGCCGCCATCTTCCGCGGGGGACGGGAAACGCCGCGGCACCGCCCGACACCGTCCCCTTCCTTTCCCTTCCCCCCGGGAACGCGGCCGCAGAACGACCATTCCGGGACCGGTTCATTCAAACCGGGAGTGGTTTGGGTTGGACGGGACCGTAAATCTCGTTTTATTCCATTCCATTCCATTCCATTCCATTCCATTCCATTCCATTCCATTCCATTCCATTCCATTCCATTCCAACCCCGCGCCATGGGCAGCGACACCTCCCGCTAGACCAGGTTATTCCAAGCCCCGTTCCCCGCGGCTTTAAACACTTCCAGAGCTGGGGCAGCCACAGATGCTCTGTACAACCCGTGCCAGCGCCTCGCTCCCGTCGCAGGGAATTTCTCCCCAATATCCCTCCGGGCAGAGGAGAGCGGGAAGGGGAGCGGGAAGGGGGCGGCCCCGCTCTCCATTGGCGGGCTGTGGCCAATGGAGCTGCCGGGGCGGGGCGGGGCCGGGCACTGCCGGGCCGGGATGGCGCGGACGAAGGTGGATCAGCGTGGACGCGCCTTCCGCAAGGGTGCGGGGACCGGACGGGGACGGGCCGGGCCGAGCCGAGCCGAGCTGAGCCGAGCTGAGGGGGCGGGAAGGGAACGGAACGGAACGGAACGGAACGGAACGGGACGGGCTGGGCTGGGCTGGGCTGGGCTGAGCTGAGCTGAGGAGGGTTCCAGGCGGGAGCGGGACGGGACGGGCAGGGCTGAGGGGGATTCCGAGCGGGAAGGGAACGGGATGAGCTGAGGCGGGTTCCGAGTGGGAAGGGAACGGGACGGGCAGGGCAGAGAGGGCGGGAAGGGAACGGGACGGGCAGGGCTGAGGGGTGTTCCGAGCAGAAAGGGAACGGGACGGGACGGGCTGAGAGGGGCTCCGAGCGGGACGGGCTGGGCTGGGGCGGGTTCCGATCGCTCCTGCTGAGCCCCGCTGTTCCCTTGTTTCCGCAGTGTTGGTGGCCCGCGCTCCCCGCAAGGCGCTGGGCTCCGGCAGCAGCAGCGGCAGCAGCAGCGCGGGGCCGGCGCTGCCCGGCCGGAGAGGTGAGCGCGGCCCCTTCTTCTCCCTCCCTTCCCTCCCCTTTTCCTTTCCTTCCTTCCTTCCTTCCTTCCTTCCTTCCTTCCTTCCTTCCTTCCTTCCTTCCTTCCTTCCCTCCCTCTCTCCCTCGCTACTGTGAAAAACGCCAATCACTTGTTTTTAAAATTTTTAAAGCTTAATAGTAATGAAATGGTTATGAAAGTAGAAATATAATTAGAGTAATAAAAATTTGGACAATTAGGATTTAAGACAATACGAGACAATAAAAACAAAGAGTTACGGACAGTCCAGGTACCTTTTTCTGGGCAAAATAAGCCCGAAAAAGGGCACGCGTTAACAGAGGATTAACCCTTAAAAGTAACAGCCTGTTGCATGTTCATACACTTCATACATGATGCATAAATTCCATTCAAACAAAGGATTCTGTCTGGTCAGCGTGACCTTCTTCCTCTGAATCCTAACGGCGTCTTCAGGCCTGAGCGAGGCAGGAAGAGCGCCATAATGGAGCAATAAATTCTTTTTCTCTGAAAGACTTAGGTGTCCTGGGGCTGCTATCTCGGTGCAAGTCCTCTCTGAAAAAAAGTATCTTACATAGCATACCTTCTATTTTAACATTATGTTATAACCTAAAACTATATTTAACACTCTACTTAAAAAAATTAACTCTGCATAACTTTCTAACATAACACATGTAATACTCATTTTAATATTTGTGAAAAGCCAATCATAAAATATGCATTTTGCACACTACGTTCTTTCTTCTTCCCTCCTCCTCCTCTCCCTCCTTCCTCCATTTCATCCTTCTCTTTTCCTCCCTCCCTCCCTCTCCTTTCCCCTCTGTCCCTCCCTCCCTCTGTCCCCGCTCCCTCCCAGGGCTGACCCGGTGCTCCCGCAGGTGACAGGCGCCCCGTGGGGCTGAACCGGGTCTGTGTGAGGCCGGTGCCCGCCTGGCAGAGGGGCATCAGCGACTTCCTGCAGCTCCCATCCAAGGAGAGCCGGGCATCCGACGGAGACACGCCCGGGACCAGCGGCCTGGAGTGGGTATTGGGGCAAGGGGAAGTGTGGAAACCCAGGGAATATTTCTGTGCCTGCTCTGGGGTGCCCTGACCCCCAGGGGAGCACTGACTTTGACCCTCATTCATGGAGAAAGTTTCCCAGATTTCAAGATAGACTGGAATCCACAAAAGTGTGAAACATTATAAAGAGCAGTGTAGGTGTGTCACTTGGTGAGAAATTGAGGTTTTTGGATTTTTAGTGTGTTGTGGATGGAAGCAAGGTGGAGGGCACAGGGTGTCATCCTGGGTTTCTTCTTCATTCTACTTCTTCCTTCTTCTTGAGTTTGGGTGGCATTTTGTAATTGGGCAAAAAAGTCTGCATTGAGGGCTCTTTAGGATCAGTTATTGGGTTAAAAGGGAAAATAATCCGGGTGCCAGTTCTTAATTGGATAGTTTAGTCTTGAAAGACCTTGTACCAAGAGACTGTTGGCCATTTTGTGCTTTCTAATGAAAAGCTGCTGAACTCACAGTAGTGAGACTGTTTTACTGATAAGAAATAATAAACACTTGAGTCCAAACACGAGCTACCCTCTCAAGTGCCTTCAGTCCAGACCCAGAGAAACCAACAACTGGGACCCCCACAGGGAAGCAAGCTGTGATTATTTTTTCTCTGTGAAACTTCAGTTCGTCTTTGAAGGGGCAAGTTGACAGTGTGTCTCCTGACCTCTGTGTCCTCATGGAAGTGATGTTTCTCAGCAAAGTCTGGCAAAGTTTTCAGGGACCTCGTCGAGGTTCCTGAAAATGGGTGGAGTAACTGGTAGTTGAGGCAAGTTCTTACTGCTCAGGCATAACTTTGCCAGCACAGTGAAGTTTGGGAGAAGCTTAGGAGAGCACTAACAATTTCCATGTGCCAGGAATTTAAGGGTTTTTCCAAGCTGGAACCTCAGAGATTTACTGCAGGCTGCACTACTGACTAAAAAGGCAGCAGTATAAAATATTGTCTTACAGACACTCTGTTTTCCATAGAAAATTCTGGGTTGAACCTCCATTTTTCCACCAAATACAGGTATTTCCTAACTGCCAGGGGGATCCCATAAGAATCAGCCCCAAATTGTCCTGCAGGACAAGCAGACAAAGGCTTTTAAGTGCATCCCACCTGTTGGTAAAACAGAAAACGTTTGCTGTAGCACAAGAAAACTTTCATCCCTTTATTTTGGAGTTTGTTGGGCTGAGCAAGAACAAGTTGGTGGGAAGAAAACACGGGATAAAGTAGCCCCTATCAGTCCTGATGCCTCAAGGTGCTGCCTGAGGCTAACTAAGTCATTTGGGCTTTGGGAAAAGGGCTTTGTTAGCCTTTCAAACCAGAGCTGGTTTCTGCTAATGCTTCTGAAATAATGCTCCTTACAGAGCTCGGCCCCTGCCACTGGATCCTGCCGAAGAGGGAGTGTGCTTGGAGGAAGAGTAGATGTGATCTGACCTCGATTTTCATGTTAAAATGCTCCTCCTACTCGAGCTGGGTTTTGTACATTTGCATAGCTCTTTACAGTTTTTTATGGCTTCCTTTCAGTTTTTGTGCAAGACTGTAAGTCTGAGAGATGGCGCGAACACTGGAGAAATTAATTAACTTTTACTCTTTGGCACTTAATGTTCATTGTAAACCACTGGTTTAATTTTTATCTTGGCTTGCTTGAGTTCCTCCTGCATGTTGGGCAGCTTTTGTCTTTCATCTTCTGCCTGCCTTGTGTTTGTGCAAGACTGGCATGATCGCGGTTGTTCCGTTACTGCAAAGCAGATCCTCGTTTTTAATAAACTGAAACTGTCTGAGCACACACCTGTGTTGTGCCTTTACTGCAGTAGAAGCAGTAAATGAAGATTTAGTAGAATTTAGTAGATTTAACAGTAGAAGCTGTTAATGAAGATTTCTTTGTCCCAAGATGGCAAATTGGATTTGGAAAGACACTGGAGAGGTGGGTGGGCAGCTGAAACTTGCTGTGATTAGAGGTGAAGTTTAATGAAAGCAAACTGGTTGTTCTAAAGAATCAGAGCTCTGAAAGTTGGGGGAGCAATAAATGGCTAAAATGAAATAAATCTTATTATTGTGGCTGCTAGAACATTGCCACATAACTTTTGGGGTAATTCATAGGGAAAAATCAAGTGGGGCCTTGTGATAGGCCTTGATGTCAGGGGTTCTGCTTCTGCTCTTCCTCAGAAACTCCCTGAAATTAGCATGATATTGTTGAGCAAATGAAAAGGGGAAGTTAGGAGGATATTAAAATTTAAATTTAGCACATCAGGAGAGTTTAGTGGCAGCTCTTGTAGGTCAGCCTGGTGGGGAAAGCAGTGAATACTGTAAAAACCTCTTCCTTAAAACTCTGTTGATAAAAAGGAGAGTTGCTACAGAAAAGCAATTCAAGTTTGAATGAGAAGTAGCAATTGATTGTTCCTTAATAGAAATTTTTAAAAGATTATGTAAATTAAGGGGGGAAACATGAGCAAACCACAGACTTCTTTGCCCTAACACCACACAAACCATCATCACAGTGCCAGGTGCCACGGTGGCACTAGTGGCAGCTCTTTCCTGCCCCTTTGACCTGCTAAAACAGCATATCCTCAGTTCCATGTCTCCTCTAAAAATGCCTGGGAGGCAGCAAACACCTGGGGGCTCTGATCAGATCTGCTCATCACCTGCAGGCCCTCAGCTGCTATCCATGGTCAGCAGCTGCCAGCTGGGAAGGGGGAAGGAGGAGGAGCTGCTCATCGAGGAACAATGTTCATGGAGATCTGAACCACAGATCCCAGAAGGGGTTGGGTTGGAAGGCACCTCAAAGTTCATCCCCTGCCATGGGCAGGGACACCTTCCACTAGCCCAGGTTGCTCCAAGCCCTGGACACTTCCAGGGATGGGGCAGCTTCTCTGGAAAATCTGTGCCAGAGCCTCACCACAGTCACAGTGAAAAATTCCTTCCTAATATCACATTTAACCCTCCCCTCTGGCAGTGGGAAACCATTCCCCCTTGTCCTGGCACTCCAGGCTGTTGTAAGAATAGTCTCTCTCCATGTTTCTTGCTGCCTACTTCAGGCACTGGAAGGCCCCAGGTCACCCCAAAGCTTCTCTTCTCCAGGCTGAACAGCCCCAGTTCTCCCAGCCTTTCCTCCCAGCAGAGCTGCTCCATTCTCTGAACGTTTCGGTGCCTCCTCTGCACTCACTCCAACAGCTCCATGTCCCTCCTGTGCTGGGTTGCTCTCACACATCATTATCAGATCAAATCTGACGGAGCTGGAACACACGAGGCTGTGGAGGGATGTGAGGTGCACAGAAAGAGCTTGGGAACAAACATGTGCTACCCACCCACCCTGCTGGGAAGCTCAGGAAAGAGCAACACTTGGGATTCAGGAGCAACCAAACTGCTTCTGCCTCTAATAAACTAATAAATATGCTCCCTCTGCACAGATAAAACCCAAATATTTACAACAGCACCTGCAGTCTTAAAGCTGAGTTTTCAATAGGAACAAAATGCAGGAGAAGATGTTTACTTGGCTGCTTTCCTGCCCCAGTGGGAATGCAGGAGGGTGACCTTCAACCCTCCCTGGGGCTGGAGCTGATTTAGCTCCAGCTGTGCCCCTGCTGCTAATCTTTGAGTCTATAGGGAAATAGGAGCAGCACCCAGCTCTTCTGAAAGTGAGGGAAAACATCAGAAAGGGAGAGAGTGCTAAAGCTCAGGATCTTCAGACAACCCAAAATAAAATTTATAGGTAAAACCAGATTTGTAAGAGGTTTCCATGTCCAAAAGCTTGCCTGGTTGTGTTTTTTGGGTTTTTTCCCAGCTATTGTTCTAATAAAAATCTCCTTAAAATGGCACATGTGGGGCTTAGAATGCTGAGAGAGCTGCACCCATGCTCTGTGCTGAAGGGTTTCCATCAGTCTCAAATGCTTCAGCCCAACAATATAATTAATAGTGAAATTTAATGTGGTAAAGAGGGGTCATGCACAGTGCTGAAAATTAATTTACAGAAAAATTGTCTGTGTCACTGTACTGGGTGTAATGTTAACAGCACCTGACAGGTTTTCCCTGTGAAAGGGGATTTCCACAGTCTTAGGGCAGGAGATGTGGTCCAGAGAACCTCCTAAGGGGAGCAATCAGCTGGAAATCCAGCCTGTGTTACTTCTATATCTTCAGAGGTAAATTCTTTAATTAATTTTAAGGGATAATTCTATCATAATGATATTTTGTTTAAATCTATATGAATACCACAACTCATTGACAGCCCTTTCCAGTCCCTCAAGGGGCTTCAGGAGAGCTGGAGAGGGACTTGAGAGAAGGGCTTGGAGGGACAGAATGGGGGGGAATGGCTTCCCAGGGCCAGAGGACAGGGTTAGATGGGACATGGGAGTGAAATTCCTCCCTGTGAGGGTGGGGAGGCCCTGGCACAGATGCCCAGAGAAGCCGTGGCTGCCAAGGCCAAGTTTGATGGGCTTTAGAGCACCCAGTGATAGTGGAAAGTGTTCCTGCCTATGGCAGGGGGTGGATGGAGAGGAATTTAACGATGTTTTCCAGCCCAATCCAGCCCGTGGCTCCAACACTTTCAAACACCAGTACCCCAGGCTGACCATAGATGTCAGCAGCAGCTTCAGCTACAAACACTGGGCTGTGCCAGGGACCAGACAAGGCTCCTTCTGCCTCGGACCAGTTTATTTAGGAAACGTGAAGAGAATATAGAAATATATGGACGAGAGACTGGAATTGCTCATTTCCTGAGTCTGTGTTATCTTGCCAGGTAAGGAAATGGCTTCAACAAAATCACCCTCCGTGTCACCGGCTGAATCCCCGCGGCTTCCTCAAACCCAGCACTGCTGGAGGGTCAGGGATGGGCAGGGAGGGCAACCCACTCCCCCCAGCAGATTTTATTTCCACCCCAACACATGGAATTTTCTTCCAGTAGTCCAAATGATTTATCTGACCCCTGACCTTGAGAACAGCACAGCCCTGAGAGCACTAATGAGCAATAAACTGTTCTCAGCTGAGCCTGCTCTTCACGCCTGAAGGTCCAAGAGCTCCTTTTGACCCAGGCTGGGGCACCCACACTTTTCCCCAGGGGATGTTGGATGTACCCACATCACAAATGAGGGCTCAGGGGGTCAGTGCTAGCACAGCTGGGCATGTGGCTCAGCAGGAGACGTTGGATGCTCCAAAAGCAGCTGCAAAGTGAGCAAAGTGTTTAGGAGAGGAGATGGAAGTGTTTAGGAAATAAAAATTCCTGAGGGCCCAAGATATTGAATGTTAAATCTTACTGGGCAAAATGATCTTTGTTTGGGCAAGAGACAGTGATGGAATAGACTCCATCCTATCTCATCCCCACAGCCTAAGGCTTTTCCTTTTTCTCACAGGGATAATTACAAATTGCTGCTGCTCCAGAGCACTTTTGAGCTTTTCCTGGCAGATCCCTTCTCCCCTCAAGTCCAAAACAGGACAGACAGCCCATTTCTGTTGGATTTAGCTGGGAGGAAGGATCTCCTGCTGCTGTCCTGCAGCCAGGGCTGCACAGGGGGGCAGCTGCTGTCACAGCAGATGTCTGGGCCATGGGGACACAGACAGAGGGGAGGGGAGCGGGGCCATCAGCTGTCAGGCTGTGACCTCTTACCCCGCCATGGGAAATCCACTGCCAAATCTCACCCCCAGATGAGGGGGTTTCATCGTTTTTTCTGATTTTCAAGGCTTTTTCCAATTTATAGCCATGATTTTTCGGAGTGCAGGCTCCCTGCTGTGGACACTGTGCTTTAACATTCAGGCGTTGCCTGCTTGTGTCAAGGGAGATACACTCTACTCCTTCTAGAGCACTACTAATTTTGGTAAATTCCAAACCTGTTCATGTATATTCCTGCTCTGGATTGAGTGGTTACAGGGCTGTTTCTATCGGAAGAGAAACAGGTGAGACCTCGGTACCTCCTCTGCTCTCACCTCTTTGCCAAAACATGCACTTTTAAAGCTTTGTCTTTCCTTTAACTTCGCTTTTTTCCCCCCTTTGGACATTACTCAGAAGGATCTGAGGTCTGTGTCTGCAGGGTGCCCCCTGCCCACGCTGGGGTGGTGCCTCCCTGTGCCTGATGCTCAACAGGAGCTTCATTGTCCTTCCCTCTGCTCCGGACAAAGGGGGATTGTCCTGCCCACCAGCCCCGGGCGTCCTGCAGCCACGAGCTGCTTCATTCCGACCAGAGATGCAGGAAGAAAAGCAGGATGTTTCCTTTCTCTTCATAATAAGGTGCTTGGGAATCAGGCTGGAATCTCACCTGTCCGGGCTGAGGATGAGGAGGCAAGGAACCTCCATTGGGGTGCTCCTCACTCACCCCAAACGTTTTTGGGTCAGCTTTGACCTCCCCCTGCCCTTCATTCAACACAGAGGCTAGTGCTCAGATAAACTCCCAAGGGATTATCACAGGGCTAATGAGAATCCACACGTTTAATAGGACTTAGCAGAAGAACTACTCGGACTAAAATTGATGATAAATCATTTTTCAGAATTGAGATGCTCCTTGGGAATGCCCAGAGGGTTCAGAGCAGAAAAATATGGGAGCTGAATTGCAAAAATGCCTCTCCCTTTGATCAAAGATATTGTCAATATTGTGATATCCACATTATTATTATTATTTTCCACAGACAATAGCACAAAGAATAGGCAAAATAAGCTCATTGTGGAGCAGAGGCTCAGGGTAGGGTTTGACAGGATGCTGCCAGGACAAGCTTTTCAGGTGGCTGGATTGAGACATTCTGCTTTTGATATTGACAACTTAAAAGGTTTAATAAAAAATATTAAGCCTTTATTAAACCTATATTGAGTCAGGCGAGTGCATACAGGTCTGAAAAGAGAAAGCAAGATCCTAAAGTGAAATGTCCATTTTTATTAGAACTGGGCTTTGTTTTCTGGTTAACTACAGCATCAGGGAAAAATTTCCAAGCTCAGCCTCAGGGTTACGAGGTAGTAGGGGAAATAAATAATTGTAATGCCTAAATTATGGATCCGAACACATTTTCCAAATAAACCTTTGCTTTATCCTTGGTGGGGCCCATATGCTGGCAAGCTGTTATGTTTGTGGCTGGATAATGGGATTGTCCCCAGGCTGGAGGCCTGCACAGCAGGGAGGAAGGTTTTCCTCGTGTGTTTTTAACCATTTTCAAGGCATGAGCAACCTGGTTGGGTGGAAGGTGCCACTGCCCATGGCAGGGAGGGAATGAGATGGTCTTTAGGGCCCCTTCCAACCCAAAGCAGTCCGTGATTCCATGATTCTATGAATATGTCAGTTTAAATGCCAAGAAAATGCCAAGTTCTTCACCAGAATCAGCCTGGCAGCATCCAGGCGACAACACCAGTGCGTTTCTGCTTCTCTTCCACAGACTCAAGGAACGGTTTGGGTTGGAAGGGACCACCCCACTGGGTGCTGAGCCCCGGAGGATGCTGAGCCTCAGTCGGGTGCTGAGCTGAGCCCCGGCTGATGCTGAGCCCCAGAGGATGCAGAGCCCCACTGGGTGCAGAGCCCGGGTTTGTGCTGAGCCCGGTTGATGCTGAGCTCCGGTGGGTGATGAGCACTGGTGAGAGCTCAACTCCGGAGGACGCTGAGTCCCAGTGGAGTGCCAAGCTGAGCCCCGGAGGATGATGAGTCCCAGTGGAGTGCCAAGCTGAGCCCTGGAGGATGCTGAGCCCTGGCGGGTGCTGAGCCAGATTGATGCTGAGCCCCGGCTGATACAGAACCCCGGCGGGTGCTGAGCCCGGTTGATGCTGAGCCCTGGCGGGTGCTGAGCTCCGGAGGATGCTGAGTCCCGGCTGATACCGAACCCCTGTTGATGCTGAGTCCCGGCTGATGCTGAGTCCCGGCTGACACAGAACCCCGGCGGGTGCTGAGCCGCAGTGGGGTGCTGAGCGCGGCTGCTGCTGAGCCCGGCCGGCAGCGGAGCCTCCGTGGCCGCCGTCCCGCCGCACTTCCCGCCCGCCGCTTCCTCCTGGCAACGCCACGCGGTTTCCAGGGCCCGCGGTGCCCCGGAAGCGGCGCGGGCGCGGCGCGGCCATAGGGCGGAGCCGCGCGGGGCGGTGCCGGCGCCGAGCGCTGCCGGGTCGGGCTGTGGCCGTCGAGTGCCGTGAGGGAGGAGCTGCGGCGGGCGCGGGGAGAGCAGCGGCG
>JAYDZK010000025.1:17638241-17727954 GCA_034509185.1 Euphonia xanthogaster
GGGGTGTGGGCGAGGGGAAGCGGGGCGGGCTCGGGGCGCCGGGTGCTGCTGCCCGGCGGGGCGGAACGGCGGGGTTGGAGTCGGGGGAAGGCGGCAGCCCGAGCTGAGGGGCTGTCCCGGGAGTGCCGGGCAGGGACCTGCCGGGGAGCGAACGGGAGGTGCCTTGGGAGCTGCTGAGCCTGCTGGTGTTCCCAGTCTGAGGAACCGAAGTGCTCTGTGTAACCGGAGGTGTATCAGCAACTTGTTTGTGTGAAGAAGTTATACATCCCCCCTACGTCTGGGAAGTGTTTCCATACGCTGTTCGGCACGCTGTGGAACTCTAAGGGTTGGGGTTTGTTGTCCTATCCAACTAATGGAATCAGGATGGTTTGGGTTGGGAAGATCTTAAAGGTCATCTCATTCCACCCCCTGCCATGGGCAGGGACACTTTTCACTAGACCAGGCTGCTCCAAACCACGGCCAAGCTGGCCTTGGACACTTCCAGGGATGGCGCAGCCTCTGCTGCCTCAGGAGGGTGGCATCTTCCCTTCCAAATGTTTCACTGCTACCAGCAGTCCCCTTTAGCCTTTCTCGACAGTGACTTCTCTGTTTCTGGGAAGTCTTCTGAGCAGAGTCCAAGCTCTGTTGAGCTGCCTCCCGTGCTTGACTTCGTGTGACACTTTCTACCTCGCTCATTTCTGGGCTCACCGTGACCTGCCTGAAGTCCCACTGTCACGGGTGTGACCTCAGACTGGACTGGTTTTTTTTACTAGTGACCTAATGCCTGTCAGCTTGTGCAGCCACTCCCCAAGTTCTTCAGGACCTGCCTTTTCCTTCTCTCAGCTCCCCAGATGCTGGCTGTGATTTACCCAGATAAACCATCTCCACATCCCTGGTTCAGTGCTGTGTTGGTAACTCGGTCTCTGTTGGGAGGGGATGATGGGTGAACTGGGAATCATGAGCTTTGCTCCTGTTGAGAAGCTCTTATCAAACATTACCAGCATTTTCCCACAGACACATTCCAAAAAACACAAAGAGTGCCTTTGAATTATGAGTTTGCAGAGATTCAGGCTGCAAAATTCCTCAATGCTTGCCAGTGGCTCAAGTTTTAGACGTGCCACCTGGGTGGTGAGGTGTTACTGATGAGAGAGTTTGGGTTTCATGGCATTGCTGTTGTTGAGGGATGCACACACTGGTTATTTCCACGTGAAGCTGGGCTCACACTGGAGCTCTTGGAGTCAGGGATGAGCTGGAGGTGCTGCCAGTGATAAATACCAGCAGGAGTTCTTGTTCAGGGAAGGTGACCGCTGGCAAGGTGTGACCCGATAAGAAAAGAATTGAAATATCATGGTGTGTAATAAAAAAATCATTATTAGTAAAAAAACATGCAGATGTACTTAGGAAGAGTGGAGGATGGAGGTGAGAGGTGCCAGGGAAATCTCAGTTTCCATGTTGAAGGTCTGGCCGCCGGTGTAGCGGCACCCCGGCACCGCTGATACTCCAGCCTTTTGGCAAAAATCTTGCTGACTCCAGTGAAATTTTAGACTATTGGCTTGATAAAATCAGGGCTTTATGCTCTCACCCTGCGTAAGCACCTAAGCTCTTTTCAGATACAAGTGTTTCTTGAAACAGTTCCTGCCCTGAAATCACTTTTTCTAGCCTGGGCTGGTGCATTTTTTATTCTTTAGCAGCTCTTGGGTGGTGAGGAAGAGGAGTCTCATCCCTCTGCTTTCCTCTGCAAGTCTATAACTGTGTGTTTTCAACTGCTGGCCAAAAGTCCTCACAAGTTTGGGCCGGTCTGGGCTCCTTGCTGTGTTTTGTGTAAGTTCTCTTTTCTGGACATGAGGGCTGGAAACTTGCACCAGATTCTCACAATAAATTTGTCTGGTACATACCTGCCTGTGTTTATGCCAGAGTTGCTTCCTATAAATCAGCTCTTCTCTCCATTGGTGCTTTTGGAAAGCTTGGCCCAGCTGTTGGCTCCTTATTTTCAAACCACAGTCACTCTTTTCCATGTTCTCTGTTGCTCTCTTAACTGCACACATTTGCAGGGGAGGGCTCTCTGGGATGCTGTGCCACGCCATTGAGGATTCCTTTGTGCTGGGATCCTTCATGGATGGGACAGGTTGGTGGCTGACAGGTGATGGCAGCAAGCTCATATCCTGTGTCTTTCTTTTTCCTTGGATTAAAGAGCTTTCTAGTTCATAGTAGTGTTTGTTGTGAAGTCTGAAGTCCCTCATTCCAGCCCATCTATCTTGCTCTTCCATAGGAGTTTTCGTGCTGTTCCAGTTCTCTGTATTGGCAACAACTTGGTTTGCTGTGCCAGAGTCACTGATGGAAAATATTCAGGCAGGTTCAGAGCTCCACTCTGAGGGGAGCTGTGAGCTGGGCAAGATCCTTAGTCCATCCTAGTCCACAGGCACTTGCTGTTTTCCCTGCCCTGACACTGCTCCCTTTTCCAGCTCTTAGGAAGCAATCAGCCCCTGTGTATTTTCAGGTTAACAGATGAAATCCTGTGTAATGCCTTAAAAAGTGCTACCAGATGAGAACAGGAATCCATCTGGCCTGGTATCCTGCTCACTGGTAACCAGGAGCAGATGCTTGGGGAGGGGAGAACACAAACACAGCAGATCTAATCCAGGGAAATAGTGCTTTATTTTTCTCTCTCCAGCAGTTCATGACCTCCCTGAGCCAGGTGTTGAATTTAGGAACCTTCACACTCCTCTTCATGATAATCATGATTTTAGGAGAATACTTTTTTTCCATTCTTGGTAGTCTCTTGGCTGAATTGTCCTCATGTATTTAGACTTTCTGTGGCTCTTCTTGTATCTCATGTCATTGCCAGCTCTGCTCCAGCCTCCTTGAGACAGGTAAGGCAGGAGGGGTGGGGCACAGGACAATGGAGGACATTGACAGAGGTGCTGGGTTGTATTTATGGTGCAGATACCTCTTTAGAGGTATTTTAGGGGTATTTTATCCTATATTATCGTCTCTGTGATTACAAGTGTTGTGCTTGTTCATTAGTAATCTTAAAACCACGGAGCCATGGTTTTTGGTGGAATATTCTGCTGTCGTCCTGCTTCCTAGGGTTGCTTTGAGTTCAGTCTGTCATGTCTCCTGAAGTTGATTTTGGGGTGGTTGTTCCTGATGTGCTGCTCTGTGAATTGTATCACCCACTCATATCACGAGATTTTACTGCAATTCCTTGGAGTCATTGCTCTTATTTACTTCTCATCCTGAATTATTCAGAGTAGCAAATGTTGTCATCTTAGTAACACAGCTCAGTGTAAAGCAGAATCCTTTGGTGAGTCCCTCCTGCTGCAGAATGGACCAGTGATACATTCTTCCCCCTTCTTTACCAGTTATTTATGTACATGAAAGATTTTTCCTTTTGTCCTGTAGTTTTTCCCTCCAGAGAGCTTTGATGGATTCTGCCATGTAGTATTCTTGCTTTTTTCAATGGAGTATATCAGCTGATTTTCTCTTGTTGATGTGCTCTGTCCACTGCAGAAGGAAGAAGGAAAAGGAGAAAAAACACAGCAGCCCCTGACTCCTGAGACATGGCTTCATTCTGTACAATGTAATTAGCCCTGCAGCAGTTTAGGCTGGTCTTTAGGCCAGCTCAGCTCTGGTTTGCCCTGCATGGCTGCCTGGGCTGGGGTTACCCAGGCTCTGCTGAATGGTTCTGTGAAAGCTGGGCCAAGAGACTTTCAGGTACCTGCTGTAACAAGGGCACTTCCTTCCCCATCTCCTCCTGTGTGACTTCGGGGTAAAGTGAGGCTGTTGCTGTCACCTCATCATCTTTTGCCACCAAAAACCTGATTTTTTAGGGTCAAACAGGGAGAGAGGAGATGGCCAAGCTCAACAGAGTGTGTATAAAACACAATTTTAATTTTGGGGAGATGATGTCTGATGATTCATTAACACAATAATGGATCCTGTGGCCTCTAACCTTTTTTTCCTTACTAAAAGGTTGTAAATTTAGATTTTGTTTCCTTCTTGGACATTTAGCCTTGCTGTACAGGTGGGTTGGCTTTGATTGCTTGGTCAGATCACACTGTAGGGCTCACACCAATATTCCAACTGCTACCCAAGGTGAAGGCAGGAATTAGTGCAGATGAGATGTTAAGATTAAATTCTTCTCTCTCAGGGTGGTGAGGCCCTGGCACGGGTTGCCCAGAGCAGCTATGTCTGCACCATCCTTGGAAGTGTCCAAGGCCAGGCTGAACGGGATTTGGGGCACCCTGGGATTGGGGAAGGTGTCCCTGCCCATGGCAGGGGGTGGGACGGGATGACTGTAGGGTCCCTTCCCATCCAAACATTCCATGGTTCTATGAGTTGCTGCTTCTCTCATCCACTCCTGGGGAGGAATCACTTTTTGCTGTTTAAGAGCTTGGTCCCAGTGTCACACACTGACCTGGCATTTGCTCTGGAGGCATGGGGGGACATGGAGCCTGGTTAACACTGGGTGTCCTGCTTGTGCAGCCCACTGGTGACAGTGTGACAGCTGCTGCTCTGGTGTCTGAGGCTCTGCTTTTCTGGTTTAAACTTGTAATTCTGATTTACAGGGGATTTCTTGTTGACACGAAAGACTTGAGGTGCTCTAATGGTGGTGTCAGCTCAGGTCTTCTAAATGTTTGCTTAGTCCTTGTGGTTTTTTAGTGTCTAGTGGCTTCTCTACTCTCCACTGTGTTTTGAATGGACTTGCTCTGTCCACTTGCAAACCAGACATTTGAGTTTTTCCATCATACTTTTAGACTTAGAGCACTTGTGAAGAAACAGTCCTGACCCTTGTTTTTGTCTTTCCAGCTGACTTGCGCTGTGTTGATTTTTTTTCTAGCTGTGGATTTTCACATGGCTAATTCCTGTCCCATCTGTAGGAGTTCTTGAGGAGATGAGGCTCTTATGAATCACCTTCTTTCCCCCCAAAGATGCATCCTCCTCAAATATACTCTTCTCTGGATCTGCTGGCTTTCCTCTTCTGCAGTGTGAGAGCACCCTTTGTTTTTTATTGCAGGTGCTGTTTTGATCCATTCAGTCCTTGTTCTTTTACAGGCTTCCAGTTGTCCCAAAACCTTCTCAGATCCTAATGAATCCAAGCCTGGGTGTGGGAGCCATTCTTTGAGATGCTGTCACACAACTGTTGCTCGCTGCCTTCCTATTCTCAGCCTGAATTTTGCCTCTGGACACTTCCCTCCTCTTTTGCTGGCTGTACCCTTGCAGACAAGAGCCTGGAGTGCCAGGACAAGGGGGAATGGCTCCCCACTGCCAGAGGATGGGGTTATATGGGTTACTGGGGAGAAATTCCTCCCTGGGAGGCTGGTGAGGCCCTGGCACAGGTTTCTCAGAGAAGCTGTGGCTGCCCCACCCATGGAAGTGTCCAAGGTCAGGTTGGATGGGACTTGGAGCAACCTGGGATAGTGGGAGGTGTCATGACAGGGGGATGGAATGGGAAAGGCTTTAAGATCCTTCCAACCCAACCCATTCTGGGATTCCATGAAGTGGTAAAATCTCAGAATTTTTGTACCTATTTCATCTCTGTGTTCCACATTAACACCCCCCAGCCCCTGACCTTTGTTTTGTACTTGAGGGAAGAGATATTTGAATTCCTTGTTAAATGGCCCATTTAATTTCTGGTTCATCAGACTCTTCCTACCTTTTAAACAATCCCTTTTTTTCTAGAAATTGGCAAAAGCAACAATGAAACTCCCTAGGGGCGAAATTACCATTTTCTCCTGGCTTTTCATATGTTCTTCCTTCTTGTCAGATCCATTTGGAGCAGCCCATCTCCTGCAATGGATAGGTGTCTCTTACCTGTCTGAATCTCCTGGTTTGCTTTGCTCATCTTTGAGCAAATCTCTTCAGGAGAACAGCTTAATAGCCTGAAAAGCTGACAGCCATTCCACCCTCAAGATCAGCCTGACAATTTCTGTGTTGTGGAAGACAATTGAATAGCTTGGATTTGCTACTCGGAGCATTTAATGCAGGAATTTGGGATATTCACCAGGGAGATGGGAAAATTGTTTTCCTGTCTGCCTCTGCTCTCCTGCTCCTTTTTTTTTTCTTCCCTCCTTCTTACGGTTGTACTATGACATTCCTTTAGGCTGGGAATATTATATTGTGGCTGTTTACAAAGATGTGAAGGTTTTTCTGCAGTCCCAAATCTTTTTCCTGAGGTCATCCTGTCTCTGTAGCTCTCTTAGATGAGTTGGCCACGTTGTGTGGGGTGCATTAGAGGAGGCCACATCATTTATTAAATATCCTGAGTAGCTGCTGTCCTATATAAATGTTTTAATGTCTAGTGATAAAACCTGGGGAGTTCTTGCAGTTTGTACTGAGGTTAAAAAAACTCTGAAATATCTGCTTCCTATAGAGCTACACCTTTTTCCCAGCCCACAAGGAATTGCTGTGCATCAGTGCCAAAGGTAGCTACATCAAGTTGTGGGAGAAACCTATTTGAACCCTGTGAAACCAACCTGTCTGACGTGTTTCCTGGAGCTATTTATTTTATCTTAGAAAAGATGGTCTCTTCCATCTTACTGATCTGCTGCAGAGCTCAGTGCATGATTTAACCCCTGCCATGCCCTGGGCTGATCCCCCAGTGTGGGTAGCGGGACAGGGGTGGGGGGGGCTCAGGTGAGACCCCACCTGCAGAGCTGCCTCCAGCTCTGGGATCCAGCATCAGAAGGACATGGATCTGCTGGAGCCAGTCCAAAGGAGGCCAGGAGCTCCGAGGGCTGGAGTCCTTCTGCTCTGGAGCCAGGCTGGGAGAGCTGGGGGTGCTCACCTGGACAAGAGAAGGCTCCAGGGAGACCTCAGAGCCCCTGCCAGGGCCTGAAGGGGCTCCAGGAGAGCTGGAGAGGGACTGGGGACAAGGGATGGAGGGACAGGACAAGGCAGAGTGGTTTCCCACTGCCGGGGGGCAGGGTTAGCTTTGATATTGGGAAGAAATTCTTCTCTGTGAGGGTGGTGAGGTCCTGGCACAGGTAATATCTTGTTTGTAGAAATAAGTCAAACTCAATGTTCCTTTGTTTTGCACATTCATTTCTGAGTTACAAGTCAGAGGATAGATTCAGATCATTTCAGCTGTCATCCTTCACATTAATGGAGGGCTCACAACAGGGAAAACTAACACAGGAAATCTGTCTGCATCTGTCTAGTCTTGTGCTTAGCAAGGAGGGGTACATAAATTGACTTATTGACTCATTGACTTGTTCAGGTTGGCATCACCTTTAAGATCATTGAGCCCAGCCATTAATGTTACTTATGTCTAAAATTCTTTAGGTGGATTTTGGAAGAGTAGCAGTTTGAAGTCTCTCAGACTTGCTGGATCTCCAAGCTTTCATTCCTCATCACTCAAAATTCCTTCCAGATCTGGCTGCTGTTTGTTTGGGTTTATTACAACAAATGAGAGGCAGTTCTCTAAAATACAGCTTTAATATCATTCACTGAAGGTGGCACTTCTGGCAGGTGTCATGGAAGAGTGTGACTCTTCCAAGGTTGGAGCAAGCTGCTTCACTGTGCAGCAATCCCACCCTGCCCCATCTTGGCTGTCCTTAGTTACCTCCTAACTGTCTTCCTTTGTAATGCACAAGGCCAGTTTAGTTTCTGCAGCTTATTTTTATTTCCTACATCTTAAAAGAACAAGTTTCAATGAGCCAATGAAACTTAAGAACCTTTAACATCTTATTTTAATGAAGCAGAGGCCACAGGCTTTGTAGTTGTCTCTTTTCAAGTCCGGGTTAGACTTCAAAGGTCTCGCCTTCAGGAGTTTCATGCCGACTCATTCTTGGTGTCGCTTTTTTGGCAGGTCACAGCACTCTGGTTTGTGCTGGGGGTAGGGACTGGGGCAGCACGTGCTTTAAGTAATTTCTTAGATGGAAATAAACACTCCCAAAATACCTGCTGTGTGTCATTCCTCCAGGTGGTGAGGTGCTTGGAAGTGTTCAAGGCCACGTTGGATGGGGCTTGGAGCAGCCTAGTCTAGTGGAAGGTGTCCCTGCCCATGGCAGGAGGTGGAACAAGGTGGTCTTTAATGTCCATTCCAACCCAAATCAGCCTGGGATTTTATGTTTCTTCCCCACCTGGAATAATTTTCACTCCCTGGTTGCTCTCTCATTTTTCTAGCCACGTCCTACCTCAGCTGGCTAGCCTTCAGTTCTGGGTTGGATGCTTTGGAGGCCTTCAGGTTCTCCAAATGATCATCCTGCAGCTGACATCAGGCCTGTAGCCACTTTGGCATCTGATAGTGCTTCCCAGCTGTCCTCTCTTTGGAAGGTTTTGACCAGTTTCCCGTTCTGAAGCAGCTCTGTGCAGTGTTGGCAGTGCTGAGGCTTCAGTTTGGCTTGTGATAGATGCAGTGCCAGCGAGGTAAATCATCACTGGGCTGTGCTCTGCATCTCTGGGGGAACACCTGCTCAGATCCCTGCTATTCTGTGATTAAAATCCAAGACTGGTATTAGGCTCCAACACAATTCACAGCTCTCTGATTTTGTGTGGATTTGCTGGGCACAGTGCTGGTACTTGGTGGTTTTTATCCCTTCTAAGTGTTAGGAATTACTGGGCATTCCAGAATGCCTTTGCCTGTCATGATCTGTGACTGGGAGTGGGATGTTTTGGAGCCACCTGTTCTGCTCTTCCTGGTGCTTCAGCTTTAAGGAGACAGTGTGATTGAAGATGGGGGTTTGGGGGGAATTTGGCTGCTGTGGTGATAGCTACAGGTTTTGGCTGGGGGCCTAGGGGTCATAGCATCCTCCTGGGCAGGGCTTCTGCAAGGACAGGTTTGATAAGAGCAGCGATGTGCAGGGTGGCTGTTGGGTGTTCAGGTAGCCTTGTGTGTCACCATCTGTTTGCAGAGGCATTAGGGGATGGAGCATGACTTCCAGATGCCTTCTGGACCATATACACTCAACATGTGATGTGAGAAACCTTGTGCCTGCTTGGACTTGGTGTAGTCATCTTGGTAATCCTGGCTTTGCTTGCTTGAGCTAATGCTCCTGTTTGAGTTTCTGGCATGAAAATAGGTTCTTGAGCATCTCTGAAGGCCTGTCTTGAAACCAGATTGTTGAAATTGTTTTTTCCTACAGGTAGATTCTTACAGTGATCCTGGACATCAAACCTCAGTTGACTCCTGTGGTCCTTCCGTGGGTTCATGGCTGATAGTGATCCTAAGACCTAACACAGCTGAAAAAGCTGAGTCACCCCTGCCTCTTTGGCTTGGAAAATTATTAAATGTTTGACAAAACCGTTGGCTGATACACTTTTTGGTAAACTGGGGCTTGTCTTCACAAACTGTTCAATCAGCCTCTTCTAACATTTACAGAAGCTTGGAATAATCCCCGAGTTCTTGTCTTTTTGCTCTTGTGTAGTTTGAACTGTAGTGTGAGGTGAGGTAGAGGAGGAAATGTGCTTGCTAAGGAGGTGTTCTGAAATATATTTGTGCTGAAACCCCATCTGTTAAATCCTCTTGAGCTCCTCCTGCTCACTCTGAATGTAGTAGTTCCAAGCAAATGAGCCCTAACAGGATGGCGGTGTCCCATTGCTGAGTTTGTGGGGTACTCAGTGACAGCTCCTCTTTGATGGATTGGGATCAGCCTCCCCATTTATAGCTTCAAGATCATTTGCAATTAAATGGAGTCAAGTCTTCCATGGGATTTACCCTAGGAACAGTGCTCCCCACCAGTATCCCAGCTTCCCATAACTATCAGACTTGCCTGAGGCACAGGTGGCTAAATTTAGTCTTCCAGCGAGCTTGGTATGACCTTGGGCTGCAAGGACTTTCTACTTGTATCTCTCTCAACACATAAGCACTGTTTTTGTGTGGTGGACAAAGCTTTGAGGCTCGAGGATGCCAAACAGCTTTTTGTGTTTGTCAGTGGCCAACGCTGCCAGTGTGGCTGTTGGCAGGAATCAACTTGGGATCTGAATGCAGTGCAAAAGGTTCACGAGTGATCTCCTGCTACAAAGCCATCCTCACCAGTGGGTACTGAGGCTTCAAAGGAGACAGACATGATGTGGTGGGTAGAGCAGATCACTTGGTATCAGACATTTCTAATTGCCAGCTACGCTGAGATTGGGGCTTCAACGCAGGAGTTGAATCAAAGCAGCTTCATACAGATGCAATTTCCAAACTGTGGCAAGTGTAAAGTTTGCCTTCAAGGTAACATGAAGCTTATGGGTGCAAAATAGCTCTTTACTTCAGCTTCTGGGAGAAGTTTGTAGTATGTGTGAGATGGTGCACAGAGGTGGCCAGTTCTGGCACGTGCTTCCTTGTGTGGGTTTGCCTCCTTGTGTGAACTGGGACTTATCCTCTGTGTTCAACTTCAGCAACTTCTCGTTGAAGCTGTTTCTAATTAAATAGGTAATTCAACCTACGAGCATAATGAAGAAGGTGCCTTCAGTGTGTGCTCAGAGTACTTCTGGAGCTCTTCTGCCGTGCTCCAAAAATGCCAGACTCCTCTGAAGTTGGCAGCACGCTGTCACTTGAATGGGAAAAGTTGCTGAGAACTGGAATAGGATTTTTGGGTGTCTGCCATGCTGTTCAGGAGCACAGTGAGTGGTGTGGGGCTTTTTGCCTTGTGAAAGAAACTCTTTTGCAGGTGAGTGGGCAAAACCTTTTGGTTGGCATGGGCGTGGCTTGGAGCCATTGGGATTCATCTCTCTGGCATTGACTCAGTTGTTGTTGGTGCACTGGTTTCTTGCTTGCTACAGATAGTACACATTGTTTTATTTTTTGGAAGGCTGAAATATTACTCTGATTAAGGATTAGGGTCACTGAGTAATACACAGAGTAAATTGCAGCGGGTGAGTGTGTGACTACTCCTATTGTGTTGTGCATTTCTGGTCATTCCATCTTTACCAGGGTTGGAAAATATGTGGAGAGAGAAGGAGTGGAAGGTGAATGAGAAGCTGTCTGGCCTGGGCAATCTAAAATGCCTGAGACTCTTGGGATTGGGAGGATTTCATTAAAAAGCAGGCAGCAAACTTCTGAATGTTGCTCTGGAGCTGTGTAGAAGCTGTTGGTTTAGGAAATTGGACAAACCCAGGATCAGCATGTCCATAAAATGAATGCTGGTAGGACAGGGCAGTTGTGTCTGTGCCAACATCTGTAATCCAGCAGTGGCAGATCCTGGAGCAGACTGCAGAAGTTTGCTGCTCCCTGGATCATCCTCAATTGTCAATTGACACTAATGTTCCCCTGCTATTAATTCTACCTTTATGAACCTCCTGCCTTTCCAGAATCCTGGGGCAGCATGAGGAGGTGGTATTTCTGAAGAGCTCTGGAGGATGCCTTAGGGATTCTTAGAGGAGGGGAAATCTCCAGCTGTTTCCAGGATACTGTCCATATCTGCAGGCCTCCCATGCTGTGCTGTTCAAAGAAGATTTGCTGTACAATGTACTGAGGCTTATGAGTAAAAGCATTCCAGGGAGGATAGATGGAAAGGAGGGAAATAAAATTAGAAATTAGGAATGAAGAAGAGAATTGAACATAAAGTTCTTGGTCCCTTTAAAAGGGAAAAATTACTGAAATTCCATCTTTCTGTGCAGAAAGTGGGAGGAAGTGATCATAATGCCTCTCTTCAGCTTTCCCAGTGTGGGATCCAGCAGGCAGCTGGGCTGGCAATCAGCTGATAGCCCAGAATGGGGCAGGGACAGCCAAGAGTGAAGCAGCACAAGTTCATGTCCAAGTCCTACTCTGTGTCACACTAATTACATGCAGTGTATATATGTGTGTGTGTATAGGGGTGATCCCAGTATGTCCCTGGGGCTGCTTCCCTTGTGTTCATGTCATGGCTGGCCAACTGTGGGTTGGTTTTTTAACTTCCTAATCTGTGCCTGCTAAAAATCTAGTTTTAATCAGACATTGACCTATTCAGCTGGTAATTTTAAGCATGGATGAGGAGCCATTAATGTAACTTCATACCTAAACATGAAACTTGGCGTTTCAATACTTTCCCTGGGATTGAAACATCCTATTGTGGAATGTTCACACCTTGAAGTCTTTTTTGTTACTTCTACAGAGGTACCTGCTGTGTCCAAAAGGGGAGATTTTGTCCTGCCTTTCCCATATACTGCTTGTCAAACCTGTTCCTGAGCTGCCCTGGGTTTTTAACCTGGCACAAAGCTCTCCAGGTATTGTTGGGTTGGTTTTCTCCTGTTGCTGTAATGAGTTAGACCTGCTCAGCAGTGGGTGTGATAAGGGGAGAAACCACTGGGGGTTCCTGCAGCTCCTTGGTTACTCCATGGTCCAGGGAGCACCTGTGGGTTTTCCTTCAGAGGTGCTGTTTCATCCTGGGGTCAGTTCTAGGCTGCAGGCATCTCCCCAACTTTTGGGGCACATCTGGATTATTGTGGGCTTCACACGTGGAGGAGGAGAACCAGAAGCAACAAAAAACCTGAGGTCTCCTAAAAACCTGAGGAGCAGCAGCAGAGGCCCTGAGGAATGGAGACTACTCAGCTTAATTTAGTGTTGCTCCCTCTCTTTAGAGAGCCATGGTGTCACCTGAGCATGTGATGAGCTCTCTGAAACTCTCGAGTAAGGAAACAGGATCTTAAATATCTGCATATATTTGGGTTACTGGCTTGTGCTTAGGTCTGAAGAGGGCTGTGAGCTGAGCTGGCTGTTTGAAAGAGCACTAAATCAAGAGTCTGTTAATGATTGAGTAATCCCACGTAGTAAGGGGGGAATGTGGAGCAAATCATCATTGCTGTGCAGGCTGGGAGCAGTGAGTGCTCCAGCAGCTCTGTCGTCCTTTCTTCAAAAGAATGTGAAGAACTGAAGTAGCTCATCTTCAGATGTGAATCAAAGGGATCTTGCAAGAAAATTCCTTAGACTAGAGGGGATTATTTTCAATATTTTTTTTTTTTTAAGTATTGCTGCATGATGGTCTGGGTTGAGATTGAGACCTGGAGTGTGAACTTGGCCATGTCTGACAGCAAATGCCATTTAGTATGACTTTAAACCTAGGAGGGCTCTCTCCCTCTTCCCAGAGGCACTGGGAGTGGTGACATTTCTTGTGCAGATGATGGAGGGATATTAACTGTGTGACTCATGTAACCCATAAAGGGATCCTTGGAAAAGAAGAAAATAATAACACAAAATAAGAGCAAAGTGCAGTGTGATAATGGTAATAGAGAGTGTGTGAGCTGCATGCTGTGTGCTTCAGAGGGGGGTGCAAGGTGAGTGAGTGCTGTGCAGAGGCACTTGGGGCAGATCGTGATCAGAGTCTTCCTCAAAGCCTTTTTCCATAAGATAGTGAGAGTTCAAAATCCCACTTTTAAATATTTTTCATAACTCAATGTTTAGTCAAGGTGGATGCTCTGTTTTGACCCTTCTCTGTGAACTCAAGGCACCCAGCCCCTTACTGGGTGCTGCTGTGGGTTACCCTCTGCTCTTGCTGCAGGGGAAGCCAAAAGGGAAAACTCCATTTCTTTGCAATAAAAAAAGAGTAAAAAGCAGATGTTTCATATTAAGATATGTGCTTGTGTTTCCCTGAGCCACACTCTCTTCTTCTTCCAGACCATTGTTGCTTGCACAGGATCTGCAGCTGCTGCAGGGGGAAAGGTTAAATCATCTCAAAGTGAAAAGTAAAATACTCCTTGGGTGGGCTTTCCCTGTTTGAGTTTCAGGCTCTGGAAGCTGTGGCAGGCAGGTCAGGGTTTGGGAGCAGAGGCTCAGGTTGAAAGGATGAATTAGAGTTCTCTTCATGAGCGTCCTCAGCTGAGCTGTCACATCTCTGTGCTCCCAGACTGAGGTGTCACCAAACCACATCACATGGAATGATTGCTGCTGGAAGCATGCAGTGCAGCTCCATGCTGGGAGTACCTCAGGAATAGTCAGGGAAAACATATCATGACATTTAACTTAGGATAAGCAGGCCTCTGTTCCTGATGAGTTAAAAGATTTAAAGAATCTCATTCCATGATATTCCTGTGTTGCAAGTAGACTCTACCTGAAGTTGCCTTCATGTTTTCTCTGAATTTTTTATTCTTGTATTATTTGTGGCACTGTTCTGTTCCCTTTGATCACAAAGATGGTTAGCATCAGTTTTGAAGCCTTCAATATTTTGGTGTTAATGAAGTGTAGGCCCCTGTTATGTGTTAGGGACAGGCAGCTTACTGGGAATATCAAACCTTCCTGTGCTGGGATGACATTAGGTAACTCCAAAAAGTATTTGCTGTTTTCCTCTTGTAAATACAGAATTGAGATCTAGATCTGTTTGCAGCATTTCCTTGCTGTGTTGGAGGGATGCAGGCTGCTCATGAGTTAAGGGAATTGGGAGAGAGATGTCAAATGGGTTTTGTAAGCCACAGGTTTGTATAATTTTATTTTTTTACCTTGGTGTGAGCTGCTAAAGGCTGTTCTGAGCAGTGCCAAAGTACAGTGTGGGATAAAAGCTGACTCTCTTCAGCTGAACAGAATGAATGCAGATATCAGCTTTGGGGTGTAGTCAGGGAGGAATTTGCAAATTGCTGCGTCCAGGCAGGAGCTTTGCTTCAAGTGCAGTCATGAAGGCATTCGTCTTTCTGTCCAGCTCTTCCTCAGGCGTGGAATGTGTTTGGTTTTGACAAAAAGGCAGCAAAATCTACTCAAGAACGTATGACTTTTCCCCTTTTAACCCTGCTGCATTTCATGTTTTGAGGGCAGACAGCCTTAATGTGTCATTGAGGTCCTTTCTGCTTCACTGCTGCTCTGCTGGTTTTGATATCTGCTGATAATCAGCAGATGATGTCACTGATTTATTCACAGCAAAATGCTGTTTATTGAGTCTGTGCAGTCAAAGTTCATGTCTCTTTCCCTTCTGCCAAGAAGTGGTTGTTCAGACCTGTCTGACACTCAAGGGTCAGCAGGGGGGTGAGTCAGGTCCCAAAACCATCAGGGGTGCATGTGGCAGCACAGTCCACTCCTGCTGCCATGAGGCCCAGAGAGGGTTAAATGGAGCTGACAGGAGGTGAGCTCAGATGTCATTCAGGTAGCCAGAACTGCTGTGGCTACAAAAACTTTGTGTGAGTCTGCAGAAGAACTGGACACACTCCCCAAGAGGCTGCACTGAGTGTTCTCCATAGAACTGCAGAATGGCCCGAGTTGGAAGGGAGCCACAAGGACCAGCAAAGTCCATCACCTTGCACAGGACAACCCTGGCAATCACACCCAGAGCACTCAGGTGCCCAAACTGGCTTGGGGAGGCCCAGAAATACAAACCACTGGAAGTGGGAAAGATGCCTGGTATTCTTACTTCCCTTCACAAATGTGTGCATGGGTGCTCTTCCAAACTGGAGGTCAAGCTAGCTGTGCCCTGTGCTTTGGTTCACCTCTCTGCCTCTAGGAGGATGTGACGTGAGGTCTGAATGGGATCATCCAATCCAACTCCTGGTGCTGCACAGACACCCCAGCAACCCCACCCTATGCCTGAGAGTGCTGTACCAAAGGTCCTTGAGCTGTGGCAGCCTTGGGGCTGTGACCCTTCCCTAGGGACCCTGGGCAGTGCTCAGCACCCTCTGGAGGAAGAACCTTTTCCTAATATCCAACCTGACCCCCCTGACACAGCTTCAGCTTCATCTATTTAAAGCTGGCAGAGCTGAGGTGTCCTGAAGAGGCTGTACCACACACCAGAAGTGATCTGCAGAGACCTTGGATGTTTCCATATGAGTGTGGAATGCTTTGATTGAGAGTCTGCTCATGTGAACCCCCACTGATCCAGGACTGATGGGTTGCTTTTCAGATAAGTCACTTGTTTCTGGAGAATTACACATCCTGGGCACTGCTAAGCTAGGTTCTCATAGTCTGAGCTCAACACAAGGGCTGGAACATCATGTTGGCTCTCGAGGTTGTGTTCCATCATCCGATGGATGTGGAACATCCTGGTGGGAACGGCTGTACCTTTTCTGATGTGCTCCATGGTGCCAACACTTTGGAGTAGGGCAGCGTCCATTAGGTTGGAATTTGAATATTCTTCTTGTGCTTTAATTTGTGAAGAGCACAAACACCTCGAGCCTAAAGATGAGAAGCTTTTTCAAAGTGCTACCCAGAGTTTTGTGCTGCTAACTGGTAATAAAATAATTTGGAGCTGAAAGATCCAAAAGCTGTCTGTGTACCAGCTTCCTGAAAGAGCTGTGGAGAAGAGGATTTGTAGAGTCACCTTCCCTGCTGTGGCAGGAGCCATGTCCTCCTTGGGGAGCCAAAAAGTGGCTGTGCTTTACCCCCACCTTGGAAGCACTATGCCACAGAAGCCACTCCTCCTGGTTCAGGCTGGCAAATATTTCCCTGGCCCCAGGAGGAGATGAAAGACCTGGTTGTGTATTCTAGGGAGCAAATGCTAGCTTTTCACACCATGCCCTCAAGGATGTTAGTTTTCACTCTGGAGCTGAAACAAACTTCTCATCTGCTCCTTGCTTTAAAAAAAATAATGTGGAAAATAACCAGCAGGGCTTAAAGCTTCTGGTGGAGCCCTGTTCTCTCACACTGACAGCTCAAAGAGTTTTTGGGGGTCTTTGTGGATTCTCCAGCTGGTCTGGTGGTGTTTCTGCGATTCTGTGATATTCAGATAATGGTTTAGGTTGAATGGGCCCTCAAAGCTCATCTCATTCTGACCCCTACCATGGGCAGGGACACCTTCCACTAGACCAGAGCCCTGTCCAACCTGGCCTGGAATACTTCTAGGGATGGAGAGTCCACAATCTGTGTGTTCCAGTGCCTCCCCTGAAGAGACCTTTGAGTGCTGACCAGCGTGCTGCTTGTTGGCCATGTGCTGGGAGGAGACCACTTTGCTCTGCTTCTGTTGGCTGATGCAGGGGGTCTTCTCCTGAATACAGGTGTGTGGGACCCCGGCCCAGCTCCACACCCCTGAATGCTTCTTGTCCTCTTGCCTTTGGCACTCTGGAAAATAAGTAACTCTTCTTGCTGAAGTGCCTGGTACAAAGCAAAGCATCCTCATGGAAGGGTCCTGCACAACTCCTGCATGGTTGTAAAACATCAAGGCCTGTTCAGCTCCAGGTGTGTGTCTCTGGGCCTGAGGCCTCTCTGGAGCTGTCCATGCTAGGACGTGTCACAGGAAATGGGCTCAGTGTCTGAAGATGCTAATTAAGTGCAAAAAGGGTTAATTATTTGTCAAGAGCTAGAAAGGGTCCCACTTGCCAGACATAGTTTCAGATTTCCTCTTTTGTTGTCATTCTTCATTCTCCCTTATTCTTCCCTTCACCCAGGGATGTGGTCCCTGGATTCTCCATAATGTCAGGCTTTGGACATCAAGGCTGGAGCTTGTTACCATGATAAACTGGTGCTCTAACAGGGCTGTCCACATATTCTCACTTGCTAACTATTGCTTTCTGCTGCTGCCAGAGGTGCCTTTCTGCTCCATGCCATGCTTGCAGCTAAATGAGGTTCCTGGCCATGTTTAACATGAGCAGGATTTCTGGGTGTGTGGCCAGGGAAAGGATGGGAGACCAAGCTCTGCATTTTCAACCTGGGGTTCTCTCAAGATGCCGGAGTCACATCCGTGTGAACGTGTGAGTCCTGTTTGCTGTGCTTCAGGTCAAAAGGTCTGTTAAAAAAATGTCTTGAGTGAGGTGGGGATGGGTTTTGTCACTTGGCCTTGCCAGTAGGAAGTGGCAGAGTCTGACTGGCACAGGGATTTTCCCACGTTACACTTTGATCCTCTGTAACGTGCTGGTCATCTTGTTCTTTGAGCAGAACATGAATAATGCCTAACCCCTGGTTCAAACCTGGACCTTAGGATGGCATGAGATGATTTATTTACCTTTATTCCTAAAGTGAATCATTGTACCATGGAGTGTATTATAAATAGAGTCTTCTCTTTCGCTTCCTTGTTTGGAGTCACCACCAAACACTGGGATTGGTGTAAGGAAACTGAGTAAGTTTCTGGCCAATGAACCCATCTGGAATTTTTATGCACAGCTTTTGGTTTTCTGAGCTTAAGTAGGGCATGTTCCAAGTGGCAAGACAGCAGAGCTGAAAGGGTGTTCAGCATTGAAATACGTGGACTGTCATGTTAGTGGGATGCTCCAGTTTTTTGCCCAGAAGTAGATGACAAGTGACTAAACGAAACTGCAGTCTCTTTTCCTGTGAAGAGGTGCTTGTGTTTTCCCTTTCTTTTAGGTCTTGGTTGGTTTGGTACAAGTTTGGCTGGTTCTTCCTTACTGCAGCCTCTGACCTGGTCAAATAACTTGGAACTACTTCAGTATCAAGTAGAACAAAAGATGACCTTAAATGCTTCACAGTAAATTTTATATTGAGGGCTCCATTCAGCTCCCTAATGCCTTTTCATTTGAGAGGAGCGAGTGTCACTGCTTGCACACTGGAGTAGTGGTATATGTTCCTCACACTGGTGGTTGGCTTCATTCTGAAGCTGGTGCTGGATAATTGCAGAGGAGGATTAATTAATGACAGCTGTTGGGAGCTCGTGAGGACTTTCAAAGTCTGCTACAGCCCCACTGAACAACCCTCCAGGCTTCTGGAGGACAGAAAGCATCAACAACATCAGAAGGGCATGGGTGTGACTTGGACTGCCCTGACCACAAGCTCCTGAAAGGACAGGGCAGAGGTGGACACCAAATTCAGTCAAAGGGGTGTCACTCAGCAGCACAGCCACAGTGGCTTCGGTCTGTCTTGCACTTCCTCTTGGAGAAAGCAAAAACACCCTCTGTTTTAAGATAATAATATAGGCCTTTACTGTTCCATTGGTTTAACAGTTGGAAAAATAAGAATAGAACTGCTAACCTAGCTTGGAATACTCACTGGGTGCTGATTGCTTGTAGCCTGTGTAAGGGAATCTCCTGTGGTGTTTCAGAAGGATCTTCTTTAGATGACAGTCAGAACTTAAAGTTGCTTTTTAAGATTTTCATTTTTCTTAGAACTCTCTCTGTGTTTTCTTCCAAAGAGCATTACATGCCCAAGTTTTGAGTGCAGAACAGAACAGGCTGTCTCAGGTTGCTCTGGGCAGAGTTACCCAGAAATACTTCCATTTTGGTTTGACTTCCCTACCTGTCTTACAGTGCACTCCCCTTCAGAAATTGCTGCTTGGACCCTGTGCTCTGGAAGGTGTTTTTTAAGGAAGAAAGTCAGAAACAAACAAAAAAACCCCTTGTGCTTCCTTCTGACCAAAGTGCCTGGAGCAGGGCAGGAGATGGAGCCAGCCCAGGCACACTGCGTCAGGGGAGTTCAGGTTTGGGAACCTGTTTGCCAAGGTGGGGAAACACAGTTTACCAAAAACCAAACCTCCAATTACTGAAGAGACAGAAAGATGTATTTTTTAAGAACACACTGTCCTCTGAATTGAAGTTCACATTATTTATTGCATGGAAAGCTATGAGTTTGCCCTGACATAGGGTAAAGAGAATTATTTTCCTATGAGCAGTGGGGTTTGGCTCTGTTTCATCCCCATACTTGGATGCTGCCATATCCAGCTGAAACCAAACAATGCCTTTTTTGTTTTTAAGCAGAATACAGTAAGATTGGAAGTCACTGGTGTCAGCTGTTGTATGGAGACTTCCTAAAATGTATTTTCTTCCTTAGCAGGTTTGGTACAGATATGAGTGCCTGGCTGCTCTGCTGCTCCCGTGCCCCAGCACTCCCTGCCCTGTGATTTTGGATAACAAGCCTAAGAAGTGAATTACACATCAGCTGGTGAGTGTCACATGCCTTTAATGTTCTGGAGCATCTTAGCTTGGAGCTCAAATAGTCCTTCCTAAAAAAACCAAGCTCTCACCTGTATTTGATAAGAGGCACCTCCCTTGTAGAAACAGGGAGAACTCAGGCTGTTCAACTTGGAGAAGAGAAGGTTGCATGGACACCTCAGAGAATATTCCAGGTTCTGAAGGGGCTACAGGGAAGCTACAGGGAGAGGGACTGTTCATCCAGAACAAGACAAGGGAGAATGATTTCAAACCAAAAGACGGGAAATTTAGGTTAAATACAAAGTGAGAAATTGTTCCCTGTGAGGATGATGAGGCCCTGGCACAGGGTGCCCAGAGCAGCTGTGGCTGCCCCATCCCTGGAAGTGTCCAAGGCCAGGACAGGGCTTGGAGCAAGCTGGGCTAGTGGAAAGTGTCCCTGCCCATGGCAGGGGGTGGAACAAGCTGATCTTTAAGTTCCCATCCAGACCAAAACATTCTGTGATTCTTTGATTCTCTACATAAGGCAAGACACTAAAAATCCAGTATCTTATCTGGATTATCAATAAAATATCTGCCGAGCCAATATAAGGATGCTTAGAGACCCAAATGTAAGTTGTTTAATTCCTATTCCTTATTTCCATTTTGATTTGTTTTTTCCTCTCAGTTTTGTCAGCATTTTTCATCTGCAGTAACTTATCTGGGAACTTAGATCCCCGATTTCCTTTCCCTGGCATTATTTTTAGAAAGACACGTGTAGAGCTGAGAAGTAGGTAGCTGCAGTGTTGCTTGTCAGTGACTAACAAGGAAATTGGGCAGGATTAAAGGCAGGGAGAGTCCAGAGTCTCTTTGGTGAACTCAGAGCAGAGTTGTTGTGTTTGTGGGACAAATAAAATAAGGGCCAGGTTACCTAATCTGTAACAGCTCACCTGTGGAATGAGCAGAAAACTCAAAACTGAAGTTGTTGGGAAAATTTCCCTCTCCAGAAATCAAATGGAATAGTATTTGTAGGTGAGAGTGTTGGACTGATTCCAGTGGGGGTAAAGCCCTTGATTTAATGAAAATTAACCAGTGAGTGTTCTGGTTTGGTGAGGGTGGTGACCTTTAGGGAGTGCAAGTCCCTGCTTGGCACAAGGGGTTTTTGGGATGTACATAAAGGCTGAAACTGGCACCAGAGTTCCCTTTCTGGACTTCTGAAAAAGCATTTATATAGTGATAAACAGTTGTTTTTTCTGTGCAGACTAAGTGATCCTGATTAAGTCATTGGGATGTTTTGTTTAGGGCCATAATTGTGCAGCATCCTTTGGGAATGTTGTTTCTATTTTTGGCCAAAGTGATGCAACAAAACAAATTCTTTTAAAATTGTAATTTCCATTTAGAATTCTGTCTGTAGAAAGTTTCATGAGCTCTTGCCTTTTGGTAATTTCAGCTGGGGGTGGGGGGTTGCACAGTGGATGGGCCACAGTTTCATCCTCTCTGCAGTTTCCAGCCTGGAGGAGAAATCTGGTTCCAATTTTGCTCGATACTGTATCTCAGATTATTTTTGCAGCTTCATTCCCTAAAACCAATTTGTCTATTTTTGGTGACAGTAGTAGGAGTGTCATTAATTGTTGAAAAGTGTTTAGTTTGAGCACTTCAGGGTGGTGCAGTACAGTGCTTTCATATCTTGTATGAGCCCAGCAGAGGCTGTGTCATCTGCCTGGGGCTTCTTTCACTTTTTTTCTTCCCCTCAAAGAGAAGCCCCTGCAGTCTAAAGTTTGCTGTTGTGATATTGTGGAGGGTTTCTTTTGGAGCTGGAGTCATTGGCTTGTTTTTCTGTATTCTGCCTGTAAGATGTCTGGGATCTTGGGAAGTTTTTTGCCTCAGATACACCTGTTTCCCAAGGTTTGAGTTCCTAGCATGCTTTTTTCACTTGGGTGACGCTTGTTTCCTGTTCCTGCCTCCTTTAATCTTTCTGTATATTTTAATTTAATATTTAAAGACAGATGTGAGTGAGGAGCTGGCTCTTGGCAGTGCCTTAGTGACCTCAGTGTGCTCAGTCAGCCACGTCCAGCTTGAGGAATTTGGCCTTAGGTGCAAATTTTTTTCCCTGGATGGCATAAATGAACAAGAGCAACAGCAGCTGCAGCCTCAAGCTGATGTCCAAAATCAGGGATACAACTGTGAGGGCCATAGGTGACTCCTCTGTGCCCTGCTTGCATCCTGAGAGCAGCCCTGGGAATGTGGGGAAGCCTAAATTTCTTTTTGTGCATGGAGCTTTCTAGTTGTATTAGTCATCCATCAGGCTTCTGGATTATTTAAGTGCTCGAGCACTCCTCAAAAAACAGCAATATCTATTTGTAGAAAGGTACATCATGTGAAGTGCAGTTCCAGTATGTTAGAGCTGCCTGCTGGAGATATTCCTGGGAATTTTGCCCTTCCAGTTGTGGGACTTCAGGAGCTGCAGAGCCCCCATCAAAGCTCTGAAATCTTAAAGGCTTCTGGTTGCTCTTGTGGATGCGTATGGTGATGCATTAGAACTCTTCTCAGCTTCTCCCACAAAATCACTCCCTCCTGTTCAGCTCAGTGCAGCCTCAGCTGGTCTGTGTCGGTCTCCAGACACTGAGAAAACCTGAGGAGAGGGTGATCTGTAGCATTAAGGGGAAATATTCTTCCATTAGGCACAGGAAAACTGACTCAAATAGTGAAAGACCAAACCCTCTTCTCTAACTCTTGAACTTGTTCTGTCTTGAACTGAGTCTGAAAGTGCCTAAAGCTGAAATGCTCCATTTTTAAGCTGTAATTCATCTGTCTATGCTGTTGGCAGAAAATCTTTAGGACAGTTGCTAGCTAGAAAGTTACTTCCAATACAGCACAATTATATCCTCATAAACTTAGAGAAAACTCAAATCTTCATGGGTTTTGTAATGCATGTGAGTTGACTTCATTGTTTTCCAACCCAGAAATTAAACATGAGGTTTCATGTAAGCTTTTGAGATTCACAGACTGGCAAAACACTTGTCCTTGCTTATGCAGTCTGGCTTTTATGTAACTCATTATTTTTGCTCAAATGTTGCAGATAGTCGGTTTCCTCTAGCAACAGCCACCAGATGTTTCACTGAACAAGACTTAATTCTTTAAAATTGACCTGTGAGAAATGTGTGAAGGCGAACAGGGAGGCGGAACAATTGTGTGCCAGTGTGATTTCCATTTCCTTGCTAGAACCCCACTGCAAGCCTTGCAGTTTGATTCCAGCAGCGAGGGATCCTGGTTTTTTGTGGTACACTATGGGCCCTTGTCTGTGGTTTTTAGTGTTTCCATAAATGTGGTGTTGGGAGCTGGGGGATGGGATCAAGCTGTCTTGCAACTGTTGGTGTTACTTGGACAATTAGCTTTATATGGATTAATTCTGTTTGGTGGATATGCCACCGTGGGAATCCTGCTGTCTGTAGGTCTTCTGTGATCAATCCTGTGCTTTGCTAGACTATTTCCTGTTTCCTATTTCCACGGGAAACCAACTCCTACCTCAGTTTTCCAACTGGGGGAAGAGAGTGACCCAGTGGGGTGAGTGGTCCTGGTGGTCACTGCAAGAAGTTCCCAGCAGCTCTTGTCTCTGAAACATCCCAGTTCTGGGGGTTTGTCCTGTCCATCCAGGACTGCTTTGTGTGGGAGAAGATTGCACAGGGATTCTTTGCTGGGGGTGAATTATCTGCAGCCTGGATTTTTGGGTCTGTTGTTTTATTGTCCAGGTCTGCAGAGATTACATAAATCAAGGCAGAGCTGTGCCATTTCCCTTCCCCAGGATATCTTGCTCCCATTTTGCTGCTTCTTGTGCAGTTTGGGCATGGGTGTGTGCATGGGACAGATGATCTTCAAGAGGGAATTTACTGGTCTGTAACTGGGGGTATTGGTGATAGCTCTGTACCTGAGAAATAAGGATTGAGTAGAGAAGTTCAGCTCTGCAGATATTTTCAAGATTCTGGAGATGAAAGTATCTCAAGGCCACGTTGGATGGGACTTGGAGCACTCTGGGCTAGTGGAAGGTTCCATCCCCCTATGGCAGGGGGATGGAACTGGATGAGCTTTAAGGTTCCTTCCAACCCCATCCAGTCTGGGATTCAGCTGCCAGCCAGCCCTGCAGTTCTGGAGTTGACTCACTGAGAGGTCAAACAAGCACCAGAGCTGGTGAAAAGGAGGGACTTGAGGGTGTTTGGTGGATGGAGCACCAGGAAGGTGCCTTTTGGGGTAGCTAGATGTTAACTGGGGTACACACACATGTCTGATGTGTGTGTACCAGGCATGCCTGTTTGGTAACCTGGGGGCTGTTCAGCTCTGCAGTCAGAATTATCTCATCCCAGAATTACAGAATCATTTAGGTTGGAAAACACCTTTAAGATGAAGTCCAACTTTTGGCCAGTCACCACCTTTTGAACTAGAACAGAGCACTAAGTCCAACCATCAGTTGTTTCTTGAACACCTCCAGTGATAGTGACTCCACCACCTCCCTGAGCAGCCCATTCAGATGCTTCATAACTCCTCCTGTGAAGAAATTCCTCCTGATGTCCAGCCTGAACCTCCCCTGGCACAGACTGAGGCCATCATCCTCAGCCCCAATGAGGCAGCTAAAGCCTGGCTTTGCCTCCCACTCTCCTTCCTCATGGTAACCATGCCAGCATGGGGCTGTCTGCTCATGAAGCTGCCCTGTCCCTCCCAGAAGTGTGGGAGGTGTGACCCTGACCTGTGGCTGCCAATGCTGGGAGGCTCCACTGGGCTGGAATTGCCTTGTTTTTGCCTAATTTCACCTTTTAGCCTGTCTCAGCCTGGCTGCTGAGCTACTAATGCTCTGCTCATGGTTTGTTCCATCCCTGGAATGGGCTGGAGGAGCCTGAGCTGCTCTGTTTCAGGCCTCTGGGATGCTGTGGGGCATTTTGAGGGTTCCCCTGAAGGCAGCTGCTGGAAAGTGCTCGTAGCAGGATAGAAGATGTTGCTGGGATAAACTGATTTTTATCTGGGAAGGTTTCCTTGCTGCTCACTTCCTTTGGGTCATGAGTCTGGAAGTGCAAACACTTAATTGTTTTAATTCTAAGGATTAGGTGCTTCTTCTCATTACCTCAACCCCTCTTTCTGAGCTTCAGCACTTCCAGTCTGAAAGATTAAGATCAAATCTAGAAGGGACCTATCATAGTGAGTGGCATCCCTGCCAGTGGCAGAGGGTTGGAATGAGATGAGCTTTAAGGGCCCTTCTCACCCAAACCATTCCATGATTCCACAAGTGTGTGGATTGCTGTACATATGGAGCTTTGACTCACACCCAGGCTCTGTGGTTGTGCTGTTGTAAACAGAGTTGAGAAGGCTGGTTTTGAGCTGTGCTGGAGGCTTGGTCTCACTGATTGCTTTTCTGGAGAAAAAGCCCCACTAGCAGGAAAACTAAAGCTTGATTGCCAAGTTTTGTACCTGATCACCACCTAGATCAGGTGTAAAATGCTTTTTGTATATATGTGTGAGTTGGGAAAATTGTCATACAGTACCACTGACCTTTCCTTAGAACAAACAAACCTCACTGCTAACATGCACCCATCACAGTAATCCAGGGAATAATCCCTGGAAAATACTATAAAATCATATTAATCCTTTCATTTTCTCAGCATGCAGGAGCTATGGTCTAGTTGAGGTGTTAGGGCACAGGTTGGACTCGATGATCTTAGAGGTCTCTTTCAACCTCATTATTCTGTGATTCTGTGAGTAAGAGATGCCAAAGGATACCTGGGCATCTTCACCTGTATCTGGTGGTGTTTCAGGGGAGGCAGAAGAGCTTGGCTCCTGGAAGGGGCATCTCCTGTTCCCTGTCAGATGTGCTCTGGTGTGAGTGGTCCCAGGCTGTGCTGTGGAAGAGGAGTGATCAGCTGCAGACAGGGACTGTCCAACCTCCTTCCTGGCCAGCTGGCAGGTGATGTGATTTCTACAGGCAAATACATGGTTGTTGTGATCTTCTCTTGCTCGAGCAGCAGCAGAGGTTTGCAGGGCTGTAAATCACTTCAGAGAGTGCAGGTAATGAAGCCAGGTCTCTTGAGGACATCAGGCTGGTACTTTATAGATGTGGTCAAGCAATGATCCATCACAAACAAGGGGTTGATTATATTTAGGTAGGTTGTTTCCTTTTCCATGTGCAGCTTCTCCTTGTCCTGAGATGCAGCCTGGGAGGGATGATGGCCAAACCTGCATGGTTGAGAGTTTGTTTTCCATTTTAATGTTGCCCTCAGGTGCTGGGAGGTCTAATTTTTAACATTTCAACAGTTTCATTCTCACTAAACTTTCTTCTCCAGGTGAATGAGAATCTGGGCAGTTTCTGTGATAAAACAGCATTCTTCCAATTCTTGTTGTCTTGCGTATCAATGGAAATGGAAAATGGGTTAAAAAGACTTTCCTGATGCAGATGTTTAAGTCGGCCACAGTGAAATTGTATCAAGTTTTGGTTTTTCTGGGATGCCATCTTTGGAGACATGGGGCTGCTCCTGTGAGCAAGGATGGTGGTTGACCTCAAATGAGCTCTGAAGGTCACAGGTTCAAGAAGGGATGAGCTACCTCTCATGGCCCAAGCTGTGGGGCACCATTCCCTGAGCTGTGGGAACAGGAGGCTGCACAGATTCACCCAGAGCAGGGTGAGTTCAGTCAGGTGGGGCAAGCCAGCCCAGCACTGATGATATTACAGGTTCTGAGATGGTCTTTAAGACCTTCACTCCAACACAGAGCATCACTGTGCTCTCCCCGTGCTCCCAGGGGCTTGGCTGCCTGGTGCTTGTGCATCACACCTGCACTGTCATGGCATCAGCTTCTCAGGAATAATCTGAAATGCCCTTGTGCCACCTGCCTGCGTTCATGATCTGACTGAGAAGACTCAGCTAGAAATAGCCTGAATTTTCTTCCGCATGTGGTGATTCAAAAGGGTATTTTGTGGCTGAGCACAGAGCCATTTTTGGGTTTCAGACCACAAAAACAATGTTTGAAAAAGTGCCTGAAGTACTGGGCAGTTTTCTAGAGACGTGATCAAGAGGTGCTGTGTTTCCTTGTGGAAGAACTGCCTTGTAGGCAGAAGAATTGGGCTTGTTTTTCCAGCTTTCTCAAGGTCATGTTGTTGGCATGGGAGGGGGAACAGGTGCTGTAATGGAGTAATTACTCTTGGAAATACAGTTTAAGATAGCACCTAAAGGGGATCTGTGGTTGAGAGAGGCAGGGTTCCAGCAAAGGATTCTTAGAGCTCAGCCTGTGTTTAAGTGAAGATTTGGTGGTGGGGGAGGATTTAGATGGGAGATTTGTGCCTCTCAGAGGGCAAAGAGGCTTGGTAGCAACTGGCTTCTCTCATGGTTTGGAGGCATGGGAGAGCCCCCCATGTCTTGTAGCTAACAGGGTGGGGAAAGGTGTTGTGTTTCTGCTCAGTGAGGTTACTGCCTGTGAAATTAAGTGCTGGGGTTCAGTGTGAAGGAATGTGCAGCTGTGGTTAGTCCAGGCCCATGCAGTGCAGGATAAAGGCATGCTATCATCAGGATGTGCTTCCCTTGGCTGTAGATCTCTGTGGGTACCTGTGTGGCATCTCTGCTCTGTTTTAAAAGATAAACCTAACTCTGAAGTCCGGATGAGTGTGAGAGGTGGAATAAACAGCTTTCTCCTCCAGATCTTGCTCTGATCATCACTCCTTGTTCAGTGTTTTTTTGCAGGCCACTGGCTTCATTTTTCCCATTGCTAATTCAGGGAATCCATAAGGTGTTCTATAATCTCTTTGCACCAAACTGTTCCTCTATCACAGCTTTGGTTCTCGAGGAACCTTTACACTTCTCTCTGCAGTGTCACTAATTTTTAAGTCATTCTAGGATGGGAAATACAGTTTCATGGAGCTGCACACACTTCCTATAGCTTCTGCTGCTGGAGTAAGTGAATTTAAGGATGTCTTAGGAAATGCAGTTTCAGTTCTTGGATGATCCAGTATCTAATAAGGCCCAAGTTCTGAAGCTTTTTCTGTGAACAGGGATAAGCAGCTCCATTCCCATGTGGATTCCTTTGTGCTATGCTGCACAGCTGAGCTGGTGCTTCATTATTTTCCTCACTGAGGGAATATGTGTGGATAGGTCTCCTATGACTGTATCATAATGGTGGAGAAATTCAGGGTCTTTGAATTCTTTGTTAAGTGGGATTGATGGCAACTTTATGTTGTGGTCAGCAGGCTGGTGGGAAGGGATGGCATGCAGAGGGACCTGGGGAGGTGGGACTGTGGGAAACTCATGGAACTCAACAAGGCCAGTGTCCTGCCCCTGGGCCAGGGCCATCCCAAGCACAAACACAGGCTGGGGGGAAGAGGGATTGAGCACAGCCCTGGCAGCCCCAAACCCCAGTGCCCTGCAGCTTGGGCAGCAGGGCAGGGGGGGATTCTGCTCCAGTCAGGTGAGACCCCACCTGCAGAGCTGCCTCCAGCTCAAGGGTTGCAGCAAAGAAAGGAGGTGGAGCTGCTGGAGCCAGTCCAGAGGAGGCCATGGAGATGCTCCAAGGGCTGGAGCCCCTCTGCTCTGCCTGGCAGAGCTGGGGGTGCTCACCTGGAGAAGAGAAGGCTCCAGGGAGAGCTCAGAGCCCCTGCCAGGGCATGAAGGGGCTCCAGGAGAGCTGGAGAGGGACTGGGGACAAGGGATGGAGGGACAGGACAAGGAGGAATGGCTTCCCACTGCCAGAGGGCAGGGTTAGATTTGATATTGGGAACAAATTCTTCTGTCTGAGGATGGGGAGACCCTGGCACAGGTTTCCCAGAGCAGCTGTGGTTACCCCATCTCTGGAAGTGTCCAAGGGCAGGCTGGATGGGGTTTGAAGCAACCTGGTCTAGTGGGAAATGTCCCTGCTCATGGCAGGGGGTGGAACAAGCTGAGCTTCCAACCCAAACCAGTCTATAAACACAGGAAAGGGCTAGAAACTTCTGAAACAGGAGTCTCGACATAGAGGTCTGATGCCTTGAGGAATGCAACAAAATCCTTCTTTTTGTTAACCACAAGCCTTCACTCTTGTCCATACTAGCTGCTATTTATAGTTTTAGTGGTGTGTGCCTTGTCTTTCCTTCCGAATGGATTGCTGGACCACAAGTGGGTGGAAGATTTGTTTGTTTTGGCACAACATTCCCTTTAGATAGGCACGGCTGGAGTTCAGAGCAAACGGAGCCAGGCCGTGAACTGTGCAAAGTCCTTAACAGGAGGGAAAGGAGAGAAGCAGGAAGAGTTGTCATGTAAAATTACCTCTCTGAAACAGAACCATCCCTTCAGTTTATTTCCCTGCTGGTTTACAGGCTGCTTCCTCGAGCTGACGTTGCTCCATCGGGCGCGCCGTGAGCTTGAGCGTTTGTGTCAGCGCTGCCTGTTCCTGCCACTTGCCCTCCCTGGCTGTGCTGTGGGTTGGTAATCCAGTATCCCTCCTTTAGGGCATTGAGGAGCTCCAGTGGTGATGCTCCTCTGGCACAGATTGTAATGGATGTAACCAAAACAGCAAGGTGACCTCAGAGAGGGAGCTCAGGTGTTCACTGGCTGTTGAAGTGCCTTTGACTGACCTGTCAGATAAGCATCAGGCAGTGACACCGTGCTGAGATGCACATAAAGGGTTATCAGTGTCAGTGACAGCAGCTGACGTGAATGAAATCCACTGCCATGACCTTAACACGGCAGCATTTCCAAAATTTGGCTTAAGAATGGAAATAAATGTGCTGTTGTAGCTGGATGTGGCTTTGGAGTTATTGCTTGTGACTTGAAAAATCGTGGCTTATGGAATATCCTGAGTTGGAAGGGACCCACAGGGATTATCAAGTCCAACAGCTGGCCCTGCACAGGACACCCCAATAATCCCATGTCCCTGAGAGCATTGTCCAAACACTCCTTGAGCTGTGGCAGCCTTGGGGCCAAGACCATTCCTTGGGGAGACTGTCCAGTGCCTGACCACCCTCTAGGGGTAGAATTTTTTCCTAATATCCAACCTAACCCACCCCTACCTACAGCTCCATGCTATTTTTTCTCACCATGCAGGGATTTTGGGGATTGCAGATGACCTTGTAGGCATTAACACCCTCTTGGGCACATTGTCCATCACCCAGTGCAAAGGCAGGTGATGTCTGACCACCCCTGTTTGCCAGCCTATGTTCAGAAGAGCCAGGAAGGGATAGTGATGTCTTAACCAGGCTGATCCTTCACAAATTTAAATTTGTCCTTTTTCTGGTGAGCTTGAGGGGGGAGCTTTGATGACCTTGGTGATGCCCATGTGAGGGTTGGATGGGTATTGGCAAGAAGATGCCTCTGAAACTTCTCCAGACTGTCACTGTGAGAACCCAGAATGTGTTTGTTGCCATCTCTGGTGCTGCACATGCCACCCAGACGTGTTCTGGTGTGTGCAATGGTTTTACAGGAGTGCCAGTGCAGAGACTCCATCTCTACTGATGCTGCTCCACCTGGAGCACATGGACCTCATCTTGGCATCATTTTACAAAGAAGCTGCACCTGTGAAAGCACAGGTAGGAGAATAACAGCTGTGGGATGGTGCTTCCTAGTACACCTGGAAGGAGCTAAAATACCCACCCAGTGTGTGAAGACTTCTAAGGAGCTGACAGCTTCAAATTTGAGGAAGAAAAAAACCCAGAAAACCAACCAACAGCACAAACCTTCAAGGATTATGATTTTTTTAAAGCCATGTGGCTGCTCCTGGAGTGTTGGTGGCTCCTGCCTGTCTTCCCCCTGTGGGCAGGTGCCATCAGCCACTTCCCTGCCAGATTGAGGAAGGAGCTCAGCACAAACATTTCATTTCTGTGAATAAATGCAACTGTTTGTTTGTGCATTTTGGGATTACAGTGCCTAATTGCCCTACTGAGGAAGTGCAGATTTTTATGGGGCTGATGGTGTTTGTGTGGGTGTAGCCACCAGCACAGAATTAGACCAGTAACCAAGACTGGACCTTGCACTGGGGAGGAGGCAGCTCAGCTGCCAGCAAACAGAGTGACCTTTGCTTCATTTAGAAATAAACGAAGAAAAATAAATTATAAGAAATTAAAATTTAAAAGGCAAGAGACAGGATCTAAGCATCTTCTGGCCTGCCTGCAAGGAGGTTGTGCTTCTCCAGGGGGTATTTTGCTTGGTCTGGATGTGATTCTTAGCACCTTTCAGTCACATAGGTAATGCAAATCCTTCTGACAGCTGAGCTGCCTCACCAGGACACAGAGCTGGGAGATCTGGGAGATAGAAGGAGTCTTATCAGAGAGGAAGGAAGTGATGGCTCTTTATGTGCCATAAGGATGCTGCCCTGTGGGATAGGCAGGTTTTGGGGTGGGACAGCTTGTTTTGGGGCTGCAGTGTTGACATCATGGAGTTTTTATAATCCCATACCAGGAAGGGGATTGCTGCAGGAGGTTTCAGGCTTTGAGTGTAACAGTGCCTTAAATATAAAATTCTGGCAGTTTTTAATGGACATTATCTATTCCAATAAAAACCTTCCTCTCCCAAAACAGAGGTGGCAAGTAATCAGGGTGCTGGCAACAGCATTGGGTTGCTTAGGCTGAAGCATTGATTTATTAAGCCCAAATTAGCAGGATTTATTACACAGGGGTTGTGGTTCTTACCTTTCCAGCTCCCTTGTGCTCTAAGCCTCATAAGCAGGTGAATGGTTAATTACCCCCATCTGACAGCAGCTGACCTCCAGAGAAGCAGCCCCATTAAAGGCTGGGGCAGATTTCTCTCCCTGTGTCTCTCAGGTACATAGTTTCCTCTTCAAGACACGGTTTAATTGCAAACAAAATATGTAGGTGATGTCAGTCAAATTCCTGCCAAATGTCTCATTCTATGAAGAGACAGTGTGGTCTGCTCCTCTCTCCATGACTGCTGGAAAAGGCAGTATCTTCACAAAAGGAGAAGGTAAAGTTCAGGCATTAAAAGGAAAAAACATGTCCATTAAATCATGGACTTTCAGGTTTTCTTGTGTTTTCCCTTAATACACTCCCTCTCTCTCCTGGTGGCATCACCATTATTTTTTTACCAAGTGCTGCTGTTCCAGCTCTTACATCACCATGTTTCCAGTCTATTACCCAGCTCTTACGAGGAGTTTTTAGTGATGAGCAGCCTTGAATGAAGTCTGTTGGGCACCATCAAGAGTCTGTGGGATGGATTGATGCACACTTGGCAAAGTTCTTTTCCCAATTTGCTGTGGGGCATTTGGGCTTTGCCTGCCAGGCCAGGTCTTAAGGTGCACCTGCAGAGTGTACTTGAGACTTCTGCCCACTCCACTGCTCTTGGGCACGTTCCCTCCTTATCTTTTCATCCTCTCTTTGTGTGAGGCTGTGTGGTAGTGAAGAACAGCTGCTTGAGTTACTGTGGGGTCATCCCTGGAATCACAGAAGGACATGGATGCACAGTCTCTCACACGAGCTTTGGCTGCTGTTCATCCCTGCAGGACACACCTGAGCCAGGCTGAATCGTGCCCAATTTGTGGTGCATTTGGCACTTGGTGACTAAATCATCTCACTGAATCAGGTACTTGCATGAAAATCCCTTTCTGAAGCTGCCTACTTCTGGTGCACCCTCCTAACTTCATTCCTGTTGCATGGAAGTGGGATCTTCTCCAAGGCTTTGCTGCTCTGTGATGCACACCTGGACACTGAAAGAGCCCTTGCAGCGTGTTTAGAGCTCCATGCTGTGAGAGTCCAGATGTTTTCCTGTCTCCTGAGCCACCAGGTACCCACACTGAGCACCAGGAGGCTGATCCTGAGTCTAAGCAGTGGTGTCTGAAGATCATTTCAGGAGCTGGTAAGAGACTTAGCAGAAGTTTGGTGTCATTTTGAGCTGAGGCAGCAAAGAATCCATTCTGCTTGCTTGTCCTCAGCTTTTGGAAGTGCTCTACGTATTGGTTGGACAGAGAGGGGACAACCTGTTCCCATCAGCTAGCCACAAGCCAAGCCTGGGGACCTGGGGCTTTCTTAAGTTGGGATACAAAGACCCTGCATCTGAATCCCACCTCCCTGCTGGTCTGTTAGGACAGTTTTTATGGATACTGGATGGCACTTGACAGGAATGTGTCCTTCCATAGGGGAAGCACATACCTGTTGGATGCTGGATTCACTTTGGACAGGGCCAGAAGGCTCTCAGCACCTCAGGGCTCCCTGTTATCCCAAGCTGGGTTCCACCAGCACAGCTTCTACCCCGCCTTGCCATCAAGGTGTCTTCAGTTTTATTTGACCCATCTCCTCAACTTCACAAGGCCTTTTCTTCTGGTGAGAGGCTTCTCCCCACCCCACACACACTGTGAGAGCTGCCTTGGCTCTAAACTTGATATTTGCATTCCTTTCTGAAGAAGAAGAAAGCATTTCATGGTTTGGAGACTACCAAGGCTTTTGGGGGTGGGGGGAAGTTGTGTTTGGCTGCCAAGTTCACCAGTCCTTTCAGGCTGTCTGAGCCTGTCTGCAATTTATCCTCTGTGCTGCTTTTCCTTGCCAGACAGAGTGCAGATAAAACAGTCCTAGATGATTGAGGTGCATCTGTGTTAAATTAGGCTGTAAATCTGCAAAAGTGATGTTGCTGCCAGTGATCCAAGGCTGCTCCAGAGCCTAAGCTCCCCTGGTGGTCGTGATGAGGACTTTGATACCATTAACAGCAAACTACATCCATCAAGCACCATGGATGCACCTGAATCCATGTGCTGTGGATTATTCCTTGATGATGGATGCACATGGTTGTCTAGAAGTCATCTTTGCCCTTTTCTTCTTCAAATCCATTGCCTGGAAGGAAGGGGATGGTATAGGGACATCTGCACCTCTCTTTTTGCTGTTAAACAACCTGGTATAACATTTTGCTGTTAAACAACCTCCCTTTTAAGAGGAAAAATAAACCTACACGTTTTTGATGCCTGGATATCAGAGAAGGGAAGAGAACTTCTGCAGGGTCTGTTGTAGAGCTTCTGCTGCTGGCAGGTTTTTCCTCATTTCCTCTGTAGCATCCCCATAAATACATATTTCTGCTGAAACCTGATCTTTTGTGGCCTTACACAGCCTGTTTTGCCAGCAGAGATGGTGTCCTGACCACGGGCTCTTTGAGAAGCTGCTCAAAGATTGGACTTGATGATCTTGGAGATCTTTTCTGACCTTAGTGATTCTAAACACTGGATGGTAAAGCTGGGGTCAGTTGCTGTACTGTCAGGAGATAGATCCCAAAAGTACTGTGGGTGTGAGGGTCCCCTCCAGGCAGGACCCCTGGGATGCAGGGAATGCTGCCCTGGAGCTGGTGGGGTGTATGGACTGCAGGGATCACAGGGATGTGCTGCTCACAGCCAGGCATTGGCACTCCAATGGGATTTCTACAGAGGGATGTGAGTCTCACTTCTGCTCAAGCCTCACAAGATACAGAGGCACTGATCTGGCAGTTGCACCTCAGCTTTCACTCTACCCAGCCTAAAAAAAAAAAAAGCTCAAAATATGTAGAGCTCAAGTTTCATGAGGGGATTTTTAAATTTTATTCCAGCATTCAGCTGTTCCTTTAGCTGTCCCAGCATAGTCTCCCTCTTCATAGACAGCACTAACTCTCCTTTTCTGACAGATTATGGTCTCTAGTCCTTTTTACATCTGTAGGAATGTGCATCCCTGGCTGCTGGCACACGTTTGGCTGGGACTGAGTTCGGGGAGAGAAATCAATGAATTGATCTCACATCACACAATCCACTTCCCTGGAAAATGCTCTGTGCTTTGTTTTGACTCTGCTCATGTGGAAGAACTAAATTTCCAACTAAATTAGTTTTTCCCTTGGAAACCTTCCTGGCTTTCGTGCTGAGCTTCTGTAGAGGGGATTGGGAGCAAAGTTCAGGAATGAACTTAGAGAATGGGTGCTTGGATCACTCTCACTGAAACAATCAACTGAGATCACTTGGAAGAGTAACTTGCCAATGTATTTAGTTGGGGATTATACAATTAATGTGTTTTAGCATGTTCCAAAGGCCTTCAAGGAAAAGAACTCTTGGAAATTCACTTTACTCAGCTGGAAAAAGGCACGAGTTCGTTTGGGTTCATCCCTGTTTGTAAAAACTGGAATTGGAGGATGCAGACTTGACAGTCCTGGGCATTCATGAGTTATGAATGAGGGCAGTGATCCACAGTTGTCCATCCTTCTCCCTTCCCAGCAATATAGACTTAAATATTGCTTGTCTTCCTCCTTATTTTCCTTCTGTGAAGCATTGAGCAAAACTAACTGCACAAGCTGGAGATTAAATTGTTGGGTCAAATGATTCAGCAGAAGCAATTCATAATGTTTAAAAAGGCATCTGCAGCCTCCAAGGTTGGGAAGAATCTCCCAAGTGAGGGGCATCTGATGTGCACCTGCTTGCTGTAGTTGGCAGCCAGCTTTGTCACTGCTGTTCCCAGCTCTAAATTGCAGCAGAGAATTTTGACCTACTTTTTCAGTTTTTCTGTTGTTTTGCACAACGTTGAGGACACTGAAACCAGGTCAGTGTAGTGCTGGTTGGAGAAGCACAGATAAATGCTGGTCTCTGTGTAGAGGTGCTGCTGGGGTACAGTGAGGGAGGTGGAATACATCCCGTGGAAGATCCTTGAAGCAACCAGAAAACTCTTGAGTGGGAGATGAAAAGGCAAAAAAAAACCCCCAAAAAACCCCAAAAAATATAATGTCTCATTATCTGAGTGGGGAAAGTATTTGACCTTCCATCTTCCCTTCCTTGGCTTGGGTAATAGCCAAGCACCAGAGCAGGGCCCTCTTCCAGGTAACAGCAGGAGTGTGGATCTGCTGGAGGGCTGGGAGGCTCTGCAGAGGGATCTGGACAGGCTGGATCCACGGGACAAGGCAGAGGTGTGAGGGTCAACAGGGCCAAATCCAGGTACAGCACTTAAGTCACAACAGCCCTGTGGAACACTCCAGGTGTGGAGTTGGTGTCTGGGAGGCTGCCTGGTGAAAAAGGACCTGTAATGACCAACATGAGCCCAGGTGGCCAAAAAACCAGCAGTGTTCTGGCTTGTGCCAGCAGTAGTGTGACCAGCAAGAGCAGGGTAAGGATTGACCACCTGTACTGGGCACACCTGGAATCCTGGGCTCAGTTTTGGACCTCCCACAGCAAGAATGACCCCGAGGGGCTGAAGGGTGTCCAGGGAAGGGAACTGAGCTGGGGAAGGGGCTGGAGCACCAGGAGCAGCTGAAGGAGCTGGGGAGGCTCAGCCTGGAGGAAAGGAGGCTCAGGAGGGACCTTCTGGCTCTGCACAACTCCCTGCCAGGAGGGAGCAGCTGAGGGGGGCTCAGGCTCTGCTCCAAGGGAACAAACAACAGGACAAGAGGAAATGACCTCATGCTGTGCCAGGTGAGGGTTTATTTGGATATTGGGGAAAAGTTCTTCATAGAAAAGTTTGTCAGAGATTGGAACAGGCTGCTCAGGGCAGTGGTGGAGTCACCACACCTGGAAGTGTTCAGAAGATGTGTGGATGTGGCACTTGGGGACACGGTTAAGTGGTGGCCTGTGCAGTGCTGGGTTAGTGATGGGACTTGATGAGCTCAGACAGCCTTTCCAACCTCATGGATTCTGTGATTCTAGCATAGGATATTTGGTTATCTGTTCATTTGTCTCCTCAGGAGCAGGGCAAATCTCAGAACTCTTATTTTCTCATTATTAGAACAGCGACTTTGCCAGGAGAAAATAATGGGATGGCTGCAGAAGAAGAAAATTTTATTGTGGCCAGTTGGAAGGCCAGAAGCAGGATAAGAAATGCAACGTCATGGAAGTGGGGAGATAAAAGCAGTGGGGTGAGAAGGCTTTAGGGGATGTGAAGCCTGTGGAGATGTGTGTCCTTGCAGAAGAGAGCAGAGCTGGGAATGAAGGCTTTCCTAATTGCACTTTATTAAAGGCAGAGCATTGACTCCTTGGAAGCTGTTAAGGCACACAGTGAGGCAGAGCACACAAAGCCAGCTTGATCCTCTAAGCTTAGGAGTGTAAGCATAAAATGAGTTGGTAGATGCTAAAAACATGAGCAGCACATCGTGTATGTCCTGATTTCAGAATGTTTCTCCTTACCTGCAGCTTGGCTGCTCTCCTTTTCCAGAGGGTGAGTGCTTTGTCCCAGTCTGTGGCAAAGCCAGTGAAGTTTTCTGCTGCTGAAGGCTCTACTTTTTACACAGTGTGAGGGTGGAAGCTGGTGAGCTCATATCTGTGTGTTTATAACATGTCAGTTGAGAGCCCTGGAGGATTTTCTAGTCTTTGAAGTCATGTGGGAAGTAGCAGATCTTGTCTGGAAAGTGCTCTCCACATCAGGAGACTTACCAGATGTATTTACACAGGCACGTGGGGTGGATGTTGGAAAACCCAGTGGGAAGGCATGTGCCTTGTCCTAAAGCAATGATCTTGGAGCTGCTTTGAGGAATTGTGGTCCTGTGTCTGTAGAGAGCAGGGTGAGTTCACCCATCCCAACAGAAAATGGGGCTTTCTTGGATGTCTCTTCTTAAAAGATTTAAAAAGGAATGATGGGGCTGAATTCCTGCTTTTCAGGGTGTTGCTTCATCCACCAGGCATTTTCAGTTTTATTTCTAGCATGTATTGACTCCTTCAGGGATCAAATCCACACACAGACCTGGACCAGGCCTGCTTGCTTCAATTTGAAGAAGGGAATGTTCATTGACTATTTGAGTTTGGACAGATTTCTGAAATTGTGCCACAAACCAAGACTTTGAGAAAACTTGTTCCTGTCATGGAGTGGACTCCAGAGTAACTCAAGGAGGTCAAAGAAGTTTTGAGTTCAAAGGAAGTGAGCTTTTCCTTTGGGGAACAAGGGAAAGGGGGAACACGAATGGCTTTGGCTTCTTCACACCACCTCTCATTTGTGATGTCCCTTCCTACATCTGAAGGGCTCCCCTGAAAAATGGTGAGGCTGTGAGCAGTGTCTCTGTGCCATTCATTAAACACTCCTTCACTCTGGATTGTGGATATCAACACAAACAGCAGCTGCCCTCCAGACCTGCCTGGAATTGTTCCAGTCCGGGCTGGACCAGGCTTGGAGCACCCTGGGATAGTGGAAGGTATCCCTGCCCATGGCAGGGGGTGGAACAAGATGGGCTTTAAGGTCCCTTCCAACACAAACCATTCCATGATTAAACACCTCCTGGAAGCTGGTTTCTAGCTTTAGTGCTGTGGGTTTATCAGTGGAGGAGAGGTTGTGGCATGGATTTGGGTCTAAGTGTTTGGAAGCGTGTAGGATACAGTGCTGTTGTTTTTTACTTAGCTAACTGTGCTGCAAATAATTTCCTTTCCAGCCTGTTTCTTTCATTAAATAACTGTTCCTGTGTCTCCAACTGTATTGAAGTGAAATCAATCCTGGAATTGGGCTGATTCACCATTAGGGAAATATCTTCACGCAGCTCTGTTCAAATGGAAGTAACTTTGAGGAGCAATCTTGCTGAGTGGATGGAAAGGTAGGAAGGAATCATTATAGAAAAGTTTGAATCATGGCAGGAAGTCATCCCGGTGTTCTGAGCAGCCTTTAAATATTAATGTGACTGACAGTCTGGTCTTCATTCTTCTGCTGCTTCCCCTGTGAAGCCGAGTTCTCTGCTGGTCCTCAAAGGCCATATTTGGTGCCATGTTTACTACTGACACTTTTAGTAGGTGGCAGTGATGGTGTAAGATCCTTGTGTGATCCCGTGTGCCGGCGGCTGGGCTCTGCTCCTCGGCTTGGCTGTGATAAAGAGCCTCTCAGAGGCGTGTTTCGCTTACCTACTGCTGCTCTGAATTCCTGCTTGCAGGAGGCTTTCAGCTCAGAGAGGATGGTTAGTGTTTGCAGACTGCCAGGCGTGACCTTTCCATCCTTCTCCCCAGGGAGAGCTGATCCAGATGGGGAGCGAGGGAAGGACGGAGGCGCAGGAGCTCCTGACCGTTAACATCTTCCTTTGGGAGCCAGGAGATGTGTGGTGGGACTTGTGCTTAATTTGCCTGAGGATAATGGGGTTGCTTGTCCCATCTGAAATGTGCTGAGCAAGGCATAAACTCGACAGGGTTTGCGCTTTTGCTGGAGATTTCTTTCTGTTTCCATTTCTGGGGTTGTAGGTAGCTCTCTGTCATAAATTATTCAGTCTTGATTGAAATAATGACTTTGGTCTCCAGGGGGAAAAATTCTTCTCTGGCTTTGGCGGGTTTGAGTGTGTTTTTCAAAGTGTTCCTGGGTTTTTACTCATAGAATTCCTGTATCCTGCTCATCTTTCTTAGTGATCCACCCCTAGGAACACTCCAGCATCATGGAATTATTTAGGTGGGGAAAGCCCTGTGAGATCACTGAGCCCAGCCAGTCTCCCAGGTCTGCCAAGCCCATCACTAAGCCATGTCCCCAGGTGCCAGACCCCTATGTTGTATTACATGGAAGATGATAGCTTTAACTGGAAATAAAACATTGGGCTGGAATGCTCCATGTCTACTTCTCTTGCCATAGCAGAGATAGACCAAATAGACAGACCAAAACTTCCCATGCTTCAGTTTTATTTTTCCAAAATTGTATCAGAAAGACCTGTGTGAGCAAATCTGCCTGCTGCTAGAAGTCATTCTCATGTTTGGTGTGAGTTCAGCAGTAAAACTCTCAGTAGTTTCACTGATGGTTCTTTTTCATGTTGTTTGTTTTGAAGCCAGTTTCTCCTCCCAGGACAGCCTGGGGTGGAGTCCAGTCAAAGTGATTTTCTGATATCTGATGGAGCCTCATCACTGCTCCTGCTGACTGGTTTCACAGGGCAAACACAGCTCTGCTGTGTCTGTGCCAAGCGTGGCAGCTGAGAGTGTGTGGGGATGTCTGTGATGAAAAACCAGTTCAGCCAGTTCACTGGTAGCGGATGCTTCCTGCTTATCCATATTCAGTTCTGAGTATTAAATCTGGAATTAATTTGAGGGACAAGTAAAGCTTGGTAATGCTAAATAATTTCTTGTACATGAACATCTCCAGCTCTTTTGTCTAGGCCAGAGGTACAAATGGTGTTTCACACATTGCTTGGGAGCATGTTGGGAGCTTGCCACTTTGGTTTATGGCCAAACTGGTGGTGTGGCTGAGACATGGAGGTTCTCAGGTGACCTGGTGATTGTCACACTTCCTGGACATGCTGCAGACATGCTGTGTGACATTTTCTGTAGGGATCCACAGCTGTCCCAAGTGACAAGGAGAGTTCCAGTACCTAAAGGGGACAGGCATACAGAAAGGCTGAGGGACTTGTTACAAAAGCAAGCGATAGGACAAGGGGGCTTTAGGCTGAAAGGATGTGTTTAGATTGGATATTAGGGAGAAATTCTTCCCTGTGAGGGTGGGGAGGCCCTGGCACAGGGTGCCCAGAGCCGCTGTGGCTGCCCCTGGATCCCTGGAAGACTCCAAAGCCAGGTTGGACGGGGCTTGGAGCACCCTGGGCTAGTGGAAGGTGTCCCTGCCCATGACAGAGGATGAAATCAAATGAGACAGGCTTTAAGGTCCCTTCCAACCCAAAACGTTCTGTAATTCTGTAAATACTCAAGAACTGGAATTTCCAACTGGTAGTTCCCTGCGTTTTGTGGATCCAGCATGAATGACCCCCACCTTCTATCCAGGTGCCTTAGGTCAAACAAAAAGTCTCCAGAAATAGAAGTGTTCCACAGCTGGAGGCCAGGGAAAGCATAGTGAGATTTCAGAAGGGCTCCTGTTTCTGTTCTGTGTGGATGGGTAATAATCCTTGTCTTTTCTTTTTGAATAACTGGAAGTAAGTAGCTTAGCTTCATCCTCTGATGGACCAGATGATCATTATTGAATGGGTTAATGGTTGGACTGGATCATCTTGGAAGTCTTTTCCAACCTTAATGATTTCATGGCAAAATGAACAGAAGGAACTCTTGCTAAGCCCTCTACAGAGGTGTTGTTGCAGGAGAACTGAGCCAGCTGCCCGAGGAGAGTAACTTCTGAGCCCTTGTTTACGTGTTTGTGTTTTGTGTCCTTCCATGGGACTCATGGTTGGGTGGCCTCATTGAGCACTTGTGTGATTGCTTTGGAGGCATTGGAAGTAGGACACAAATTTTACTTGTTGGTAAAATTATACAGGAACTGTTCTATTCACATCTGGGAAATCTGAATGCAGCAGTGTTCCTGTACCTTTATATCCTGGGATATGGGGGGTAGTTCCAGGTATGTTTATTCTAATTCTTGCTTGAGAACTGCACCCCAAGAGTGCCTGATACCATCTCCTGATACAGCACCGCTGCAGACAAAACATCCTGCAACCTTTCCCTTTATCATGCTGATTTCTTGGGAAGTGAGGGGAAGCTCAACCACCACGCTGGTACCTCTGGACTGTCCTTGTGGGGCAGGACCTCCTGAGTCCTTGCAGCTCCTGCCAGTCTCTTGTTCCTGAGCACAGAAGAACCATTTGGCCTGCAGGGGTTGAGAAGCATCTGTGTTTTGTCCCCTTTAGAAAGAGTTATGAGCTTTAAAAAAAATATTTAATTGTGCTTTGTCTCTTCATTTTGATCATCTCTATAGGACAGCAGTTTGAATTAGCAAATATATCTGAGGTCAATTTGGACTTCAGTGATTCCCATGAGTCCCTTCCAACTTAGGTTATTCAAGATAATCTGGATCAACTTGAAAAGAAGTAAAAGGAAGGAGAATTTTATTTAAGTGCTACAAAATTTTCTTCTTCTCTTGTCACCTTTCGTTGTCCCCTTTGTATTTTTTGTCTGGCTTTTCTGTAGTACTTGATGAATGTATGAAGTGAGGAAAAACCAAACCTACACTTCACGGGGGCTTTAAAGCTGGGATGTGTTTTCCCCACAGTGTCCACCTCGTGTGCTGGTGTAGTTGGAATGGCTTTGGTTACTGCATGTGGTGTCAGTCCTGATAACTCCAGTGGAATCATGGAATTACAGACTGGTTTGGGTTGGAAGGGACCTTAAAGCTCAGCTGGATCCACCCACAGCCACAGGCAGGGACACTTTCCACTAGACAGGTTGTTCCAAACCCCATCCAACCTGGCCTGAGATACTTCCAAGAACGGGGCAGGTAGCAACAGTGGATGGGCAGCACTTAGATTTCTTCACGACATCAGGGCTTTTTATCAGAAAGTTGTTAAGAAAATGATAAAGTTTTCATATAGCTGTTAAATTCCTCGAGGCCAGGAAAGTTCTGGACGTTGCACCTTTCTCACTTGGTATTTTAAAATAATGATTTTTATTTCATGCATTTCTTCTTTTCCCCAGGTAAGAAACCAAAAGCAACCTGCCTTTATTGAATTCTCAAGGACACAGCCGACCCTTTGGTACATTACCAAGATGCATTAGGAAACTGGATCTGGTGCCAAAAGAACTCCATGAGTTTCCATGACTCTCTTGAACTCCAACACGGATACTTTTGGATATAAATTCCTGTTCTAAGGAGGAGAGTGTGTACTCCAACTCCTTTCTGCCAGCTTGCTGGCAGAGGTATTTCACTAAGATCATGGACCATCCTAATAGGGATAAGGATGAAAGGCAGCGGACGACGAAAGGAATGCCGGGAAGGAGCGGGCACGGATCTCGGCCAAGCTCATCGGCGTCCTCCGGCGTCCTTATGGTGGGACCCAACTTCAGAGTGGGCAAGAAGATTGGGTGTGGGAACTTTGGAGAACTCAGACTAGGTAAGAAGCAAGCATTTTAGTGGCCTGCCTTGTGCAAATTAGCATTTCACCACTGGAATATGAATACGTAAAAACTTAACCCTGGCTCGAGAAATGCGTGCGCTGTCTTGTTTCCCGAGTGTTGAGCTGTCTTATCCAAAGCTTCTGACTCAGATGTAACTCTTAGCATGATTTTGATTTGCATAAAGTCAAAGGGAATACACTGGAGAGGCCAAAGATGCAAATTTTGAACAATCCCAACAAATGACGACTGTTCCCAGCGCTGAATGTCTTGCCTAAGGTGAAAAAAAAATCTTAACTGTCAATTGCTAAATCTTGCTCTCAATTTTTTGTTTGTAGGCTAGAACACCCATTTAAAGGGATGGATAAGACTCTTCCCAGCACTCAGACTCAATTCCATGTCCTTCTCTAGCGTCACTGCCCTAATTTCAGCCCCATCACTCTCTCCCTGCTCTGTCTGTGTGTTGGGCTTGCTGGCGAGGGGCAGGATGTGCCGAGTGGCCATCTGGCTCCCTCAGCCAGCCCCACGTTTGTTCATGGTCTGTTGCTTTCCTGACCACGTCTTGCAGCTGGTTGCCCAAAACAGATGGTTCCACTGATGCATTGTTTGTTTAGGACTACTTAAGAGACCAATGCAGAGCAGTGCACTGGGCTCTTAAGTCATCCTAAAAAAACAATGGATGTGTTTTAAATGAGATGGGGCAAGCAGCTGGTGTTGCTTCACATAACTCAAGGGTCATAACACTACTGATAGTGTCTTTGTAGATTCCTGCTCAGAATCTGTCATCCTAAATGAATCTGTGTGATTTCCCACTCTGAGGTTGGGTTATTGCATCAATACGTGTGCTGCTGTTCCACGGTGTGAAGATCAACCAGCTCCCTTCTGGTGTGTCTCAGTAAATGGGTATTTTGGTTTCAGCATTGCATCAGAGAAGTTTTATTGATTCACCCGAGCAGAGATAACACTCCTAAGGTGGAGAGAAACCAAGGGCAAGGGTGGAAACTCCCACCTTCCTGCACGAGTATAATTGGCAGCTAAGATAAATTTGGATCCTTACAGTGATAGAACATGAATTGCTCTGTTGGATTCTCAAAGCCTCCCCCCCACAGCAAACATCAGGATCTCGGGATCCTCAGGGAGATGTTGAACTGCTTTGTAATCTAAGCTCTGCTCTGAGGTTTAGCAGCTGTAGTGGATCTCTCTGGATATATGCCTCTTGAGTTTATTCAGCTGCTGCCCAAATCACAGAATGGTTTGGGTTAAAATGCACCTTAAAGCTCATCCCATTCCACCCCTCTCAGGGGCAGCAACACCTCCCACTAGCCCAGATTGCTCCAAGCCCCATCCAACCTGGCCTGGAACACTTACAGGGATGGGGCAGCCACAACTGCTCTGGGCACACTGGCTCAGGGCTTCACCACCTCACAGCCAGAAATTCCTTCCCATATCCCATCTGTCCCTGCCCTCTGGCAGTGGGAAAACATTGCCCCTGCCTGTCCTGTCCCTCCATCCCTTGTCCCCAGTCCCTCCCCAGCTCTCCTGGAGCCCCTTCAGGCCCTGGAGGGAGCCCCGAAATCTCCCTGGATCCTTTTCTTCTCCAAGTGAGCACCCCCAGCTCTCCCAGCCTGGCTCCAGAGGGGCTCCAGCTCTCTGAGCATCTCCGTGGCCTCCTCTGGGCTCTCTCCAGCAGCTCCACATCCTCCCTGTGCTGGGTACTCAGGGCTGGGGCAGCTCTGCAGGTGGGGTCTCACCTGAGGGAGGCAGAGGGGCAGAATCCCCCCTGCCCTGCTGCCCCCACTGCAGGGTGGCAGCTCCTGTTTCCAGGATTCTTTTTCACATTTCTCAAAATTTTAGTGGTGTTAGGTTTGTGACCCATGTAAAGTTTCACAGCATGGACTTTACAGAAGAGATTTCACTTCTGAAAAAGTGAGTTACAGAGAAATTTCATCTTAAATTGCAACACCTGTTAACTGAGCATTTCTCTTTTTTTAATTATACATGTGTTGTTAATGCTAGTTTACTAAAAATTCAGGCAATGAGCCACACATACTGATAACAACAATTCGTTGTAAGGTTCTTACAGAAGCTGTATTACTCTTTCTTTTTCATTTCTCTTGCTTTTTGCCAGTCACTATCACTTTAAGAGCTCCTCTTTGCTCAAGTAGCAGCTTTTTCTCTTGCACAGCCCATGGTAATTATCGCTGGGGGGAAGGAGAAGCAGCAGCTGAAATCCGAGCACACAAGTCTCTGATAACAGTTTTGTCCTGTGAAGATGAATGATGTGCCCTCTGCTTTTTGCCTGTTTTTTACATGGTTTCAGAGAAGTTAAGCAGCAACATCACAGGCAGAACAAAGTCATGCACTGATAAGCAAAGGGAAAAGAGGCTTTTCCAATTCCCTGAAGAATTTCTCTTTTTTGAGGTGTTGTGTTTCAGTTTGAGCTCCTCTTGTTTGATTCTTCAGGGAGGAGATGGCACTTACCTAATGAAGCTGTTTGCTGTATATATCCAGCTCACTGCTCAGGGTTGATCTTTCTTCCTGAAAATACAGATCACCCAAGGACATGACTTTTTTGGAGCATGTTGGAGCAGCACAGTTGGATTCCAGCCCTCAAGGAGCTGAGATGGAGAGCTGAACACAAAACTTAGCATTTGATAGGACAGGAGAAATGGCCACAAGTTGTACCAGGGGAGGGTAAGGCTGGATATCAGGAAAAAAAATTCCTCACTGAAAGGGTGGATGAGCACTGGAACAGGTTCCTCAGGGAAGAGTTGAAGTCACCATCCCTGGAATGTTCAGAAAAGGAGATGTGGTTTAGTGGGAGTGGTGGGACTTGTTTGAATGTTGGCCTTGATGATCTTGGATGTCTTTTCCAAAATCAATGATTGTGTGATCTGGTCCAGAGTGATGCACTGAAGTGGGGTAAAGCAGTGGCTGTTTCTTCAGCCAGCTGCAGAGCAGAGGGTCTCCAAGAGCTTTGGTTTCCAGAGTGGCTCAGTGTACTAGCAGGAATATCGTGCCAGTCCCCACGTCAGGCCCTGCGTGGATTTGGGGGTTCACAGGGATTTGACCCATTGTATGGAGATCAGCCATGACATCCAGGATTTGGGTAAATCCCCAAAATCTCTCTGCTGCCTTGCTCCAGGCAGACATCTCCCCCTTGGTTTTGCTGTCAGTCTGTCCAGGCTGCAATGGTTTCCTCCTCCCAGGCAGGAGGGGCTGCAGAGAGGAGCAAAGGCTCACAGGAGACAGTGCCCTGCCCACTGAAACAAGCCCTGAGCAGGGGCTGCCCCTTCACTTGGCACAGCCCCACATCTGCAGCACAGTGAGGGGATGTGACTGTGCTGGCAGAAGCCTTTCAGGCTCAGGCAATGCTTCTGAGGGAGCAGTGAGTCCATGGCTCAGTTTTGGGTAGTTCCACTGACAATTCTGTCGTATTCCAAAGGAGAAGGGATGCATTATGTCAGCAGCATTCACGTGGGAAACTTCCCCAGGAGGGTTTCTCAAGGCCTTGGCAGTGAGATGTGGTGAATGTACAGATGGAGATTGAAGAGAAGCCCAAACAGATCCACCTCCAAAAGGATGCATCTGCACTGGGACCAGATCCTTGGGTACTTGGGACATGCCTGATTTTCAGCAGGTCGGGAACTAACAGCTCCTGGTGTAGGTGCTTCCCAAGACCTGCTCCTGCCCTGCCCTCCACATCTAACACTATTCCAGTCAAATCATGACTTGTTATTTTGGAATTGCAGCCCCAGTATCAAATGCTATTATCATGTTTAAGTGTTTATTTTACTGGTTTGCTTGTTTTGAAGCAGAGTTCCTGGCTTCAAACTGCAGCCTGGGAGGCAGCTGGGTGATTCTCACTTTTGGGAGCACCTTCCCAGTTCCAATGGAGCTGCTCTGACCTGGCAACCTACAAAGAAGCAGCTTTTCTGCTGTTTTGGGTCCTACTGCTCTTCTACCATTTTTCCCCAGTTTCAAACAGGGTGAAGAATTGTGTTAACTGCCATTTTTAAATGGTACCTGAAATAATTTTTAAATGATGCACTGGTTTGAAAATGCCAGATAATATCTCAATTAGAGCAAAAATATCTAGGCTCCAGTCTACGGCCCTGGGACCCCCAACAGCAGCAGGACATGGAGCTGCTGGAATAATTCCAGAGGAGGCCATGGAGATGCTCTGAGGGCTGAGCCCCTCTGCTCTGGAGCCAGGCTGGGAGAGCTGGGGGTGTTCACCTGGAGAAGAGAAGGATCCAGGGAGATGTTGGGGCCCCTTCCAGTGCCTGAAGGGGCTCCAGGAGAGCTGGGGAGGGACTGGGGACAAGGGCCGGGTGTGCCACGAGAAGGGGGAATGGCTTCCCACTGCCAGAATGGAATATTGGGAAGGAATACTTTCCTGTGAGGGTGGTGTGCCCCTGGCACAGATTGCTGCAGAATGTCTGCCCCTGGATCCCTGGCAGTGTTCCAGGCCAGGCTGGACAGGGCTTGGAGCACCCTGGGCTAGTGGGAGGTGTCCCTGCCCGTGGCAGGGGGTGGAATGAGATGGGCTTTAGGGTCCTTTCAGTGCAAACCATTCTGGGATTTCCATCTGAGGAGGGGAAGAGGCACTTCCAGGGAGCAAGATCAAGCTGGAGCTGCCAGTGGGGCTTATTTGCTGGTAGCTAATGCAGAGCAGATAATCCAAGTGTATTTAGATTTCCTTCCCTTAATGTCCTCACATCTTCTCCCCCCCTGCTCCAGCTGCTGGCTGGAGCCCTGGTCTGTCTCAGAGGGTGGGGGGGTTTATCTGCCACCTGCTTTTCCATGGATTTGGCCTGTGAGCTCTTTCAGTGCTTCCTGGTGTCAGTGGGTTCCTGATGAAACTGCAAAATCTCCTTTCTACCCTTAGCTTCCAGTCTGAACATAATATTATGTCTTTTTCTGAAAGATGGAAAGAAATGCATTAAACCCCCCCTGTATGTCAGGGGTTAATGCTGGGGCTCAGCTTTCAGCTCTGCTGGCAGAAAACACCCCCTCTGAGGATATTTAACCTCACATTTAAATCCCTGTCCTGTGCAGCACCAGGTACCTGAACAGGTTGGAGCTATGATGTCTTCTCTTACTGAGGAATGTTAGAAAAATCTGCTTGGTGCAGACTGGGCCTGGGAACGCCCAGTCACAGGTTTAGAGGCCAGAAGTGCCCTGAGTGATACAGCAGGGAAAGCATCAAAAGAAGTTAAATGCAGAAAACACGAAGCTGTTATAAAGTAAACTGAATTTCCTCTGATATTTCAGGATTTAAAGATGACTGTGTGTCTTCTCCCATGTTCACAACATCTTTAATTTTATTGAGTCTCCCTGTGCTGTTGTATGCTGTGCTGAGGAGGACATGGAAGGTTTTCTAACGCTGTCATGTGGATAGGGAAGAGCTGCTCCAGCTCCTGCCTGCTCTGAGTGATGTCACTCCATGTCCTGGGCTTTCTCAAGAGCTGGGCTTTCCTAGCATCAATATCCATTACAGGAATTAGAAAATAAATGAGTAAGAGAGCTGAGCAAAGCTGATGCTACAAAGAAGCCCTGCTAACTTCCCTCCTGGGTTGCTCCTGAATTTTGGAGTTGCTCAGTAAAAGCGTGACTTGTGCTGTGCCACTGATGCCAGAGGTCAACATTTCCCTAAATAAATCCACAGGGAGCTTTGGTGGTGGGGGCTTCCTTCCTCCAAGGGGGCAGTGGGACTGGGACAGAGGGGCTCCAAGCATCTTTCCCTGTGGTATCTCTTCCAGGAGAGTTTGCTGTCAGGCAGGTGGAGGGGAGTGATTGCTCCAATTCCCTGGCAGGGGAAGCAGAGGACGTTGACTGATACACTAAGTGGCAGTGTCAGAGCACAGGGAGAGATGCTCTGTGACACAGGGCTGTGCATCACTGCCTCAGATCACTGAGGAGGCCCAGGGCTGGCTTCAAACACCAGACAGGCTCCTGGAGGAAAATTCCCCTCCAGCTGTAGCACACATGGGTCCCAGCTCTGGTTCAGTGCACGTGGATTTGAGCTCAGCTTGTTGTGCTCATCTCACACTCCTGCCCTTCCTGCTTCCCAGGGCACGATCAAACCAGTGAAACTCCCTGCACATCCCAGGATGAAATTGTTCAGTGTCCACCAGATCCAAGACATTTCCAAAAGCAATGACACTCTGACTCTTCATTTTTTGTTCCCCAGACTTTTTCTGCATCGTGGATAATGAAGCCTAGTGTGTCTGGGATACCTCCTTTAACACGTGCATGGAGCAAAAGTGCTGCCATAAAATACAATTACCTTGTGCTGAGTGGAAGGTGTTATTTGCCTGCCCTGCTAAACTGCTGCAAACTGTTCATTATTTTGATTATTTTCAGGCTCATGCTTTGTTAAAGGCAGGAGCTTCGGGGGGAATTGGGAAAACAGCCCTTTGGCATCAGTGTCATTATTTCCCTTGAGCTGCAAGTGTTGAATGTGGAACTAAAATATTTTTTTTCTCCTCCCTTTGCAGGTAAAAATCTCTACACCAATGAATATGTAGCGATCAAACTGGTAAGTTTGTCTTGTACTTCATCTTAAAAACTCAGACCAAAAGCAAGTTTTTCAGTTTGGGCTCCATGCTGCTCCCACCCTCAGCTGGGAATGATTTGTTAAAACTAAAATAAGTTCTTAAAAGCAGGGAGAAAAGAAAACCATCCTTCCACCTTTGGAAGGTTTTTGGTACCTAAAGGATCTGTGGGTGCCTTTGAGGAGAGCCTTGTTCCTCTGCCCAGGTCCCAGAGAGGGGCACTGGTGGTGGGTGTGCACCTCCTGCTGCTCCATGGCTCAAACCTTTCCATTCAGGACTCCATGAATTCTCCAGCTGTCAGAATGTTTGGTTAGGAGCGTGGCACTGTGCAGCCTGGTGGCCCATGTTTTTGGAGTCAGGAGGCAGGAAAGAGGGTGTTCCTTTGGTTAAAATTCCCTGGGGGAGCAGAGCACGCTTTGGTCTGGTGTGGTACCGAGCGCCTGCAGATGCAAGAGGCAAAGCAAGATCCAGTTTGGTGAAGGGCAGTCTTTCCTCTGGCTGCCTTGGGTGGCAGAGATGATACAGTCTCATCATCTGTGGAATCTGGGAGATGGGGAACTCCCTAACTTGCAGCTCTTCAGCATTGATAAACTCACAGCCCAGTAGTTTGTGTTTAGGCCTTAACTTTTCCTATCTGTAAACTCAAGCCTTGCATTGGTCCCTTGGGGTTTCAGATTCCATGTCTTCACCTGATGGGCTGAGTTCTCATGTGAACACTCTGTAAACATAACCCAAAAATCTGAAGGTAAAGTTGTGGTGCTATATTGACACTGCAGCAAACCCCCCAGTTTGCCCAGTTGATGGGATCTGGCAAAATGACCACTCTGGTGACAGAAAATCAGGATGGATTTGGTGTATTAATTGTGATCACATTTGAGTGCCTCAGATTCCATATCTCTGGCGTTCCCCTTATGGTGTCTAGTAGATGAAAAATAATTACAGGAGGGACTTGTTTTCACACCTGTTGGCAAATGTCAGAAGATGTTCCCTAAAGTAAATCAATAAATGTCTGCAGAGGAATTCAGGAACGTTGTATCCCACACAGGTTTGGGTATCCTGAAAGGGATCTTAAAGTTCATCTCATTCTACCCCCTGCCATGGTGGAACACCAAGGACACCTCCCACTATTCCAGGTTGCTCTAAACCCCATCCAACCTGGCCTTGGACTCTTCCAGGGATGGAGCAGCCACGGCTGCTTCTGGGCACCCTGTGCCAGGGCCTCAACACCCTCACAGGGAGGAATTCCTTCCCAATATCCCATCCATGCCTGCCCTCTGGCAGTGGGAGCCATTCCCTGTGTCCTGTCCCTCCATCCCTTGTCCCCAGTCCCTCTCCAGCTCTCCTGGAGCCCCTTCAGGCCCTGGCAGGGGCTCTGAGCTCTCCCTGGAGCCTTCTCCTGTCCAGGTGAGCACCCCCAGCTCTCCCTGGCTCCATAGGAGATGCCCTTGATATGGATGCACATCAGAAAGGAGAATTGTTGCTTTTAGGCCACAGAAAATGTGCTGTGTACACAGACAAGGTGTTTTATTGAGGCAATAATGCTTCTAATTTGCTTCCACAGATAATCCCACAAAGTTGTTGCATTGGAAACCATAAGTTAAATCACAGCTGTACTAGTCCAAGGGGTGCTTTTTTCTCTCAGAAAAGTGGCTGCAGTGACACCTCTCAGTAACCTGAAGCTTTTCCATATGGCAGGACTCAATGGCATTGCCTCATGGCTGTCTCAGCCTGTTTTTCTGGTCACATTTTCATTTTTCTTACTATTTTTTCCCCCCCTGAGTGTTCAAGCAGTTTCACAGCACCATTCTCCAGCTTCATTTGCCCTTTTGTGATCCAGGCTTAAAAATCTCAGGTCCTTCTTGTGTGAGGGGCTGGAATTGCTATCTGATGGCCATCCAGGTGTCCATATACCTGCTCTGTTTTGGAGAAGTTTAAGGAGGGAGCAGGAGGAGAAATGGGAGTTTCTTGATCTCCTAATCTTAGACAAAATTCCACAGGAATAAGAATGACTCAGCCTCCTCAGCAGCAAATACACTTCTTTTACATGTGGACTTAACTGCTATTTTCTTTATCCTTCAAATAATTTGTGGATTAGTGGTGGAGTAGTAAGATGTACTTACAGGCAACATTTTCTTTTATCTTCATTGTTGGACCAAGTCAAAGCACTGCTCCAAGTCCTTCAAGCTGTCAGATCCTCTTCCAGCACTGAGCAGCCCTGCTGTCTCAGCTATTCCCACCTCCTATCATGACATTAGAGCTGGGAAATGAGGGAATTGTGTGATGGATACCAAGAGGCCATCAGAAAGTGCTGTGAAATCCCATGCTAATGCCTCATGGTTTCTTTTTGGGACTGAGGCTACACCTTGGAAAACTGCTGGCAGTGGAGATCAGTCCTTGTGTTGATTGGGGTGGTGTCACCGTGTAGCTTCTGGTCCTGCTCTTCAGCTGACTTACTTGGTCTGGGGCATCTGGTTTATTCTTCTGAGGGTTTTCAAAGCTGCTCTGCCCTCATTAGGAATTTCTTCCCTGGGAGAAGCCAGCCTGGTGCCCTCCAGCTGCAGTCAGAGCACAAGTACCAGGCCATCCCCTCGCAGCAATGATGACGCCGTCGGTTCGAGCTGTGGATTTTCTCTGTCAGGCAGCAGCAATTCAGTTATTTTTACTACAAACACAAAATCTGCCATGATCCCTAAGCCCTTGGCCTACAGGACATCCATCTGTGCTGGTATGATCTTCTCAGAAGCTGCCATGACTCTGGCAAGTGTCCAGAGCTCTGGCTCCAGCAGCTCCTGATGCAGAAGGGGCTCAGGGCTGCCTCCCCTGATTTTGTCACGAGCAGCATCATGTCCTGCTGCATCAATCCTTCCCCTTTACATGTTTGGATAAATAAACTACTCCCTGAACATGCTGAGTTCCTGTTGCCCTGAATCTCTGTGCTCTGCAGGTGTCTGTAGACCCTCCCTCAAGCCACCAACAATTAGCTTAATTTAAATGTGACTTATATAACAAACTTGTTTGTGTGTTGCTTTGTGTTTGCCTTCAGTGCAGGTTCAGTTTTTCCTCCAGAATAATTTTTCACATTGTTTGCTGAGTATTTGCTCATATTTGTCTTCTGGAGCTTTAAAACATCAGGAATTTGTTAACCTTGGAGGCCTTTTCCTACCTCAGTGATTGTATGGTTAAGCTGAGAAGTAACCAGGAGCATTCGTTCCCCTTGCTGGGAAATGGATGGGATGCCTTGAGCTGATGGGGAACAGCTTGGCTACGAGTCAAATTGCCTGAATTCCTGTACAGAATTCCTTCTCCACACTTAGAAAGAAGCCTTGACTGTGGAGTTCACACCCAGTGTGGACATCAGTCTTACAGTGCAGACTAGAGGTCAGCAAAAACTGAGGCCAGTATTAACTCCTGTCTCCAGGCTGCCTGGGCTGTTGGTAAAGCCACATCCATGCCTATCCCAAGTACACAGTTTGATTGCAAATGTAATTACTCCAGTCTCTTAATCCTCTCCATATTAACTTCATATTTTTAGAACCTCTGTAATCTTGCACGTTAATGCCTTGATGGATTGTAGGCATTAAGTCTTGTATGTAAAACACAGATGAGTAACAGTTAGTGAATGGGATGGTTTGGGTGCATTGCAGACTTACCCTTTTATTTTTTTGTATTTTGTGGATAAAAATAGAATATTATTGAATGTTTCAAGATGTTTGACTGACAGCTGCCACAAGGAGGGGGAGACTTCTTCCTTTTTCCCAACTGCCTGGCTGCACTGTGGTGCTTGCTGTGAGCGACTGTGGTCTGATCTAAAACACACTTGTGTGACTCAACATTTTTCAGAAATGCAGGCTGGAGACCAGCAAAAGCACAGTGGGCAGTCACAGTGCCACAGAGTGAACTGGGGCTTGAGCTTTTGCAGCCTTGACTTCCCTCTGCCAATGTCCAGGGTTGTTCTTCAAGGACCAGGAGCTCTGTGGAATGATCCTTGAATTTCACTGCAAGGAATGAGCTTTGTATTTAAATGAGGAGGTTATTTCTCCTCCAGAGAGCAAATCTTATTGCTTTTTGTTCTTTTCTTACTTACATGACATTTAATGGTGAAGTCTGTTGTTAGAATTTCAATTTGGGGTGTTTTAATTATGCACAAATCTTCAAGTATAGGACAAAACTTCTTTTAGTCAAACTGATTTTAACCAGTTTATTTATTTCTGTTCTAGGAACCAATTAAATCCCGGGCACCACAGCTTCATTTAGAATACAGATTTTATAAACAACTTGGAAGTGCAGGTGAGTAAACCTACCTTAAGCTTATCAAAAGTTTTATTAAATTTCTTTAATAAAGGGATTTCTTTATTAAATCAAGCACCACCATAGTATTTGTTGTGTAACTCTGACTTGAGCTTAGGGATCTGGGCCAATTCCTTTTAGCCTCTCATAAGTTTTGGAAGCGATTTGGTGAGGATGGGATCATGATGATGATATTGGGTAATTGTGTGGACCTAAAATGTTGAGTTTGTGAGGATTTGCTGATAGGGAAATACTCCTGTAAGTGTGTTTGTAAAACACAGGAATTGTCAATGGATGGAAAGTTATTTGTGTATAGAACAACACCCCTTAAGCAGGTGATCTAAAGTCTAAACCTAGGAAAGTGTTTTCATTTTTACTTGTTAAACCATAAGAATGTCCACAAGCCCCATGGCTCCTCTGTGCAATCATGGTCTACAGCAAACAGGAGAAAAACAGAACAGGATCAGCCAAAGGTGGAATTTCCTATACATTTTTTTCTGGCAGTCTTTGATTTCCCTGATACAGAGCTTGAGTTGTGTCTAATAGTGTTTGGATTTTTTTTCTTCCCTGAATTTATGGTTGTTTTTTAAGCCTGAAGAGCCTTTTAGCATGTGCTGTTTCCCATGCCAAGGATTTCCACAGCCTCGTGCAGGGTGTTCCACTCCTCAAGGAAGTCTCTGTGAAGCAACAACTTTCTCTGCTCCTTCTGTGCCTTAATCACGTATTGACTTTGGGTTTTGACAAGTTTCTTACATTACCGTAGTGTTTTTATACTTCTGATTTTATTTTTCCTGTTTTCCCTCAATGGACCCAGCTTCCACTTGCAGAGGATGTCTGATGGACATCCAGAAATACTGTGGTAATAATATATTACCAAAATACTAAACTGAACTTCCTGCTGGAGTTCTGTTGGTGCTTGTGATTTCTGGGATACCCCAGCCCACATGTCTTGTGACACATGAGTGAATCCCAGTCTGCTTTTTCTACACCACTTGGCTTCCTTCCATGCTTTAAAGATGTTATTACAGAACCATAAAATGATCAAAGTTGAAGGAGTGTCTTTATTTTGGTCAGATTAAGTATTTTTAGGTTTTCCTCTGTTCCTAAAGAATTTAAGCTTTCCATCCTGTAATAACTTACCCACTCAGAGCATTCATGGAATGGTTTGGGTTGGAAGGGACCTTAAAGCCCATCTCATTTCACCCCCTGCCATGGGCAGGGACACTTTCCACCATCCCAGGTTGCTCCAAGCCCTGTCCAACCTGGCCTTGGATCCTTCCAGGGATGAGGCAGCCACAGCTGCTCTGGGCACCCTGTGCCAGGGCCTCCCCACCCTCACAGGGAGGAATTCCTTCCTAGTCTTGAATCTACACTCTTGGAGCATTTGTCAAGGTACTGTTGAGAAGCCTCCTGAACAACCTGAGTGTGTTTCTCTCTCTGTGGTTCCACGGGTGTCACACACCCAGCTCTGATGAGCTGTTGGATGCCTTTAGAAGCTCTTGTGCTGCAGTTTTGCTAAAACAATTGAAAATTAGCCAAGATTTGAGTGGAGGATGTGAACTGCGGTTCTGGTCTCACCATGAAACCTGGAATCCCAGCAAAACAGATTTTGGTGGAGTCAAGCTGCCGGGAGCAGGGAGACTTGACTTGGGAAGAGTGTCTGGCTGGAAAAACAGATAAATAAGTGCCAACATTGGGGTAATAGAGGGGTTTGTTCTCAGTGATGTTGCTAGTAATGGTCCTTGGTCTGGAGCTGCTCAAACAGCCAGGCTTGAACTTCCAGGAGGGATGTCTGGTTACTTGGAATTGTCCTACACCTGCCAAACCAAGACTAGAAGTGTCCGAGCACATGGTGTGCATGACTCAGAGAAAGCAACAGTAGCTTTGCATGTGACATTCTGCTCAATAAATTAGCCAGTTAATCCTGCCAAATGACGTGTCTGGCTGCAGCTCCCACTGTTAGCTGGAGGAGGGAGAGCAGAGGGAGCCTGGTTGTGCCACCACGGGAGCCACTTCGTCCCCTCGGTGGCTGTTCAACTGCGTGTGCAGCCAGATGGTCCCAGTGAGCTCTGAGACGTCAGAATTGTCATCACCTGCAGCTTTGGGAGAAAAATGGAGGGTTTTATCCTAATAAAAAGAGTTTTAATGGTGATTTCTTTCTTGGATGTTCAGAATAAACATTTTTAAATGTGTTACTCTTGGGTAGTAGTCAGAGGAAAACTTAGGCTGGAAGGGACCGACCTACCTGGCCTGTGCCTGAAGGATGTACGTGGGTATCAGTAACCTGCTGCACTTGACATCATCAAAAACTAGTGAAAATAGTCTTTTTTCCCCCTTTTTCTAAGCTATTCAGCCAAGTCTTTCATTTCCCTTGGTGCAGTTGGACAGAGTAGCAAATAGCCCAGTAATTCAGAAGCTGAGTCCTGAGATGAGCTTCCATGTGAGATGTTTCCACATGAACAGAGGATGTGATAACTGCCTCTTCCTTAGCAGTGACTCTCTGGCTCCCTGTGCCACGTGCTCCATCAGCTTCCATGTTCCAAGACTTTCTGACAGGGCACCAAAGTTGCATCTGTTCCCTCCCAGCAGCTCCAGTTCCTCTGCCTGCCACGTGGCTCGGATGAGGATCCCTAGTCAGCTTGGATTAGCAGAGGAGCAGACTGGATTTCATGTGTCTCAGACATCTTAAGATGCTTCACACTAGATTAAGTGATGGAGCAGTTTGTCAAAGGGATCTAAACTGTAGGAATGTGGCTCTTCTTGGTGCTTCTCAGAACAACTCAATACTGGTGGATGGATCCAGTGGATTCAGAGAAAGTCCTGAGCAACTGGATGGATCCAGTGGATTCAGAGAAAGTCCTGACACCTAACAGCTGTCTCTGATGTGCTGCTTTGGATATTTGATGCTGTCTCTGATGTTTTAGTGCCTCCTCGTTTTAGGGAAACCAACAGCTCCCCTGTAATTCCCTTCCTCTAACTGGAGGAATGTTTGCACATAGAAACGGATTTTTGCGATTCTTCCTCGAACATTTCCCCCTGCAGAAGTCGAGCAAGGCCCTGCTGCACAGTGACCATCTGCTAGCTTCTTCTTTCTCACTGTGGAATTAAATATCTAACAACCTAAAATAGTGTCTGAGCGCTTTACCTTCATGTGAGCAGCAAAACAAAACAGCAAAGCTTGGGCATGGAGTCAGAGACCTGATGGTCAGTCCATAGGGTGTCTCAGGAAAGCACATCTTTCCTTCAGGAAATGTAGTTCATTTAGGTTTTGGGTAGTCTGGGATATGATCCATTTGCTCACCAAGGTAACTGAAGTAGTTTTAATCATCTCTGTGCAAACTGGTTGCATTGCACTCATCAGTCCTCTAATGCCAGTGTTGCACTGAACTGTTTAATGATTGGGTTTTGTCCTGAAAGCCACATTGCTCCAGCATCCTGACTGGAGTCAGGATCATTCAAGTCTCCAACATGTTTCTGATAGTGGATGAATCTTTGGGGCATGTCATTTGTCCCCTGTACTTTGGAGTTTGTGAAATAAACTGAGTTATTTGTCCATGGTCAAACAGACCCAGATGCTGGAATAATTCAACTTCTTGGGCAGTTACCAAAGGACAAAGCTTTGGCTTTGCTTGAACTGTCCCCTGCAGAGCCTGCAGCATCCCAGGACCCTCCTGCTTGGTTTGGGATGAGTAAAAGCAACTGCTTTTCCCATGGCTTGCAGGAGTCCTGCAGCAGCTGGGTCCTGCTGGTGGCACACCAGGGTCTCAGTGATTCCACTGGCTGTGTCCTGTGGGCTCTGTTTGCCTGTGGATAACAGGAATGGTCTTTTTGTTTTGAGGCTGATTCCAGATTAGAAGAATCTAATCATCTTTTCAGGAGCTGCTGGAACAAGTCCAGAGGAAAGCACAGAAATGTTTCAGGGGCTGCAGCCCCTCTGCTCTGCAGCCAGGCTGGGAGAGCTGGGGGTGCTCACCTGGAGAAGGCTCCAGGGAAACCTCAGAGCCCCTGCAAGGGCCTGAAGGGAAGGGAAAGGAAACCATTTCCCTTTGTCCTGTCTCTCCATTCCTTGTCTCCAGTCCCTCTCCAGCTCCAGGGACAGGACAAAGGGAAATGGTTTCCCATTGCCAGAGGGCAGGGATAGATGGGATATTGGGGAAGGAATTCTTGGCAGTGAGGGTGGTGAGGCCCTGGCACAGGTTGCCCCATCCCTGGAAGTGCAAGTCTAGGTTGGATGTGGCTTGGAGCACCCTGGTCTAGTGGAAGGTATCCCTGCCCATGAGGGGGTAAAATGAGATGGACTTTAAGGTCCCTTCCAACCCAAACTATTCTGGGATTTGTTACCACATTTCAGAGCACCTCTGGCATCTCTCCCTGTCGAGGCCCTATGGAATGCCTTCCCTGAAAGCATCACCTTTGCAAGGTAAAATGGAGCACTGCGTGCTTCCGGCTTTCTTCTGGCGGCATGGAGCTGATGCTCAAGCTTCCACATAGTGACAGCTTCTGCCTGTGCACATCGTGTGCAGAAGTCATGCATTTTTGATTCAGTAGTAGCTTATTTTTATATCAGCTGGCAGATGAGTCACACCTTCCCCCAGCCCTCACAGTCCCACCTTGGCGCGTGTGATTCCGAGCTCCGTGCCACGGCTCTGGAGCCAGCGGTCATTCCCAGCACGGGCAGGTGACACTGGCAAGTGGATGTGGGACAGCACAAACCTCCAGAGTGCCGTGGTGGGGAGCAGAAGAGGAGTCTGATAGGAGGCTGGAGAATCCCAGGAAACCGAGATCTCTGCAGTCCCCAGCCCACGCAGGGGATGAGTCACAGTGTAGGAGCAGAGCGTTCTGAGTCAGGGAGGGCTGTGTCAGTGCATATAGAATATTGACGGATTCTGTGGTTTTGTTTTAATTCCTGCTCTGTAAACAAGTTCACCTCTAATGAAGTATGGAGTCTGTGTGTTTACTTTGGGATCTCTCTGTGTTGCACAACTCGCCAGAGCGAAGCAGTCTGTTTACTTGTCAGGAGGTAGGACTGAGGGAAATGAAGGTGTTATAAATAACCAATCCTTTGCATAGTCTAGTCAATATTTGCATGTATATTCCTCAGTGTGGCTGAGCTGTCTGCTATCCATGCTGCCTATGGAGCTCTCCTGTCGGGATTGCTCGTGGTGAGCACCTTTTCCTGTGTTGCTCTTGCTTTACCCACACTCACTTTGTATGTGTCGGTGTGCTCTATGAAGAAATTCTTCCCATGCCACTTGCACAATGCTGTCATTCACATGGTAATTATGGGTCATTTTGGTAAAGCTCGTTATGGGATGGATGTAAACAAGTCTCCGTGGTGGAGCTGCCAGCACCACAATTTTATGGGGGGGTCGTTGTGCACAACTCTCTTCCCCAAGGGAGCAGGAGTAACTCCAGGCCGTGTGAGGGAGGGTTAGTGCAAGCTGTCCCCACCCTTTTGTAATTAAGAAGTGTGAACAGAGCCATTAACAGCGGCTACAGTCACTGCAATCTTCAGAATTCCCACTGATATTTGCCATCTGGATGGAAACATTGCTGTGGCCAGGAGCTGAGCCAGGTCACCCCTCAGCAGAGGGCTGGTTTGGGGGAGATGGAGCTGCTGGGTGTGGATGATCATAAAATCATAGAGTGGTTTGGATTGGAAGGGAGCTTGAAGCTCATCTTGTGGCCATATGGGCACACCTTCCTCTAGACCAGCTTGCTCAGAACTCTATCCAACCTGGACACTTCCAAGGATTGCCCTTTGCACCCCAAAGTCAGGTTGGACTTGTGTGGAGCAGCACGTGGCTGTCACCTGAGGTATTTTGTGTCCTACTTGTTCTATGGGTTTGTCCATACGTGTCACACTACAGCTCTCTGGATGAGCACTGCAGCCTCCTCCTCTGAAATACTGGAAATGTTTTATATTGCCAGTGTTCAGTGACTGTAAGTATTTAATAAGTGCCTCATCTGTGCAAGGAGATACAAAACTGACATCTCTTTACAAGGAAACAGCTTTGGGACACATGTCATGTCACTCATTCCCTACCTCAGATGCCTGCAGTAGACCTGAAGGTTTAAAGATGTTGGGTTCATTTTCTACCAGCGAGGAAAGACATCTCCATTCCCAAATCCTGCACAGAAGTGTGCCCTTGGCCAGAGGTGGGAGATATTCAGCAGTGGAGATTCAACAGTTTCATTCTACTGAAGATGTTGTTTTTAGGCAAAAATTGGAGAGCCTAACACTGAGCTGCATATTAAGGAATGATGATCAGCAGCTTCATTGTAAAGTCAGAGTAGTCCAAGGAGCATGAACGTGAGGAATCCTGGACTTCCAAGCTTTTGAATTGCAGAATGAAATGTAGTGGATTACTGTAAAGCTCTCAGACCCTGCTGCTTTCAGGGCTGGCTTGCTGTTGATCTGCAGAGAATTATGTTTCACTGTTTAAAAATACATAGCTTTTCTTTCATGTGGCCATTCCCTTGTTAGGAAGGGCTTCCTGAATGTGCACATTGCAGCATCTCAGCATCAGAAGTTTTGACTTCCTTGGGCTAAATTTAGGTTTTGTCAATTGGAAGTTACCAGATGCTTTTAAAGCAAAGTCATTAATATTTGAGTATGAGATTAGGGCAGTTTCCTTTTTATGTTCCGAAAAGTCCTCGTGCATCTCCTACTCTTCCGGTATTTGTGGCAGTAATCACAAATCAAACACCAGCAACTCACCTCCAAATCAAACACCAGCAACTGAAGGGGAGCAGCAGGATGCTGGGAAGCTGGAAAATGCCTTTCCTGGAGACACTTTTCCTTGAAGCCTGACATGGCCATAAACCTGCAGCAGCTGGACTCATCCAGGTCATCCCAGATGCCTGACTGGGTTCTCCTCGTGGTCAGCAATGCCCACTGAGAGCAGGCTGTGGGTTGTGGGAGGTGCTTTGCTCTGAGGATCCAGCAGGACTCGAGGAGAGGCACAGACATTTCATCCTTAAGGTCTCTGTGCTGCTCCTGGTACCCTGAAGCAGACCCTGAGCTGAAATTTGCCTTGCTGGCTGTCAGCCCAGGCTGTGCTTGGGAACTGCAGCTCCTCAGCCCTCAGAGTGGGGAGGTGGAGGCCACAGAACCACAGATTGGTTTGGACTGGGAGGGACCTTAATGCTCCTCTCACTCCATTCCCTGCCGTGGGCAGAGACACCTTCCACTATCCCAGGCTGCTCCAAGCCCTGTCCAGCCTGGATTTGAAAACTTCTAGGTGATGTTTGAAGATAAACATTGGAATTTATATGTACGTGGAATGAAAAACCCAGTTTGGCAATGAGGGCCAGGATAATTAATAAGAATTAGGAGCTGGTTGGCTGTTCTGCTTGTCTCCCTTTCCTATCCCTTCTATGAACATTCTTCAAGCCATGGGGATGCTGCACTTAGAAATTGAGGTTTAAAGCTATAAAATCAGTTTTGAGGGGGGCTGCTGTGTCAGGTGTTGAGCACTGCCTTGATCCAAAACTCTTTCCCCTTTGGAAGGTGGGTGCTGGATTTAGTGGGATCCCTTCCAGTGCAGCAGAGGCATGCTACACACACTGGAGGTTTCTAAGGTGAAACACTGAGCTGTGCCAGGGAAGTCCTGTTGTGGAGGGCTGCCCACCTCCCAGACAGGCTCTCCAATGGGTTTGGAATTTGTGTTTTGGAGCTGTGCCCTGCCTGCTATTGAAAATCCTCCTCTCATCACTAAAAGATAAGCCACAGGCTCTGCCTGAATGCGATGGGTCAGGCTGGAGTTGTGGAGTTTTGTAATAATTTTTCTGTCTGAAAGTTCCTACCCGCTCTTACTTGACTCTCTTAAGGTGAAACAGAGATGGTATCTGGAGGTAGGATCTGATTTGGTGCCTCTGAACTTCTGCTTGGCAGCAGGTTCTCCTGCCATTAGAGGGAGTGGGAGGTTTTCCCTCAGGCTGGAAGGACCGTGTGGGTAACACTTTCCTACTCATGTGAAAAATCCATTTTTCCCTCCAGTCCTACAGCAGTGATGGGACTGATGGATGCCAATCTCTTGCTTTGTTGTGGAGAGTTTACATGATTTGATTCTTATCCATCACTTTCTACTTGGATGCTGCTGCAGGGGCAAACCTGCAGAAATCCACCCTCCCAGTGGGACCAGTGTGAGCTCTGGGGGCCTGAGTTGGACCAACAGCTTTGCAGGAAGATCCCAGCACAGCTCTGGGGTGACACATAGGGCTGTGCTGCCAGAAATGGCACCGGATTGTCCCACCACAGTCTGGTGGGAATCTGGCCTTCAGCTGCCTGAGCAAGGCTGAGCATCATCTTCCTCCTGAGCGCCCAAAGGCACGTGTCCAATTCCACAGTCTGCTTTATCCAGCTGGAGCTGACCCTGATCTGCCATCCCAGGTAAAAATGCTGCTGGATCCAGGACAAATCCTGCCTGCCTTAGGTCAGTGCGCTGTGCTGGTGACCCTGCCTGTGGCCCCTGCTCAGGCTGTCAGAGCCTCCCTGCATTGTCATCGTGGAAGGGTCACCCCTGTGTGCAGCTGGGGAGGAAGCAGGGAGAAGCTCTGCCTCCAGCCAACAGATCCAATGGAGATGAGCTGAGGAAGAGCAGGAGCCACCCAGGACTTGGTGTGATCGAAGCAAAATGGTTCTCTGGGCACCAGAGGAGCAATTCAGCACCAGCAGTTTGTTTTTGCTGCTTTCGTGGCATTTTTCATCTGCCCAGAAGTAGCTTCTTCCCTGGCACTGCTTCTGGAGTTAAGTTTGAGTGCTGCTGAGCAACCAAGAGCTCTTGTTGTTGATTTTTCTTGAGATTATGCCTGTAATGGCATTAACACACATCACTTCATGTGCATAACGTGTTGCTGAGGGGCACTTCTGCTCTCTGCTCCCTGTCACCAGGAACACCACCTGAGGGAATAGTTGGAGCTGTATTAGGGAGGTTTAGGTTGGATTTTGGGGAAAGGTTCTTCCCCCTAGAGGGTGCTGGGGCACTGAACAGGCTCCCAGGGAATGGTCACAGCCCCAGGGCTGCCCCAGCTCAGGGAGAGTTTGGGCAATGCTCCCAGGCACAGGTGGGGTTGTTGGGCTGTCTGTGCAGGGACAGAAGTTGGACTTGTTGGTCCTTGTAAGTCCCTTCCAGCACAGGGTATTCCATGATTCTATGAACTTGTTCTCAAAAGAAAAGAAAATTACCAAGGGACCCCATGATTTCATCTCGACTCCCTCTCAGCAGATGGGGCTGAGCAATTGCACACCCAACAAAAACTGATCAGGAGCAACTTCCAATTTCTCCTTGGATTTTTTTTTAATTATTATTTTTTGGAGGGGAGGGAGGGATTCTTTTTTGGTTTCTTTCTCTCTTTTTGGTTGGGTTTTTCTGGGTGTTCTTAAGCAGCAGAACCCAGTTGGCCACGCTGATGTGCTCAGGCAGAGCTCACACAGGTCTGTGACCTGCAGTGGAGCAGTCACAGAATTGTTTAGGTTGGAAAAGAATCCTTCTCAAACCATCAAGTCCAACCATACCCCAGTGCTGACAAGGCCATCATGAGCCCCTGTTCCCAAGTGCCACATCCACATGGCTCTTAAATCCCTCCAGGAATGTTATTGAGTGGCTCCACCACTGCCCTGGGCAGTTCCAGTGGATTTTTTTCATCCTTGTGCTTGTATTGCAGGTGTGTGGGAAAAGGTAATAAGGATAGAACTTAAACTAGAACTTTTTGGGTGGTTTAAAATAACTCTTCTAAAATTATTTACTGGCTTTATCCTTCTTTTAAGGTGTTATTCTATATGCCAGCTGCCATCATCACTGGAGCAAGACATTGTGTTGGATATAAAATCCAACAGCAACGTGGAGATTTGAATGCAGTCATTTCCCCCAAGCCCTAGAAATGTAAATTCAGTCTTTTGAAACTTGAGAAAAAAAGCAATTTATTGTGCTGTGCTTTATTCTTCTGTATTTGTCAAGAATAGAAACAATTTCACCTGACTAATTTAGTTGTTAGAGCTAAGAAACTGCCTGTGGATGGGTGTTTCTGGGTAAATTTCCCAGATTTTGAAAGTTTTCCTGCATTTGACCTTTCCAGAGAGGGCTGATTCTTCTCCCAACCATTTTTTATCTTTATGAATACAAATATGAATGTCTCCTTGGTACCCTCTCTTCAAGTGCTTCTTGCTTTGTGGATGTGAGGAGTTGTTTAGTTGAGAGAAGCCATGATGTCAGGAAACCAGTTTGTACCACTCAAGGAAGATGAAATGCCACCCTGTTCTAATAACACAACAATCCTGAGATTTGTTTTTCTGCAGTTAAAGTAAAAATCAAATTGTTTGGATTTTTACCAGCATCAGGAACAAATATGTTCTTCCTTCTGTCCTTCCCCAGTCTGTTTTTCTCCTGTTCCTTTTCCCCTACCTTTTCTTTTTGTAGATTCAAATACTACCAAAATTAAACAAAACACAGAAGGGATTAAATACATCCTGCTTATCCTGAGATAAGCTGGAGTGAGGCTGGAGTCTTGGCAGTCCACATGGAACTCCCTGGAGATGACAGTAGCTCTGTCTCCTCACAGCTCATACACAGCTGTTGCATTACCCTGTGCTTAGTGTTGTCTCTTCCCATGAATAGCTCAGCTCTCTCTGCCATCATCAGGGAGAAGGTGTTGATCCAGTACCTTCCTGAGACTTTCCCATCCCTGGAAGTGTTCCAGGCCAGGTTGGATGGGTCTTGGAGCAACCTGGTCTGCTGGAAGGTGTCCCTGCCCGTGGCAGCTTTGAGGTTCCTTCCAGCTTCTGATGTTCTCCTTTGAGTTATTTCCTCTCGAGTTCAGAGAGTGTTTGAGTTGTGCCTTTTCCACATCCAAGGCCAGGAGTAGGGCCTTGCTCTGCCTCTCCTCCTCCTCCTCCACTGATGGGCTAAGGCAGAAATTCCTGCTAGGCAGTGGAGCAGGAGCATTCAGCATTGCTAGGAGAAGTGATTTATTGCCCAGACAAGGCAGGGAAAAGATGGAAAAGGTGCTGTGAGAAGCTGGCAGCAGAGCTGAGTGTCTGGCAGCAGCTGGAGCAAACAGCAGGAGGATTTTCGGGGACAGGAGATGTGTGAGGGGTCTGGACAGGTCTGGCTGCTCTTCACCTTGTTCAGGTGAGTGAGAAAGAACTAAAGGTAAATTTTGGGCTCTCAAACCACAGTATCAGAGCTCAAGAGAGCGAGGAAACTGTTGAGGAGTGTTAGAGGCTGGAAGCACTCACAGCATGGTGGTGCTCTCTGTGGATCTCCTTGGAGCTGCCACAGTGCTGGCTGTCCTCCAGTCCTCCAACCCCTCTTCTCCATGTGGATGTTTCTGTGTGTGGTTGTTGGATCAGATCCCTATTTTTATGTTCTTCCCCTAATCTTAGGCCAGTTCAAGGTTTGTCAAGCCTAGGAGTGGCTGGTGAGATTGTGGCAGACCTTTCCCACCACCTCTTTTTCTACCTGCAGGTGAGCTGGTGCTGGAGTCACAAATTGCATTTTTTGCCTGTTTTCCTTCACATCTCAACAGCTGTTTCTCAAACAAGAGAAAACACTCAATCACCCAAAATCTCTGTCCTTCCCTAAGCTCCTCCAGGGAAGATTGAAGGTGGAGGACTGTTATAAAGCTTTTGCAGCTGTACTTTGAAGGAAGATATCTCTGAAAGGCATCCAATCAAATATATAAAAGACCCTTAGGACCAGGTTGTTCCCAGTAAGAAGCCCAATCTCAACTTTGCTCCCATCTTTTCTATTTTTGAAGCAGACTATTCCAAAATCTGAAGGGCAGGATGAGTCTTTTTACTTGCAGTTTCACAGAAATAACCTGTTAACTGGCGTGCTCAGGTAGATTTACATGGGACATGTTTGAAGACATTAAAAGCTGAGATCTTGGCCCAGTCAATGTTGATCACAAATCTTCTCTTTCAGCCAGGATTTTATTCCGATTTGAAAATTAAGAGAAGGGTAGATCCTCATTAGTGTAATCAGCTTAAATGGGTTGACTACTCTAAAGCAATTTGTTTAATTTGTTTGGAACATGTTTCATTTTAGCTATAGATATTCAGCCCTCTCACAGTTGCTATTTATGATGTTCATCGTGTAATTTTGTGTTCTGTGATTTGTAAAAATAACCTTTCTGCTCTGAATGAGAATTTTGTGACAATCTACGGCCCATTCATCAGAGCCTCGTTAAAACCACTCAGAACTTTCTGTGCACTGATGCTTCTGGTGTGTGTCTGCATCTCTCTCAGTGAGAAAGAGTTCTTGCTGCCCACACAGAGCGTGGGTTTGCATCAAGCATCAGCTTGGATTCCTCCCCTCTCTGGGTGTGGAATTTGGGGCTCTTCAGGAGTGTCTCCCCTCTGCAATAGAGCTCAGTGTCAAAACCTGCATGAGGAGAGGGTCTGAATTCTTCTTTAATTCTTGAAATTGAAGACATCAGCTTCTCTATTCGGCTACACCTCATTGAAGGGCAGAGGAAACAATTCCCCATGGGAGCAAAAACCATGGGTGGTTCAGAAACTGCTGGTATTGGTCACAAGCTCTGGATGTTTCCTGGTGATTTGCTCTATGGGGATGTGGCACTTGTCCTCCCATTGATGTGATGCCACGTGCAGCTTCCTGCACTTGCTCCCTCGTTCCTCCTTGGGTGTATTTTACTTGCTGTTGATGAAGTTTATTCATAGCCTCTAGTGATGCTCACACAGAGCCTCAGGCTCTTCTGGAGCAGGTGGGTTCTGCTTCCTATGCCCTCCATGCACGGAAGGTGCTCCAAACTCTGATTTCCCTCGGGCATAACCTTAGATTGGCATCTCTGCCCATCTCCATTTCATAACCAGTCCTGGAAATGGCTTTGGAATGTCTGTGTGCCTGAACCAGTGTGGTTTTTCGGAGTATGTTGGATGTCTGAGGAGTTTTGTGGCCATTAGTCATGCCGTAAAAAGATATGGCAGCAAGATAACATTACTCAAATCATCCAGGGCACTTGATCTTGTGGTGGAAGTTCCTGAAAGGTGTTGCTCCAGGTGTTAATCCAGCTCAGATGAAGCTGTCTGGAAGAGCAGCAATCCTGCTCTTTGTTACTGTTCCCATTCTTGGGTTCAAGCTCAAGCCGAGTGTTTTTTGGGTTGATCCAACGTATTGCTCAGCCACAGAGCATGAGGAAGGATGGGAAAGTCCCTTTTGGTGGCAGCCCAGGAGCAGTGAGAGTTTAGCATCCCCAGAAAGCCAAGGCCAGTCTCGGGAGTGTGGGGGAATCAAAGTCTTGAGTTTTTGGCTTTGATGTCTGCATTTGCTCTCATTCCAGCAGTGATGCTTTAATCTACAAAATGCTTTGCTAGGTTTTCGCTGTGCTCAGCTTGAATTTCTTCCAAGACATCACTCTGCTGAAATAGCAGAATTTGCCTGTGGATTCCGGTGCAGCAATCAGTCTGTGTTTATTGGGGTGATAAACTTCCTGTGAGAGTGAGGGTGGAGTGGGCCCTTTTCCATGTAGCTGAGCCAAATCACTCAGCAGCGAGACCAAAGCCGTTAAGCAAATTGAGATGGTTTCTGCTTGCAGCAGTCTCTGCTGTAATAAACTGGTTTTCCTCCAAAGGAGAACCTGCACATATCATGCCTGTATTCTCTTCCCTTAGTGTATTGCTCTTGTTTGATACCATGGAGAAATTCCTAGTTCTGATGTGATTTCATGCATTAATTGCATTAAACAGATCCTGGTTTGTACTTCAAGTGTTGAGTTGTACCTTTGAATCCTCAGTATGAGACTCTGCTCTGCTGGTGGCTTTTCATCCCTCAGTCTCTGAATTCAGAGCTGCTCACCTACAGCATGACACCATGGCTTTGTGTGACCTTTCCAATCCTCTCCCAGTGTGATTACTTTCCATTAAAAACCTCAACTCCAACTGCCCAGGCAAAAAAAGTCCTTTTTCCTCCATCAATCTCTTTAGTTGGCAACATCCTTCTTAAGTATTTACAGATCTGCTGGTGATATTTATGGAGTTCCTGTGGTTCACTGTGACAATGGACTCAGCACCAGGACACAGTGCTTTTTGCTGAAATAGAGCCAAGCTACGTCATAAATTATGCAGATAGGCTGTGACAAAATCAAATTTTATGCAGATTTTCTTAGGCTGATCCTTTTTACTGTTCAGAATGGCTCTGAAGCTGCCTGTATCTCAAGTTTCATCCAGTTTTATCTGCCAACACACTCTTTAATGTGTACATCAAGTTCATCTTTCGAGCTTTTCCTCTTCCCAAAAAGATGGTGAATGTTGAGGTGAGCTTGAGTGAGCTGAGAATGTGTTTGCTGAGTCCCTCCCAACTTTTCTTCCTTAACTAGTGAGGAGCTGAGGATCCTTGGTGTGGGCTGGGAACTCCACAGGGCTCATCAGCGATGCTCCTTTGGATCCAGGACACAGCAGTGCAGCCTGGCTCTGGAATTCAGAGAGATGTTACAGCAGCTTTATCCTGGCAAAGGCAAGAGGGAAGTCCTTGACTGCAGAGCTGGCAGTCAGAGAAAACCCTCAGGGAAAAATCGAACCCTAAAAATACACCTGAAGCCAATGATGTCTCCTGTATTCTGACATTTAGGATGCTTGTTTTATGTTCTTCACTAAGGGCTCACTTTGCCAGAGCTCTCACAGAAAGCAGAGCTTTCCTGAGGCTTTAACACAAAGAGGGTACTCCAAGCTCTGGGCTGTAAGCTCTGAATAGATAAAGCTGAAGGAATTGGGATCCCGGAGTGCACGGAGTAGTGTTGCTTCCTTCCCTACATGAAATCCCCACCTTTTGGGTCTTGCTGCAATCTATCTTTCTGGGTCTTATGCCCAGTAGGAAATTAATTTTAATTGCAATGCCTGCCCCTTACCAAGTAAGGCTGTAAATGTTCTCATATTCTCCTGGGAATATTAATATTAAATGGGATCCTTCACCTTCTTTAAGAGCCTTCCTGCAAGTTTATTCTCCTGCATACCTTAGTTAGCAGAGTCCTAACCCTAATTCCTTCCTCAGTTCCACTATTTGAGACTTGTAGAAATTGTGGTAGAGGTACTTATTGTCTGTTTGTATCTAGAATCTACAATGGGCTCAGGTTTAAACTTTGCATAAAATATTCTGTTACTCTCTTCTTCTCTATTATTATTCTATTATTCTCTAAAAAATAGAGATGCTTACCTTGGTGTTAGAGGTGACTTTGTAGGTAAATCCTCATCAGACTTTACTGAACACCCAGTGGCTCACCATGAGTCACTTCAAGAGCTGTTGCAATTATTCCAGCCTTCAGCACCAGGCTGATGACATTAAGCTGCCATTTGTGTTGATTTGGGGATATTTGAAAGCATCTTGGAGCTGCCTGGATCATATCCCATCATTGTTTGGCTTTCTGAATTGCTTCTGCATCAAACCATCCTGTGTTCCTAGAGGATGTAATGGCTGTGACTGCCAAAAAAGCAGGAGCTCTGTTAGGAGCAGCAGCCTCCCAAACCCAGGTTGGGTCAGTGTTTTACACAGGGAATTCCTGCAACGCTCTGTAATATCCCATGAATGCATCCTGATGACAGATTCCCTGAGCATGTGAATTAATGAGATTAAAACCCTCCTCAGGTAATCTTTGTCCAACTGCATTCTGTTCCTTTGGAGCAGGACTCGGGAGCACAGGTTCTGTGACATTTACAGTTTGGTGATCTCTGTGCTGCTTTGTTATGTTGTTGGCAGGTTGCAGAGTTCTGAGTGCCACTGGGTGGATTAGCAGGGCTTCCCTAAATCTGGAGTAGGACATGCACTTTGTTGTGTTGCTGACATTCTGTCCAGCCTGAAATGTTTCACTGCCTGAGCACCTCACAGAGCCAACACCAAACTCTGCACTTAATTAGTCAAGTATTTTGCTATATCTAACATTGATCACTTATGCAAATCCAGGTGCATGCCTGCACTTGTTTAAAACATGCCATAAAATCAGTAATCACAGTGCTTTCAGGTCCTGTGCACTGTAATTTGTGGATCTCTGTGGGGAAAAAACATAGCAGTGCTCCCTGTGCTCAGCCTTTACACTGAATAGCAGCACGCCATAACCTTGGGCATTCAAGCAAATATTTTGTTTTGACATAAGACAAAGCTCTGTGTTTCAAAACAAAACCTTTCTGTTGTGTTTTGGAGCTGCTTCTGAGGTGTAGACTGGAAATACATAGATATTTAAACATGCTACCCAGCTTGGTGCTGACGCTGGGATGCCGAGGGCTGGTGCAGGTGCTGATTAGCAAAATGAGCAGTTGGGCCTGTGCTAAATCCCTCCTGTATGGGCTGCTGTGGTTTCCTTTTTGACTCAAAGGTAATTCCAGGAGTGCTGTGCAGCTCTCTGAGTCTTCCAACATCAAGGCTGGTTTTTTCCCCTCTCCTTCTGATGCCTTTCAGAAAGCTGATCCACCCAAAAATCCCCTGCCAGCTGAGTATCAACTCTGTACTCCCACAGAGCAGTCTCTTGGGTGGGGAGATGGGCTCTGGCTCCTACCAGTTCAATGTTGATAGCTGGGTTGTGTGCACATATGCTAATGACCATGATCACCTGTTTTTGTGTGGTGATTGGTCAAAATGTAAAACTTTTCCCTATTTTATAGGAACAGGGTTTTTTTCCTTTTCATTGAGTGTAAACTTTGTGTAAGGTTCTGCTGAAAAACAAGGGCTGGGTGCTATTTTGGTGACAAAGCAACCCTTTTTTGGCCATGGTTCATTTTCTCCAAGGACTGTCATCTTCCTAACTGCTCCAGCAAGTGCCAGCCCACATCTGGCTGTTCTCTGCCTGGTTTTTAGTGGAACACAAGGAACTCTGTGTCTTGTTCCCTAAATCCAAGCCTTTAAGCAGCCAAAGCTCGATGCTTTCAGGTGGATTTGTTAATTGCTTTGAAATCCCATTTGTCTGTGCAGGGGTGTAGCTGAGCAGAGCCTGCACTGCTCAGGTTTGGCCTTTGGTTCAGTCACAGTTTGTGCTGGGACTTATTTCCTTGCTGGGCAGCATCAGATAGAACACTCAAAAGTGACAATAAAACTGCCTAACAAAAGGTGTGCACGCAGGAGGAGGGGAATTAACTTTGTCCCATTGCCTGATTCCTGTTCTTTTCCTATTCTTCCAGCTGAAGGGCTCCCCCAGGTGTATTACTTTGGACCCTGTGGAAAGTACAATGCCATGGTGCTGGAGCTGCTTGGTCCCAGCTTGGAAGATCTGTTTGACCTCTGTGACAGGACCTTCACTCTGAAGACGGTGTTAATGATTGCCATTCAGCTGGTGAGTGGTGGCAGGGCCCTGCCCTGGGATGTCCTTGGGTGTCCTTCCCTCCTAGGGTGGGCACAGTGCAAGGTTCAGGGCTGAGAGAATCTTCTTCCATCATAGAATCACCAGGTGGTTTGAGTTGGAAGGAACCTTCAAAGATCTAATCCCACCTTCCACTATCCCAGTTTGTTCCAAGCTCTGTCCAACCTGGCCTGGAACATTTCCAGGCATGGGGCAGCCACAGCTTCCCTGGGAAACCTGTGCCAGAGCCTCACCAGCCTCACATTGTCCCCAGTATCCCATCTAACCCTGTGTTCTGGCAGCAGGAAGCAATTTCCCCTTGTCCTTTCACTCCAATCCCTTGTCTAAGGTCCCTGTCCATCTTTCCTATAAAAGAAAACTTCTCAGGGGTGAGGAGGACTCCTGCCCATGAAGGGAAGGTCGGATTATGTTTATGAGGAGCTGGCTCCCTGCACAGCAGAACCAGTGAAGCCAGATTCCTCCGGACTTGCGTCCCACGTCCCCTACACGCCCCCATCCCGTACCTGCCCCACTCCCTCCCTCTGTTTGGACATCCCAGGAACATCTCATTTCTCACCCACTCCGTGGGACACACAGAGCACAGCAGCCTCCCACACTGCTACCAGTTCTGCTGGTTTGGTGCTGCTGGGCTGCCCATAGACTGAAACCTCACGGGGCAGTGGGAGCTGAGCCCTCCTCAGCCAAAAGAGCAGCATTTGAGAGCTCTGCCTCTGTCAGATGTGGTCAAAAATCTGGTCACTCAAATGGGTGTCAATTACTGAGACTTGGGAATAGAATAGTTCTGTGGGCAACATCACAGAGCCTTTAATGTACCTGAAAAGGAAAGGAAGTCAAGCTGGAAGGGATCCAGGCTTGGATTTGGGTTTGTGTTAAAAGCGAACAACATGAAAGCTGAACGTACTAAATGTGGTGTGGAAACTTCCACAAGTCAGTGGGACTAGCCAGTCAGTTTGGCTTTTTTGGTTTTCAGACTGGTTTGCAGATTCCCAAGTACCTAAATATCTGCAGATATCCAGATTTTGCATAGCTGGACTTTGGGGTCACCCAGATACTCCACAGCAGAGTTGGGATTGTATATTCACATTAATAGCTCTGTGGATGGAAGCATGGGAGGGAAGAGGAGATGAAAGGGACGAGGAACACAATCCTTTCCAGATAAATTGAAGTTTGGCACAGCAGAATCTCAAATGGAAAACTGAGATCAGAATTGCAGAAGTTTGAACAGCACCTGCCTGGTACTGAGGCCTCCCACAGCAGAGCAGTCAAGTTCTCTTAGTTTTGAGTGTTTCTTTATCAATGAAAAACCATTTTATAGTATTGGCTTTGATTAAATCAAGTGGCAACAGCTGGCAAAGCCCTCAGATATGGCTTGTGTGACCTTTAGAGGGAAAATATAAAGATGCAAATTAATTTCCAAGGGACTGCTGGGGAAATCGAGACTTTCACAGCCATGGCTGCTGCCTTCTGCTGTGTCCTGGGGCTGCAGCTCAGCTCTGGGCTGGGATGTTCTCCACTGGCATCACCTGTTGGTCTTGTGGCCAGGCTGCAGCTCACCAGGGCACTGGTGCCAGGTGGAAAACAAAGGCTGAGGCTGATGCAGGGAGACAGCAAAAGCAGTTGGAAATGGAGGAGCTGGTGTTCTCTCTCAGGTGCTCCTCTGGCCGTGGGGAGATGCTGTAGGGCCTTCTCAGTCTCTTCAGGGGGCTTACATGAGTTGCCACCTTGGAGTGTGCACATCTAAGGGGACAGATCAGACATGCTCAGGTGTGGCCCATCACCTGGCCCTGGGAGAAGTGTTTTCCAAAGGGGCTGGCACTTACTGCTCAAATGAAATGAAAACATTCTGCTGTATCCACAAGGCTTTAGGGAAAGTTGTCTTTCTCCCACACTAAATGATTGCAGTCACCGTGTCACACTCCTGTGTGAGACACATCAGGAAGGAAAGCTGGACTCTCAAACTCCTTGGGCTCACATCCATGAATTACATTCCATTCCTGCTTCTGACTGGACAAGTCTGCTTAAGCTGCTGTAATTCTAACCATGGGCATTTGTCCCCTGATCTTTCTCCTCATACTTAGGATGATCCCCATGTCTGTAGGAGCATCCAGTCTCATGGTCAGTTTTCAACCAGAGGCATCCTGGAAAGATATTTTTTAATATGTATTTCTGCTTGGCTGGTGTGAATGAGCTTGACAGGTTGCAGCATCTCAGGACTGTGGTGGATCCTTTCCAGATGTTGGAAAAGAGGAGTCTGTCTCGGAAAAACAAGGGCAATGTCTCTTAAGAAGTGCCACGTGGGATTACAGGAGAATTCAAGCATAGTTTTACATCAGGAAGGCTCTCCTGGCTGAGGGCAAGAGAGGCTGGATGACAATGAGTCTTCAGGGAAGGCAGCCTGTTTGGGAATTGTTCAGACTCTAACTGCTTCCTCCATACTCCACAGGCAGCTGAAGACATCCAGGAGATCAGATCCAGTGGGTGAAGCTCCTGAGCAAAGCCAAGCTTGGCAATTAAAATGTGGTCACTGTGTCAGTCCCCACAGCCCATAAATCAGGGGAGAATGTTTTCTTATTCAGGCTTCTGTTTTTCACTCTTGGCCAGGCCCAGCCTGTACAAAGCTCACTGACAGCTTACAAGAAGCTCTGTTGTGCCACCAGGCACTGGAAAAATACTCTGGATGTGATCTGGACCAAGTTGTGGCAGGATGTTTTTCTACCAGCGACCATCAAAATTGCCTTTGAACAAGATTAATTTCATTCTCTGCTGATCTGATCTATATTTAAGCAGGTGATGTGTGGAAGAAGGGCTCAAATTTATCAGGAAGGTCTAGAGATGGAACTGCTGTCAAGATCAGTCCCTTAAGAGTTTCCTTTCTGGGATGAGAGGGTTTGTTACACTTGCTGCCTTGGCAGGAGGAAGGCACACGAAAGCACGGGTTTCTTTGGCACCTGTTAAATGTCACAATATCCTCTCATTTCTCCAGCACAGCACAGGGGTCCTGCTGTGTGCCAAGGGATTCTCCCCCCTCCTAAAGGTTTCTCTGACATCTGAAATTGAAATGGATGGCTCCAAGGATGGACTCAGGTGGCTGTGGAAATCCCACTGTAATTCACAGTCTTCCATCTACCCCAGTGCTCCCCTGCTTGCTGTTTTCCCAGTGTTACAGGATTCCAAGTTAGTCCCAGTTCCTCGAGTGGTTTCTCTGCCCCTAAAATAATTAATTCAGAGTGTTTTGAGCCTGTAGCTCAAACCCAAAGGAATGGGCACTGCACCTGTGCATCCAGCACGTTTCTGGAGTGGGAGCTCCACTTCCCCTCTTCTTCAGCTGGGGCTGGTGCCCAGGTTGTGCCCCAGCACTGCTGCTCATGTGTGCTCAGGCAGAGTCTGCAAGGGAGATGCAGCCCAGACACTCCACATCACAGCAGCCACCAGCAGGGAGAGTGGCTTGTCAGGGTGAATAAAGCATGGAGCTACTCCAAGAAACATCTTTTTGACTCGGGGAGTGTCTTTCAGCTGCCATGGCTGAGCAAAGCTCTCCAGCATGAAGAGTCCAGGCAGGTGGAAGTAAAGAAGGAATATGAAAGACCCCACAGCAGCTGTGTGTGCGTGTGGTGGAAGCAAAAAAGGCAGGTGGGAGGAAAAAAGGCAGGAAAATAAGTACCCTTGATTGCTGCTGGAGCATAATGGCTCACCTGACACCTCAGCTGTCCAGGTTGTTGTCCTGCCTGCTGCAACTTGCGGAGAGTTTTTAAAGAAGAAAAAAATGGGCCCTTTTCAGGCTCTCTAATTGCTGTTGGGATTTCAACAGCTGATCTGCTTTGGTAGCAGGAACAAATCAAATGAGCCAGTCAGGCTCCTCTTGGAAGCTTGTTATGTGTGGAGAGGCGAGGAAACTCTTTGTTCCACTTTCAGGGGTTGCATCTTCATTTGAATTGCCTCCCAACGTGGCTTTTTGTCTCACGACCTGCTGCTGTGTCCTGTAGGTGATTCAAAAAGTGTGAAGAATGACTGAAGAGCATCTGCTCTGCTCTGCACCAGCCTGTAATTGATTGGAAATAATGGCTCTTAGCCGTGAAACCCATTTTCTCTGCACATTGGAATCAATCACTGCGTCGAGGGGAGGGAGTGGCAGCACGTGCTGTTCCCTTCTTTGAAGAGTCTTGGAGCAAATTCTGGTTTTTAAGTTTGATTCACCTGCAGCCAATTTTTTCCTGTCTGCTGCTCTCCCTGTACAGCTGTTTGTTTTATAAGGAGGGCTACCCCCTCCTGCCTGCTCCTTCTTTCTGAGAGGTGGAAATGCAGCAGATTTTTCTTTAAAATGGTGCATGGTAAGGGCCTGGGAGTGTGATGGAGGAGCACATGCGTGTGGACACTTAAAACCAGGTGTGGGTCCAAGATCTGTAAATAGAAAGAGTGGTCTGGGTTTGCCAGCTGGGAATGTGTCTGGATTCAGTGAGAAATGAAGGAGCAGTCAGGGTCTGCCAGCCACACGGAGGGAGCAGGGGGTTGGAAGGGCTGATGGGGGGTCCCTGCTGCTTGGCTGGGGGAGAGCTGGCTCAGTGAGCCAGAGACTCCATCCTGCAGAGCTTTCCCAGCAGGATCCACCCAGTGGAGGTGACCAGCTGGTGGCCCTCACCCTGCATGTCCCTGTGCTGTCCCTCACAGTGGTGTGGCAGTGACCTCTGGGGACTGAGGCTCGTTAGTGCAAAACTGGGAGTTGATGGAACTTTGCAGAGCTTTCGTAGCATTGCCAGCCCACAAACTTCTGGGTCAATCCCAGTAGCCTTTCCAAAGAAGCATCTTCTTTAAGCCACTGTGCCCTTTGGCATGCAGGGCAGCTGCAACCAGGACAGCCATAAATGGGGGCTCTTGTGTGTTCATTTGAAACATATAAAGGCAATTAAAGGTAATAAATGAAATGAAATTGAGAATTATTTTCCGTTGGAATCATCTCCTAAATTCAGGACCCAAAGGAGAACTGCTGGACAATACACCTGCAATACGTTTGTTTTCAAAAGCAATTTTAATGATGATCTTTGAATAAGGTGTGTTGTTAGAGGCACTTTGTCACCTCAGAAGTTGAGTTCCTGCCCTTCCACCTTCCCATTCAAACTTCCAGAAAAGCACTAGTCAAAAGCTGAAAAATATTTCAGCTATTCCTAGTTGACAGCAATGAGATTAATTATTATTTTAGTCAGCTTTGAAGATCGTAAAGCTTCTGCCTGCCCAAAAATCCCCCTCCACGAAGAATCTGGCATGTCTAAGACAACATATGGGTCGAGGGAGGAAGGTGGTAAGACACAGAGCAACAGGGGAAGGAGGTGGGCAAGGGAAGAGCTCTTGGTAACCGTTTTAGTATGTTTAAAATCAATACAAAAAGGCTGCTGCAGCTCCCCGTGGCATCCTGCCAAGAGCTGCATCCCGGTGGTAACGCCTCAGAAACAGCCTTTGCCATTTCCGTGGGAATAAAGCAGGGAGCACAGCATGATAGCCTTGGAAAGGAGGGGATGACACATTCCTCTTCCAGCTCTGCTGGGAGCCAGAGCTCTGCTCACAAGTAGCATTTCCCTCCTTTTTGCAGATCTCTCGGATGGAGTACGTGCATTCCAAGAACCTCATCTACCGCGACGTCAAGCCGGAGAATTTCCTCATCGGCCGGCAGGGCAACAAGAAGGAGCACGTCATCCACATCATAGACTTTGGATTGGCCAAGGAGTACATTGACCCTGAAACCAAAAAACACATTCCCTACAGGGAGCACAAGAGTCTCACTGGAACAGCGAGATACATGTCCATCAACACGCACCTTGGCAAAGGTTTGTGTGCACGGGGGGAGCCTACAGAGCGTCCTTCAGGCTGGAGGAGCTCTCTGAGCTCACTGAGTCCAACAATTGACCAGCACTGCAGTGTTCACCTCTAAACCATGTCCCCAAGTGCCACATTGACATGTCTTTTGAACAATTCCCAGCGTGGTGACTCCACCACTGCCCTGGGCAGCCTGTTTAATCCTTGACAGCCCTTTCAGCGAATTATTTTCTCTAATATCCAACCTAAACATTCCCTGGTGTTGCTTGAGGCTGTTTCCTCTTGTCCTTTGTTCCTCTGTCCTTTGTTCCCTGGGAGCAGAGCCCAGCCCCACCCCCCTGGCCTCCCTCTCCTGTCAGGGAGTTGTGCAGAGCCAGAAAGTGCCCCCTGAACCTCCTTTTCTCCAGGCTGAGCCTCCCCAGTTCCTTCAGCTGCTCCTGGTGCTGTAGCTCCTTCCCCAGCTCCAGTCCCTTCCCTGGACACATTCCAGCTTGCCATTTGAATCCTGCAGACCTCCCAGAGCATCTTGGCTGAGCTCTCTTGTGCCCCTGAAGCTATTTGTGAACCTTCCAATGCCATTTACAGTTGTGTGGCTTTTTTTTTTTCCTCCTTTCTTTTGAGGAATTGAGCCAGCTGAAATGTTGGAAGCCTCATAATTACAGTTTTTATTAGGAGCTAAATAACTGGGAGCAGCCCTGCACTGATAAAAGACAAGCAGGCAGGCAGTGATTGCTGCACTGGATGATAGACAAATAGATTTTTATAGCACAGCACTGTCCCAATGCCTTCCAGTTCCAGGTGTTAGAGTTGGATGTTCCCTGACCTAGTAAATGGTTGGAGAAAATGAATGATTTAAATAACTTTAAACCTGGCTTTCATCTCCTCTCCTTCCTGCTTTCTTTCCTACCAGAAGATTACATTTCTGTGGCTGAAAGGCAAAAAATAACTTATTAAATGTTTATGTTCTCTTAAATCCATACAAGCAGTGAGATAATGGAATATTTTCCAGGAGGCCTCCTAGCATGTTGGCTCCCACTTGGAGAGCTCACTGTCTTTGGGGAGTAAGGAGGGATGAGCCTGGTTTCTAATTTTGGAAAGTGAGGAGTCAGGCAGGGATGGAGGAATGGGGGGGTGCAGTGGGAGCAGGCTGGGAAGCTGCTGGTGCAGGGGAAGGGTCCAAATCAGTTCTGGAGGAGTATTTGAGGGGGCTGTCCCTGCCCAGAGGGGTTGTGAGGAGCTGATGCTTCGCTGGTGAGACCAGCCCAGGTGGAATCAATCCTTTCACATTTCAAACTCAGGAGTCTGCAGTTTTTCTGAGAGACAAGAACACTCAACCATCTTCCTGGAAGTCCACTAAATTTCCCAGGGCATCGTCCTTTCTTCCCCTTTTTATCAGGATAACTGCAGGAACTGTTGTTTCAGTTCCCTTCTCCCGATTGTTCCCACTCCCAGCATCTCCTGCAGGTGCAGTGGCTGCAGTGTCGTGGGCTGGATCTGCTCTGGATCATGGATGATGTTGTTTGGAGCCGGTGGGGTTCAGAGGAGGGGAGGATGCACCAAATGAATCCACGAGCTCAGTGAACCCAAGAGTGCAGCTCAGCCCAGCCCAGTGTTGCCTCCACATCTGTTGTTCTCTTCTATCCTTCCCTGGGGTTTTGGATGCATTTTGGCTGCTTGTTTTAGGATATTTTTCCTTTGGCTCCGTGCCCCTTTCCCCCCCTCCCCCTTCATTTATAATTACAACATCTGCGTGTGGCAGCAGCAGCAAGTGTTCCATGGCACTGGAAGGAGCTATTTTTGATCTGCTGTGATGAGCTGCAGAGGAAATTGGGAAAGGGCTGGCACTGTGCAAGGGTAGATCCCTGCAGCTGGCTGTGAGTATCTCATTCCAATTTAGTCCAGAGGAAATGATCCAGCACCACATGGCACCATTGACACTGGCAGGTCAGAGAAGAATTGAGGCACTGCTTTATTCCTCTGCAGTTAAGAGTTGTCCATTCTGCCTCAGGCTGGGTTGTGCAGTTCCCATGTTGCCTCATGGCTTCTGGCTGATTTTACACATTTTCTCGCTTTCTGAAACAGCTTCTGGTTTTGCACAAGATCTGAGCTGCAGACAGTGAGTGAATGTCCCTGTGGTACCTTTATCTCAGGTACAGGTGTGGCTGCTGCTGAGATCTCAGAGCCATTTCTGCTTCTGCAGCAATAATTTGTCATCTCTTCTCTTTCAGAGCAAAGTCGTCGAGATGACTTAGAAGCCCTTGGCCATATGTTCATGTATTTCCTCCGAGGCAGCCTGCCCTGGCAAGGATTGAAGGTAGGTTCAAGCTTTAGGTTTTGTCCTTTAAAACTTTGGCTAGTCTCTACCCAAAGGAGAATCCACTGGGGAAACATTGGCAAAATCCAGGCAGAAATGCAGTCCTCTCCTTTGTGTCCTTGCAGCCTGACACCGAGGCATTAAGTTTAGCTGCAGGGAAGATTTTAAGGTAGAAATACTTTACCTGGCACTTCAAATTGCCAAATTGGTACAATTTTGGAGAGAAGGTTGAACAGAGAGACAGGGACAGCAGTGAGAAAGCTGTGTTTGGAAGCTGCCCTGATCTGGAGCGTGACTGGGACACAGTGATTGTTTATGAAATTCCAGTTACGGCAACACAATCCCCCAGCTGCATCTGTGATCCCTGTTTAAAATGGAGCAGTTTGATGGCTTCAGATGCACAGATGGACTTCAGCTTGAAAAACTGGTTTTCTGGCACAAGTATTGGACTTGGCTTCCCTCCAGAGACACTGGACACTCAGTGCTGGGGAGTTTATGAGATGCTGTGTACAATGTGGAGAGCTGCAAGAAATTGAGTTGCTGGCTGCTGCCAACATCCATCAGCTGAGCTAACAAGGAGTAAGTCATTTGCTGGCTCCAGAGCTGTTGGAAGCTGCATCTTCACTTCTCCATCACCTCCCTGATGATTAAGCTACTGTGTTCAGCCTTGGCATTGAAGGGAGTGAAGGGAGTGATCAAGTTAGGCTCATCAAGAAAGACAGGAGCTCCTGTTGGAAAGAGGAGCCAAGGTTTTGGGTTTGGGAGCTGCTTGGCAGAGCTCTGCATTGGTCAGTGGGTATAGATCCAGGTGGGTTGATAGAACTTTTTCAGCTGTTTATTACCACCTATCCAGAGTTAGTCTCAGCTCAGCCTCATCAGGCACGTGCGATAAATGTTGGCAAGAGCTCATAAAAGCAAAAAAGGGTTTTTCAAGCAGGAAAGGGATTGTGAAAGAAATCAGACTCTCTCTGATTTTATGTCCACGCCTCTCTGTAAGTGTGTTATTCTAGTATATATTTTCTTTCTGGCTTAGTTGAACTCATCTGCTTTAAATTAATCCTGTAAATTATTCTAAAATAATTCCAAGTTTATACAAGGTTCTACAAAAGTTCCTCAGTTCAGTGTTAAACTTGATAAGAATTAAGTTGACTCCTTTTTGAGGTCTGGGGCAAACACAGACTCTCCAGCAGGATTTAGAATGTGACATCTTTGCCCTTCTAGGTCTCCTCAGCTTAGACTTTTGGTCTGTACTGTCAGGGCTGTATCTGCAGAGAATGTCTACAGTGCTAATTATGCTGCTGCCAGGTCTAACTGACATATTTTGAAATGGAGGCAAGATCCCCACTTTTAGCGTTCCAACTGGAGCAGAGTTCTCTGCCTCAGGTTGCTTTAGGTGGGAAATCCAACTGCAAATGGTTTCATTTTCTTGTTGACCAGATATTAAACCAGTGCCGAGTGATGGATGCTTTGGGGGTGAAAGGAAAGGCTGTGTGGGAGCAGCCTGGGATTTGGGAGAAGTGTGACTGATCTAGAGTCATATTCAGTGTGGTAACATCCTGCTGCACAGAAGAAAACCCAAATTGCTGTGCAATGGGTCTGTGAATTTCACCCAAATTGCTGTGAATGTGCTGTGCAACTGCTGTGCAGTTGTTTGTGAACAGCTCGATGGCCCTAAGCCTGGGGAGGTCCAGATGTGCCATCACAGTTCATGCACCTTTATTTCCTTCTCCCATGAAACCTTCCCTGCACAGTCCTCAGGAGTGGGCTGTGAGAAATGAGCTTGGAAGACACTAATAAGGGTCCTGCCTCTCATGAACCAAGATGCTTTGAACATCCTTGGATATTCTCTCCTGTGAAATACTCCTACTGGTGTAGTCCAGGATGCAGTTCAGTTACAAGTAGCATCTCCTGATGTCACCCAGAATGGGCATTAAGTACCTTGTTTTTCTTCCCACACAGCATGTCCTTTCTCACATGGTTGAACTCTTTCTCCACAACTGTTTTGTCTTTGTGCGCTGCAGGCTGACACCTTAAAAGAGAGATATCAGAAGATTGGGGACACAAAGAGAAACACTCCAGTTGAAGTTCTCTGTGAGAACTTTCCAGGTAAAGCCCTGATGGGATCATGTGAGTGCAGCTGGAGGTGGCCATACCTTGTTAAATAGGGTGGGCCTGCACTCCTCTCTCAGAAGCATTGGATGATGTGTATTCATCATGCTGGCAAACAACTGAAGCTGCTGCTATAAATCAGCAGGGCCTGAGGTCTTAAAATGAGCAAAACTCTTCTCATCAAGGAGGCTGGACAGTGCTCAAGGGCCTTGTATGCCTGTTTTACTCCTTGGCTTCCTTCCAAAAGAGCTCCTTGTTATTTTCCCTCTCCCAGATGACCGTGCTGGAACTACCGAGTTAATTCTTTTCCAAACGGAAGGTTTTGCAGGTGTTGCAGGTGTAGGTGGCCAGCTTGGTAGATGGGATGGTGTGTCTGTCCATGAATTCCACCTTTTGGGAGCAGTTTTAAGGAGAGTGTTCCTGAACTGGGCTTCTAGCCAAGCCAAACACCTGATCTCCAGTTTAACAGACCTTGGAGCTGGGAGAGCAGGGTGCAGAGTTAGTGCCTGTGGTCCCCTGGCCACGGAGCGGGCTTGGGAGGTTTTGGGGAGTGCTTCTGAAGTCCTGACACCAGGGAGAGCACCCACAACTAATCCCATTCCTGTAGGAGCTGTCGTGCCACACGTCTTTCCCAGCATGAGGAGTAGCAAACCTGGAATGGGATCATTGTTCACTCAAGTCACTGTAATTCCCCAGATGTCTCATTCCAAAATCCACCTGCTTTCCAAGCAAAACAGCTTCAGGTTGGCTGTTCTCATCTTTTTGCCAGTACTCCTCCTCACAGCTCCTTCAGGTCTTGCCTGATAGGAGATGAAAGAGCTGAGTTTTCTCCCTTCCCTGCCTGAAACTGGTTGTTCTCCACCTTCTGGAGGTACTTAAAAGAGAGGATTCTTTCTTCTCCTTTTTTTTCCTCCCTCTTTTACCTCCATGCAAGCCACAAGCCACAGACAGAGTTAAGTATCGATAAGCAGTTCTTTTCTTGTTTTTGTCAGTTGAAGTCAAAGCCATGAGCCAAGAGAGAGCTGGGAAAAGGCAGGACATGAACTCCTAGGACTCAATATTCTGTGCATGCGAAGCGCGACCCAGATGCAGGAAAGCAATTAATTATCTTAACACCAAACCCTGGTCTGTAAATTAACCCTCTTCAGGTAAATTAACCTTGGAGCCTCCCCCTCTAGTTTAGTTTTGAATATTCAGGTGCTGCCAATGTCATGATGGGTCACCTTCCACTATTCCAGGATGCTCCAAGCCCCATCCAGCCTGGCCTTGGACACTTTCAGGGATGAGGCAGCCACAGCTTCTCTGGGCAAGAGCATTCTAGATAGCTGTGAGCAGCCTCTTGTCAGGTTCAGTGAGCTTATTTCTCACTCTGTTTATTTTTATACAACTGTATAGAATAAATCAAGGTGTGGAAGTCAGATTTGAGCAGAGGTGGGACTTCCATCTTTGCTTGAATTGTTTTCTGCTGAGAACTGTTGCTAAAAACCAGGAGAAAAGCCAGAGGTAGCACTGGCAGCCCAGACCTTGGTTTCTAAGAACTCATTTGGAAGATTCAGGGTAAAATCTGCTGCTTTTTGCCTTTTCTGACAGAGGAGATGGCCACGTACCTCCGCTATGTGCGGCGATTAGACTTCTTTGAGAGACCAGACTACGATTACCTCCGGACCATCTTCACGGAGCTGTTTGAGAAGAAAGGCTACACCTTCGACTACGCCTACGACTGGGTCGGCAGGCCAATTGTGAGTTGTCCCTGCCAAATCCCATGCCTTGCCTTCCAGGTGCTGCTTCCCCAGCACTGCCTTTTTGTTCCCAATAATCCCAATTAATGCCAGTGAGTTTAGGATCGAATCTTTCAAGTCTCAACACAGCGAGATGTCCTGACGTTGTGTTCAGGGGGTTTTCCTGAGGGACAGAGGCCCCATCCACCTCTCTGGACATTCAAGCCTCGTTTTCCTATTTGTGACAATGATCATGATGAGACTGAATTCCCTCTAGTGTAGCACAGTATCTAAAATTCATCTTAAAGCAGGAGAATCACAGAAACCCCCTAAAACAGTCACATTCCCATCGAAAAGGCACAGGAGGTCGAGGCAGGCTTCTGATGAGTATTCAGATATAGAATCCCAGAATGGTTTGGGTTGGAAGGGATCATTAAGGCCACTTTGTTCCAACCCCCTGCCATGGGCAGGGACACATTCCACTATCCCAGGTTGCTCCAACCCCCATCCAACCCGGCCTTGGACACTTCCAGGGGTGGGGCAGCCACAGCTGCTCTGGGCAGCCTGTGCCAGGGTCTCACCACCCTCACAGGGAGGAATTTCTTCCCAAATATCTAATCTAAACTTGCTCTCCTGAACTCAGAATATTTTGGAGGACACTCAGAGGCTGAACCAGCTCTGTACAGTACATGGCAAGGAAATGTGGGAGAAGCCAACATCCATTTAGCAGTTCCACGGCTCCATGTACGCCATCACCCTGATCTCATTGCATGACTTTTACCATCAAAACCCAGTTAAACTCAGGAAGACCTTGGCCAAAGGATGTGTCATGGGGAAATATGGTAGAAGAATCTAAAGCTCTTTGTTTTGGGTCATTCTGCTCACGACCCACCCCAAAGAGCAGTAATGGCATCCAATGTAAATGAATTGTCATTGGTGCCAGATCAAATTCCATCAGTGCTAAACTTGGTACCACTGCTGGTGCTTTAGTGTCCCAGCTATATTCAGCATTTCCCATGCTTACTGTGCTCAACAGAGTTCCTAAGAAATCATTCCCTTTGTGAATCAAGATTTTCTCTTCATTTTTCTTTAATTACAAAGGCAGTTGATAAAGAGCACCTTGTAAGACAAGTGTGCTATTGCTGACAACCACGGTGGTTGCCATGGAGATCTCGATGTTGGGAGCAGGGATTATGACTTTGGTGAGAAGAGAGCAGATGAAGCTTTAATTTTAACGCGTCCTGTTTCTATGCAAGCGTGATTTTTACAAGTGGTGAGACAATGGGATGAGGAAAACAAGTCTGTATATTTTCAGTTGTAATAAATCTGTGTGAGACACACTAGGTGTGATCTGACATGGAGACAGGCACGAAACTGCATCTTCTTAATTAATTTTTACACAAGACATTGGGTGCTGGTATCCACCATCAAATTTCATGTCTGTAAATCACAGGGATTTTATAGCCCTGGCTGTAATTCTCCTTGGCTCCTTTGGGCAGTGTTTTGATGTTTTTCTTCTTCCTACTGGCTTGACAAGGTGGATTTGTGCACGTGAGAGTCTTAGCCCTAACCAACACCTTATTTTCCAGCCTACTCCCGTGGGATCTGTCCATGTGGATTCTGGGACCTCTGCAGTGACAAGAGACAGCCACATCCACCGGGACCGACCATCCCAGCAGGCCCTTCGCAATCAGGTGCATTGCTTGGCTCCTCTCCCAGTTCCTCTGGCCCTGGACAAGCAGAAGCCACAATGGCATTATAGATGGCTGGGGCTGATTCTTGGTCATAGCAAGGACAAATCCTGCTTAATTTAGAGACGGTGATTTGAGGAGAATCTTGTCAAAGCAACAGGTTGTTGAAATAAGGGATCAGCCTGTGGAATTCCTCAGTATCGTGAGCTAACCAGAGTCCAGTTGGGAATGGGGTTGTTTTTCTGTAGTTTGTGGGTAAGCAGGTTAAAGTCTGTCATCCAGCATGGTTAGGCTCCCTGAGTACCACATTTTTGAGGTGCTTTTAATCATAGCACATGGACTGTGGAGCTGTTCTTATTCTCAGAGAGTGGTTCCAGGCTTATTCTGCTCCCCCAGCCTCCAGGTTCTGCTCAGTTCCTCGAGCTGGGGTTTGTGGGTACAGAACCAAGCCTGGGGTGTAACAGCCTGCCTGGGCTCAGCCTTCCTGGGCTCTGAAGGGTCACACAGCTAACACAGGGTAGGATACATCCCAGTCCATCAGCTACAGTCAGGATAACCCCTCCTTGGGCAGTGTTGCTGTAGGAAGCCGGGTTGTTTGCAGCATTTATACATGGTGAGGAGTGTGGGCTGGTGTGTGAGCTCTGGTATAGTCATCTGCTTTAATAAATACCCTGATGGATGCAGTAACCCCCTGGTTTTGGGGGGATTGTTCAGCTAGTCTCCTGTTGTCCACCTTAACCACAGACCTTCACATTGTGTACGTGTGAGGCATCGTGTTTCCTTGACAGCACAGTGACACCTGGCTTCGTTTTCAGGCATTTTAGTTCACAAAGGCACAAAGAAATTCCAAAATATGCAGGCAGCCTGCAGGCCTTGTTCTTCTCATCTGCACAGATAGTCCAGTTCTGGATTGCACAGCAGCTTTTGTCAAATTTTCACCTAAACATTACTTAGGATGATGAATTGTTTAATATGACATGGAGGAAATCAGGTTCTTCTCACCAAAACACAATTCTCCTCTGAGGGATGTTCCCTTAAAATCTTGAGCAAAGCATTTCTCTAAAGGCAAAAAGCAAAAAAATAAATATCTTGAGAAGTGAATTGGAGGCATGGGGTTTGGGTCTCCAGATTTAACGGCCTAATTTTTGTTCTTGGGTCTAATAATGCAGATTCTCTCTTGCAATATTTGACTCCTAGTAAAGAGCTAATGTGGAATCTTCTCTTTGTAGCCTTTTCCTCTGGAAAGTGAAGGGTTTTAATCAAAGATGAGTGAGCTCTTCCTTCTCTGTCTTTAGTCTTGCCATGTGATTTGGAGAGGTTTCTAGAATCTTTCCCTGGGTGCACTTTCACTGCTCACAACCTGAGTTTATTCACTGGAGCCTCTTGTTTCCTGGGCAGATCCATGGTGTCTCATTCAGCTGAGGCCTGAGGCCAACACAGAACTGTTTGTCCCACACTTCCCAGGCCTGGGAAGCATTCTTCCCACTGGTCAGTTGGGTTCAGCTGTGCTGAAATCCTCCTAGGTCTTAGGTGAGCACTGGATGTGTTGTCATCAAAGCTGGGTGACTGTCTTGGTTTGAAAGAGAGGTGTCTGCCAAGGAAGGTGGGAACCTCCCTTGGAATGGAAAAACTATGACCCCCTTCCCTCCCAATGATTGTAACTTTGAAGGCACCCAAGTAGATGGTCCTTTCCAGTTTGATTGAATGTTAATAAGGTCCCAGTCCTACAAACAAAGGCTCTCCTCCAGTAAGGAACAGCTCGACCCTTCTCCCCCAGTGCTGACAGCGAGAGGGGAGCTGCACCCAGCCCCTTCCCTCAGCCTCCTGGTAACTCTGCCCTTCCCAAGAGAAACCCCTCAGGTAAGAGAGTAGCCAGCTGCACACTTTCCCCTCCTCCTCCTCCTCCCAGCCACATCTTTTGTTCTCTTAAGTATCTTAGCAACAGATGGGACAGCATTCCATGAGAGAAGGAAACAAAAGGGAAAAACCCTAACCCTCAGCAGTGACCCACCTGAGCTTCACCTGCAAGTGCAGAGTGATTCTTCTAAGAAAGTAAATGAAGTTCTAATAATTTAAATCACCTGGTGTTCTTCTGTTGGGGGCAAAGAGGAAGCTTATTATCCAAAGCATCTTATCTACTTTTCTGCAGAAACCCAAAAAGCCCCCAACCCTCTCTCCAGTCAAGCAGGTGTGGATGTTTCCTTCTGCACTGCACAGGTGAATCAGTGTGTGGAACTGCCTTTGGGTGAACTTAAATGTTTGGCTTTGGTTTATGTTGCAAATTTTAGTTTGAAAATATGTATTTGAGGGAGGTTGAGCTTTGTAAATCCCATCTTGCTGCCGTGCCAAGGGCTCTGGTGTGTGTGGCCTGACAGACACAGTTGAATACTGTCAGTGTAATTGTGGCTGTGCTGAAATACATGGAAGTGAAGGTATTGTAAAGAAATTATTTCCAGAATAAATCTTTCCTTCATTCTACAGCTAAAAGAGATTAAATCCACTGCCACAGTGGATCACTGCAGCCACCATGGAAGTAAATAATGAGGTGCACTTGGTAAAGGGGAATTTTAGCCCAGCTAAAAGTGCCAGTGCCTTGCTTTCTGCAGAGAAACTAACTCACTAACCAATACACCTTTACTTCTTCTCCTCATTCACCTTTTGCCCTCCCTTCTGTTTCTTTCATGCTCCTGGGCTCCTGAGCAGGCATCATCAGATCGCCGAGGGGAGTGGGAGATCCAGCCGAGCCGGCAGACAAATACCTCGTACCTGACATCTCATTTGGCTGCAGACCGACATGGAGGATCAGTGCAGGTACCTCCTCCTTCTGTTGTGTGCAGCCCTTGTGTTAAACCCCCTGAATTCTCCTCAAATTCCAGCAATGTTGTGGTCAGGAGAGCAGTTTCACTGGTGCTGTCCCATACGTCATGCTCAAGCCATGGTTTGGGAGAGACTCAAACCATGATGGCCAACACCATGGCCTTTACTGTTTCAACAAAAAATTTTAAGCTGTTTTGAGGCCAGATTTGTTAAACTGAAAACAAAAAGGAATGGCATTAGTAGATCTGGTCTATAAAGTACCCTGTGCCCTATGTTGGAGGTGCCCTAGGGCAATACAGGCAGCTGAGGTAGGATTTGTTGTACACAGTCCCCGTTAATATTGGGAAAAGAGTTGAGCTGTTCCACAGCAGATCACCACCAGTTTGAGGGCACTGTGGGCACAAGGTGGATCTCCAGAGGGTTGCGCTGGAAGGAGATGAGCAGAGGATGTGCAGCAGACTGTGTTGGAGCTGGCACTACCAGTGTTCTTAAATTCCTGAAAAATTCCTATTTGTGAAGCCCTACGTGTCCTGGTTGTCACTCGGGCTCGCTGAGGGACCTTCTGGCACTAAAGCCAGAGTGAGCTGGCTGGACAAGCTGGAGAGAAGGTGCAGGAGTCATCCAAGCAAACAAGAGCTCTGCTATCACTGCCTCTTTGGCACAGCTTTGCTGTGAGAGCTGGCTCTGCTGTCAGACACAACACCCTGAACAATGGCTCTGGTGAAGTGGGAATTAGTGCTTGGAGCAGGACAGAGCTGAGCCAAGGAGACAGGTAGTGCAGGATGTCTCTAAGGAAAATGCAGATTAGGTTGACATTTTTAGTTATTCTTGATACTTAGTTGGGTTTAATGTGGTTTTGGCTTGATTAGCCTCAGTCCTCTTTTCATTTAAAGATATTTTACTGAGTAGCAGAAAATCAAAAATAAGGAGGACCTGATAAATGTGTAGCTCTGCTCTCAGATGTGAGCAGAGAGTGACCTGAAGAAGTGTCCAAGGTCAGGGTGGGTGGCATTTGGAGCAACCTGGTCTAGTGGAAAGTGTCCCTCCCCATGTCAGGGGGTTGGATTAGATGAACTGTAAAGGTTCTTTCTGCCACAAACCAATCTGTGATTGTACAACTTCAGCACTCAGAGTACAGAGTAGATGGTTTTATTCATATTTTTTCATGAGTGTCTGGTTCCACAATAAAAGGAGCCTACAAGCCCTACAAGTGAGTCCCCACTCCCTCCTAGGAACCCAAAGCAAAATGGCTCTCCTTGTGTCGTAGTTAGCTGCCTTTATGTGTTGGGGTTCCTCCCACAGCCTGAATTCCCCGGACATTCTTCATGGGCAGGTGGGGAGGGGTCACTCACAGTCCCATCATGGAGGCTTTGCCCTGGCTGGCTGTGAGAAGCCTCCCCAGGGACGAGGCTGCTAACACAACATGTACAGCTCTTACAGGAGTCTTTCATCTCATGTATAACATATGTTGAGGCACAAATAAAAATCAGGTTTGTCCCTCTCAGTGAGGGGAATGTTTCCTTCTGACAGCAGCACTGAAGCAGCCCTAGGAATCGGATGGGAAGAGTTGCCAACCTGAGCAGTTTATGAGCTCCTTGTGCCACTGTAAGCACTAAAATTCTGCTTATCTGCAGTTGAGAGCAGGAAATGTGCTGTGTGTAGCTGCTAAGCTGCAGAGGCTAGAATTGTTCCTCCGCAGACACCCCAGCTCATGCTGGACTTTGGCAGGTCAGCAGCTTCAAGTCCCCATTCTCTTTAAGGCAGAATTTGCCTTACATGAGAATGAAGTGGTGGCATGTGAAAAGCAAGGAGGAAAATCAAAGCCTTTTGTAACATGGAATTTAACAAGTAGCTGAACAAAGTGTGGGAAGAGCCCTGGGAACAGCGCAATTAAGTGCCAGTGCTCTTCAGATCTGCATGGGAAGCATGGGGGTCTGGAGAGCCCAGGGCAGCCCAGGCACGATGTGTAAGGGAAGAGATCAAGACCATGAAGTTGTCACTCAAGGAGAGCTCTGAGCACCATGTGAGCCGAGTTCTAACCAGTCCTGGTAGGGCCCAAGGAGCCTGGCTGGCAGAAACAGCAGCTCCTGGTGTTCAAATTAAGTGTGTGTTCAAAATTAACATAATGTGCTGACTAGGGGACATCTGCTCCAAGGGCTTCCTTCCCTTCATCCCTCATTGTCAGACCATCTGGAGCCACCAGGACTTCTGGGTACCAGCCCTACCCTCACCCCATGGGAAATGCCTCCTTTTACTTTGTAGAAAGGCTAAGAGGAGGAACAGAGTGGGGAAACCAGGCGTCCTTACAGCTCTGGAGCCAAGAGCAGCTCCCAGTTTTCACAGCAAGATGCAGGAGCCTGTGCTAACATCCAGGTGAAGCATGGAAGGGTCAGCCAAAGTTTCCTGCCATGAAGGATGCTTTGGGGATTGTTGTAGTAATGAAGCAGTGATTAGTTATCCAGAAAATTATGTGGATGTCTTGGTTTGAAGGACAGGTGTCTGCCAAGGAAGGCGGGACCCTCCCTTGGAATGGAAAATATACTCTCTTCCTTCTGAATTATTGTGACTTTGAAATTAAGGGGCTTTCATGCAGAGATATGAGAAAAGTAGTTCTTTACCAGTATGTATGGATAACAAGGCACACAGACCCTGGCTCTGGCACTGACACTGCCCATAATCTGGGTTTATTCACTGGAGCCTCTTCTTTCCTGGGCAGATCCATGGTGTCTCATTCAGCTGAGGCCTGAGGCCAACACAGACCTGTTTGTCCCACACTTCCCAGGCCTGGGAAGCATTCTTCCCGCTGGTCAGTTGGGTTCAGCTGTGCTGAAATCCTCCTAGGTCTTAGGTGAGCACTGGATGTGTTGTCATCAAAGCTGG